>CM052885.1:20181289-20202752 GCA_028534135.1 Potos flavus
ACATCATTAGTTTTTGATGTAGTGTTCCATGATTCATTGTTTGCATATAACCCCCAGTGCACCACGCCATACGTGCCCTCCTTAATACCCTCACCGGGCTCACCCATCCCCCAACCCCCTCCCCTCTAAAAACCTCAGTTTGTTTCCTAGAGTCCAGAGTCTCTCATGGTTCGTCTCCCCCTCTGATCCCTCCCCACTTCATTTTTCCCTTCCTTCTCCTAATGTCCTCCATGCTATTCCTTATGTTCCACAAATAAGTGAAACCATATGATAATTGACTCTCTCTGCTTGACTTATTTCACTCAGCATAATTTCCTCCAGTCCCATCCATGTTGATGCAAATGGTGGGTATTCATCCTTTCTGATGGCTGAGTAATATTCCATTGTATGTATGGACCACATCTTCTTTATCCATTCGTCTGTTGAAGGGCATCTCAGCTCTTTCCACATTTTTGGCTATTGTGGACATCACTGCTATGAACATTCGGGTGCATGTGGCCCTCTTCACTACATCTGTATCTTTGGGGTAAATATCTGATACTGCAATTGCTGGGTCATAGGGTAGCTCTGTTTTTAACTCTTTTGAGGAACCTCCACACTGTTTTCCAAAGTGGCTGCACCACCTTGCATTCCCACCCACAGTATAATAGGGTTCCCCTTTCTCCACATCCTCTCCAATATTTGTTGTTTCTTACCTTGTCAATTTTTGCCATTCTAACTGGTGTAAGGTGGTATCTCAGTGTGGTTTTGATTTGTATTTCCCTGATGGCTAGTGAGGTTGAGCATTTTTTCATGTGTCTGTTAGCCATTTGAATGTCTTCTTTGGAGAAGTGTCTGTTCATGCCTTCTGCCCATTTTTTGACTTGATTATCTGTTTTTTGGGTATTGAGTTTGAGAAGTTCTTTATAGATCTTGGATATCAGCCCTTTGTAGTGTCATTTGCAAATAGCTTCTCTCGCTCCATGGGAGGCTCTTTGTTTTGTTGACTGTTTCCTCTGCTGTGCAGAACGTTTTTTATCTTGATGAAGTCCCAAAAGTTCATTTTCACTTTTGTTTCCTTTGCCTTTGGAGACGTGTCTGGAAAGAAGTTGCTGTCGGCGATGTCGAAGAGGTTACACCCTATGTTCTCCTCTAGGACTTTGATGGATTCCTGTCTCACATTGAGGTCTCTCATCCATTTAGAGTTTATCTTTGTGTATGGTGTAAGCGAATGGTCGAGTTTCATTCTTCTGTATATAGCTGTCCAATTTTCCCAGCACCGTTTATTGAAGAGACTGTCTTTTTTCCCATTGGATATTTTTTCCTGCTTTGTCAAAGATTAGTTGACCATAGAGTTGAGGGCCCATATCTGGCTTCTCTATTCTGTTCCATTGATCTATGTGTCTGTTTTTGTGCCAGAACCATGCTGTCTTGGTGATCACAGCTTTGAATAGAGCTTGAAATCAGACAATGTGATGCCCCCAGCTTTGTTTTTCCTTTTCAACATTTCCTTGGCGATTCGGGGTCTTTCTGGTTCCATACAAATTTTAGAATTTTTGTTCCAGCACTTTGAAAAATGCCATTGGCATTTTGATCGGGATGGCATTGAAAGTGTAGACTGCTCTGGGCAACATAGACATTTTAGCAGTGTTTATTCTTCTGATCCATGAGCATGGAATGTTTTTCTATATTTCTGTGTCTTCTTCAATTTCCTTCATAAGTGTTCTATAGTTTCTAGAGTATAGATCCTTCATCTATTTGGTTAGGTTTATTCCAAGGTATCTTACAGTTTTGGGTGCTATTGTAAATGGAATTGATTCCTTAATTTCTCTTTCTACAGTTACATTGTTAGTGTATAGGAAAGCAACTGATTTTTGTTCATTGATTTTGTATCCTGCTTCATTACTGAATTGCTGTATGAGTTCTAGTAATTTAGGGGTGGAGTCTTTTGGGTTTTCTTTTTTTTTTTAAGATTTTATTTATTTATTTGAGAGTGAGAGAGAGAGAATGAGAGAGACAAAGCATGAGAGGGGGTGGGACAGAGGGAGAAGCAGACTCCCTGCTGAGCAGGGAGCCTGATGTGGAACTCGATTCTGGGGCTTTAGGATCATGACCTGAGCCAAAGGCAGTTGCTTAACCAACTGAGTCACCCAGGCACCTGGGGTTTTCCACATAAAGTATCACGTCATCTGTGAAGAGAGAGTTTGACTTCTTCGTTGCCAATTTGAATACATTTTTTTGTTGTTGTCTGATTGCTGTTGTTAGGACTTCTAGTACTATATTGAACAACAGTGGTCGGAGTGGGCATCTTTGCCTTTTTCCCTGCTGATCTAACTTTCCTTTAGAAGTGAAGTCACACTAGGCCTTGAGTAAGAAGAGCTGTGTTCTAGACCCTGGCTCTGTGCCGTGACTTCAGGCAAATCATTTAACCTTACAAGGCCTTGGTGTCCTCAACTGAAATATGAAGTGGTGGAATGAAATCATTCTCAGGTCTCTTCCATCTCTACCATTTTAAGACCAATTTCCCTTTTTGGGCAGATGGCCAAAACAAGCTCCCTAACTTGGCTCCAGCAGCTGGTCAGCAGAACCCCAAGAGTCCTGACATCCAGCCCAGGCTTGGATGATTTGGGCCTGCTCCTCCCCCTTGCTGGTTTATCTCCTAAAGGGGCACTTAGCCCACCAGTTACCTTTGATATTAATCTTCCAGCTGCCACAAACATCTGGTCACTTACTTCATCATAAGACTAAGTACCAAACCTAGCCCCTGCCTGCCCCCCCCGCCCACAACCACTACTCATTTGTCATGGGGCCCCAGAACTGAAATCATTCACTTCCTTCCCACCAGTTCGCTCCCTAGAATGCATCTGGGAACCAATCACCCAATTCAAGACATCTGTTTAGTTCACTTATAATCAAGCTGCAGCAAAGAAGGGCCAAGTCTCCTTCAATCAATCAATTATATAAACACAGCCACAAAAGAGGCTCAAAGAGGGTGTGTGTGCAAGCATGCCCAGGATGGTGGGAGATAGGCACAGAAAGCTTAATTCTCATTTCTCTTATCTGTGGCCAAAGCAATGTTGTGTGTGGGAGAAATGGGACTCGGTTCTTCATCCCAGAACAGAAAAGTGAAAATAATTAAAATCCCAGGCGTGCTGAAGTTAACCAGCCCGGCCTCCTCATTTTACAGATGGGAAAACCAAGGCTCAGAAGGGGGTGATGTGACTTGGCCAAAGTAGCAGAGCTGAGGGTCTGGAGAAGTAAGAGAGCTGAGACCAGAACCCAGATTGGACTTCCAGTCCAGTTCTTTTTCTGTGATCTCCAGAAAGCATTCACGTAGAACATGGGAGTCTCAGACCCCACAGAACATGGCGAAAACCTTAGCAGTTTGTCCACTGCTCACCAAGACATCCATATGAATGGGATCATCCCTAAAAGCAGAAGTTTGGAGGAGAGCTCTGAGCAATATGGCATCCATGATAACCGGAGGAAGCTGATGGTCATGGGGGCTCTCAACCTCAGAACATGCGAAATGATCCTCCCCACTTACTCTTCTGGTCTCTAATGGTGAGGACCTACTGGGTGTTGGAGGTTACCAACCACAGGGTTCCTCCCTGATACCAATCTAAAAATACAGACCAATACCAGGCTGCCCTAGATGGACCCTGTGCCCTCCAGGATCTCCCAGTCCCGGGCAGGGAGACAGACTTCTCTCACCTAACTCTCACAGCTGGCAGACACGGCAAAGACATGGGAACACAGAACAAGAGAGACCTTCTGCCTGGGAGGACCAGAGGCTCACAGAGGAGGGCATTTTAGGGCTGCAGCTTGAAGAATGAGAAGATTTTGACATGGTATAGGGTTAAGCTAGAGAATGTGTTAAGAACAGATAAAGGAGTATGGTTATTCCAGGCAGGTGGGGAACTAGTAGTGTTGATTCTTGTGTAGTTGTACAAATTCTGAAGCTGGGCTGCATAGGATTAAATCCCAGCATGGAGAGTATCATGGTTAAACTAAAGTGCTTTCAGGTTCCAGAGGGCAAAACTAGGGATTTAAAGAGTTTTCAGGAAAAACTTTCCGGCAAAGTAGAGCCAGGCCACCAAAATGCAGGCCACCGGTGAGAGCACTGGAACAGGTCTCACTCTGCTTCAGAAGCTGTTAGTGAGGCGTCTGCATTCTGGCACGTGGAAATCTGTCCTCCAGTCAGTCCTTACAGCGATGCTGTCAGTTAGGAATCATGACCATTCCCATTTTTCAGATGACAAACAGAACCAGGGAGTGGTTTATTGGCTGAAGGTAGTGAAACACACAGGAACTGGGGCTGGCAGCGAATTCCGCATCTCAGACCCCAACTTGAGTTTCTTGCCCACCGTGCTGTGCTTGGCTTTCAGAAGGAGGCTGGCAGACGGCTTGCCTGGATGTTACAGAGGACATTTAAATAGGCAACAAGGAGGGGGGTATTCAGAAGACCTGGGGTTCCCAAACCTAGTCCTACTGTCCCTGGACCCCAGATCTTGTTTTTAAGATGCTCTTCATGTGATCATGAGGTAACTAGACTGGGCCCGGCTGTGGGTCCTTCCACACCAGGATGGTATTGACCCTACACTGATGCAATCCTTCGGACAACAGGAACCCACCGGATTGATGGAGACCTGAGGACTTAAAGTGATGACATGGATAAAGCAATAGATAGGAGTGACATGTGAGGAAATGCTTTGTAGCCCAAGTACTGAGAACCATTGCCCATGCATCGGCTATGGAGGGTTAGATGTGGGCTCTTCTGAGCAGATGACCTGGGTTTGACTCTCAGCTTTGCCACGAGCTCTGGGCAGATCGCTGACCTCTCTGGGCCGAGTTTCCTCATAAGATGAGGCTATTTTACCAGACCACTGTGTGCCCTGACAGCTCACAATTTCTAAGAAACCAAATTATTCTAGACATCTACTCAAATGGACTGGGTAAAGTTCTATTAATCTGAGGTCTCTTCTGGCATATATTTGCATCTGAGGTTGCTCTTAACAAAACATTTCATTTTAAAATAATTTCCTCTCATTTTTCTCACTCTTGATCAGTCATTCTCCTGCATATGTTTTGGACACACGTCTTTCTGGACTGGTTAGGAATGCTCTGTATACAATATCTCAGATGTCCCAAAGCTGTCAAAACAAAAATCCCTCAGTTCACTCACGTCTGCTGAATATGCTTTTTTAGATTGAGTAAAGAAAAAATAAGCCTGCCCAAAGTAGTTAATGTCATAGCTTTTAATTCTAAACCAAAGTATGTCCAACCCAGAAACTGCTTTCCCCTTAGCCCTCTGTCTTTCCTGAAACCAATTACCATGACTTTAGGAATAAGGGGGCTGGTGAGAATATCCCTGCCCTTTACTAAAACAGAGATCCTCAGGCGCTCTGGGTTGGGAACTGAGAGACCCAAGCAAAGTCCTAGTTTGCCCCTGGATTGTTCGGCAAATGCTGTTATTTCATCTAGTGTATATTTATCAAGAACTCAACTGAGTACAAAACACTGGCTTAATCATTAGAAATGCAAAAGGGAACAAAACGTGGATTCTTTGACCTCTAACAGCTTATAGTTTCAGAATCGTGATGATTCAGGGCCACAAATAACTAAGATAAGTCACACTAAGAAGTGTGACATCCGAAATATAAGGTACTACAGGAAAACACTATACAACTTTCCTTGGTGAGAAAATGGGGACAGAGTGAGGTCTACAACCTTGCAGGCCGTTCTAATCTGGGGTTAATGTAGTCACCAGCTGCTGGGAGGGAATGCTTACTATATGGTCTCCAAAAAGAAGCTCTACCACTCTAATAGACATACTATGTGTTTGCTAAAACTGAAAAGTCTTATTTCCCAACCAAATCTTCCTATTAAGTTTGATGGATCATCAGACGCAGGGATACTGCCCGCATATACAAAACAATCATGCAACAAGCATTTAAGAAGCACACTTCAGACAGAGGTTTGGGACTTAGACCTACGATAAAAGTGAACTAGTTTAGAATCTCTACGAGGAGCAGGGGCAAAGAGCTTGGCAAATTGTAGACACCCACTGGATGAGTAAATGTCTGATAGATAAATAGATCAACAGATATATACATACATATATGGATAATAGACAAAGGTGACTTATCTTCTTTTTTTACATTTTTCTACAAATTTTATTTTATTTTAATTCAATTAATTAACATAGTGTATTATTAGTTTCAGAGGAAGAGGTCAATGATTCAACAGTTATATATAATACCCAGTGCCCATGGCACCATGTGCCCTCCTTGATGCCCATCACCCAATTACCCCATCCCCCCACCCAACTCGCCTCCAGCAACCCTCAGTTTGTTTCCTATGGTTACCAGTCGCTTATGGTTTGTCTCCTTCTTACTCATCTCCAGTTGGACAAATTAGCCTCCTCCATGATTACTCTATCAGCTGACCTAGTTTACACTTGGGCCATAAAGAGATGAAATACAACCTAGGAAATTTACTTGGTTGAAAAGAAACATCAGGGAAGTTCCAGGTTTTGTGTTGATGGACATAATCCAATGGCGTTTCTTAGAGAACTTGGGATGTTCGAGAAATAACCATTTCCTGTACAAGTGAGAATCTTCTCAGATATCAAGAGGGGGATTATACCAACCCAATGTTATAAAAAACATTCCATCAATTTTTCCTTAAGAAAAAATTCCGAGGAGGAGGACACATCCGTATAGTCTGGCATCGGTGAAAGCCCTGATGTGGAGGCAGGGACTGAGCTGGGCCTTTCAAGCTGGAGCAGGTAGGCTCCAGGGAGACAGGTTCAAGGGAAGGAAAAACAAAGCAGTTGGGGACAGAATGGAATGCGAAAGCAAGAAAGAGGGGAGAGGAAGAACGAAAAACATAAGGAGTATTTACGTAAGGGTGAGAAAAGGCTCTTAAAGTTCTTGTTCCACTTTATCGCTCAGTGGCTTCAACACTGTTGATTATTTCTGTATCTAAAATTCCTCACCACCTTGGCTTCTGTGACGATCCCACCTTCTGGTTCTCCTCCTATATTTCTTATTTCTCCATTTCTGTGTGTCATGCTTCTCTTCCTCTTACATGAAATATCCAGAATCTTTATCCTCCAACCACCAGCCTCAACCACAACCTCTATGCTAATGACTCTCCATCTCACCTCTGTCCTCGAATCCAAGACCTAGATTTCCGACTCTCTCTGTCACCTTCACCTGGATGTCCTGATGACATTCATATATAACTTGCTCGGCACAGGTCTCTCCATCTTCTCCCCTCTAGATGTCTTGGTCACCATCTCTCCTTGCCAACTGTTTCTCCTCCTCCTCATTTCAGTTAACACAATGTTCATCTACTCAACTACTGAAGCTGGACTCTCCTGGATGGACAACTAAGTCATGTTCACCCTATAGCCAGAATCATTCTTAGGTTCCCATCCTGCCATTCCTTTTCCAACCTATGCTTCACATGCAGGATCATGTCTAAATCCTGAGTACATCCGGAAGTAACTGTTTCCTGGGCTCATCTCTGCTGCTTCCTCCAAGGTTCTTCACATCCTGGGTTACTGAGCTTGACCAGGTCCTAAACGTGCCTTTGCACATTCCTTCCCTCTGTCTGGAATGCCCTTCTCATTGGTCTCGGGGTCCGAGGCCCAACTGAGCTGTCCCCATCTTCAGAACACCTAACTTCCGGAGTCCCCCACAGAACTGACCCTCCTTCCTTATGTTTCAGGGAGCTTCGAACATGCCTCTGTTTCTGCACCTGTTATACAGTAGGCATGCCTGCCTCTTCCTTGAGAGTTCTTAAGGGAAGGGAGTATGCCCTATTTGTCTCTATCACTGCTATGCCTAGAGCAGAACCAGACATGCGGTTGGTATTCAAAGAACGTATATACCCATCCACCCCTTCTCTGTGGTGTCAGAGACACACTAAGGGGGAAATGATGTAGGCAGATAGGGATACAGAAACAACCCTCAGGGGGAAATCACCTGCATCAGGGAACCACCTGCCCAGGTAGGATTGTTGGGATCATGCTCGCAGGAGAAAGAATATGGGGACAGAAGACCAGACAGGCCTGAGTGATCCTTTCCATATTCACCTATCTGTCTCTATCTCTGTGTGTCTCTGTCTCCATTCCCTCATCTGTCTCCTTTTGTCAATGCTTTTCCTCCTGTCTTATTTATAAATAAATAAGTAAATTATTTATTTATTTGTTGTTTTTTTTAAGAGAGAGAGAGTGAGTGGGTAAGGGGCAGAAAGAGGGAGAGAAAAAATCTTAAACGGGCTCTGTGCTGAGCTCCACGCTGAGCTCTGCACAGGGCTGGATCTCATGACCCTAAGATTATGACCTGAGCCAAAATCAAGAATTAGCTACTTATGGGACTGAGCCATCCAGGAGTCCCTGTGACAACTGTTTTAAATGGTTTTCTCTCTCTCTTTTTTTTCCCCAATTACTTTTATTTTTTTCAGTGTTCCAAGATTCATTGTTCATGTACCACACCCAGTGCTCCATGCAATGGTTCTCTTTTGACTTGCTTTTCTTGCCTTTGTGTCAGTTGATCACTCTTTTATCTTTTAATCTGCCTATTTCCTTTCTGCTTCTCTTTATTCAATCTGCCACTAATGGAGAAATGGTTGGTCTTTATCGAGTGGGCCTATGTGTCTTCATTTTAAAGATAAGGGATATGATTGAGTGAGCATTTTAAACAAATCTTTTCTGGAAATACCTAAACCATCTGCTTTTTTTTTTTTTTTAAGATTTTATTTATTTATTTGACAGAGAGAGATCACAAGTAGGCAGAGAGGCAGGCAGAGAGAGAAGGGGAAGCAGGCTCCCTGCTGAGCAGAGAGCCTGATGCGGGGCTCGATTCCAGGCCCGAGATCATGACCTGAGCCGAAGGCAGAGGCTTTAACCCACTGAGCCACCCAGACTCCCCTAAACCATCTGCTTTTTATGTAATTTTCATGGATTGGGCTCACTGGCCCCTAGCAGGTCAGCAGTCCTCAGGGTGACAGGCGTGCCCTATTCTTGGTGGCGTGTGACCACCAGCATTGCTGGTACCCCTTGGGACTCGGTCTTTTTGGTGAATGCAACCACAGGCCTTATGCTCACCGTGTTGTAGATTAAAATACAAGAGTATGGACTAGGAAAGAACTTGACTTCCCAGTTCAGTGGAGCAGGGCAGCAGAATTGTTAAGAAGGCTTTCGACCATGACAGTGGCCCACGAGGGAACTGGGAGCTGCTTTTCATTGACACCAGGCCCTTGAGGGCGGAACAGCTGATCACGTCCAGCCACATTAAATATGTAATTTCAGAAATGTGATCAAACTGACTTCCTGCCAGAGCTACGAAGCAAATCCCACAAGGGGCTTGTGGGCCTTTTTGTTTTCCATTTTTGATTCTGTAGTAGGTTGATTTTTTTTTTTTCCTTTTCTTGAGAGAGAGATATGTTTAATCTGCTCAGTGTTTTCAATCAAAGAAATTGATACATTAACAGCACCGGTGATGGTGGTAGTGGCAGCAGGGAAAGTAATTAAAAAGTTTAATTTTTCTTTTTTTCCAATAGCACCAGTCCTTAAATTGATGGGTCTCCATGGGCTTGGAAGCAGACAAAGTTTTAATAGGACTTTTATTTAAAGTCCAACAATGGCTTTTTGTGCCCTGATGTTGGGTGTTAGGAGGAATCTTTCTTTGCCAGGAGTCCATGTTGTAGACGTTGTGGGGCTGGGGGAACGAAGGACTGTACGACTTTATTAGGGCTGTCATAACAAGGTCCTGCAAATGGGGTGGCTTGATATAACAATCATTTATTCTCTCACAGTTCTGGAGGCCAAGCGCCCCAAATCAAGGCATTGCCAGGGCTATGCTCTCTCTGACAGCGTTAAGGGGGATCTGTCCCATGCTTTTCTCCCAGCTTTTGGTGGCTGCTGGCAATCCTTGGCATTCCTTGGCTTGTAGGTACATGACTCTAATCTCTGCTTTCATCATTACATGGTGTTCATCCTATGTGTCTGTGTCTATGTCTCGTTTTCCCATCTCTTAAGGACCCAGTTATATTAGATTAAGACCTCCTCTAATGGAGTATGGACCCAAGTTGATTATATCTGCAAAAACCCTATTTCCAAATAAGGTGACATTCACAGGTACTAGGGGTTAGGACTTCAATATATCTTTTTTGGTGGGAGGGGGGCAGTGCACAATTCAACCCGTAATAGGGTCCATAGTCTAGACTGCTTACAGTGCCCACATTTGGGAAGAGACGAATTAGCTGGCCTGCCTGGGAGAGCTTCAATTTGGGGACATCGCGTCTCAGTTCTACAGCTGCCTAGATCTTTGGTATCAGACCAGTCATTCAGTCCAAACACCAGGTTGTCCAGGAAATGAGAGCCCTCTCCATGGAGGGAAGACTTCATCTTTGAATTAACTTTGTGTTGTAGTAGAAAGAGCACTCTGACTTGGAGTCAGACAATCTGGGTTCAGTCTTGTATCGCTGCCATCCTGGTTCCATAATAGGAGCTTGTTAATAAACTCCTTTGGCCCTCAATTTACATTACAGACATGGGATATAAAATAATTTCATAACAGGCTTAAGTGAGAAAGAGGTGCAAAAGAATTTTGCCAAGTATCAACGTTTTTGTTTTTCAGTAAGTGAGAACTCTCTTCTGCTCACCTGGGGCAGAACCTTTGGTTGTATTATGTTTCACATGTTGATCTGATTCTTCCCACACCCGGAGTGGGCGAACATGAAGTTCAAGTGCTCGGGACACCATCTGCTTCTGTACCTCTAGAACCAAAGGTGGTCACAGCCTTCAGTGGCCTCAATCTCTTAGCCCCTGGAGCGACCAGATGGAACAGATTTTTATCTGGGTGGGTAGTGAGAGCCCAGTCCTCTCGCCAAGCCTATAAATAAGTCTTAAGGCATCAGAGCTGATGATAAAAGGAGGAAAAAAAGGTATTTCTTTAGATGCCCCCACCTCCTTCAAAGCCTTGAGGCAGGAATGTGTGGCTCTCCGCTTGTCAATGATGAAATTAGCAGGCTGCCGTCCTTTAAGACAAGAAGCGAGAAAGCGCTGGAATCTGATACCAAATGCCACTGGAGAGAATATATTTTACACAACATAAAAGGCCCCAACGTACATTAGAAGAAATATGGGAAGACTTCAAAAAGGTAGGTCAAACTTTTTCCTCAAGCAGATAATTACAGGCTGGGGGTGAGTAAATCTTGTTAGCCTTTCTCCACCTCGTCCCTTCTCATAAAACACCAGTGAAAAGAAAGCCACGCTCAATTGGGACTGGACAGGCTGCCTGAGAGGGCCGGCTGACCGCTGTCCGTCACGACGCCTATGGGCACAGCGTTGCCGCCCCCTCTCGTTGCCCCCTCGTGTGTCCCCCCTCCACAACACCCCCTCCCGCCTCCTCCCCAGAACACAGGCACCAGGCTCCACCACTCAAACACCCATGTCAACTTGCTGAGACTTGGTTACTTCTCACAGTCTGAAGAACTATCCCTTCAGGCGGCAATTTTCCAGTCAAATTTCTCTGCCCAAGTTTGAGGCCTTAAAATTAATGAAGTTGTTAACATTTCTTAAAATGTCTTTCACGGCAGTTGAAAGGTGTGGATTTATCACCAGTGAGCCTGCTGGCCTCTCTGGTTCCTAGAGACATGTGGGCTGAGCCCCCACAAACACCCTTAAGGGGACAGGAGTCTTGGCCTTCAGGGTGCTCTGTGCCCCGGAAGCACTCGCTGTGGCAGTGGGCCTAGCCAGCTGCCTACGGAATTATTTCTCTGGCCTCTGAGCCCTGAGAGAGCAGGAGTGAGTCTTACCTATGTATGTATTTGTATCCCCTCTGCTCTCCGGCACTGGACCAGGCACACAGAGGTGACGGTGGAGGCAGGTGGGTCTCCGCTGAATTAAATATAAGATAAAAGGCTCGAAAATGACCCCTTCAGTCAAGGAGCCACCAAGGCAAAATCAGTTCTTCCCACCCTGTGACTCGACAGCAATGATGGTACTGCCCTTGGCACCTTCATCCAGCATTTGGGCAACGTGTGGCCAATGGTCTGGCTCCTCTCCTCTGCCTAGAAGGCAATTCGTGAGGATTCTAGGCCACAAGGAGAATTTGAAAAGGACTCTGGGAATCCTCCTGATCTACACTTTTGCCCCAAGGCAGCATGCCACACTGCCTCATTTTACGGGTAAGAAGGGTGAGGCCCAGCGAGAGCAAGTAGGCATACCAGGGCCGAGCCGCGGCGGGCAGCTGCTTAACAAACTCCCGTGGCTTTCCGCTGTCGACCTTCAACCTCCTTCTGGATGTTCCACAGAGGATGGATGCAATACTCTCTGTGTTACGCAGGAGGTAGACCTGCCTTTTTTTGGACATTCTGCGTTTTATAAAAGTTGTCATCCTGTGGAGATACTGAATGACTTTGAGAGCGAATTCAAAATGCTATCCAAAGACCGGTTGTATCACAAATCTGGTTACAAAGCAATAACAATACAAAGGCCCAGATTTCAATTATTTATAGACACTTGCCCTTATCACAAAATGACACTCAATGTCTGGCTTAAATAAAATCAAGAAGTAATTCTTATCTGGGATCTTCTGACAACTACTGATCTTCCTCTCCTACTAGGGAGGCTTAGAAGTAGCAGGAAACATCCCAGCAGAGTATAATCCTCTACCGCCCTAGGGCTTTGGATGCATTTATTTTTTTAAGTTTGAAATGAAAGGTACAGTTAATATGAACCAAGACTGGCTACATTTATGCATGAGGGATCGCGGTGAGTGGGAAGATTTCTGTTAGGTTCATTTTTAAAAGCTCAGGTCCATTGGCAGAGACTGAGTGTCAGGAATAGGTAAATATGCCCAGAAGGGAATCTAGAACTTAGTGCTATGCCAGGATCATGAATACTTAATTGAATCAGACTTCATGAGTAAGTTCCATCCCTGGAAGCCTTTTGTATTCGTTCATCACGCACAAGCCTTTATGAGTGTCTTCTATGTGATACAATAAAGTGGGGGAACAAACACAGTTGAGTGGCTGCCCTCATGGGGTTAACTCTAGAGATGTTCAAGAGGAAAAAAATGTCCACCTGAAAATACACCAGCCCTTTTCCAAACCCGCTCTTTCCTCTGCAGAGGCCCAGCTTCTAGGAGCTGGTAGGATGTTACCTGTTAGCACAGAGAATGAGGAAATCCTACACCATATAAATATGGCTTCCTAATGGCTCCTAGACCAGGACGTAGCAGGCTGAGTAGGTGGCCTCCCGGGAGCAAAACTGAATGTAAAGGAAGAATTCTGGTTTTGTAGTTAGAGAATCCACTCTGTGCCATCTTATTAAGCTCACTCTCTACATCTGTGAAAATGGAATGAGACCCAGCCTCCTTACTTCCGAGGTGGTTGCAGAAGCACACGAGCTGCACGAATCTCTAAGAACTTGTCCAAGTACCTTTAAGGTAAGGGAGTCACTTGAGGGGCCCCGGAAGACCCGTGACCTTCAGAACAACAATCCTTTCTCAAGAGATCACCGTCATAGAAACACGCATGAGTCAGAACCCTCTATCGAGAAACCATAGTCAAAACACAAATAAGTATGGCGCCTCATGATCAGTCAGGGGTGTCAGGAACACTATACACCATAAAGGCTGAGGGTTGGGATAGAGCAACAACAAAGCTGTTGGCTTCCTCTATGATAAAGAAAACAACTATGGGTCTGGAGAGGCCAGGCCTGGCTGGAATGTGCACCAATGGAAGACAGAGGACACTAAAACTCACAGTTCTCTTAATTATGAGCTGGTGATTGTACATCACCAATAACTATGAAAGATAGACTTACCATATCGACTGCGATGAGACAGGAAAGGGAAGGAATCTTTCATTATCCACGTCAGATTCCATGCAAAAGCATCAGGAGGAGGAGAAGACACGCTTGTTGGTGACTCCAAGGAGCTGTGACCTGGACATAAAAACAGAGAGAACACTGACCCATGGGCTTGAAGTGTATCTTCTAGCTGGCACTCATATGGCTTCTAGGAGAAAGTGTGTCAGGGGCTTTCACGCCATCCACTGGAAAATCGGGGGGTGGGGGGGGAGACTGAGCCACTAGTAGACTGAATTGACCTTAGCACCCCAGTACACATTTTGTACCAAGGCAGCCAAATCTAAGAAGTCTGAATCTTGTGACCAACGCCCTGCCAAACATCTCTGGGAGACAAACCAGAAGCCAGGCTACTTAATGGCTTAGTCTAATGGCTCTATTCAAAGTCTATTCTTCCTATAAGAATTTGTACGACTTTATAGAGAACTCCAATTCATCTTGTCCAGATAATGCCTCCACGCTACTTTATGTTCAGACTTGTTACTTCATCTAATGTTGTTTGCTTGCGTTATTATTGTCTTATCAATGAGAGGGTTGAAATTGCACTCAGAAGTTATGAGATTTTGACAATTATGTTATTTTCAGGGACAAAAAAAGCTAGGTGATGGGTTTTCCCACAGCCAACAGTCCAGAGAGCCACAAAGGATTAACGTTGTGATTTGCATGAGAGAAAGAAGGGTTGAAAGAAAAGGAGCAAAAGCAGCATTATTCCTTTGCTTAACAGTACCTCAAGTGGGTTTTGTGTGGTGAAAAGTAATTATAATATATCTACAAATCAAATGAACACAGGTTACCTGCTCTTATGCAGCTCCTCCCAGAAAATCCCCAACTCAATCACTATTTGCTAATGTTTATGGCAGGCAAAGTTTCTCTTGTCAAAGAAGAAACGGCTTTTCTATTAAAGTTGAGAATCAGCCCTGTTTCGTAGATAGATGTGTAGCAAGAGTGAGTGTGGGGAAAAGGGAAGGAAAGGGACTAGGAATTCCTCTGCAGCTTCCACGGGCCAGGCATTCCTGCTGGGCTCTTAACCCGCACCATCCCTCATGATAGTCACAGTGACTCTGAGAAAAGCATTATCACCCCCATTTTACAGATGCAACAACTGAGGCTCAGCAGAGCAAATGATGGAATCAGGAGCAGAGCCCCAGTCTGTCTAGTATCAAAAGGCCATGCTCCACCACGGGCGGGCTGGTTTGCTACTCAAACATAACTCTTAAGCCACCTTAAGGAGGGACTTGGTGAAGAGACAGAGGAGGAAGAAGAGAAAGAAGAATGGGAAACAGCAGTAGAGCCTTCTTCCAGCCTGTCTGCTTTGTAGTTTCTTCCAGATCCCCTCCCGCAGCATCTCCTCCAGAGCCCTATTCTCCTGCCTCCAACCCCTCGTTAGTCTCGACCCCCTTCCCATGCTTTGGGGAAATAGCTGTGCTGGGTGACCAGGGCAGCCTTGCGTCCCCAGGCCCCCCCGCGGTTTTGTCTGCTGGTGCCTCACGTGGGATCACACGCCCCTGCAGCTAGACGGGCATGCTACAGTCACCTTCCCGAAGGAGACATCCTTATCTCTGCCTTCCAGAGACTGGAGTTGGAAGCACTGGCTCCGGAGTGCCTACAAAGGGTTTTTGACTTTTCTCCTCCGTCTGATCTAAAGAAATCAGAACTGAACTGATTGGCGCCCAGATCCATCTTTCTGGTAACATTTTCTACATATGGCTCCGGGGACACGGGCTGAACAGGGTCAGGAACTCTGCTAGTAAGTTTCAGAGAGAAGCTATCTCATGTTTTGTAGATGGGCAATGGGGCTGAGAGACATCAGGCCCAAAACCACGTAGGTCCACTTAGGGGCAGGACTCAGGTTTATTAGACTTAAAAAAAAAAAAAGTAATAATATGAATTGAACACATATGGACCAGGCGCTATGCTAATAAGCACTTTAAGCAACTGATCACATTCACTTCTCACAACAACCTTGTGAATGGTACTATTATTGGTCCTCATTTTGCAGCCAGGGAAATCGAGACTCCTGGACCATGGCCACAGGTCCAGTAGGCAGGAGACCCGAGTCAACAGACCAGGTTAGCCTGATGCCACAGCCCACGCTCCTTCTACCACCCTTCTGAACCACCACAAACCAGTGTAGGGGGTCCTGCGGCTCTCTACTGGGCTTCGGGCCCCCTCGGGGCAATGGCTAAGGTCAGGGGTCACCACCGAGCATGCCCCAGAACCGGGCAACAGTGTGCGGGCTCTATGAACTCACGACAGCCAAACCCCTACCATGACCTCCATGCAATAACAATTTGCATCTCTAGGTCTGGGTCATCAACAGCGCTCCAATTTTAAGTAGTTTTGAAGTGGGAGAAAGATCAAGCCTAGGCAGTATTTCCCTGCTTCCAAGTGAGGTGATTTTTCTTAACCACACCATTTGGGAATGGTACTAACTTCTTCCTGGGTGAGAAGCACCGAATGGAGGATGCTCAACTTCAGGGAGCACTTACGAGTCTGTGCGTGGACACAGAACGGCAGATGACTTCTAATACGGATAAGGGCCAGGTTATATACTGAGGGAGAAAAAATATCTGAAATCATTCAAAAGAAAGGGCTCTGAGGGCTGAGTCATGGCCCAGCAAGGAGCCACAGGCATCCCTGTGGGTCATCCCTAAAATAAGCTTAAAGCATTTTCTATCCCCAAATGCCAATAAATTGTTGGGCATCTTCAAAGAGGAATAGCAAAGAAAACGCAGAAATATGGATGGTGCCCTTACAGGAACTCCTAGAATTCTTGCCAGGAGGCTGGGCTTCTGTGGTTCCCAGAGGGAGACAGGTAGTAATTTGTTGCATTGGCGGGGGGGGCGGGGGGTGGGGGGTGTCGGGCAACCAAAAGGATGGGCCTCCTCACTTGAAAAAGTAAAAACCAAGAAAAACACAGCCCACATAGATGAAGTTGTTTTTGCCATTATCTGAAGCATGAGATAGATAGGAGTTCTAGCCAAAGTTCATAGAACATGCATAAATTTAAAATATAAAGAAGAAAGGACTTCTGCATCTAATGAGTGCAGGGAAGAGAATCTCTATGTCCTTTATGCCCACTCTCGGGCCCCGTCCTCACCCTTGGTGGCGAGGGGCGCTCCCAGCACAGGCAAGCACAGATGCCATGAGACGCAATCCACTGAAGCAAGCGAATGGCTTGGTTTTGGGGGGCTTCCCTCTGAACATGTGAGGATCCAGAGTGAAAGGGGCCTCATCAGCACATATGTATGGGGTGAAGGGGTGAGATAAGATCCGCTAGCTCAAGAAGAGTGCATCTTGGACCCTGGGAAGAGGGGCGGAAAGGAAAGGAGAGGGGAAAGCAGGAGCAAGAAGCTTCCAGGTGCCCAAGTGAGGCTGGCCTGTGATGGCCGAGACCACCCGAGGAGCGAAAAGTATGGAAATGCACTGGAAATGCACAACCAATAATGAGGGCATTATTGGTTGGCTACAGGTAAGATTGTCCAAACCACTCCCCCCCCCCCCAAAAAAAAACCCCACAACAACTCTGAACTTTCCAGTAGCAACCATTCAGGAGATTTCATGCTGAACACTGAATTTCATCACGGTGGTTTTACCCAGCTGACAGTGACCAAAGACCATGAATTTCACGTGACCCCAAGACACTAGACCGTTTCTGGACCTCACTGGAGGCGTTTGGCCAATGAACAAGGAATTTGTTTTAGCCAAGCACTTGCATACTTATAAACTCATTCTCTCCAATCCAAAGTGCTGATTTCTAGTTCTGACTGGGCATGACCACCATAGAACCCTGTTCCTAAAGCTTTAAAAACTGTGACTTTTCTTCCTTATAGAACTACTCAGTGAATTTCTCCTTGCGTGACAAGTAAATATGCTCAGCATTTTTTTTTTTAACACTGGTGGTCAGGGGATGGGAGTATCATTGTTTTATTATTTGGCAGTTGCTGAAAGTTGGAGAGCTCAGGCCTTTTCTCTTCTCCATCTAAACTCACTCCCAAAGGGATCCCATCCAGTTTCATACCTTTAAATACCACCTATATACTAAGGCTACTAAATTTATAGCTCCTGGCCCAACTTCCCTAAGCAGTAACATATATAATAACCAACTGCCAGTTTGAAATCTCCATTTTATTGCCTGGTAAGTATCTCAACCTTAACATGTGCAAAATGACACACTTGTCCTCCACTTAAACTCAGGTGTTCCTGTTTCAGAAAGTGATGACAAAACTCTTCTGGTTGCTTAGGGCAAAACCAGGAGGAATCCTTGACTTCTTTCTTTTCCCACCGTCACATCAATTCATCAGCAGATCTTGCTGGCTCTCCCTGAATTCTATCCTTTCCATTTCTCTTCTATCGCCTCTCAGCCTGACGACCGCTGTACACACTCCCAGCCGGCCTCCTGCTTCTACGATTTTTCACTCTCAGGGTGCTTTCCACATAGCACTTAGACTGTCCCTTCATCCCTGAAACGGCTTTCACATGGCCTATGTCGTGGCTTAGCCCTTGACGGCCCCACTGGTTCTCTCTCTGACCTCATTTCCAGCCATGTTTCCCCTCGCCTATGGACCTCCAGTCTTACAGGCCTCCTTGCCATCCCTCCAACTCACCAAGCAAACCCCCACCTCAGGGCTTTTGCACGGGTGGTTCTCTCTGTCTGGAAAGCTCCTCCTTCCCAGAGGCACATGGCCACTCTTGCTCTCCACCCAGGTCTCTGCCCAAAGGTCACCTCCTCAGAAAGATCTTTCTGATCAACCTGCCAGAAACAGCAGTCCCTGTAAACTGCTCGCTATCCCCTTGATCTGCAGTTAGTATTTCTTATAGTTATGTCTACTTGTTTATTGTGTGTCTCCTGCCCTAGGCACGGATATATCCCCATGCCAGGCACATAGTGAGCGCTTAGTAAATACTTGTCAAATGCACGAAGCCAGAGTGTTAACTCTGATGCTCACTATAGCTGCTGGACTTCATGCTAATCACATACTCTGTGGAACCACCACATCCCCAAAATGATAAGACCCAGAATAATGTATGCTCTACCAACGCTCAGGGTTTTGTAAGGGTCAGATGAGCTAATGTGGGCATGAGCTACTCTTTAATATCTCTTAAATATTACTCTTAATATCTCTTAATATTACTCTTAATATCTCTTAAATAATACTCTTTAATATCTCTTTAAATATCATTTATGCCACTCTGGCAAGTTTTATGCCTCTGTCTCTGGTCAGAATCAAAAATGAATGGGCATCTTGGTTCCTTTTCTATGTCCGGGGATCTCGGATACAATGTCCAGAATCAAAAAGCCGTTTCTGTATTATTCACCAGTTAATTATTAATTCTACCAACTGTCCACAAGCTCTACCACCCCAGATCCAGTCAACTGCCAATATCTTTATTTCCAGTCTGTATTTTACACGTCTCGCTGTGTGTCTATTTATTCCTAAGCCAATGTACATAATATAGCAAATACATCATACTCACCTCAGTATAAATAATAAAGAGCTATTTGTGTGTGATGGTTATTTATATAAATGCCCTCGGCTCCCTAGCAAGCATGTTTTACAAACCTACATCAATAAAATGTAAAAATGTTTCTATTCTAAACACTCCTTGGAACCGTTCCTGCCTTGCCTCATACACGTTTTACTTATTTATTTTCCTTCCGACAGTAAAACAATCAGTGACAGGCTGCGAGTATTCCTCCCTTATTCGAAAACACACTTAATAATGCATTCTTTTACAATGATTTTGTGTCACACAAAGCAAAGCTTAATGTGGTCAAATGAATAGTGGTCCTAACGTCGAATGGGGGTGGTGAGCAGACCAGCAAGGCCCCGGACACGGGGCAGGCCACCGGGGGAGCGTAGTCCGCATTCGCCAGGGAGCGCCCGCACCTGCACCGCCAAAGAAACCCTCCCAGTGCCTTTGCATGTCTCCTGGAGTCAGTGGTGATGGTGGAGTTGTAACAGGAGGTTCGTGGAGCCTGAACGACAGAGATGTGATTTTCAGAGAAAAGACAGAGAGCGATGTGCAGATGTGTCCTTTGTCCCAAGCACGCAGACCTCCCACACCTTCGCCAGGCCTGGAAAAATCAGGGGGTTGAATTGGCTGTTGACGAAGGTCCTCTCCAGTTCACACATAGCTGATTCGCCACGGTTTGCTTTCCCTTTTCCTTCCAGCTGGCTCTTTCGGAGAGGGGCTATTAGTGTCAGGGGTGGAATGTGAATGGAACTCAATGGTCCCCACCCCACCCTCTCTCCAAGCTCCACCCTCACCCTGCCAGGAAGCTTCGTGTTCTTTCTTGGCAGTTCAGGTCCTAAAGCAAAAATTATCTCCCCTAATAGTCTCTTGTACTACTGAAAGCCAGAGTTTCAACACATGTGTTTTGTCTCTCCCCAACCCCAAAAGGATTCGTGTATAACTGCTGAGTTCATTCAGCGGTGAGCCACATTTGTCAGTTGGGAGAAGCAGGCATCAAGGAATATTGAGGGAATATAAAGGAAATTATGAGGCTGGTCCCTGCCCTTGGTTACCTGAAGGGTATACTAGAGCCACACCAAAAAGGGCATCACAAAGGGGGTTCTGCAAAAATGGCTAAAATGTGTAAAGTTGAACTTTATGCTTTTGCAGCTATGTACTTTCTTGGCCGTATTTCCCACTCAATCCTTTTGCATTCTATGGTCTCTAGGACATATGTCTTCAAGCTTCTGCCTAAATCGATCTATGCCTAGAACATCCTTCCTTACCTACTGTTTTCCTAAACCCTGCCCTTCCTTAAAGGTCCAAACCAAATCCCTCCCTCTCCAAGGTTCCCCATCTTCCCTGAGCTTGAGCCCCATCAAAGCAGTTGAGCTGGGATTCAGAATGGACTAACACAAAACTCAGCTGAGGGGCACCCGGGCGGCTCAGTAGGTCAGGTATCTGCCTTCAGCTCAGGTCATGATTTCAGGGTCCTGGACCAAGCCCCACACTGGGCTTTCTGTACAGCGGGCAGTCTGCTTCTCCCTCTCCCTCTGCCCCTCCCCACTGCTTGTACATGCTCTCTCACTCTCTCTCAAATAAATAAATAAAATCTTTAAAAAAAAAACAAACAACTCGCCTGGTCCCTCCTGCCTCACTGACCACCAAGACTTATTGCCATTCAGGATAGTGGCGTTTAGATCCTTTATCAAATGTTGTTCAAACTTCCTTGGTTGTTCATGACAACAGAGGATAAGATGTTATTTTCACTCACAAATCTCAAGCTCACAGATTTAGGAGAAATTAGGGAAAACTCATAAGGGCTGTTGTTCAGTCTCATGGAGGACATTCTTCCCAGGGTCAAGATTAGGGTCAAATCAGGGGCGTGGACCCCAGGTAGCTCCCAATCAGTTGGGATGCCACATTTATGCAGGCCACCAGTGACTCCTAATTCACAGCCAAAGCCAGATAGATAATGAAGGCACTGTGACCTTGATGCTGCCCCTTCAGAATTTGTGTTCTAAGCTGCTACCTTTTGACCCATCTAGAGATGACCTCCGTGCCCCAAGCAGGTGCTCATGACCAGCCTGTGAGCCCCACAATGCCTTCTCCTGTCGTGCAATCCCAAGTATAGCTCGT
>CM052885.1:20203252-20301418 GCA_028534135.1 Potos flavus
ACTGAGGACCCCTGATGTATGGACTAACCAGAAATGCCACTCTCTGCCCCGGACCTCCTGCAGGTGATGCTGACTGCCCCGGAGAACAGCGACATCGAGTTAAACACAGCAGAAAGACTGATCAGATTGCAGATGCCTGCGGCATTCTCCTGAGGATGACATTCCCGTCAGGTCACCCAGGAAGGTGACCTAGAAACGCACACCTTCAGTCAGGACAGCCGGCCCTCCAGGGCCTCAAGCTGCACCTGCACTGTTTCCATGGCAACCACCACCAGGTCTGCCGCTTGGCCCTTGAGCTGGGCCTTGGCTGGTCCAGGGAGAGGATGCTTGGGATGGGGGAAGGAGAGGGGCAGAACACTTTCTACTAACTTCCAGTCCAATCTCTCTTTATCTACTTGTCACCCTCTCATCTCAGGAAGAGTCTGTCCTCCAGGAAACTGCACTTCAAATAACCATTTCTCGGAACAAAGACCTCTCACCCATGGCTGGACTCCCTTCCAGAGAATGGAAGAAGAATGTCTGAACAGGCTGGTGTGCTAAATAGAGGCCCAGGTTTCTGGGAGCAGTGATGTTACGGTGCGACCTTGGGTAAGCTACTTAACCTTTTTGAAGCTTTGTTTCTCTGCATATAAAAGAGAACTCATCATGCTTTTCCATCCAACTTTAGGGACGCTCTGAGAATTAATGAGACAGTATATACAAAGCCCTCAGGCTCTTTTGAAGAAAGACACACTAGAAATCCTTGGGCTCTTACCAAGGGGCATTGTCATGATGACACATTTTAAAATATATTTCACCTGTACTACTAAAATAAACTCAGCTTGTATTAAAATAGGTAGGCCAATAGCCTAATTTGCTTCTCCCTGTTCTGATGCTGCACTTCTTGGCTTCCATTCATCTTGCACTGAGAACAACCATGGTCAGTGTCACCCTTGACCCCTGTGCAGAAACCCAGGGTGAGAGTCAGGAAGGGATCTAAAGACCATTTGTCTATGTCTTCCCATGACATATACAATGAAGCTGAAACACAGGAAAGGCCAATGGTTTACCCAGGGTCATCTCACTAGTGAAAAATCAAGAACCTGATCTTCTGACCCTTCATTCTGTGGCTCACCCAACCACAGGAGAAGGTAATAAAGAAAGAAGGAGGGGAAAGACATAAGGGGACAGGTACTTTTGCTCTTTAAACCTTTAAACTACTGTTCCGTGCAGTACTCTGGGATGAAAAAGAAACTAAGGGAAAAAAACCAATATTTTGTGTATATACCTATTATCCATGCCAGCCCCATACTGGGTGCTTTACAACCATTGTCCCATGTAAATCCTACAATTTTCTGAATGGGGGATTATTATTCTCATTTATAATGAGGGACCTGATGCTCATAGAAGTTAAGTAACTTGCCCAGAGTCCTGGAGTGGAAAAGAATGGAGCTAAGATTAATTCATTCAATGAATATTTATTGAGCATCTCCTATGTGCCAAACTCTGCCTTTGGCAGATAGGATGCATTAGTGAGCAGAATTAGACCTCTTAGAGCTTATAGGCTGAGGAGCTTAGAGTGTGGTGGGGCTGCAGCAGCAGTCCAACCACCTCACAAATCCTTGTAATGTCTCTACATTGACATGTGTTGTGAAGGAGAGATACATGGCCCTATGAGAATATGTAAAAGAGAGACTAGATTTCAGCCTTAAGGCAGGGAAGGATTGCCTAAGAAATTGATGCTTGAGCTAGGGACCTAAAATGGATGAGCAGAGTTAGCCAGTTAAAGGGAGTGGGATGGGGAGGGAGTGGGATGGGAGGGAGGCCAGACTGGGAAGGGGTCTGTCTGAGCCCAAGTCTGTCTCAGTCCAGAGTACCTGCTCCTTAGTTCCCATCAAGATGGGTGAGGTGTTGCTGAGGACCCCAACCCTAAGGACCAACCAGCAATGGCACAGTCCAACTCAGAATCTCTTGGAGATGATGTCGATTGTCCTGGAGAACAGGGACATTGAGTTACACACAGAAGAGAGATTGATTAGAGCACAGATATCTGCAGCATTTTCCTAACTGAGGGCAAGGCTTCCTTCAGGTCAGCCAGGAAGGTCACTTAGAAACATATGCTTCCAGTCTAGGAAGCTGGCTCTCCATGACCTGAAGCTCAGCCAGCACTGTTTCCATGGAGACCACCATCAGGCCTGACGCCTTTCCCACAGATGGGGCTTTGGCTGGACCGGGGAAGGACACATAGGGTGAAATCTGTCAGAGGGTGGCAGTCTGATGGTGGACGTGCTGAGGAGGAAACCCCAGAGGATTAGACCCACAGAATCCAAGCACACTGCCATATACCAAAGGGAAGGGCTGGGCCATGGTATCTGGATTCCAGGCCTTCTCCCTACAGGAAGCTTGGCCAACAAGCTGAGCATCAGAGAAAAGGTGGAAGGATCACCAAGAGGACAGAGTAGTCCTACCAATGGAGAAGAGCCGTTCTGTGGCAGTTCCAGGTGACCTTCCTGGTTGACCTGATGGAAGATGCTACAGGTATCTGTGATCTGATCAATCTCGCTTCTGTGTGTAACTCAATGTCCCTGTTCTCCAGGACAATCGACATCATCGCCAAGAGGTTCTGAGTTGGACTGTGCCATTGCTGGTTGGTCCTTAGGGTTGGGGTCCTCAGCAACATCCCCCCATCTTGGTGGCGACTAAGGAGCAGGTACTCTGGACTGAGACAGACTTGGGCTCAGTCTGGCCTCCCTCCCTGTCCCAATCCCTTTAACTGGCTAACTCTGCTCATCCACTTTAGGTCCCTAGCTCAAACATCAATTGCTCAGGCAATTCTACCCTGGCCTTAAGGATGACGTCAAATGAAGACAACACCAACTCATTACAGTTCTGAAAACTGAATTACCTTGTGGAAAAGTGAAGGCATGACGCTGCCCCCAGGACACTTTTGCAGCCCTCTAGCTCCTGGTGATAAACCTGTGTTTCCTTCCCCCCACCAGGGCCCAGGCCAACACAACCAAAGCCTTTCTTTCTCACTACCGTGTTTTATTTTGCTTGAGATATTAGGTGAAGAGAGAAACGGGGGCAGCGGGAAGAAAGAGAAAAGGAGAGGGAGGAAGGTGAGGGAAGAGATGGTGAAGAGACTAACAATGAGGAGTGTGCAGAAACAAAGAGAAGAAGAGTGCAGAGGGAGAAGGGAAATCATCTGATATTTTTCACCATTTGGAAGTTACCGAGAGAAAGTTATTCAAAGTACCACTGTAAAAAGGCCATAAAACACCTTGGGGAAAACATGAAAGTCATGCAGCCACCATACAGATGAGCACCCTGGAATTAGCTGCCAGAGAAATGTTGGAAAAGAGGAAATTCAATGGCCCACACGGCTGTCTCCACCCTCTCCCTCCCGGCTCCCACCTCCTCCGAACCGCCTGGCTCGGAGAGCAAAGGCAGTAATTTGGAGCCAGCAAGTGTGAAGGAATGTCGGAGCTGCTATTTGCCTTCACGAAGCACATCTTGAGTGCATCTATTAGAAATACATTTTAAAATACACCTTCAGTTTCACTATACAAAATCTGAAAAAGTCAGGAAGTTCTAAGGAAGAAAAGAAGTCTGACTCCTACCCTCGGCACCCAGAAACCAGTGTTGACACTTTCTGGTCTGTTATTCTGGGACTTAGTTTTCACACACTTGGTTTTCACACTTCAAGCACTTGGCTTAAGGTCTGTTGAGAAGGGTAGGAGGGATCTCTGTTTGCAGGGCTGAGAGGAGACATTCTCTGGAACCATCTGGGGGGGGGGGGGACCAACACCAGGGGGCTAACACCTTGAAGCACAAATGCTAAAACTATGGAAACTCGAGAGGCTCTCAGCCCAGAGTAGGGGCCTACAGCCAAGGCAACACAGGCTCGGAGGGAGTAAAGGCCCGTTTTCAGCAGGAAGGCAAGGCCTTGGCCTAGGCAGAGTTGGGAGCAGAGAGACCTGGGGAGGAAGGCACCCTGCTGTGTACCCTCAGCATCCTGGACGGAGGGGTGAGGAACTTCTGCTCTTGCGCATGCCTTAAAGAATTCCCCAAAACCACAGACTATAACAAATGTGTGATGTCAGTGCTGGGACCGAAGTAATAGACGTGGAACATTGATCTCATGGCTTGGGAAAGATTTAAAAATAAGTGGAATTCAAAAAAAAAAAAAAAAAAAGTGGAATTCTATCCCAACCTCAAAGGGACAGCCAATGAGGGTAAACTGGAGACAGAGTCTTCTCTCTCGGTGGCCAGTGGCACTCAACGAACATATGGCAGCTCTTAAAACCCCCTTCGTAGGCATTCAAGCCTTTAATCCTCACAATGATCTTGTAAGATAATAAAAAATCATGCCAATTTACAGAGGAGGAAAATAAAAATCAGATGCCTCCTAACCTTTTTACACATCACGACACACAGAGAAGATGATATTTACATGGCCCACTGGAGGATGCGGAAGAGGGTACGACCAGTTAGAGGCAAGTGGTCCAAGGGCTTCGGCCTCTCCTCCCTGTGACTCAGCATCCCTGAGTGGTAGCTCTGCACAACGGTTGGCTCTCGGCAGCCATGCACGACCATGGCGCTACCGGGGAAGGAAGCTCCGGGCCGAGCGATGCAGCCAGAGTCACACTGTGAGAAGTGACAGGGAATGCCATCACTCTGCACCTTGCCCCTGGGACATCCCAGAGCATCAACAGAGCTGTTCGCCACAGAGGAATCCCAGGGCTTCCTCTGTGGGCAGTCAGGGAAAGAACAGGAGTGTCTAACGCTGTGTCATCTCCGCACAAAGCAGGTGATTCGAGGGAATAAAGGGTCCTGAAGTTGAATCTGATGGGGCCATAGAAAGTTCCCTTCAAGCATTCATAACTGCTGAGATGCTTCAAAAAAAAAAACAAACAAAAAAAAAACAAATAGGAGGTAAACTCAGTTCCTTTCTCTACTCTGGGAAATTCAGAAAATAATTTCATGGGATGGTTATTGAATGGCCAAAAAGTAATGATTACAAATGACGGCGTTAACTGCTGTATGTGGCCTCATCTGTCATCATTCCAGAGCCTTATCGGGAGCCTCATCAGGGTTAGTGGCTCATCATGACGGATGGTATTTGCCGACCAAGACGGCTGGGCTCCATCCCCTGCCCCTTCAATCATAGTGGCAGGAGGAACCATCTAAGGTTTGAGCATAAACCCTGAGAAATCGCTTTCGGCAATGACTCTGGGAGTGGCTTCCAAGATAACGGACTCTTTCTCTGCAAGTGGTAGTCTGTCTCCACCAAACCTCCCAGGTCTTGCTGTCACTAGGGAGTTTGGGCCGCACCAGGACACGATGGCGGCCAGGACCAGGGGTGTGCGAAACGCAACCTTCTAGCCTGCGGAGGGAAAGGTCCTACTCAATAAAAGTACTTTACACTGGTGTAGTGTCTATACAACATTAACCCCCTGGAGGGAAAATGAAAGTGTTTCCTCAGTTCTCTGAATATCTCCAAATGCTAAGCAGAGATTTCCATTCTTGTCAAGATAATGTGCACGCCCTCTATCAATCCAGCCCAAGAGAAGCAGTCAGGACTGAGCATTAGAAATATTTGGAGCAGGTGAATGAAACATAAGCTAAATGGACAATAGTACTTATATCACTTATAACTTGTGTATAAAGAGTAAGCCTGACTTCTGGGGAGGTTCCGTCAGCAACCGGGAAAGGTGTTGTAGGACAGTGAAGTCATTCCCCTGCTTATTGCTTACATTCAGCAACAGACCAGTAGTAGGTGGGGAGAGACTGGGCCTTGCACACAGGATAAACCTCTCCCCCGCCCTTTTTATTTTTATTTTTTATTTCTTGTACAGAACGCATCTAGAGACTTCTGGAATACGCAGATCCATGAATACTGCTGAAGCATATCATTACTTCTGTAAAATGCATTGCCACAATATGCAGAAAACAACAAATCATTCGCTCAGTGACTGGGGACCACACCCAGCCTAATAGTGTGAGACTTTCAAACTCTTATCTCAGCAGAATGACAATTTATTATGTATCACAGAATTTGGAATCACTTGCAAATCGTGGAAACTGTGACTATTTCATCTTCCACCACTGAGAAGTTGCTATAGTCAGAATATGAGAGTGAAGGGATACAACCAGATACAAAAGTCACCTTTCCAGGTCCTGGGGGGCGGAGGAGTTCTCTGGGGGGAGTACTCGGGTTCCAGACTCTGCGACGGGCAGCAGGGAGGGAAGAACTGTTTATCACACAAGCCAGAGGATCGATCCGTGGCTTCCCCACTTCCCACGTCTGTAGATGTGTGCAGTTTTCCCATCCAAGGTACGTAGCAATTATAACCACAATAGGCTGAACTCACCCTTAAGGTGAAAAGGCTTGAGGAAGGCATGTTTGTAGGTTGCTAATTGTTAGAGGGACCCCAAAGATAAAGGCACTGAGATCCTTACCCTCTGGAGTGGAGAGAGGCGGAGCAGATATAAGACCAACAGAAAAAGGCTCTGGAATGTGATGCTGTCTGCTGGCAAGAGCAAGAAGGAAGCTAGAGGGACGCCTGGGTGGCTCAGTCGGTAAGCGTCTGCCTTCGGCTCAGGTCATGATCCCAGGGTCCTGAGATCGAGACCCACTACGGGGCTCCCTGCTCAGCGGGAAGCCTGCTTCTCCCTCTCCCACTCCCCCTGCTTGTGTTCCCTCTCTCGCTGTCTTGCTCTCTGTCAAATAAATAAATAAAATCTTTAAAAAAAAGAAGAAGGAAGCTAGACTGAGCAGAAGGACATCTACTCCCAGAGCAAATAGGGGAGTGTGACTCTAAAGAGAAACATACACATTTGGCTGGTGGACCCCTGTCCTGCGGGCACTGAAGAAGAGTGACCTCGCTGGGCTCCCGGGAAGTCATTCAGGGAGTACAAGCAGGATCAGGGAAGAGAAAACCTGGTGTCACCCCACCAGAATGAAATGGCAGCCAGAGCTTCCTCCCGTTTGAATCATCCTTGCTTAAAAAGATATGTGGTAGGAGAGGAGGATTTATAAAAGGGGCTCAAAGTGAGATTAGGAAGAGGAGGCCAGATGGGGAATCCTGGATAGCGCCATATCATCTTGGAGTTTAGATCCTGGGCTTAGACACGAGGCTGACCTGAAATCAGCTGACAGCTCCAACGCCTACTACCACTGGGGTGACCTCAGGCATGCTGTTTGACTTCTCTAAGCTCCACTGTCCTTGTCTGTGACGTGGGGACAGTAACAGAACAAGCCTTATGTGCCTGCCTTGAAGATGCCACGAGACAGTGCCTCTGAGCCACTTGGCACAATGCCTAGAATACAGTATGTGTTCAGTAAATGTTATTTATATCACCATAAATAATAACTTATTATTATTATTATAATAAATAAAGGAAATGCTGGACGTATTTTGGGCCTGGCCACTAAGCGATCTGAGTTCTGAAATTTCAGGGAAGAGTCCATACCATCCCTAGGAGGGAGAACAAGAGTTTTGTGGGCAATGGGAAAGGATGTGGAATCCAGACACAGCCACAAGGGTGTGTAGGCAATGACAAGATGGATTGAAGGGGCTGCCTCAGGAAAAAGTGGCCATGGGAGCTTGGGCGTGCAGATTGGCCAGAATCAGAGAGGCCAGGAGCAGAGGCCTGAGCTGGGAGTTCTGATGCTTACGAAGGTGGGGAGTGCCACCTACACTGTCGGTCTGGGAGCCAGTAGAGCACAAATTAGGTTACCGAGGCAAGAACTCGGCAGGGAAAATCAAGTGAAGTACCTGGTTAGGAGGGAGAGGTGGAGAACAAGCCGAGAAACAGGGCCCAGACCTAACACTGGGCCCAGGTGTCAGCCTCCCTCTGACCCCGTCCCAGACTCACTGACCCACCGAGTCATCAGTGCTCTTCACAGTCACTCCCCTCGCCCACATTTGAGCCCAGACGAAAGGTGCTGCCGACAATCTCTATCAGCCCCTGGAAACGCCGAGCAATCATGGAGACTTCACATTGTGCCAGACATGGGAGGATGCCTAATGTGTCCAGATTTTTTTTAATGGGAAAAAGGAATGGAGTTCGGGGACCTTATCAGATTTGTAAGCTTAATAATGCTCTCTGGCACAATTCTAAAATGGACAATTAACCAGATGGCTTGGAAACCTTTAGAAACATACACTGATCATAGGGAGATAGAACTAGTTCAGTAGGAATAAGACAGGATCAGACTAAGGATAATATATCAAAAGAATAACACAGTCCCTCTCACCCCCACCAAAAAGGAAAATAAGTACAAAACGAAGACCACTATAAAATAAATAGATCTTGATCTCGCTCTTTCCCCACTACACCCTCCCACACATACTCACATGCAGGAATTCAAATGGCTAATAAATATTTGACAAAAGTTAAACTCCAATAGTAATCAAAGGGAAGCAAATTAAAATACCAAGATGTGGGGTGACTGGGTGACTCAGTTGGCTAAGCTTCTGCCTTCGGCTCAGGTCATGGTCCCAGGGTCCTGGGATGAAGCCCCACACCGGGCTCCCTGCTCAGCAGGGGGAGTCTCCTTCTCCCTCTGCCCCTCCCTGCCTTGCTCATGCTCTCTCTCTCAAATAAATATTTCATTTAATAAAACACCAAAATACTACTTTTCACTTATTGAATTAGAAAACATTTTTATTTTTATTTATTTATGTTTTAAGATTTTCTGTATTTATGTGACAGAGAGAGACAGAGAGAGAGAGAGGTAACACAAGCAGGGGGAGTGGGAGAGGGAGAAGCAGGCTTCGTGCTGAGCAGGGAGCCCAATGGGGGCTCGATCCCAGGACCCTGGGACCATGACCTGAGCTGAAGGCAGATGCTTAACAACTGAGCCACCCAGGCGCCCCTAGAAAATATTTTAAAATAATTTTTAGGAATGTAGATGGTTTAAATTCATTTAAATTCATTTAAAATAGATGTTAAAATGATCATGCTCAGTAAGGATGAGGGGCAATGAGACAGATAATTTTATACACCCCTGATAGGAGTAAAAATTATAAATGTGATTGTTATCTGTAATGATAATGTTATGACAGCTAACAATGAGTGCTTACTGTGCGTAAAGCCCTATAAACATGCATCATTTTATTTATCACAGCAATCCCATGAAATAGATATTGACAACCTTGTTTTGCATATGGAGAAATTAAGAGGATATTTTCAAATTCCGATGCTCACACATCTGTCAACTGATAAGACAGAGGATTCACGGGGAGAGGATGAGAGGAGAAGTGAAAATGTCCGACAGGTGACTCAGGTCTGGGCATGACTATCTCTCTGTTGAGAATAACAACACTGTACCACGCTGGAAATGAGTGTAGAGAAGCAATTTTGGTAATATTTAGAACCTTATGAGTGTGCATACCACTGACTTTGAGTCTATTCCAAGAAAATATTCCAATGTTATATAAAATGTTTGTGAACAACTATACTCCACAGTGATTTTATAACAGTAAATGTTATCTCAATTGGAAACAGATTATCTAGCATTAGGTGGAATGATTAAGAAAATAATAGTAGTGGTAATGGTAATAATAATAAACTTTTATTGCTTGCTGATTATGTGCCAGGTATTAGTTTAAGCTTTACTTGCATTCCCATGTATTCCTTATAGAAACCTGAAAGGATAGTGATTATAACTATCCTCTTTTGCAAGTAAGGAAACTGAGCCACAGAAAAGTAATTTGCCCGGATCACAGACTAACCCATGGCAGCATCAGGACTGGGAACCCACACAATCTTACTCCAGAGTATTCACTATTAATCATCAAACCCTATCTATTTAATCAATTTCCATGATAGACTACTATGGAGCCATTAGAGGTAATTTTTCAAAGAGTTGTTCATAACATAAGGAAATATTTACATTATATGCTTGGAAAATTGCATATATAGTATGATCTCAGCTATGTAAAAAATATACAAAGAAAACGCCTGAAAGGAAAACACCAATTAACAGTAATTGTCTTCGAATGGTCCGGTCATGAGTCATTTATTTCCTTCTTTACGCTTTTCCAAATATTTCTAATTTACTGAAATAAGCATGCATCTTTTTTTTTTTTTTTTAATCCAGGGTGGAAAAAAAAAGGAAATCATACTCAAGCCAGATTATTTTATTAAAATTATTTCCTTCTGACAATGTATTTTAAAATGTGACTAAGTAACTTATATTTAGTACATTAAGAAAGGGAACCCATTTAACATAAAATCTACAATTATTTATTAATGGGACAATGCTTCCTGTATGAAGTAAATAGAAGAGGACCGAGATTAAGGCTTATGCACTCTTGAATTTCTACTCCCTTTACCCCAATATCTAACACAGTGCCTTATGCAGTGTTAACTTTTGGCAAATATTTGCTAAATGAGTGACCTTATCTTGTTTAACACTTTTTAAAAAATAAGTAAAACATGGAAGAATTCCTTGTTGAATTTGTAGTGATAATTGGTGCAACAGAAAACAGAGTCAAAATTTGAAATTATCTAAACCAAATTCAGATGAAATGTAATATTCATTAAACTTTCAAAGATATCAATTGTTTATGTATCAAAAGTCTTAAAATAAGTTACTCACTAATTTGCTGATGTGATTCTAAAAAGATCCCAAGGAAATACCTAAGAATGTGCACAAAGACTTATTAGCCCCAGTGATGCTCCTGGTAACCCCTAAAGATGAAAAACAATTAGATCTGTAACGGTACATGATAGGTTGAATATACTGTGGGCATCCTTAAAATAGAATATTATCTAGTAAAAGGATGTTGTAGGAATTTATTTATTGATGTAGATATTTTCGTGAAGATAAAACAGTATGATCCCACTTTGGTTAAAATACATAACTAGTAAATAGCTAGAGATAAATGCATGGAACACAGATAGGAAGGCTATAAGTAAAATGTTAGCAGCAGATATCTTCGCGTGGTGTAATTATGGGTAGCTTTGTTTGTATTTTTTTATTATGCTCCATCAAATATTTTTAAAATGTAAAAATATCTTCTGTACAACTATAGAATGTGTTTTGGGGTATTGGTGCTGATTTTACAACATTTCACATTAAAAAAAAGGTAGGGGGCTCTGGATGTATGATTGCCCTAAGCTCTTACCTAAGCAATACTGTATGGCAGCTGAAAAGACATTAATTGCAATCTTAAGTGACACCACTAGTAGCAAAACCTCCAGACTATAGGCAGCAGTGACTCCCTTGGGCTCTGCAGTGGGCAAGCGCGTTGATAATACTGCATTCACTTCTTGCATTATTTTAGAAAAAGAACTGACAAACCAGGGAGTTCAGAGCAAAACATGCAGGTGGCAGGGACATCAGACATGAGCAAGGTTTGCCTGGAAAAGAACAGTCTACTGGGAGACATTCCATCTACCATCCTTCCCAACTTGGTGTCTGTTTTCTTTTACATAATCCTCCCTGTGTATCTACCACCAGGAAACATCCTGGGCTTGTTCCCCAGAATGACACAGTATGTCTGCATGGAGGGTGGGAAATGGTGGAGCTGGAGTTGGAGGGAGGTTCAGCAGGAACAGGAAGGTCATGACAAGAGTAACTGAGCTAAAGTATGAAGGAGAAAGACAAGCACAGGAAGGGGAAAAGGTAAAAATGCAAACTTGTGAGCCTACTCCTGCTCAAAACCCTGCTCCTGGCATGGGAGGAGGTGAGATGCAGAGAGATGGCTGGCAATGGCAAGGAAGCTTCCACAGTAGCTTTTAAAGTGGCTCAGGTCAGGGAGGAGCTCGTGTTATATTATACTCATCTACTTATTCATCAAATACTATCAGAGCACTTGGGCACTGCAGACATACAACTGAGTTTCACATCCAAAGGACCCTGGCCCTCATGGTGATTGGAGCCTGTGTCAAAAGAAAAAGAACAACCGGTCCAGAGAAGATTGCAAAGCAGGAGGGCCCTAAGCTCACCTTGTCCCAGATATACATACATAACACCCATATCAGTGTAAATAACCCAGAAAACGAACCAAAAACTGGCAGAACAGACTCCCCACGGCTACATGTAGAGAAGAGGCCACACCTAAGAGGGTAGGAAGGGTAGAGAGATGGTCGGGAGCCAGATGGACCCATGGGACTGTCCATAGAATGGAGGGACGACACTGCGGGCATAGAGAGGGGAAAAAAAGAGACCCTCACCCCAGCCACCCTAGGCACAGGGATCCTAGGCACACTGGAAAGACAAATCCCTATAACATTTGGAGACCAGTGGGGCCAAATTTCATGAGTTCTTATAATCGGCAGTGCTTAAAACCTAGAACCTTCAAAATCAGCTGGCTCCACTCTGAGAGAGCTGGGAGGGCAAGAGGAAACGGAGTCCCCACCCTTAATGAGACCACACAACAAACAACCCCATTGAGATACAGCATGGATGCAGCAGTTTGAAAAATGCCTGGGGTAAAAAAAAAAAAAAAAAAAATGCCTGGGGTATATGGGAGAAAGATCTAGTAACTAATCTCAGAGCATGTGCTAGAGGGGAAGGGATCATTGGGAGACTTCCCCAGGAACAAAAGAGCTGTCAGGGACCATTTCCTCCCCCTGTGCCCCAGCCTAGAAACACAGACACCTGCACGAACCAGCATGGTGCCAACACTCACAACCTAACTTGCTAACAGCACACCCCATCCCCTCCAGCCCAAGCCTCCACTCCAGGTCTCCTCCTACAGCAAATCTACATGAGCTTTGATAACATTGTTGTCCTGCCCCTTCATTCACCAGTAGATCTGCCCTTCCAATAAGCTCTTAGCTGAAGCCCATCCAAAGCAGTGCCACAGCTTGGCAATGTGCCACAGCTTGGCAATGTTCAAGCAGCCCCCAAAAGGGGCCAGCACCACTCCAAAGTGACTCCTGCCCTGGGGAGAGGGAAAGATTACCATACACCCTGTCAGACTGTGACCCCCAGTAGTGGGCTGGGGGCAGACATCTGCAGATCTGACTGCGGGCCCCACCCACCAATGGAAGCTTCTCAGGGACAACACAGGGGAAGCTCCCTGCAGTTTGGTACTACAGCATCTCTGTCAGACACTTGGTCTGACTCAACTTAAGCTCAAGGCAGGCCCAGACTGGCCCAATAATAACATAGGGACCAAACTCTGTCCACAAAAGGCAGAGAGAGCTACTGCAGATGACTGGGCTGAAGGCAAAAGCAGCTAAGTCACAAGAATAGGGTGCATAAAACACATATAGGAGACACCCCTGAAGTGCCAGGTTCTGGTGAACAGGGAACATTGAACTTCAGCGCACTACAGGATCTCTTCTTCATAAGACCACTGCTTTCAAAAGCGGGACACATAGCTGACTTTCCTAAGACAGAGAAACATACAGAGAGTTAGAGAAAATGAGGAGATAGCAGAATATGTATCAAATGAAAGAAAAAGACAAAATCATAGGAAGAGACTTAAACAAAATGGAGATAAATCATACATCTGATAAAGAATTTAAAGTAATGGTCATAAATATACTCAATGGATCTGAGAAAAGAGTGGAGAACCTCAGTGAGACCCTTAACAAAGAGATAAAAAACATAAAAAAGAACCAATCGAAAATGAAGAACTCAATAAGTGAAATTAAAAACACACTAGATGAAATAAATAGTAGACTAGAGGAAGCAAAAGAACTGATCAGTGACATGGAAGACAGAATAGTGGAAAGCAATCAAGCTAAAAAGGAAGAGAGAAAAAATAATAAAAAATGAAAATAGGGAACTCAGTGACACTATCAAACATAGTAACACTTGCACTATAGGGATTCCAGAAAAAGAAGAGAGAGAAAGACAGCAGAAAATTTATTTGAAGAAATAATAGCAGAAAACTTCCCAAATCTGGAGAAGGAAACAGAAATCCAGATCCAGAAGGTACAGAAAGCCCCCAACAAAATCAACCCCAAAAGATCCACACCAAGACGTATAGTAATTAAAATGGGAAAAGTAGTGATAAACAGAGAACTATAAAAGCAGCAAGAGAAAAGAAAAAGTTATATACAAGGGAAAACCCATAAGGCATCAGCAGATTTTTCAGCAGAAACTTTGCAGCCTAGAAGTGAGTGTCATGATACTTTAAAAGTTCTGAAATCAAAAAAAAAAAAAAAAGCCTGCAGCCAAGAATACACTACCCAGCAAGGCTATCATTCAGAATAGAAGGAGAGATAAAGAGTTTCTGAGACAAACAAAAGTTAAAGGAATTCATGACCACTAAACTATCCCTACAAGAGATGTTAAAAGGAACTCTTTGACTGGAAATTAAAGACCGTAAACAGGAGTAAGAAAAGTAGGAAGCATGAAAGCACTAAAAGTAAGTATATCTATAAAAATCAGTCAAGGGATTCACAAAAGAAAAGGATGTAAAGTATGATAGCATATACTTACAAGGTGGGGCATAGAGGAATAAGGAATGGGTTCAAACTTAAGTGGCCATTAAATTAACACAGGCTGCAATATGTATAAGATGTTATATACAAACCTAATGGTGTCCACAAATCAAAAACTCGCAATGGAAATGCAAAAAATAAAGAGAAAGGAATCCAAGTATACCACTAAAGAAAGCCAACAAATCATGACAGAAAAGAGCAAGAGAAGAAAGGAACTACGAAAAAATCACAAAACAAGTAACAAAATGGCAAAAATACATATCTGCTAATAATTACTTTAAATGTAAATGGACTAAACACTCCAATCAAAAGACACAGTGTGATGGAATGTATTAAAAAAAAGCAAGACTCAATCTATACACTGCCTACAAGTGACTCATTTCAAACCTAAAGATACATGCAGATTGAAAGTGAAAGGATGGAAAATTATTTGCCATGCAAATGGAGGTGAAAAGAAAGCCAGAATAGCAATACTTATATCAGATAAAATTGACTGTAAAATGAAGACTGTAACAAGAGACAAAGAAGGACACTATATAATCATAAAGGGAACAATGTAACAAGACAATGTAACAACTGTAAATTTTTATGCACACAATGTGGGAGCACTCAAATACATAAAGCAGTTAATAACAAACAGAAAAGAAATAATCAATAGTAATACAATAACATGGGACTTTAATGTCCTACTTATATCAATGGATAGATCATCCAAACAGAAAATCAACAAGAAAACAGTAGCTTTGAATAACACATTGGACCAGCTGGATCTATCAGATATATTCAGAACATTCCATCCTAAAACAGCAGAATACACATTTAAAAGCTATGGAACATTCTCCAGAATAGATCACATATTAGGACACAAAACGTCTTGACAAATTAAAAAAAAATAAAGTTATACTATGCATCTTTACCAACCACAGTGCTATTAAAGTAGAAATCAACCATAAGAAAATAATCTGGGGGCGCCTGGGTGGCTCAGTGGGTTAAAGCCTCTGCCTTCGGCTCAGGTCATGATCTCAGGGTCCTGGGATCGAGCCCCGCATTGGGCTCTCTGCTCAGCGGGGAGCCTGCTTCCTCCCCTCTCTCTGCCTACTTGTGATCTCTCTCTCTCTCTCTGTCGAATAAATGGATAAAAGTTAAAAAAAAAAAAAAAAAGAAAATAATCTGGAAAGAACACAAATACATGGAGGTTACATAATATGCTACTGAGCAGTGAGTGGGTTAACCAATAAATCAAAAAGGAAATTAAAAAATACATGGAGACAAATTAACATGAAAACACAACAGTCCAAAGTCTTTGGGATACAGCAAAAAATGTTCTAAAATGGAAATTTATAGCAATACAGGCTTATCTCAAGAAGCAAGAAAAATTTCAAATAAATAACCTAATCTTACATCTAAAGGATCTAGTAAAAGAAGAATAAACAAACACCAAAACAATACAAGGAAGGAAATAATAAAGATTAGAGCAGAAATAAATAAAATAGAAACTAAAAAACAATAGAACAAGTCAATGAAACCTGAAGCTGGTTCTTTGAAAATATCAACAAAATTGATAAACCTTCATTCAGACCCATCCAAAAAAAAAAGCAAGAGAGAAAGGACTCAAATAAACAAAATCAGAAATGAAAGAGGATAAATAACAACCAACACCACAGAAATACAAAATATTGTAAGAGATTATGAAAAATTATATGCCAACAAATTAGACAACTAAGAAGAAATGGATAAATTCCTAGAAACATATAACCTCCCAAAACTGATTCAGGAAGAAATAAAACTTTTGAACAGATTTATTACCAGCAATGAAATTGAATCAGTAATCCAAAAACTCCTGACAAACAAAAATCCAGGATACACAGCTTCACAGGTGATTTCTTACCAAACATTTAAAGAAGAGTTAATACCTATTCTTCTCAAACTATTCCAAAAAAATAGAAGAAGGAGGAAAGGTTCCATATTCATTTATGAAGCCAGCATTACCCTAATACAAAAACTAGATAAAGACACTACCAAAAAAGAGAGAGAGAGAGAGAACCATAGGTCAATATCTCTGATGAACATAGATTCAAAAATCTTCAACAAAATATTAGCAAACCAAATCCTACAGTACATTAAACACACCATTTACTATAATCAAGTAGAATTTATTCCCAGGATGCAAGGGTGGTTCAATATTTGCAAATCAGTCAATGTGATACATCACATCACCAAGAGAAAGGATAAAAACCAAAATATCATTTCAATAGATGCAGAAAAAGCATTTGACAAAGTACAACAATCACTCATGATAAACACCTTCAACAAAGTATGTTTGGGGGAACATACCTTAAAATAATAAAGGGCATATATGAAAAACCTGTGGTTACCATCATACTGACTGGTGAAAAACTGGGAATGTTCCCCCTAAAATCAGGAAAAACACAAGGAAGTCCATTCTCACCACTTTTATTCAACATAGTACTGGAAGTCCTAGCCACAGCAATCAGAAAAGAAAAAGAAATGAAAGTCATCCAAATTGGCAAGGAAGAAGTAGGACTCTCACTATTTGCAGATGGCATGATAGTATACATAGAAAACCCTAAAGACTCCACCAAAAAACTACTAGAACTCATAAATGAATTCAGTAAGGTTGCACGATACAAAATCAATGTACAGAAATCTGTTACATTCCTATACACTAATAACAAAGCAATAGAAAGTGAAATTAATGAAGCCATCCTATTTACAATTGCATCAAAAACAATAAAATATTGAGGAATAAGCTTAACCAAAAAGGTGAAAGACCTATACTCTGAAAACTATAAACCATTGATGAAAAAACTCAGGATGACATCAAAGAATGGAAAGACATTCCATGCTCATGAGTTGAACGAACAAATATTGTTAAAATATCTATACTACCCAAAACAATCTACACATTTAATGCAATCTCTATGAAAATACCAACAGCATTTTTCACAGCACTAGAACAAACAATTCTAAAATTTGTATGGAACCATAGAAAACCCTAAATAGCCCAAGCAATCTTGAAAAAGAAAAACAAAACTGGAGGTATCACAATTCCAGACTTCTAGCTAAATTACAAAGTGGTAGTAATTAGTACTGTATTGGCATAAAAATAGACACATAGATCAAAGGAATAGAATGGAAAACCAGAAATAAACTCATAATTATATAGTCAATTAATCTTCCACAAAGAAGAATGAAGACACAATGGGGAAAAAAGACAGTCCCTTCAACAAATGGTGTTTGCTACATGCAAAAGATTGAAACTGGACCATTTTCTTACACCACAGAGAAAAATAAACTTAAGTTGGATTAAGGACCTAAATGTGAGACCTGAAACCATAAAAATCCTAGAAGAGAGCACAGGCAGTAATTTCTCTGAAATTGGATGTAACAGTATTTTTCTAGATATGTCTCCTGAGGCAAAGGAAACAAATGCAAAAGTGAACTATTGGGACTACAACAAAATAAAAAGCTTCCACACTGCTAAGGAAACAACAAAACTAAAAGACAACCTACTGAATGGTAGAAGATACTTGCCGATGACATATCCAGTAAAGGGTTAGTACCCAAAATACATAAAGAACTTCTACAACTCAACACCAAAAGCACAAATAATCTAATTTAAAAAAGGCAGAAGACACGGACATTTCTCCAAAGACATACAAGTGGCCAACAGACCCATGAGGAGATGCTCAACATCACTGATCATCAGAGAAATGCAAATCAAAACCACAATGAGATATCACCTCACACCTGTCAGAGCGGCTAAAATCAAAACACAAGAAACAACATGCGTTGGTGAGGACATGGATAAAAACAAACCCTCCTGCTCTGTCAGTGGGAATGCAAACTGGTGCAGTGACTGTGGAAAACAATATGGAGGTTCCTCAAAAAATTAAAAATAGAACTACCACATGATCCAGTAATTCCATTACTGGGTATTTACCCAAAGAATATGAAAAAAACTAATTCAAAAAGATATATGCACCCCTATATTTACTGCTTCATTATTTATAATAACCAAATTATGGAAGCAGCCAAAGTATCCACTGATAGATGAATGGATAAAGAAGATGTAATATATATATACAATGGAATAATATTCAGCCATAAAAAAGAATGAATCTTGTCATTTGCAACAACATGGATGGATCTAGAGAGTATAATGCTAAGTGAAATAAGCCAGAGAAAGACAAATACCATATGATTTCACTCGTATGTAGAAGAAACAAAAGAACACAGGAAAAAAAAAAAGAGAGAGAAACCAAGAAATAGATTCTTAACTACAGAGAACAAACTGATGGTTGCCAGAGGGGAGCTGGGTGGTAAGTGAGTGAAATAGGTGAAGCAGATTAAGAGTACACGCATCATGATGATCACCGAGTAATATATTGAATTGTTGAATCACTGTATTGTACATCAGAGACTACTATAACACTGTACGTTAACTACACTGGAATTAAAATTAAAAAAAGAAAAAGAACAACCAAGCGGAGTTTGTTGAAAAGGAAGTGATATATTATAAATTTTCATGTTTTTTCTGCAGAGGAATCATGCTCAAATTCCATGTATCATTATTTTTTATCATAAAATATGGTTCCATGTTTTTGTCTTGATGGTATAATTTGGCTTACAAGCTCATTGAGGGAATTAACTTCTGCAGTCATCTACTATTTTGTTGTCACTCCAGAATTACAGGGTGGTGATGATGTGGCTCATAAATCGAGCTCTGCTCATATTTAGAGGCATTTGCCCAGGTTTTTAAGACCAACGACGTTTTGAGGAGTGTTCTGAGTATATAGATCTTAGGACTTCTCAATATGGAGAAGGGTATCGAATGAAAAACTGAAATGATAAACTACCGAATAAAAAACTGAAATGATAGGAACTACTGAAAGGCAACTCATTTATCCAATGGGATTGAATTCATTAAAGAGTGGCCCGGACTTAGAGCTAAAGCATGATAAGAACACCATGAGCCATTTGCCCTCTCTGACAATTTGAAGCTTTATGTTTTAAGTTTCATGAGACTCAAAATGAAATGGTGATTAAGTCAGAACACAGAAGGACACTTGCTATAGAAAACCTAAATCCAAAAATAGCCAAAAATAATTTCTGTGACGTGATTTCAATGGTGCACAGGGAAAGGTGGAAAAAACATGGTTACATATTTTGTAAAGTTTGATAAACTTGGATTTACATTTCCATCTTACCACTTACTAGTATGTGATTAAGGGCAGATTCATGAACAGATTTGAGTCTCAACTTTCTCACCTGCTAAAAAATTCAATGGGGATGAAAATTCTGCCTTATGTGATTATTGAAAGATTTTATGAGATGTATATTGTGAATGCCAAACACATATCAATGCCTGTAATGTGAGTCCCCCTGCATCAAAATCAAAGTATTGGAGGCCAGCTTGGTTTGGACTCTGCAATCAGTGATTCACAATATGGCGGTGTAAGGAACTCTATCACTGTATGTGCCAGGCACAAGGAATGTAACTAGGAATGTAGATAAAATGTCAAAAACATCTTTCAGTACATGTAATGAAGTTTTAAAAAATGCATTTGTAATGTCTCTTTTATCATTTTTATTGCATTCAATTCAGCAAACATTTATTGAATGCCTACACCATCCATATTCATTGTCTAGTTTAGTACAACTTCAGAGAGCTATTGCATTTTGATGTGAGGTCAGACACTCGTATTTCGAGTCTGTTGTTCTGACATTGAGAAGTCTTCTGTCCTCAACTCCGCAGGGCCAGTTTACTTTCCTGTCAAGCTCCACACTGGTATAGAGGGGTTCTATCAGTCTCGTGACTTAATAAAAAAAATAATGCTTTCCACATAGTAGGAGATCAAATACTTATTCAGCTAAAAAAGTAAGAAAAAAAGAAAGGGATGGACGAAGGGAAAACAAAAAAGGGAGGGGAGAAAGAGGAACAGTCAGTCACAGATAGAGGATGGTCCAAAATATAGACAAAGGAACAATCAGACAGAGGGACGGTCAGCTGACAGAAAGACTGTCTTCTTACCTACTTCGTGGACTACTGAAACAAACATTTTAAAAATAAGGGAGGGGCGCCCAGGTGGCCCAGTCGCTTAAGTGTCTCACTCTTGGTTTGTGCTTGGGTCATGACCTCAGGGTCCTGAGATTGAGGACCGTGTAGGTGGGGGGGGGGGGTCTGTGCTCAATAGGGTGTCTACTCCAGATTCTGTTTCTCCCTCTCCCACTGCCCTTGCCCCCCAATCTCTCTCTGAAATAGATACATCTTTTTAAAAAATAAGAGAAAACATCAGGTTCTAAACAGTAACAGAAAGCGTCAACAGTGTCAGATAAAACAGATAAATCATACTAACATAAGTATATTTGATTTTTTAAAATTCCTACAATCTGCATAGTGAAGCCAACTAATCAATCTTCACACACAAAAAAATGAAAAGCAGGTTAGATGTAATGTGAACTCTGAAGTTGGGCTGCTTGGTTATTAAAGCCAATCCAGCCCTGTCTTTGCCAGTGGCATTCATCTAGTCATTGAGAAGCTCACAGGAACCGAACTCGACTCCTCCCTTAGTACCACGAAATTGCTGGTTCTTCTAAGACAAAAGCCTCTTTGGCCTCCATTTTCTTAGAAGAGTCTCTGAGACGAGTTGAGGGCACTATCCTGACAGACTGAGTCAGAATCCAGCTGCACGGCTCCCGCGTAGCTACGGAGCGACTCCAGTCAGCAAGGGCTGGCAGTTACATGACTGCATGCAAAGGCGGTTTGGAGGAGAGGCCGGGGGAGCGAGGAGAACCACTCACCCAAATCGCTGGGACTCAGGTTTCAGTCACCCATGGAAAAAAAAATCTAAATACTTCTGCAACCAAACTTGAACTCTGCTCATGTCAATGAGCACATCGGCTTCCTTCACACCCACAACTTCACCGTCACTGGGTTCCCCCGGGACTTGGACAGTCTCTGCCATAGGACAGGACCCATGCCTTGCCTCAGCCTCAGCTCAGGCAGGGCCTACATGACTCTGGATGAACCGGGCAGGGAGGCTATTTTGCCCAGGGCCCTCCTGCTGAGGGAGCCCACAGAGCCAGGTTCATTACGTAAGCTGCCATCTTGAACCCTGAGGTGGCTCTGCTGACAAACACCTAGAGGGCAAACACTCTAAATTGTTTCTCTCCCAGCAGGCACGGGCTCTTGGTGCTAACCGCTCCTCAGGTCACCCCTGTGATCAAGGGCTGACATTTGCAGGCTGCCTGCCCCAGACCGAGACCTGGGCTGACAGAAGAAGAAGGAGACCTTGCCTCTGTTATAGACTGTGGGCAAATCACTCCCTGGCTTTAGGTCTCCATCTCTGCATTTGCAATACAAAGGGTCTAGATTGCTTGTCAAGGTCCCTCCGGTCTCTGAGTTTACCTTCAGCCTTTCTCCCTGTATCTCAGATCCTCCACCCCGCTAGGGATCCAACATCGGATGTGGACCTCTTAGGGCTCTAGCCAATAGAAGCCAGCAACCACAGCTCAGGGCCGGGGATCCCGAGGCAAAACGCCTCTGCCATGTCCAACCTGAAGTACTCTCTCATCCTAGCCAGGTGAGTGAAAAATCTCTCAACCATAATTCCAACCCAAAACCAATCCCCCCTTTCCTTTGCTCTAAGAGCGCCCCAGAGCAAGAGTCAACCCTCCTCGCGGCTTCAGCCACCACCAGGGTGACAACCGCAAAGCCCAGCTGATGAACAGGATCCCTTGTGTGCCAGCCATCCGTCAATGAAGGACTTAAAACGCCAAGCATCTCTTGCACTTTGACAACATCTCTCCAATCTCACAATAATGGCCAAGCTCCAGGCGGTAGAAGGAGAGAAAACCCAATATCCCAGGGATATAATCCAATCTTAGCAGCCTTAAACAGACCAAGGAAAACAAGTTTTATTCTTGCTGGGCTCTCAGTATTAACTTTTTCTGACATTAAGTTTCATGATGTGCCTATTTGTGGGTGGGGGTAGGGACTAGAAAAACAAACAAATCAGTTTTCCCATATTGATATTCCATAAGGTAGATGAGATCTCTAAAGCCTCTACGATCTTTTTTTTTCTATCACCAAAGCTCACCCAGAAACTTCCTTTAATTAGAAGTGTTTCTACTGTTTCATTTAGAGATGTGATGTTCAACGTGGGACCTGGTTTTCATTCAGGCTCGCTTTTGTTCATCAGAGAAGCGTAGCTCAGGACAGGGGTGACGGGCCCTAGACTGAGCAGACTCACCTCAGTGGTAGGAAATTAAAGAATAAATGAAGGAGGCAACCGACTTCAAAAGAAAAGTCCGCCCTTCGGCAAAGGAAGGGGATGAGAACAAGGACACTCAGAACGCCCAGATCACTTTCCCTTTGTCATTAGAGAGCCCCTGAGGACCAATTCCTCTTTGACTCGGAGCCTGTAGTTTTGACAAAGTTCCCAAACATGACCCCTAAATTGATTTAATCCTTCTTCTGAAGAAACTGAAATGATAAAACACACAGCACCCTTTAGAGACCATCTGCCAGAAACGACTCAACAGATGGGGGCTTAAAACTCGGGGAGCCTGCAGCCTACCAGTCTTTGTTTCAACTTTAAGAGAATCTGCAGGTGTTAAATGGGCCTCCAGGACTGCAGACCTCTTCAGGGCCCAGGTTCTAATGGGGACTCCATGAGAATTCCTAGACAAGTGGATTGGAACAGGCCTGCAAGGCTCCAGCCAAGCCCATTTCATGGTTCACGGGGAGGTCTCAAGACACACAAAAACTCCTTCCCCAGTCACAGATGCTTAGGCTACGTCTTCTTTAGTTGAAAATTCACAACGAAAGCTCTCAGACAACATTAAACTTCTATACAACAGCACACAAAACTTGGGCTTACAATCCGAAATCCAAAATCTTGCAACGTTTCCTATTTCCATATTGGTTTCCTACATGACGTTGGACTAGAAAATGCCAAAGAGTTTCTAATCCCAAAGTGCCACACAAGAGGTGGGAACTGAGGCCCACAGACGAGAAGCTGTCTTTGGTGCCACCTCTGCTACTGTAGGCCCAGTGTAACAGGAGAGACACCAGGTAGAGGGCAGGATGGACCGAGATAGGGAAGCGCGCTATTCTAGTTATTTGTTGCCATGTAACAAATCACTCGAATCCTTAGGGCTTAAAACAAGGATAATAGTTATTTTGCTCACAAATCTGCAATGTGGGGAGGGCTTGACAGTAGCTCATCCCTCTTCTACTCAGGCTCAGCTGGGGCATTTGAAGGCTGGAGCCTGGAATCATCCAAAAGCTCATTCCCTCCCACGTCTGGTGGCTGATGCTGGCTCTTGGCTGGGACCTCATCCGGGACAGTGGCTGGAGCACCTAGAAGTGCCCTTTCCATGTGGCTGCTTGGCTTCCTCACAGCACGGTGGCCAGGTTCCAAGGTTGGGGGTGCAGGGCATCTCAAGAGACAAGAGAGCCAGATGGAAGCTATTTCCTTTTCCACTGTAGCCTCAAAAGTCACTCAGTGTCACTTCTGCTGCATTCTGTCTATCAGGTGTGAGTCAGTCAGAAAAGCCCACTTTTGAGAAGGCAGGAGCATCAAAGAATTTGCAGACATGTTTTCAAACTACCGTACAGCCAAAGACTTTTTTTCCTACCACATGGAAAATAGGGGCGGTCTCCCACTATTTTAAACAACCCCCCCAGGAAAACTTGCTTTACTCTGTGCCTAGTCTATAAAAGGCACATAATGAACATTGTCTATGCTTTTCTCATTTCAATTTCAGTCCTAGCAACAGAAGCCCCCACTCACATTTTACAGATGAAGAAACTGAGATTCGGAGAGAGGTAACTCGCCTACACTCACTCAACTAGGAGATGGCAGAGAAAGAAATGGCCAGGTCTGGATCGAAAATCCATTTTTTTCTCACAAGTTATATTTCTTCAGCAGTGGCCAGCAACTGGATCCTGGTGATGTGCGATGGTTAACTTCATGTGCCAACTTGGCTGGGCCAAGAGATGCCTAGATATCTGGTTAAAACATTATTTCTGGGTTGTCCGTGATTAGCACTCGAGTTGGTGGACCGGAATAAAGCAAATGGCCTTCCCCAATGTGGGTGGGCATCATCCAATCCACTGAGAGTCTGAATAGAACACAAAGAGGGAAGAAGGCTGAGTTTTCTCTCTCCTCCTGACTGCCTGTACAGAGACATCAGTCTTCTCCTGCCCTTGGACTGGAACTTAGACCATCGGTGGTGGTGGTGCTCCTGGTTTTCAGGCCTTCAGACTCAAACTGGAACTGGCTTTCCTGGCTCTCCAGCTTGTAGATGGCGGACCGTGGAAATTCTCAGCTTCCACAAACGCATGAGCCAATCCCTTATCATGAATCATATATATACACACATACTATTGGTTTTGTTTCTCTGGAGAACCCTACGTGGCGTGCCATCCTAAGAAATGCCGAGCCCTAGAGAACTGTGTTATGTTGGAACCCTCCCTCACACACAAACAAATGAGCAAAATTCTCTCTCCCAGTTGCTGGCAAAGCCTACCTATACAGATGGGGAAAGGCTGGGGCTCTCACCTTGCATGAGGTACTCCTGGTGAGACTGTCTACCGTGTGCTAACGGAGGAATCGGGTTCTTTGCCTGGCTGGATCTTTTTCATCCTTCAGGCCCAGCCTAAATGTTGCCTCTTCAAATGTCCTTCCCTGATCACTATCAGAAGAGGTCCCCACACACCGATATGTTCCATCACTATTTCCTTCACATTGCTTAGTCACCTGCTTATCTGACTCCCGTCCTAGACTGTAAGGTCCATAAGGGCAGAGACAACCCCTGTTTTATTTATTTATACCAAGTGCTTAAAATAGTGCCTAGCAGGGAGTAGGTGCTAAATAAATACTTGTTGGATGAAGAAATGAATGAAAGAATGATCGTAGACTATGAAAATGCTAAGATCAATTTCTGACCTCTAGGATGCTGGCACCATAGGTCCATAGCCTCAAGCCCCACTATGGAAGAATTAGGCATAGTAATGGTGATCTTACTGAAGCACTTACTTTGAATCAGATGCTCTGCTAGGACTTTATATTAGTCTCATTTAATACATACAACAACCCATGACCTATGTATGAGACCTATTCCCATTTTATAGATGAAGAAAGAGATTTTTAGAGAAGATATGCAACTTGCCCCAAGTTAACACTGCTAGAAAGAATCAAGGCTAAAATTCCCACTGAGGTCTGTTTGATTCCACAGCCTTATCTCTCTGCTATTAGGCAATACTGCCAACTATGGGTTTCTTTAAAGGTCTAATAAAAAAGCAACTGCAGATCAGCTTTGAACTATCAATTTTTGTGAAAAATGAGAATTGGATAGAAGAATCTCTAACAGTGTATTCCTAATGTAAAGCTAGGATTTGGACCAGGTCCCCATTACCTGGTGACAGGTACCCAAATTATAAGAGCAGTATTTATGGGCCCCTTGAAGCCTGGATCTTCAGGGGACACATAGAGGAAGGTGTGAAAAGGGTTGGCTTTGCTTGAACACTTTAAGTAAGAGGATGCTGTAAATTATACTAAACTCTCAGTTTTGTACCTAGGCTTAGTGTTTGATGCAGAACTTGGCCCCCATGCCACCTCCAGCATCTTCTGTAGCTGCATCTTCTGATGCACTTAGGTAACTCAGAAACCTGTTGGTGAGAGAAGCCTGATGTTTTCTGGGATCCTCCAGAACTCTAGCACTTTAGGCTGGTTTAGGAGAAGTTCCTACAACTGTTCCTAGTTGCTCGCTTGGAGATATTTATTGCACTCTAAGCTCTTTATGTTTGCTACTCAGTCTACTCTATTTGAGCCAAATTCCCAGTGTCTTCTCACCTGAGAGAGAGAGAAATAGAATCTAGCTCGCATTTGCCAGCCCTTCTATTCATCCTGCAGAAACAAAATGGGATAAGCCATGTAGATGTTGTTGTGCTAATAGAACCACAGTCCCTGAGATGAATATCGTGCATTCCTACACTTCTCACAGAATCTAGAGGTTGGAAGGCTGCCAAGCTCATGTCCCATCTCAAAGCCTGTGGCAATGACAGCTTATTCTCCTGCCTGTCCTTCACCAGTGCTGTGTGTGTGTGTGTGTGTCTGTGTGTGTTTTGGGGGGGAGGGAGTGGTGTCTCTCTAATCCAGAAGTGGCCAATGGGAAGCTCTTCCTTACTTAGAACTTACTTAGAACTTCAACTTGACCTCCCTCAAACTGCCTTTGGGAAATTGGGGGGAAGAGAGCCATTTCTTCTCCTCTAATCAGTACACTATTCATGACAGTATGTTCCAGCTAGCATGAAATTTTTAAAACTTATCTTTGGAAACAGGTGCTCTTAAGAAAGATTGCTTCCACAATCAAACCTAAAAACAAATCTCAGAAACAATTATCTACAGGTAGTAGACATTTAAAAAAACAGTTAACAAATGAATGAATGAACAATTTTCTTCACACCAATAAAAGTGGAGGTTTTCATAATATTCCTTATAGATACTATTGGGTCACCATCCAGGTACAACAGTTTTGAAGAGAAAGGAGGAAAATATCTCCTAGACATCAGAGACAGAGCAGATGTTTCTATCCCTCTCCCTGGCCTCAGCCTGGGAAAACAGAAGAAGCATTATCTTAAATTTCCTGTCTCCTCAGGAAATCTAACACAGGGACTAACACAGAATGAATGCTCAGCAAATACTCAGGATTTCCAGAAATGGAAAGAGCCCCAGACACTGTACAACCCAACTACTTTCCTCCCAGAAATACAAAACGAAAATAGAAATATAGAATAATAGAAAATAGAATAAATAGAAAATAGAAAATAATAGAAAATAGAAAATAAATAGAAAATAGAAAACTATAAAATAATAAATAGAAAATAATAATATTATATTATAAATTATTATAAATAAAATATTATATAAATAAAATATTATAAATTATTATTTATAATAAATAATAAATAGAAAATAAATAGAAAATAGAAAACTACTTTCCTCCCAGAAATACTGAAAACGAACCAGTAACAGTCAGAGGTTAGGCCCAGATATCCTAGACATGACCTCAGGAGCTCCTGGAAGGCTTGGGATTTGAATATCATCAGCCTTAAACATCTTTGCATCTGCTACTGTTGCCTGAAGCTCCTCTAATGAAAGACTAGCATCTGTCACAGCACATACTGTCAACCTTTCCCTTCCAAAGCGTCAAGACCCAAAGAAAAGATAAGTTAACCTCACCTTACACTCAGGCGTAAAGGATTGTTGGCGGGCCCTTTCTGGAAACCAACTACGAACAAAAGGCTGAGTCAAGTTAAGTCCTAAATCTCCGCTTCTCTGGACTAAGTGTTAAGAATAAACTGAGATTGCCTGTCTACTCTGGGGGGAAAAAGCTATTTTGGAAGGACATTTGAGTGGACTTCCCTTCTTAAAAGATGCAAGACCCACAACAAGGGATCCTCACAGTACTCTTTGACCCTATACTCCTTAGGTGTTGGCCAGCTCTCTGGCACTTTGCAAGGGTATACAGTTTCATATTACTTACACACTGGGGCAAGCTCCAAGATGTCTGGGTGAGGATCCACAGAACACCTTAGTCTACTCTGGAATGATACTTTGTATTTTAAATTAGGGGTCCACATACAGTAGGTGGTCTAAGGCAAAGCTTCTCAAATGTTAAAATGTATACAAATCACCTAGGGATCCTGTTGGCAATGCAGATTCTGATTCAGCAGGTCTGGCTGGGCCTGACATCCTGCATGTCTAGCAAGTTCCAAGGCAATGTTCATACTTTGAGCAATGAAGGTCTACTCAATGAGGTTAAGTCCTAAAATTCACTGAGTGTAAGAAGCCTCTTGGGAGCATGTTAAATATGTACCATCCCCAGGCCCCCAACCTCAAAGATTTTGATTCAGCAGATCTGAAGTAGGGCCCAGGAATTTGCAATGTTTAATAAGCATACCCAAGGAATTCACAGAGGCAGTTAGTGGACAGTACTTCGAAGGACACTGACATGGAAGGTGCCGCGGCGGGTGCGTCCCCTGGTCTGTCCAGAGCAGAAACAACACACTGGCTTCCACTTCTCCTGACCACCGAGAACAGCGGCTCTCAAACTTTAGAGGACTTCACCCAGAGGACTTGTTAAAGCACTGATTGCAGGGGCCACCCTCGGAGTGGGTTTGGAGTTAGGGTTTTGCTAATACGTTTCCGGGTGACGCTGATGCGATGTGGTCTGGCTGCCACACTTTGAAAATCCGTCTAGGTGAAAGATAACCTTGTTAAAATCACCAGAGCAGCTTTTCCATCCACCCTGACATTCCCACCCTCATTATAACACACCTTGGGGGGTGGGGCTGGTGGTGTGATTTTTAAAACAGCTCCTCAGATGCCAAGTACCCTTCCGGGGAATGAGCTCTCCAAAGGAAAGGCTTTTAATCTTGAATAGATAATAGAGTTAAATACATATCCTCCGGCCCCAGAAGGACCTGTGGGACTGCTTGCTCATTGGTTCGGGGTCCAGACGGGGCTGTGCCTTCAACACCTGAAGGAAGTCCTTAGGACCAAGCCCAAGGAAAGACCCAGCCATGCTAAGCAAGAGGAAAGCTCCTACACGGGGTGGTGGGACCCCATTCTCTCTCTCAGTCCCCAAAGAAAAGGAGGTCATGGCTTCCTCCATGGCCCAAACAACCTCCACACCTGATGAGTTCAGTCATTTACTAGCTTACGTGAGAGGAACATTAAGATTTAGCTCAACAGCTTGTCCATACGGAAACGAGAGTGACCCTTCTTAGTTCATTGAGTCCTTCCTCAGACCCCGACAAGACAGAAGAGAAGAAATGAGTCCTCTTGTGTCATGAGACAGGAACACATTCTCCCCAGGACCTGTAGTAACTAGAGTTGCGGCCCCTTCCCTAAAACAACCCCAGACTCTGCAATGAAGATTCACGTGGACATCTCAACGGCAGCCTTCGCCTGAAGAAAGGAGGGCTCCTCGCTGGGAAGGAGCGGCCTCAAGAAGCACGTCAGGGAGGAGGCGATGGCCAGAAAACAGCCATCCTAGACAAACAGCACCTCACAGAAGGCGGTGCCTGCCTCAAAACCGTCCCTAAGCTTAGATGAGGTGACATGTAGCCAGGTTAAGGCTGAGGCAGAGGGAGTACGCATCGTGTTCTTATGTTCTAGATTCTTCAGCACAGTTTGTGGTTCAAATAGTCTGTTTTCTCGTTGGACCGCAAGTCCTAACCTTTGCTGATGAAAATATACATAAGTCCTAGATATACTATTAATAATAGCAGTAAAAGAACAACGATGACACTTATAACTAACATTTTTGAGACTCGGGTGGTATAGGTAATGTTGTCCCCATTTTAGAGATAAGAACACAGAGACTCAGAAAGCTAAGGGAATTCCACAAAGCTGACACTGACTAACCTGGATCCGTCTGTCACCAAACACCTTACCCGTCCTCCCTATCCTGCTGCTTCTCCCCTCACTTAGTACCCCAACACTGTAAAATGACTCTGGAAGGAAGGAAAAACAAGTCTTATCATCGGAGCTAGTTAGGCCAACCTCACTCCCCAAGAAGTCGAGGGACACACGTGAGGCTGAGCAAGGGGACTCAGAGCTGGGACAGGGACAGGGCATGGCTGGATGGATGCCCACACTCTAGCAACAGCTGCATCAGTGCCTGCCAGGGCCTGTGATTGGAGGCAAGGGGGATGTCCCCTGTGCACCCCACGTGTCCGGCTACCTCTGGGTCCCAGCTGGAGGGAGTGGGGTTGTGTGCATTCCAACCCTCATGCTCATAGCAAGCCCAGGAGAAAATGCCTGGTTCCTCTGCTTGGCTCACTTAGGCTTATTTCTCCTCTCGTGGACACCCCGCTAAGGCTCTGCCAACTCAGGAAAGGCCTCTGAAGCGAACACAGCTCTGCTCGTGCCAGAGACACACAAAGCAGGAGAAACGGGCTGAGAATGTCAGAACGTGCAATAAAATGGAAACCCCTTCAATGTTCCCAGCACTAAAGCGTTAAAATAAAATCATTTGACAATTATTTGCCTGGATCGAGAAAGTGAAGTCATTTTCGAAGTGGCCACTAATCTTCAAAAATAACGAGTGTGATTTGATCCGTGGAAGGAACCGGAGTGCTTGAAGATTTCTCTGCCTGAGGCTCTGCACTTTCATGAGCTATCGACGAAACCTGGAGGGCGAGCGATGGGGGGGTGCGGGACCACTGAGAGCATTTGCAGAAGTGGTAGGCGTCAACTAAGTTAAGATCAATGATTTCCTTGATTACCTTGTTTCCCCCTCTTGCAAGCCTGGTCTCCGTCTCAATTTCTATTCCTATCAGCCAGAAAAATAAAGATTGTTTACAGAGCTGAAATAATACCTGCTTGGTTTATCTTATTTTAGAAACAATAAAAGCTAGGGAGTTGGAGGGATTAAGGAGGAAAAAATCAATTGTGTTCTTTCATGTTGGAAACATTAAAAAATAAGTCACCAGGCTACCTGCTCTAAGGCCCAATTTGGCTCTCCATTACCCAGGGCGATTTCCAATTTCATCCTGCGGCTTCCCAAGATTTAAACTCGACTAAACTAGAACAGGGTGCCCTTGACAGACTCCAGGAAACTTTTTCTGGTCGGTTTTTGGCGATTCCAGGGCACGAATCTGATGTTAAAAATGTCAGAAGAAACAGAGACGTCTGCTTTTGGTATTAACACCTAAACACGGTCAGTAGTCTGAAGCTGGCCAAACTGCTTTAGCTGTTTTAAAAGTGTTTCAGATCTTGTTACTTCCTCGTATCTTTCTAAGGAGGGCACCAAGCTGATGGCCCACACCGCTGTCTGCAGGCTGTTGGTTTCTGGGCCCCTTCTGCTCTCGGGGGAATGAGCTGCTCGCTCAGCTCAACCCTGCCCTCACAGACCTTGACTCTCTGTAGGTGAACGCCCGGCCCCTGCATGAAGACCTACACCGCATCACCCAGGCGATTTTGCCAGGAAGCTCCAGGGTGTCCCGCAGCCAGCCATCCTCAGCTCTGTGACCAGACAAGTCTATTGGCAGGTGCTTGGCGAAGGAACCCTGAGGCTTGGGTGCAGGAATCCCCCGGGGACCTATTTTACCACAGCACCCATTTCTGCAGACTATCTCAAGGGACCAGGATTCAAAGGGCACATGATGGAAACTGCGCCCTTCGCCCGAGAATGGATACCGCCAAGGAGAAGAGGGCTGGGTTTGAGAAGGGAGACGTGGGAGATAGGAGCTCCCCATTCCTGGGTACCCTGCAATAACCCAGGGACATCCCACCCTTTCCCATGCGATTGTCAATTTATTGGCTTTATAAACTGCATAGAAATAGCCACCTCCCCATTTTGCACCTAGGGAGACTGAGGCTCTGAAGGGGTGGGTAGCTTGCCCGAGGTCGGAGCTCATCAGCAGAACACACGGGGCTGGCTGCAAGCCTGAGCTCTTCTTCCTGGCTGTCCCACTGGAAAGGGAACAGCAAGAGGAGGGGGGCTGTGGCCCCTCGTGGTAGCGATGCCACACGGTGGGTTCACCCCTCAGTCTTTAGACCTGTCCGTCCGTCCCTTCCCACCAGCGCTAAAATGACTCAATGATAATAACGTGCACACGTTTTAAAAAGTAGATGCCAGGAGGCCGCAGTGAGCTCAGATCCATCTCAGTAGTGCTGACACAAGCATTAGGCCAGAACACAAAAATATCTGAGTGCCACACGCAGGATAGAGAGGCTCCAAATACGGCGGCCGTGCACCCCCACCCCTCAGTGTCCTAGACTCCTCGGTGCTCCTCGGGCAGGCTGGGGCCGCCCCACCTCCAGGCCCCTGCACCTGCGGCTCCCCCAGCCTCCAGAGCTCTTCCTCCCCTCTTTACATGGCTAACTTCAGGTCTTGCTTCATGGCCGACTGCAAGGGCCCCTGCAGGGAGAAGCCTTCCCTGACCTCCCTGTCAATCTCGCAGGGCCCTGAGGACGTTTCATGGATGGCCCTTTTCTCCTTCCTCTTTCCTAAGTGCCTGTGCCAACCTGCCTTCCCAGCGAGGCTGCGAGGCCAAAACTCGGGGTCCAGGACTCCATCCGTTTACTTCCCCTGCTATCGCCGGCTGGTAGTCGACCCTCATTAACACACCCTGCCTGCTTTATGGCTGCCTCGTGGCGCTGAACTAAGCCCTTTGCGGAAGTACAGTCCCTCGCTTACTCATTCATTTATTCTTCAGATACATGCCAGACACCGTGCTGGGGATGAGAAGCCTAACAGTGAACCAGACCAAGAGCAAAGGGCACAGATGCACAAGGTCGGGGAGAGGGAAAGCCGTGATGACTAAGGAAAGCAGAACAGGGGACTAGAGAGTGAGAGTGTGGCCATGGAAGGCCTCCAGAGGAGACAGTAGTAGAGGAGAATCCTGTAGGTGTGGAGGGAGGGGACACCAGGGGACACTGGGAAGAAGAGACTTCCGGGCAGAGGAAGTGTCGAGCGCAAAGACTTAAAGGCAGGTGCCCGTGTGGCAGGGTCCGGGGGAGGCCAGGCAGCCATGGTGGTGGCTGGAGTGAAGTCTGGGAGGGGGAGATACAGTTACAACAGCTGGTACCCCGCTCTGTTCCAGGTGTCCTGGGAGAGCCCATCATTCCCATTTCACAAGGACAAGGCTTCGCAAGGAAAGGTCAACTGTCTGCTCGGTTACGTGAGTGGCAGGGATGGGACACAAACCAAGGCACTCGGATTCCAGCCCATGCTCTATACACCATCCCTTTAAGCCCTGTAGGTCAGATTTCCAGATAAAACACAGGATGTCTAGTTATATTTTAATTTCAGATAAATAGGAAGTCGTTTTTTAGTTGAACTAAATCCCAAATATTAGGTGGGCATCATGTCTTTGTTGTTGCTTTGTCATTTTGGGGGTCAGATCTGTCAGCACCACCTATAAGCCATAATAAACCTTGGATTTTTCCTAAATGAGCTGGAATCCTTTAGAACAGAAGTCAGCATACTTCTTCTACAAAGAACCAGATAGTAAATATTTTGGGCTTTGAAAGCCACATTCAGTCTTTGTCGCATATTTTTCTTCCTTTGTTTTTGGTTGCTATTGTGTTTTTTTTTTTCCACCCAAATACTTTCATTTTATTTTTTCAGTGTTACAAGATTCATTGTTTATGTACCACACTCAGTGCTCCATGCAATACGTGCCCTCCTCAATATCCACCACCAGGCGAGCCTGGTGGTGGGTATTGAGGAGGTTGCTATTGTTCTTGACAACCCTTTGACACTGTAAAAACAATCCTAGCCTGCAGGGCATGCCAGCCACAGTTCCTGATCCTTGATCTAGAAGGTTCTGAGTACTGGACAGACATGGTCTGACTTAGGTCTTGATGCTTTGCACCTGAGAAAACATTCAATATCTCTCCCTACCTATAATACTCTTATTTAGAGAGCGAGAAGGAGTCGGTTGACTTGGGGTTTAACATGGGCTAGAGGAACAGCTCCCTGCTGGCCTCAGGGTTGGCACTCACTTTGGCATAACGGTTCAACCACGATTCCCAATTAACAAGGCACTGGGTAGGGCTTTTCTGAGGATGAGACTTGTCCCAGTTGTGTCTGGGGGGGTGACTTGGCCCCAGGGCTCCCAGGCCCAGAAGATGTATCAGAGATGAGCAGGATTTGCATAGTGTGTACCAGACCTCCTTGGGCTTCTTTCTGCTCCTTGTCCTTCTGTGCATCTGCATCGGGGCCCCTGGTACTCTCCTGGGCTTCCTCCGCTCCCCGTGGGCTCTACTCCTTCCTTATTCATCACTCCTGTCCCCATGGGTGACCACCTCCTAACCTCTACAGCTTCTTGCTCTTTCTTCTCCTATTTAAAGAAACTTCAGTCAAAATGCATTCCCTCCTCCATCAGACCTTCACGTTTCCCATTTTCTGGACATTTCAGATTTGCCTGGAAGAGTTTCAGAAGCAAAGTTTGTTTTCCTTTTGTTCTTACTATGCCCGACAAGGCCCCTCATAGGCATGGAAACCATGCCCTTTCATACACGCTTGGTGTGCATCATCCTACGATTTGACTTTGCAAAGCACACTCCACTTTGCACATAATGAAGGCGCTAGAACATTTGCCAAGTAGGACCCTTTCATGTCCTGTCTTCTCCTCTGTGAGTCTGAGCTGTCTCCTAGCTGCTCACCAGCTTCATCTCTTCTGAAGTCAGACAATTTGCATGCAAGTCTACAGGATCCTCACACAAGACTTTTTTCTTCATTATTGTGTCTTCCTGTTCCTTGAAAATATCCATCGTCCTTCACCTAACTTAGGGTTTCTGTTTGCCTTTCCATTTAGAAAATTTAGTGGGTGATTTAGCTAACTATATGGTGCCTGGTGTCCAAGAGATGGTAGGTAATAATAAAACAGCCAAGCAATACTACTGACTGAGCCCTCCACCAGGTACTTAGGAAGTTCTAGAGAAATAAAAGATCTCTGGACATGCGTGTGTATGAATGTGTTACGCACGAGCGTGGGTGTGTAGGTATGTGCGCGTGTGTGTGAGCTTGTGGAGGTGGAAGGACAGGAATGTCGTTCTGATTTAGTCTTCCAGGGATGGAGAGAGTGCAGGAGTCTCCCCTTGGACATCCTCTCTAGGGAGCTTCCAAAGTCTGGGTTTAACCAATCTGACTGCTGGAAATCAGAAATGCTCTGGCTTTTGGACAGGATTCCAAATCATAATAAGAGAGATGTCCATAATTTCTCTCTCTTTTCTGTAATCTGGTCCTTTGGGATGCACAGTCTTGTGGAATGTGTAGCTGGAGGAACCTATTAGTGATAGGTATGTGATGAACAGATCTGAGTATTTATTTAACAACACTGCAGATGAAAGTATTAATAAGTCACTGCTTCCAAAGTCAAAAGCCATTGTCACATTAATTCATTTGTGCACACAAGATGTCCACTGCTCCTAAGAGTTCAAATAATGGCTTTGCCATTATGAAGGCAAAACATAATTACTCAATAACAAACACACTGTACGCTGGTAACAGCTGTTATCAATAGCATGTTTGAAGCCAAAACAAAGGGAGTATTACAGGATTTTTTTAAACCCCTGCCTGTCATTCTCATGGAGGTAAAGTCATTTTTTTTTCCTGTCACAGGAAGGGTGACTGAGCTAGAAGCTTTTACTCGGTCACCATTCTACTCCTACTTTCAGCCCAGGCAAGATGCTTGGCCTCATTTTGTCTAGCCAGGAAATGGGAAGATGAATCCTAAGGGAGTGTTACTTAGGTCTTCCGAACAGGTCTATTCATTGAACATGCATGAATTTTATTTTTTTTCTCCTTGATATTGGAAAACTGGCTTTGATAGTTGTTTTACACCGGCTGTGAATCATATCAGCCTTCTAGATGAACAGAAGCCCACACAGCAATGGCCAATCACCATTCACACTGAGAATCTTGTCTGAGAGCCTTAACCATGGGATGAAAGTTATGGTAAATATAGTCAGTCCATTTTGGGAATATATATATATATATATATATAATCTTTTTCCATATAGTCACGAGAATGCCAGCACAACTCAAGGCAAATGTGTTGCAGGCAAAATCTCCTCTTCTTTCATCACCCCCAACTCGCCACCCTGCCCCCTGCTTTTCCATTCGCTCAGCCTGTCTCTGGAGTCTGAGTGACTAACCCGGGTGAGAGGGTTGGTTCCGGCACTTACCACCTGGGTGACCTCTGGCCAGCTATTTACCCCTTAAAGCCGCGGTTCTTCATTTGGATATGGGGATGATAATAGCACTTGCATCCTTAATGGGTAAGAACGAAGCGAGTAAATGCACATCCCAGTCCTAGCTGTTGTACGTGACACAGGCCAAGGGACTGCTAAGTCTCAGCAGGCATCAGTAGTAGCAGCGTTAGCCAAGCTCCCCCAGTGCCGAACCTCGCCGCAGGCCCAGCCTTCTCAGGGAGGGCCCACATGCTGGACTTCGGCGGCCGAACGGACCCATCGGATTCCATAAAGTCCTCCCCCTCGATCGTTGCTAACTAGTCTGACCTGTAACCAGGTTCAGGGGAGTGCCCATGGATTCCAGGGCTACCCGATTTGGCTGGTACTTGCCTCTTGGCAAGAAACATTACACACACGGATGTTGGGAGCCCTGCTCGTTTTTGTTGCGGGGAGGAATGTTTGGATGCGCGCAATCCAATCGCACAGAGAAGACTGCAGACAATGCACTAACCTACAGTGAGACCAGGTGAGCTGTCCTCAACACACTTCAACACGCCCTGCCTCCTTCCCTGGACCGTGAGGAGCTTCTGGCCATTTCCATAGCTACTCCCCATGAGAGCCTCAGGGTGCCCCCTCTTTCCCTTCTGCTCCACGGGGAAAAAAGAAAAAAACAAAAACCAGAAAACAAAAAAACAAAAAAAAACTGCCTGTGGCTGTACATTTTCTAGACAGCTCTGCTGAATGATCTCTGCCCTCTGCTCACGCCTGCCGGGGGACACGGAGCCTACCTGCCCAGGGAGAACACATCCTCTCTCTTGAGAACTTCATTCTTACGCCGCAGAACCTGGCAGCCGCAGGGGCCTGAGGACCCCTTACCCACTAACAGACAATGAACTGAGGGAGCAGACATGGGCTTCCACTGCTGGAAAAACAAGGTATTAGGCCCCGCTTACACACGTGGGAGGTAGCATAGTAGAGGGTAAGAGTGAACAGACTTTAAGTGGGGCATGTTTCTTAACCCTTGAAACCTCAGCCCTCCTGTGTCGAATGGGGGGCAATAACAAGGATGAAGATGCTTTGCCCAGAGAAGCAGGTGCTGCTGAGAACGAGCTCTCTGCTTCTCAGCTGAACCTGGCGGGCAGTGTTCCTTGGGGGTGTGCAGTTACACTCCTTCTGGAGAAGTAAATCCTTTAAAAGCGAGAGCCAGGCCGTGGTAAGCAAAGCAAAGTAGATTGGAAATGATTTCTGGTGGAGTTTAAGCTAAGAATACAGAGCAGGTTCCCCTTCTGCTGTCTGCTGGAGAGTCTCTTGGTGCCCCCTTTAAAGAGACCACTGGCTTGTCCCCTGGCTCCGCACACCCGCAGGCAGAAGATCATGTTTGTGAAACAGATTGTCTTCTGTGGATGAAAGCCCCCTCCCAGACAAAAACAGACGTCAGGATGGAGGGAGCAATCTCTCCCAATGGGTTCCAGTAATGAGTCCAGAAGTTCAGAAGGACTTTAAGCAGGAGGCAAGGAGAATACAATGTATATTTAGTATCTAATTTAGACGGTTCATTTAAAAATCAGAAAGCATTCACCTCTACTCAAAAATGGCCCATTCTAGGTTAAATTCTTAATTATTCTGGAAAATGCAAATGAGAAGCTATAAATACAGAGTCAGGGAATAATCACGGTCTGCACGGCGTAAATTCAAGTCAATCGGTAAAGGGGGAAAGAAAATCATTTGCCTTTGACATTAAATCCAGCTGTTCTTCAAAGTTGGTTTTCCCTAGCCAAGGATTTTGCCTTTGCTATGACCAAACCATCTCCAAAACCTTCTGGGTTTAGACAATACTTTAATCTGAACGTCTAATGGTTCGCTCTCCTCTAACATCATTGAACATTTCCATTAAACCACAGTTACTATTATCAACATTATGAGGCCTGTCAGACGTAAGCCCATTGTTCAAATGAATTGACCTCCACTACAATTGACCTTAACATTGCTCAACTGTCTGACAGTCAATTATCTCATGATCTCCCTTCAAATGGGCCTCATTGCTGAAATAACTAATCCATTATGGAGGGAAGGTTATTTTAATAGCTGAGCAGAGGGTTGCTTTTTTCAGTCGCCCGGTGAATATATGTTGTGGAGTGACTTGTAGTCCTCAATCCGTGTGACAGGGGAAAAGCATCCTGCTGGATCCATGTTTCAGCAGAGGGAAGGATTGGTATTGGTGAGGACGAGGTATGGCTGAAATGACGTTAGTCCTTAAAATATAGCAGCTCTTTGAGACGTACCCTACTGAGTCTCTAAACTACGAAATGGAAGAGGAAATGGTGACGGGGGCGGGGGGGAGCTTGGGGGGACAGGCTAAGCAATTAGCCCAAGGGGCCCAGACACACAGGGAGGCGAAGGAGCGCGCCTGTCAGCCTTTTCCTAGCTTCAAGAATCTATGGCAAGGCCTCAGGAATGGGCTCTGGAATCATTCGATCTGGGTATGGATCTCGTGCCACCACTTTCTAGCTGCATGACATGGGACAAGCTGCAAAGCTTTGCCAAACCTCAATTTCTTCATCTGTATAGTGGGGCCACGGAATCTACTACATAAAGTTGCTTTGAGAATTAGATGACAGACAAGGCACACATGCAGGACCAGGTCCATAGCAGCCACCAAAACAGCGTTATTACAATTACTATAAATGCCATCATCCTTCTAGGCACTTAGAGGGTCAGCTTTTCGCCCAGTGATAGACCCCAAAATGATGGGATATCTCTGCTTGGATGAGGTCTGGGCATTGAGAGCCACAAGGATAGGGATTTTCCCAGGCCATGAATGGGGCCTAATAAAATAGGACAGCTAATAAAATGGAGTGCTTCATAAATCAGGAAATTAGGTGTTTCCCATCAAACCAGGCTCAGCCCCCATGTTTATCAGCCATTGGAGACCCAGCTGCCCCTGGAGGAGGGTCTCACAGCGCCTCTGCTGCAGGGAAACCAGTCGGGCCCGCCCAACAGGTCAGAGGCCGTGGCAGCAGGGCTAAGGGCTTTGTCCTGCTGTCCCTTTCGTATCAGTTTAGAGGGCTTTGCTCTACAACTTTTTTACGATTTGTCTCAGCACACACCCCCACCCCAAAGTCCCTGAAACCTTATCCCCAAACACTAGGGCACTAAAAAGGTAGTCTTGACTCCTATTCCTATATAATAGGGCTCGGGTCAGTTTGGGGAGGACAGTGCAGTGAGAGAGGAGAAAGAGAGGAGGGGAGAGACAAGTGGCTTCCTTCAGGGTTCCACGCCTACTTTCAAGGATCCTGAAAACTACTCCCAGTACCAGCTTATCTATCTTGCCCTCTCAGACACCTTGGGGGTAGAGCACACTAATCAACAGATGATAGGCCAAGGGACAGGGACGAAGGATATCCTGGGACTGCCTTGTGGTCAGCCATGAAGACAACCCGGACTTCCCTCAACCCTAATCCAACGTTTCCAACAACTTCCCTATTCGAGGTCAATCCCTTGACTTCCGAACACAGCAGTCATCATGAGGGTCCACAAGGTCAGCGAGAGACCTTGGGATGACTGCAGGGCTGGGCAAAGCAGAAGGGGGAGGGTAGGTCCAGCCAGAGCGGCACCCAGCGGTAGTCACTGGAAGCCCGAATACCGCATGGGCCAGTGATGTGCTGGAGCTCTGCATCTTCTCAACCCCAAGTTCAGCAACTTCACACTCATAGCCTGAAACTGGCCACGAGGAGAGGATTTAAACCACAAATTTCAGCAAACGCCATCAATTAGGAAGTTTTTCCTTCAGAAAGTTGGTTGTTCAACATGTAGCCACACACCACAGAGGACGCGCCATTTCTTACGTGCTCGCCGCGGGCCAGGCACTGCGCAAGGCGCCGTCGCTCTATGATAATAAATAATGGATCTTGTCTGCTTAGGTCTTTTGCTCTGTCACTGGCTTGATCTATCCCCTTGGGAACCGCCAGGACTCACAAGAGCAAAGACATTCGAGTTCAGCCATTTTGCTTTTTGTCATCAGTTTCAATAATAAGGTCAGGAAAGGATTTGAAATTCTGGCCGGGAATGAAGGTTGGCAATCATGTTCACACCCACGGAGAGTCCATTCTCATGACATCTGTTTCTAGTTTTCTTTGGGTTGGTTGTATAAAAATATTGTCCAACTGTCCATTCTCCAGGGGTTTATCACCTGAAAAGGACTGAGGGTTTTGAAGCACGAAGGTATCCTCTTTTAGAAATCTCAGGACAATGCCTTCCGCTCCCTGCTTCAGCATAGCCCAATCCCGGGGGCTCGTGTGTGCTTACAGGCTGGTCAGAATAACCTCCAAATTGGCCTGCCTGTTCCTGTCCCTTATCATGACAATGCTGCCAGAGTGAGCCCTCCATTTTTAAGTGAAAACAGAAGTTACCTAAGTAATGCATATTAATTTTTAAAAACTTAGAAAATAGAGATAAGCAATGAAAACACTAATCTGGCCACCCAGAGGAGACTAGGCCTTCCTCTGTATCTTTCCGAACACACAGTGGGGTGCCCGTAAATGTTTAACAAGTGGCTCTCTGTTAATAAAAACAAAAAGCCCAGACTTGTAGTATTTGCCAATTTCCATGATAAATACTTCCACTTGGCTGATTTCAAGCTGCCAGCATGATGTCACTGTACATGAACTTGGGAAGAGATACTAACAATTGGTTCTTTTGAGCTCATATGAGTTGGCTCTAGCATACCATGGTAAAATACACGTATAATTTTTAATGAATTGTAGAAACATTAAATTCTTTTTTGTAACCGCTTCTTGAACACATATCCAGGGGAAAAGGAGGGTATCTTTACTGTCAGCTTCAGAGTATGGCTCCTGATTTGTCCGTGGCTCAGCCTCCAGAAGGTTCTACTAGAAGCCACTGTGCACACTAGCCTTCTGAGACTCCTGGCTCCTGAATGAGGGCAATCCAATACCAAGAGGGCAGAACTGACTTTCCTAAATTCAAGGATTCCTCCAGGAATAATGACATTGCTGTACCCTACTTTTGACAATACTCTACTACTCTGGTGCTGAGAGCCATAGCTAACGTTTCATAGGGGCTACTAGGTGCCAGGTACTGTGATCAGGAATTTACATTTAATTTTTAACTTTTCAGTTGATTCTTACAATAATCTGATAAGGTTTTCAGTAGTATTACCCCACTGTAAAGACCAGAAAGTAAGATCAAACTTAAAGAGGCTAAGAAACTTGATCAAGGTCACACAACTCATAAACTGTTCTGCTTCCCAATACCTTGGTAATCTTTACTCAACTCTTTAAGGGCAGAGCAGGGATAAATGTCAGGAGACAGCAACTCAGCAAGATACACACATGGCCAAAACCACACAGCGAGATAAGGAGACCAACCATCTTTGCCCAGCACTGCTGCAATTCTGAAAAGAAACGTCCAATGTCCTGGGCAGCCCATTGGTCCCAGGCAAACCGGGACCACTGGTCACCCTGTGAGGGAAGAGAACCCAGGGCCTCCTAGCACAGTGCCCTTGCTACCACAAACTATACTTTCTCTCTTCATAACGGAAGATGAAGTCATTAAGATGCACACGTTCATTTTTCCTGGCCCTTCGTAAAACAGGCATTTCAGAATCTGTTTAGAACATTAATCACTCAGACTCTCAAGAAGAGACAGACCCCAGCTGGAACTGTTCTTTCTAGTATACTCCAGTGATGAAATGCCCGGTGTCTCCCCGGCCTCCTCCCCCCACACGGCACACCTGGAGTCCTGCCACTCAGCTGTGTCGTGTGCCCAGCGCCATCTGGCCCAGCATCTCGTGTCCTGTCAACAGGGATGTCAAACAGGCGAGATGAAAGGACATAACTTCAAGGAACACCACTCATCTCCTAGCCCCAGTCTGGGGGAAGGCATGGCAATTACTCATTAGGTAGCTACGACGAGAGAAAAATGACTCATTGCGGCCCGGCTGTCGGTTGGTGCCTAGAGCAGTCTTTGCAACTTCTTGTTTCAGCAAGTCCTCTGGGGAGGATCCTGGGACTTTCAAACTAAGGTGGATGCAGTGACTCAAGGAGCTGCCACGGAATTTTCGCGGGTTTGAGATCTGATGACAGCTTTGGCAACGTCTGTGGTTCTGTCAGCACGTGCTCAGTGTGAAAGTGGCAACAGGGAGAATGGACACAGTTAGCAGAGGGGACCAGAGCTCCGAAAGGCCTCATCTTCCCACCCCGTATCTGAGCCAGCCTTCAACTTCCAGGTAAATGTGGGCCTAAGAAGTGGTAACTGAGCAACCGCTGGAAAAAGCTCGTGGCTTTTTGAGAAATAAGCTTACTCGTGTCCTGTTCTGGAAATCTACCTAATATACCTTTTTAGTATAAGCAAGAAGAGACTACAAAGAAAGAAAGATAGCTTTGATTACATAAATATCTACTAATTTCTCTGTCAGAAGATGTCAAAACAAAAGAAAAAGGGGAACAATAAACAGAAGGAAAAGACACAACAAAAGGTTGATTACATTGATATATAGAGTTCTTGATAGTCAAAAATAATAAGCCTCAAAATATTAGATGGGGCCAAATTTAACAAAACAGAAAATATTTAGTTACTTAATATCTAAAATAAATAAGAAGGGGGATAGTTTAACCAAATACAAAAATGCAAATTTAAAAAATGAAATTTGCTTGTGAAATACACACACACACACACACACACACACATTCTTTATGTAAGGGACTAGAGAAACAGTCTCTTATCTTCTGCTGGGGGTACTATATATAACTTTTCTGTTTGGCAATTTGATAATATGCATTAAGATCTTTAGCAGTGTTGGGGCACCCGGCTGACTCAGCTGGTTAAGTGTCCAACTCCTGGTTTTGGCTCAGGTCATGATCTTGGGTCAAGGGATCAGGCCCAGGGTGGGCTCTGCCCTCGGTGTAGAGCTTGCTTAAGATTCCTCTCTCCCTCTCCCTCTGCCCTTCCCCCCACTCACACGCTCACTTGCTCTCTCTGTCTCTCTGTCTCTCTCTCTGATAAATAAATAAAATCTTCAAAAAAAAGATTTTTAGCGATGTCTGTTTTCCATAAACCAGGAAATCTATTTCCATAAATTCTAAAGAAATAATAAGAAATGGGATAAAATGGTATTACATATAAGAGATTACTAATTAAAGCATTATTTATAATAATTAAAATTCAAAAGTGCCAAAAGAATTTAAAATACAAGTTATATTTACATAGAATTTTGCAGTCATTAAGAATCATGTGTTCAAAAGAAATTTAATGATACAAGAAAAGCTCACAATGTAATATTGAGTATAAAAGCATATATTATACTGTATTCATTATGATTCCAATGTCATTAAATTATATGTGTATATATATGCTTATATATATATGCTTATATATATATGTGTGTGTGTATATATATGCTTATATATGCTTATATATATATATATATATATGCTTATATATATATATGCATATATATATATATATATATACATATATATATGTTTATATATATACACACACAACTATAATAGAACATTTGAAGGTGATGGTATTATCAGTTTAGTTTTTTCTTTAGCTTCTCTTTATTTCTCAAATTTCCACACTGTGCTTGAATTACTTTATAATTAGGAAGCAATCTTTCATATAAAAGAGGGCAAAGAAGACTATGGGAAGGGGCTGGAGACTCTTTGACTTTCAACCTCGACCCCCACTTCCCGTCCATCTGTAGAACACTGGGTCCCTTTGTTTCCCTTTCACCTCTCTCCACGTCTCTGTTCTGATAAAGAGGGCAAAGAAAGCTCATGATTACAGCTGTCACTTCTTTCTTTAGCCACTGAGACGCCAACAGTCAGAACCAGACTCTGTACAGCCAGAGGGAGGAAAACAGCACCCAAGCACAAGCTCCCTGAGGGCAGACGTCCCCCCTACCCTCTCCCCCTCCCGTGTCTGAGCCTCAGCGCCCCACACCAGTGGGCCCCCAGGTCTGACCTCAGGGTGGGCCCACTTCAGTACACGGCTATCTCTCACTGCTAAGTACCAACGGCTATTAAATGTGCACGATGCGTCTCTTCCTTCACAGGAGCTCCTTCTTCCGAGGATCGGGTAGACAGATTTACAACGAACTATAACACACAGAAAGAGGTGCCATGAAATAAACGTGCACGGAAATGCCATGGGAGCAAAGGAGGGTATAAACACGCAAGGACAAAGAGAACGGGAAAGCAGACAACAGCGGCAGCATTTCAGAAACGGGCAGCAAATGGAGAACCAGACTGACGGCCAACTGATTTAAAAGACCCGAGAAAGCTGTATTCTCAGCTGACGGGGCATGGACCCCTCAAAAGTGTGAGGAATTGACTCTCCTACCTCTAGGAGTGTGGGAGGGAAGAGGAGCTATGCAAAGGAGCTTGATCAAAATCCACAAACCCCTTCCCCATCCCCAGCAGGAAGGAGAGTGTGTTTGTTCTCCGGACTGGGAGAAATGGAGACTCCCCAGTGACGGGGACACCAGGCAGAACTTGAGGACGAGGGCAAGGACGAAAGGAGAGACTATTTGCTTCCTAAAGGCTGATACCTCCAATCTTCTTTCTATTTGGTTCTTATAAACGTGGCCACTAGGCCTATTCCTAAAAGCAAGAGACCCAGAGAGCTTACCCAAGGGGGATTTGAACAGTGTGAGAGGAAAGATCTAAAGATACTGACATCAAGGTTCTCCCAACAAAATAGCCCAGCCACAGCCTACATTGAAGTTCACAGGTAACAAGCCCCAGTGATGAGCTCGGAGCCTGCAGTCCGCGTTTGAGCCCTCTGCTCTGAAGAAAATCTGAAACGTGAAAGATGGACATCAAATCAAACAAACGGGATAAAAGCAACCTAATAGGAGTTATGCAAGGAAAACATTTATATTCAGAATATACTTAATATCCTGAGAGATATAAAAGAAGATAGATCGCGTTTATGAAAATAAGAACTGGATAATACAAAAAAAGAACACTAAAAGAGCAAAACAGAACTGGTTAAATTAAAAATATTATAATAGAAATGGAAAAAGTCAACAGAGGGGTTATAAAGATAAAGACACAGAAAACAGGACAAGAAAGATAAGAAAAGTAAATGACAAGTCCAGGATGCTCAACATGCAAATAATAAGAGTTCCAGAAGCAAGAAACAAAATACACACACACACACACACACACACACACACACACACGCTGAAGGGAAAGAAATTAAACACAGACTAATTCAAGGAAATGTCCCTCAACAGAAAGACTTGAATTTCCAGATTAAAGGGGTCCATAAAACCATATTAAAATAAACTCAGAAGGCCCAGTGTCATGAATTAGAATATAGAGGAAAAAGACACAATCAAATAAACTTGCAGAGAGGAAAAAAAAAAAATAAAACAGATCCCACTCCAAAGATTATGAATCTGAATGGCTTTGAACTTCTCCACTGCAATGCCAGAAGCTAAAAAGAAACGGAGTGATGCCTTCAAAATTCTGAAGAAAAATGACTTCTAACCTAGAACTCTATATGCAGAGAAACTACTAATCAAATATGAAGGTAAAACCATGGTTTTGTCAGATATACAAGGTCTCAAATGTTTTCTCTCCCTGTTATTCTCAGGAAGCTGCCTGCCCGTGGGCTCCACCAGTATCAGCGGGGCACTGGAAGAGAGGGGTCCAACACAGGAGAGGCAAAGGAAGGGCCCAGGATGTCAGAGAGTAACCCATCCAGGGCAGAGCAGGGCAGAGCGCTCCAGGAAAGACTTTTCAAAGAAGGTGAGATCAGTGGGACAGTGGGGGCATCTCAGATGTAGAGACAACATTTAGACAACTTGCAGGGAGTTCGAGGTTGAAACGGTAATAAATTCAGAGGAAACTAAGCTAATATAAAAGGATGTAATGTAATCTAAATGTAAATAGAAAACCCAAACAAAACAAAACCTCTAGGGAAAAAAAAATTGTGCACGAAAGGAAAAGTAAAGATTTAGCCATGAATATTATGTGCATTACCATATAATATAAACACTGAATATTGATTTGAGCAAAATTAAAATGTGACACCACTGGAAGAACGGAAGGAGAGAAAGGCCCATCTTGGCATGTCTAGTAGGGAGCGGGGTGGGAGGCAGCTGGGAGGATGGAACGTGCAAGAGCCCATTCCTCATCTGCCATAGTGGGAAGTCAATAGTGCTTAAGACCCCGCATCAAGAAATAACCTAAATTTAAGCCTATTATTTAGAGGTACGGAGCTATGTGCCTCCTAAATCAGCTAAATGGGTGGAAGGTGGTCTCTCTAGCGAGAGGAGATGGGCAGTAAGAGCTAGAGGACTGCCGTGTTGTAGGATGAGTCTTACACACCATTTGTTTTGTTTTGTTTTGTTTTGTTTAACTATGGGCATGCATAAAATTTGACAAATCTCAATTCTTCAAGTGCTCTTTCCTCTCTCAGGTCATAATCGTGTTTTCTTATCTGTTCTCACGGTCGAGGCAGAGGACTGGCTGAACGCCCAACGTGAGGCCTCTGGGACTCGTGACATGTGCTGGGGTCCAACACGCAACTTTCTTGTTTCAGGTTTGTCTCACTTGTTAATGTAAGTAAAAATACCAACCAACACTGATAGCAGAACTAGGCTCTTTTGTGAATGACGACCGTATGGTAGCTACGAACACAAATTCTGGCAAAATCAACAAAAGCATACTGTGACAAGTTAGATTTACAAAGGAAGAGAGTACTTATTATTATGTGGTGAATTGTGCACTGTACATCTTTTCTATCAGTAAAACATACAGTAAGTGTGTGCGCACACACACACACACGTGTTTCTTTTCAGAGAGCCGGTTGTGAAACATTTACTGGCATGCACTTGACCTACAGCTATTGCTCAGGAAGGAGTGAAGAATGAGGAATCCTGACTAGAAGCAAAGAATTGGCCAAAAGAATCCCTCAGGGGCCTATGTTTGTGGAAGCAGCTTCTGCCCGCTCCTCTTTACTTTCTACCACTTGGGGAGAGGACGCCTCTGCCTGCCGGGAGGGGCTCGGCTCCGATTTCACCAATTAGCACCTTGGTGGGTTTCCCCAAAGGGCACTGGCATTGATGACCATAGAGGGAAAAGCTCACTCCATAATAAGGGATTGCTTTCAAAAATTAAGATTTATTGGTAGCTGAAAGACTGTATTTTTCAAAGAAATACAAATAAAACATTCGTCCATTGGACTATTTATTACATTATATAAGCACTATGTGCGATTTTGGCTGAATTGCCGTTCATGAATTTCCTATGAAACTCTATTCTTTCCAAAAAACAACCTAAAAAATAGGATTTCAAAGGGAGAATAAACTAACTTAGAGTCTCGAAGGGAACAAAGAGAGAATCTACGAAGGCTTCTTTAAAGAGAAGCTCTTAAAAAAAAAGAGAGAGAGAAGCTCTTAGAACTAGGATGGAACCAGATTTATAAAAATCCCTGGAAAAACACAATTTGGTAGGATATTATCTAACTGCGAGCTAGTCCCACTGAGGAAAAGGTGCCTGGCAGGGTTCAGAGTCACTGGGGACAATGCACAGCGGTGGCTGGAGTGACATCCCCCTCGGTAATGCCACCTTCTGAAACGGCCCAGGTAAGGTTCATATTCAACTATCTTTGGTGCTATTTACAAACTGGAAGCTTAATTAGTGTTCATAAACTTGTACAAATGACTGTCAGCTCATTTTCTCCCCCCCTGTTGCTTTGAAACCCCCTGACTGACACATCTCTGACTGACAGGAATGCTCGGCTCTGAGGCAACTTCATCTCAACCACTTGCAGCCATCTGCAGACACACACTGGGATAGACAACAATCAACGGTCAGGTGGAGAGTCTGGGGTTCTCTGGCTTCCCATCATCTCCATGTGCACCCACTTCATAACCATTTGGGGCACTCAGAGCGTTGGCCTTACATCTGCCTTCTTGTATTACAGTCTAGTAAGTGCTTTCACGTGCTTTCCCTATGTGAGCTTCTCAACCATCCTGTAACAAGGGCAGGGCTGGCAGAATGCCCATTTTCCCGAGGATGAAACCAGGATTCCTAAGGTCCCAGGGCAGAATCCAACCTACGACTCACTCAGTTGTTTGGCTTCTAGCCCAGTCCTCCTTCCATAAAATGCTGACATTTGGACTCTGAGGTGGGCCTAGGCGGTAAAAATAGAATGCCACACATCTGAGAAATTTCTTCCAATAGGGTGCAAAAGACACTATTCCGTGGGCCATAAAGGCCTAAAGAGGAGAGGCAGCAATTAAACAGTTCTGGTTGTGTATAAATGGCCTGTCTTTGAAAATGGATGACGTAACGGTGCTCCTAAGAAAAATCAGTAGATGGAATGGTGTCCACCAGAGGGTGGCTGAAAAAGATGACTTCAAAATCCTGACTTGGGGATGGATTAATTCAAATTTACATAGTTAATCATTCTATAATTGAAAGAAGGGATTTCTTTCTGGAGGTAATTAACCTGGATGGTCATGTCGAGCAGACGAATAGGTTCTGAGAGGAGAAAAGACGGAGACAAGGAAAGAAAGCCAGTTTGAAGATTCAGAACAAGGAAAAAAAAAAGATTTCTTATTTTAATCATTGGAGGTGTCAACAAGCACAGGGCCACCTTTGACTGATTAAAAGATAAACCAAAATACAACATGATGCTTGGTAGGAGGTTATAAAAGGGAGCCATAAATTAGATGGGGATTTGGACAAAAGGGTCTTTAAAATCCCTTCTCACCCTGGGGTTTTGATTAACTTTGAGCAAAACTGTTCTGTAACTTGGAAGTGAGGGTAATGTTTCACTGAGGCTGACTATTTCTGTTACCAAAACACTTCGACCTGGGGCGCCTGGGTGGCTCAGTGGGTTAAAGCCTCTGCCTTCGGCTCAGGTCATGATCTCAGGGTCCTGGGATCGAGCCCCACATCGGGCTCTCTGCTCGGCGGGGAGCCTGCTTCTCCCTCTCTCTCTGCCTGCCTCTCTGCCTATTTGTGATCTCTCTCTCTGTCAAATAAATAAATAAAATCTTGAAAAAAAAAAAAACACTTCAACCTAAAGGAAAGTGACAGTCTTGTTATTTTTGCTAACCAAAGGAGCTGGAGATAGCCATGCCACTTGGAGAGAAGGAAACCCTTCTAGACACTTGGAAGGAAGAGAGGGAGGACTGAGATGTTTTGCCCCAAACCTCCTTACACTCAGAAACCTGCTCCACCACGTAGGACATGAGGAGTCTCCCCTGCAAAAAAGCCAAAGCAGAGGTTTAAAAAAAAAAAAATAGCAGAGAGCATAGAGGTTAATAGCGTGGCTCTTCCAGACAGACTTCTTTGGGTTCACATCTCTGTTTCCCCACTTACTTGCTGGGTGACCTTAACCACAGTTACTTAACATCTGAATGGGGATAACGATAGTACCAACTCATAGGCCACCATGGCATTAAATTCATTCACGAAAGTAGAACGGCTAAGCAGGAGTGTTGTAACCACCCAGTGTACATTAGAATGAGAAACTGCTTTAGTTCAAAGCTTTCGTGAGAAAGTGTTGCCTTGAAGGAGAACCATGAAGGTTATGGCTAAAGAGTCTTGTAATCGTAGAGTACTGCACAGATTCTTGGTCATTTTGAGAAAGTCACATGACTTTTAAAAGCTCGGGGAAGTCCCAGGTCTATCAGAATAATATCTGTAAGGCAGGGGAGAGAGTTTCAGATTTCCACCTTCTGAAGCCGTCAATCACGTGATCTGAGGACATTACAGATCCTTCACCGAATAGATATATGCTGGTCTGACCACCTTCTCCTTGCCAGGTATGGTGTGAGGCACAGCATAAAGCATAGATACACTCTTACACACATACACACACACACACACACACACCCCTTAGCTGTAACTAAACTAAACAAACAAACAAAGCAATGGAATTTGGGAAAAGGGAGCATACTGCCAGCAAGACTTTGTGATAATTAAGTTGGCGCTTTAAGCATGGACGACAAAGATGTTCATCCAAAACTGACTGACAAGTCGAAAGCAGCCATGATTCTCACACACGCACCCCCACCCCCACCCCGCAGTCCTCCGAGTCCCAACCTCCAGTCAGCGCCGAGCAAGAAGGAGGGGCGGAGCAAATGCTGGGGACTGCCTTTGGGAGGATGGCTTCTCCCTCTCCCTCCTGGCTGCGGTGACCTTCTGAAAGGTCTGCCGGGGACCCCTTCCTTGGGGTAGGCCTCCTGTGGGTCTGTCGGGGAGCCCGTGCGTCCCTCTGACCTCTGGAAAGCACAAGTAAGATGCTGGCGGCTAAAGGACAAGCTGGCTTTTTTCAAGCCTGAGTCGGGTCTGCTTTTCATCAGCATCTAGATGTTAAGACGTGGGTAAACTCAAAACAGGGCCCAGCTTGGGTCAAGCCCTGGAAGCCAACATTATTTTCATGACTCCCTCGGGGCACCAGCTGTGCTGAGATGGACCTAGGGTTACTTGAGATGGGGAGAAGCGCTTCAACAGGTGGAACCCCCAAACCGGCTTCTGGACCCCGATCTACTGGTAAGTGACTCTGTCACCAAGAAGGGGTCACAGAGCTGGGACCTTCGTCTCCTCGGGGATCCAGTGTCTCCTCCAGCTACAGTGAGGACAGGACTGGGGTCCACTGGGCAGGGTCTGATGGCCCTGTGACACACTTTGGGTACCAGCAAAGCTGGGGCTCACACGTGAAAATCACATTTGCTATTTTAAAGCAAGAATTAAAGTATTCATTAAGGGGAGAATTAGAATTTTATTATGCTTTTTATATCTGTTTTATAGTTCACTTTTATTTTATTTTTAATTCCACAGCAGGAATAGGGAAATGGGCACACCATAAACTTCCTAGGGACCCTGGGTCTTTTAAAAGCATCACCCGGCCTAGAAGTGGGCACCCGTGAGGTCAGTGGCAGCTGGTTTCTGGGGAAGGAAAAGGGAAGGGAGGGATGTCAAGGAAGTGTGTGTCCACTCAGACCTTCCCTCTGTGCTCTCTCGGGCCACTGTCTATGCCACTGCCCCCTGCTGGGTTCCCTGGTCCTTCTGCCACCCAGAGACACCAGAGTCAGAAATCCATGCTGCAGATTTCTGCTGTCTTGCTTCCTTTCTACTCCCCATGTGGACGTTTGCTCAGTCCACTACATCTGATTGGGAAGAACTGTTATTGCTAGAAGAATAGCTTTCAAGGTAAGGGAGTCGGCTGGTCACTTGGGGCTCTTGTTAAAATGCAGATTCTGACTCAGCACGCCTAGGCTGTGCTCAGAGATTCTGCTTGCTACCGAGCTCCTGGATGATGGTGATGCCTCTGGTCTCAGAGGAGCATGGGACTAGAGACCCTGCCATTCTGACTGCCCCAAACCTGGGAGCTCGCCCAGCACCACTGAAGCTGGAAGTTCCCAGAACAACGGGGTCTCAGGGGTCCCTCCCAAAGGCCCCTTGCTTTCCATGCTGTCCCCATACACCAGCCCCATCTTCTACCTGGTGAAGACAGTCAAGCTGGACCAGGACCCCAAAAGCAGGAGGACACCTCCAGGCAGGGCGGTGATGCTGAGGAAGCTCACAGACCTGCCAGAATGACTATGGCGTGACTTCAACAGCTCCAGTCATCCTCCCCAGGGGAGTCCTCAGGGAAGGAAACACCCCCTCCATCATTTGCATTCACAGTACAGGAGGTACAAACGTATCAGGACACGTCCCGCAGCCCCTGGGGTCAGGTGGCAAAGCTAATCACCGCACGGTGAATCAGAGCAGTTTGGTGGCGGTAATTCAGCCTCCCTTAAGCATCACTCTGGACTCATATGCAAGGATAAAAGACTAAAAATGAAAATACTCTCAAACAAATAAAGAACACCTTATGCGGTTGGACCGGGTTCCCAGGAAGGGCCTCCGTCACTGAGCAAACTCCAGCTCACATGCCAGACTCTGGGAAGAGAATGTCTCCCCGCCACGGTGAGAAGAGACCAGATGAGAGCACCGTGTGCACTCCTGGATGGCTCAGACTCACCAGCTTTGCAGATGCAAGGCTGCGTCTGTGTGTGTGTATGTATGCATGTGCGCATGTGTGCGTGTGCATGCGTGTGTGAACACATGTGTTCATGTTTCTGTGTTGGCAGGGCAGCAGAAGCAAGGCTGGGAGGAAGAGGTAAACACACTGATCCTTTCTCTGTAAAATGGCGGCCATCTCCTACACAGCCTCCTCTCTCCAGCAGTATAAGGTAACTCAACCACCTGTCCTTTATTTCCCCTGAAAAGGCAACACCACAGTGTCCTTCAAAAACCCAGTAAGCCTGGATAGGAAACAGTCTACTCTTCTGAGGTAAGGGGAGGGGTCAAGCTTACGACCTTGGCACCCCCTCCAGTACCTGTGTGTTCTGCCACAGGCTTTCCTGAGACGACACCTAATAAAGAAAAACCTCTGGTGCTTGGACGAGGCTCTCAAGAGGGACCAACTGGACATAAGTGGCACCCGATATATTCGCAAGTCCAACTGGGAAGCTCTGTGGGTCCCAAGATCCTCCAGCATCCTGCCCACCAAGCACTCATAAACCAGTACAGGCCCCGGCCGATGGGGCCAAGTGCCCACTGCAATGGTGGGGGCAGGCCACCTTCTCCACCAGCATCTGCCGCCCTTCTTTGTCTTGACCAACAAGCATGGATAAAGAGCACCTTCAAAGACCTTGAGGGAGCTTTAGAAGAATGGGCCCTTTTGGAATTCAATCACGTCTCCTGATTCTCAATTCAAACCAAACTTCTCCCCATACCAGCTCTATGGACTCCTGAGTTGAATCCATGCAATTCTATCTGCAGATTCCTTGGTGGGTGCTCAGGGAAGCCACCCAGACATGAAATTCTTCAAGAGCAGCTTGGTTCTGGTCCTTGGTTCTGCAGATTATACATCATGAGCTAAATCACTCAGGGAAGTGCCACCCAGTTGTTAGAATAAAGAAGGTTTAATTACCAAATATTGGGCTTCTTAAAAACCAATCAAGTGTAAAAGGTAACTTTAATTAGACAGAAGAATCAGATAAACAGAGCGTAAAGCTTAGTGTCTCAACAGCATGTATCTCCTCGTGCCTTTATTCTCCAAGGACACGGAATAGAAACAGAGAACAGGCTTCTGCCATCTACTTTAGGACAATTACAGCAAAAGGGACAAAAGTATTACTTCACTCACATTCAGGAAATAGTCTTTCATTTCTGCATTTTGATCTCAGGAATGCTAAGAAGCAAATAACCAGCCTCAACTGTGCATCAAGCATCCCAGCCCTGAAGACAATGGGTATCGACTCCTGATCTCCACGCACACACTCAAAAACACAGACCGAAGATCATCAATTGACTTGTGATCGATACTGTCTACATACTACATCCATCTTGGGAAGGGAAAAAACCTTTTTTGAGACATGTCAGAGCCATTTGGATCCAGGGATTCCAGTAACTTCCAGGATCGTGGTGCCCTCTTGCCTTCCATGGAGTTGAGACAGCCAGGTGACAGAATGCTCTCTTGCCTCCTCTGTGCTGCGTGAAGCCCGCTCCCTGAAGGTGCGAGGGGGCTAAATTCGCCCCAGTGAGCTCACTGCAAGCCCCGGAGACCCTCACCTACCGGAATAGCTTTGAACTGCCCAGCCTGGGCCTCCCACTCACGTGGGTATTTTTAGAACTGAGCAGAGAACAAAACTGAACTTTTCAAACGGCAAAGGCATGCGAAGTGCTTAGGACTGGTTTTCAAAGGGCAAATCTTATTTAAAAAAGACTATTGATTGGGCCTAAATGCAACATGACAGGGTCACGGGGGGGGGGGGGGGTGTCCAGAAATGCAGGAGGAAGCCGGGAGGGGAAAGCTAATCCGGGGACAGCCGAGGGTCTGGGCAGCACCAGCTGCTGAAGCCAATGGGCCTCACTAGCCCAGCCCATCAGCCGTGTAGCCGGTGATGGACGCTACAAGGAACAGGCCCTATTGCTTGAGAGAGGAGATGTGGGGGGGAAGTTCTGCAGATACACCCAGCATCCTTTCAGCTGACTCAGCTTTGGCCTTATCATCATACGGTAGCCTAAGTGCCAATTTTCAGTTTGGTTTTGTTTTCTCTCTGGTGCCTGAACAGGCACATGAACCCTGGACCCTCAGGTCTGAGTTCCCATTTTTAAGATCTGTTTCTCACCTACTCGGCAAAATGTTCTTTGATGGCTTCCTGGATGCGTCAGTGTAGTTCGAAGAGATTAGGTAGGAACTGACTGAAAATATGCCACGGCAGCCAAGTATCATCTTCAGAGAAGGTGGAACTCCCTGAACTCTGTTCTCCCTGTTCACTACTTCTTATAACAAGTATTTTCTGTGCACCTACTACGTGTCTGGAAGCTGGTAGGAGTGATGGCAACAGAGGTGATTCAGACACTGCCTCCAGGGGGCTGCAGGTGTAGTGAGGGGGAACCTTACCCACAAATTACCTACAACACACCCACCTCCTTCTAAGACGGCACGAATGCAGCAGCTGGTTCCCAAGAACACCACCATTGTTTTCCATACCACCCTCTGCCTTGGCGGGACCACGCGCTCAAAGAACTGTGTCTCAGCATTGAAGCTTTTGCACAAATTCTGTGTTCCAGAGACAAATGGAAGCCACTCTCTGAACTTCTCCTCAGCTTAAGAAAAGCCCTAGCCCACCAGCTTCCCCACCCTCCTAGAGGCTGTCCAGGTCCGAAGCCAAGTTCTGTACCCCCAGGGGGAGAGAGAACATGCCCACAACCACACAGCTGACATGCTAGGCAAACTTTCTGGAAACATCATTTGCAAAGTGACAGAAAATCACTACAATATGCAAACAAATAAATTATCTTGCCTACACAGAAATGACATTGGCTATTATGATGGGTGATGAGCTCTATTGAATTTTTCTCTCACGTCTCCCATCCTGTGACCAAAAGGTGGTAAGCCATAAATTATTAGACCCTGCCAGTTTTCTCACAGGCCCTTTCCTCTATCTCTGGTCCTCTGTCCCCTATTTCATTCTACAAAAGAGACCTTCACAGGGTTTTTGGATTTGTGAATTGCACACAGGGAGAATTTCTTCTTGACACGAAGCTGATAGACTCACAGGCGGATTCACTGGCTTAACCGGGCAGAGGCTCTGAAAGCCCAGGAACAGGGTAAATGTCAAAAGAAACACACGAAATTAAATGGAGCAGGATGAGAGCTGGAGAGAGTAACTGAGGGGCTTTTTATCTTGTAGGCTTCCTTGTACCTAGAGACAAGCCCCCCTCCCCATTCGCTGTGTCAGGAAAGAGGTGACAATATAGCAGAAAAACCAAGAAAAATGGCTGAACTCTAAGAGCCAAAGTTTTTGCTTTGTAAGAGCCTAAGTTTGCAATAACCTAAGAGCTGAAGGGATTAAACAAGGGATAAGGAAGCCAGCTCACAAATCATGCTCCTTTTCTCAGAAATTGGATTAAGACTCGAGTTGGGGGTGGGGGTGAGGGGCTAGAGGCAAAGAGGCTGGTGGGTCGGACGTGAGCTTCTTCGTGGGACCCAGTCCAGCTCTCTGCCCAGCGTCCCCATGCCAGTCTGCCTAAAGGCTGGCGTCAGGATCGCTGCAAGCCTCACGCGTTCAGGGGCTCGAGGAATCAAGCATTCTCCTCCCTCCTCCCAACTGCCTGTCATCTGGGTGCCTGCCTAGCATGTGTCCCCCTCCTGCTCTCCGCAGAATCCCCTCCTGGACTCGGAACAGTTCTGTACCTGCTGCCCTCCCCAGCCCTCAGCAGCCTTCCAGGAAGGGAGACCAATTACAGCGAACGCATTTAGGAAGCCAAGTGAAAGCTGGGGCCTCATTTCCCATCAGCCGTCAAGCCGGAACGGTTTCCAGCAGCCAGAGCTTGAACTGACCGGTGACCTGCGCCGAAGCGAAAGGCTCCAAACACCACGATGGCTCCCCAGGGCCAGCCCTCCCTGTGCCTTGGCCTCTCACCTCCCCTTTCTGAGAGGATGAAGGAGCCTCCTGGAGTGTTTACGTCAGTTCTGCTCCCTCAGTCCTCCTTCTCAGGACTTTTGGGAAGTGCCCTCCGGCCACATTCCAGATGGACGTCCTGTCGGGGCTGCGGCTCTGCGCAACATTAATATTCCCGAGAACGGGTTTTCTCGCCCCTCGCCCCTGCTGCCTCTGACAGCCGAGGTGTTGGGCTCCATTTCCAGGCGGAGTCAAAGAAATCTGAGCCAGTGCAAGACATTTGTCATGACTCGAGGGCAGTGACTTAAAGACAGCGGCTGCATTACAGGCTCCTCATTTTCTCCTGCCTTTTTCTCCGGGATGTGTTTTTCTCTTTTCAGCCTCGTAATCAATAGTTCTTCTCTCCTTTGTGATGGATCATATGAGGCACCACTATGCTAAAGTGTTATCTGACATTTAGTTTGGATGCTGTTCTCCCGAACGGAAAATACACAATTTTTCTTTCTCGTCGATGCCTGGAATATTGAAAGAGCCTAAGCAACAATGCCCAATTATGTGTCAAGTCACAGTTTTGCTATAGGACTAAGAAAGAAAACACATTCTCAGCTGCTCCCAACTCGCCACAGACCAATGAAAAGCAGACTCAGTAAGTGTCAACCTGTCTCACAACAAAACCCATTTATTGTTGAGAAAGAAGACACATGCATGAAAATGAGATCAAAGGCCCACTACTGTTCATTCATGATGTACTATCCATGCTGAGCAACAGGAGGGTTTTTTTTTTTTTTAAGACTGAAAAAAAAAAACACATAAATACCCCCAGTCCAATAGCAAGAGAGTTTCGGGAGACATCTCAGCTCATCCCACTGCCCCAGGAGATGAGCAAGTCTAGCTGTTTTATCAAAGAGCTTTGAAATACAAAATGTTCTTGAGGGGTTAGAAAAGAAAGACGAAAAACACTATCTATTAGAGAGCCTGAGAACTGGAATTCACCCCTGTCCTCTCAGGTTCCACAGGGATAAACGTCCCTCATATGGTCATGCCCAGGGACAGGGAGTCATAAAGGAGCCGTCCAGGATCCCACCACCTGATGCCCATGTGCAGATAGATGTCCATTTCTTCGGGCACTGGTTGTCTCACCTGATAGCAGGAGCTGGCGCTAAGAATGTCCAAGGGCCATTTTAGGTTTAAAATGTTATGAGTCTTAGATGAAAGAGAGAATGGGCATACCATAACATTAGATGTGAGAGAAAGCAAGAGAGCAGGTGGGGAAGAAATTAGGGAGCAAGGAGACAGGAAACAGAAAACATCTTTAGGCAACCACAAGAGGAGTGTTATGGAAAATGAAAAAGGGTAGACAAAGTGGGGAGGTGAGGACAAAAGGAAAGTAAGTTCCAAACTACTCTCGTGGTCATGAACATTACTGATAATGACAGCTCCTATTTATGCAGCAGCTACCTTGCCGTATGTACATTGTTCTCTAATATCCACAGCTTTCTGAGGTTGGTATTAACACATCCGTCTTACAGATGAAGAAACGGAGGCTCAGAGAGGTGAAGAAACTGGTCCAAGTTCATACTGCTAATAGTTAATTATATACCATGATTGAACCCAAGAACCCAAGCCAGCCTTTCCTCTCCATTATACTGTCCCTTAAATCATTAGCCCAGTTGTTTAGCAAGAGTCAGCACTCTCTTCTGCGTTAGTTGGTAAAGGGTAGTTCGAGTAGAGGACCTGTGAAAGATCCACGAAGGGAGCCTCTTCATCCACCAGCAGGTGTGAACGTGCCGCTAATGTAGAAGGAGAGGGTCAAGGGGAACGTGCCCTTAAGCACCGACAAGAAGTACCACATTTCAGGATAAATCCCGCTCTGGGGAGATGGTGTGGCAAAGAGAGGGACATGCCCTCACTTAGCTATCTGGAGAGCAGGGTCTAGACTCTTGCCACAAACTTCTCACATGGCTCTGCACAGGCCCTACCCGTGCTACCCAGCTCCCGCTACTGCGGAAAACCCGGGTGCCCCTGCACCAGTGGGTATAAGGGGGTAGTTAGATAGAAGCCAGGGACGGTTGTGTCCCAGGCGCTTCCGGGTGGTAAGTAAGGGGAATGGAGAGATCGGCGCTATTTCATCAGAGCACACCAATGTCCTGCAAACCGCAGTCACCTACTCATGGCTTCAGGAAAGTCGGGGTCAGCTTTAAGAAAATTGGTGATTTAAAAAAATTATCTTTCAAAAAAGACAAACTGGTAGGTGAGTGGGATTGCCCAAGTCTTTTTCATTTTGTGCAAGACTCAAGCCTGGCTTTCATTAAACAGAAAGCTCCTGAGTACATTTGAGAGATGATGAGATGTACAAAAGTTCCATTTGTGCACAACCTTTCACACAGCCTTGCACTAACAAAGGAGAGTTACACGGGTAGGAGTCCATGTGATATGGGAAAATGGGTAAAGCAGGGAGCAAAGTACTCAAATTTGTGCAGGTCACGAGGTTAAGACCCAGAAAGAAAGCAGATGGGACTGAAAAGGAATCCTGCAGCAGGAAAAAGACTTTAGTATCAAGTATAAGCATGAACCAGCACCAGCCCCGCCCTGGTTCCCCAGGGACACAACCCGGCAGGTTTGGACTACTCATCTCCCATTCCCTTGATATTAGGAGGCACAAGAAAGGTTCAGAAGAATTTCATCCACCCCAGGGGACAATGTTTTACAGTTCATAGATTTTTTTTTTTACCCTATCTGCAAGGTTGGAACTAAATATCTTTCTTATTCACTGTTCCTGGATAAAGTGGCTTTTAAAAGTTATTCACCATTGTCATTTCCACCTGTGCTTTTATTCGCACACACAATGGAAATAAAGTAATACCGAGAATGACTGATGCTCCTCTTTTTAATGATGAATTTCACCGATTTTTGCGTCCTTTGGAGAAGTTTTTTTCAAATTCATTTTCTTTGCCTCGCTGAGTTTTTCCCCCCCTTCCTCCATCCGGTCTTTTATTTCTTTCCCTCCTATTATCTGAAACTTCTATAGAACCCTAGAAGGACAGGGACGCCTGGGTGGCTCAGTCAGTTAAGCGTCTGACCCTTGGTTCCAGCTCAGGTCCTGATCTCATGGGTCCTGGGATCAAGCCCTGGGTCCTGCTCTGTGCTGGGGGGGTGGGGGGGGTCTGCTTTCGATACTCTCCTTCTGCCCCTCCCCCCACTCATGCATTCGTGCGCGCGCTCTCTCTCTCAAATAAATAAATAAACCTTAAAAAAAAAAAAAAAAGAACCCTAGAAGGATAAGGGCCACTTCCCCAGCCCTAACCACTATCCATGAACCAACACAAGTGGCAGTTTTCAACAATATGAAAATGGAAACCACCTCATTCTATTTAAGTAAGTCATCAGCATGACCATCAGGGATTCTCTTTCGAGAACAATGCAAAGGCAAGTGAGTTGCCCTTGAAGAAATTACTTTGCCTGGAGAGGAAAAGGCATCCATGATGATTGAGGTCAAACCAACCGTGTGCTCGGCAGATGGCGCTACAGGGCTTCCTGAGTCATGTCGAGGTCGCCGCACGGTCACTCACTTTAAAGCACTGACTGTGTGCCAGGCACTGGGCTAGGGAATTAGAGGTCAAGGAGAATAACACCCAGTCCCCAAACTGGAGGAGGTCATAGTCGTAGTAGGGGGAGCCCAAAATATAGTTGAAAACTAAATGCAAATAAAATTTCTCTTTCTTCCCTCTGCTTCTTGAGTTTGCACAAACAAATGCCTCAAGGATTGCCAGGAGTTTTCCAGAGGGAACAGAAACCCACTCGATAGAAAGAAACATCTCCCGAAGTCCAATTTCACCTTCCAGGTCAGATTCAATCCAAGCCAAGCAATTGCCACTTTAGGTGGGGCACACAGGGACCTCAGTAATCCACCTGGCAATGGTTCACTCATCTAGAAAACATGTCCCAGCACCAGCTGTGTGCCAGGCACAGTTCTAGGTGCTGGGTGAAGGATACAAAGGTGAATGAATCAGGGTTTCATTCCTTAAGCTACTTAACATTTTTCCATTTTTGAGCCAGAAAAAAACAGATGGCAATTCAAAGCCCTCTGTTTGTTACTTTGCATTTAAATTTATTCACTTTATTCACCAAAACACTTACTGTGCTCATACTGTGCACATCACGTATATGAAACTAAATTATGCCCAGGCTTCTCAAAGAGCTCAAAAGAATAGGATAAGCGGCCCACGGGGTGTGTGCACACCGAAGGTACTTGGACGTGGAGGACAGCCCAGGGAAGGCTACGGGGGACTTGACACGTGGGTCAAGTTGTGAGAGATGAGTTAGAATTAGCCGGGAAGAGACTGGGACAAGAACCCCAGGGAGAGGGAGCTTCGAGGGAGAAAGTGGATCTGTAAAGACAATAGGGCAGATTCTAGGAGGTTGAAGACTGTAGTGGTTCTCTGAAGGACAGGCAGGGAGATGACGCCAGAAGGGAAGGTGGGACTAGATGACCAATCACACCCCACGCCGAAGAAAAATGGGATCAAAGTGACCGCTGACCCTCTTCAGTATCCATCAGTAAACATGAATCCCGTGAAGGTAAGATCAGAACCTATGCCTTTATTCAAAGTGGGTTATATGAAAACACCGGTTAAGTGTGACATGTAAGCAGAGTTGGGAAAGAGAAACACAGCATCATTTGCTGCAGACATTAAGGATTTCCAGGAAGGCAAGAGGCTTCTTGAAAGCACGCAGTGATCACAGCTGATGAGAGACCTGCCTTGTCGACTTGGCCTGGTCTTCAGGCTGTGACCTGTCCTTACGGACAACAGATAGAGTTGTCTGAGCTCATCCAGCTGTCTGATGACGGAACAGCTGTTTAGATTAAGGGGCCTGGTGCTGTCTCAGTGACGTGGTTCATGACCTGGTCACACAGCCACAGCACCTGTCGTGACAGGTTTTGACCCAAGAAGGGCTCGAGTGTCAACGGAAGCAGGCAGTGAGGGCATGTTCCGGTGGACAAATCAGTGTACCCATGTGCCTCAAGGAAGGAAAGGTCTAGCTGCTGGAACCAGACGGATCCCCAGCAGCCTGCCTTGGGGACTGGGAGCACTGATCACTTTCTTTCCATTTTTATTGCTTGTGTGATGCAAAGGCGGGATTCCTGGGCCTGGGAGAACGGAGAGGTTGTTCCGGGACTCGGGAACTCATAAGAAAGGAAAATGGGCAAGGGCCCAGCTCCTGAATAAGAGACAGGAGATGGTTAATTAACATGCAGCCAAGTGAGACTTGAGTCACTGGGAACTGAGCACAGGTCCAGGCACAACTTCAATGAGACTTACTGTCAAAAAGAATTAAACCGAAAGGGACATGCAGAGCTACTGAGCTGGGGGACAGGAATGATCCCAGATTCCAGGGTCAAGGAGCTTTAGCTTCAGGAGCCATAGCGCTAAGCAGCAAAAGCCAAGAGATGCAGTATGACTGCATCTTCTGCGAAGCTAAGAAGAGGAACAACATTTTCTTCTTCAGACATGGCTTTATAATGTCTGTGCTTCCAGTCACCCACCAATGCCACTTTCTGCAAGCCAAGTTTGTTTGTGGAGGTAAAGGAGTTAATGGACTGGTTCTTTCTTCCTCCTCATCTCAACTTTTGCCAAGCTGTGCAAATAGCCAAGTCTAAAAACATGCTCCATTCTGGCACACTGGGCGAGTGTGTGTGTGAGCACATATGCACGTGCACATGCACAGGCTGAATCTGGATCTGGGTCTAGGTCATTGCAATGTCGCCAAGGCAATGTGAGCAAAACAATTACTACCATTTATTGAGCACCTACTATGGGCACTGTGATGAACTCTTGAATCCCTAATCCTTAAAGTTGCAGAGGATAGGATTTCATTTCTTCTTTTACAGGGCTAATGCTGAGACTCCCCAGTGCTCCCAAGACCTGAACTTATGACAGAAAATGATGTAATGTATGAAAAATAGATCATCCCACCTCCTTGTAAAAAGCAGGGTCTAGAAAAGTAATGTCCATGCTTAGACAACTAGGCAGACCACTTTATCTGAAATGGCTAAGTCAGCCGACCAACCGATCTGACTGCCTGCATCCAACGAACTGACTGGTGATTGACGGGGATGCCACAATAACAATGACTTCGGCGTCATGTGGCCGCTGCTTTGCACTGCGCCTCCCCTGGAGAAATGAAGTGATAATCTTGGAAATGACTATAAATATTTCCTGTTTCAAAGATGCCAGTCTGCATTGTTAAAACCTCAACAACTACTATAAGCCAAGCCGCGAGACTGGAGGGGCGACAGGAAGCCATGGGTAGGTCCCAGGACTGTAGTGTATGAGGCAGAGTTTCTTCCCCGGGTTTGCCTTCGTCCAGCTGAACCTCGACTCCAGCTACTCATTAGAATCATCTACGAAGCCTTTCATTTTTAATGAAGTTTTTATTCAAATTCCAGTTAACAGTGTACTACCAGTTCTGAGTTGGAATAGAGTGACTCAACGCTCTCGTAAACCCCGGTGCTCCTCACAACGAGTACATCCCTTAATCCCCGTCAGCCGCAAAGCTTTTAAAATCGATGGGTGGAGGTCCCAGAGGTGCTGATTAAACAGGTCGAGGGTGGAACCTGGACAATAGTACACATTTTTAAAGTTTCCCAGGTGATAATAACAGCCCTTATTGAGAACCCTGGATTTTAGTGATATGGCCCCTCTGGGCCTCAGTTTCCTGTTTATTTAATGAGGACGTGGGGCCAGGTGATATCTAGGGCCCTGTGTACTTTTAAGATTCCCTGTTAATCTTGGTCCCATCCCCAGCTGGCAGGCAGCTCTGAAAAGACCACTTTTTCTTTGCATAATTCAATTCTCGAATGCCGCCAAGACGGCTGACCTACCACAAAGGGTTGGCCTGTGGGTTAATGAGATCATATTTGCAAAGTGTTTGGGGCTCTGGGGGAGGAATCTCTAATATATGCAGCTAAAGAATGATTACAGCAACATTAATGTCATTTCTTTAAGGAAGAGTAAACCACAGTTCACAACCTTGCATCTGCCATAATTAGACTATGTTGCCTGGATGGAGAACGGCAAAGTGGAAAGTAGATTAAAGCAGGTCTGCTCTTGTTAAGACTAGATGCCAGGTCAAGTCTCCATGAGATATGTCTATGCAATCACAATTGAAATGGACTGGACTTTAATCCTCTAGTGCTCAAGCACACACCAGCAGACTCCTTTGTGGCCCAAGTCTTTGTAGATCTACTTTCATAGAAGAGGGACAAAGGATGAGTTTTGTGGGTCTTTTCTAAGAGTAAATAATCATCAGTGGGACTCAGCTTCTAAAATGTTATTCTCTGTGCTATTTCTGATCCACTGTAATTAGAACTTATGAAAAAATCTTCTTTCTGTAAGAATCTATACGTTAGACCTGCCCATACACAGGCTATAGAAACTAGAAATGGCTTGCCAAGACCCTAGAGGCCAAGAGATGGGAATGTGTACCTGGTTCCACCACTTACAACCTCCATAACCTTGGGGGAAGTCTTTTCCTTTCTCCTACCTTCTTTTCTTCTATTAGATAACACATGAAAAGCACCTATCAAAATGCCTAACATTGCTCAATAAAAATTTAGTTTCCAATCTCTGTATCACTCATGGGGAACCACTGGTTGATACTATCAGACTTGATGTCAGTGATTTCCAAGTAATAGTCACTGTGCCCAGATGACACTGAAGGCCTCTAGTAAGCCAGATCTTTTTTTTTTAAAGATTTTATTTATTTATTTGACAGAGAGGAGAGAGATCACAAGTAGGCAGAGAGGCAGGCAGAGAGAGAGGGGGAAGCAGGCTCCCTGCCGAGCAGAGAGCCCGATGTGGGACTCGATCCCAGGACCCTGAGATCATGACCTGAGCCGAAGGCAGAGACTTTAACCCACTGAGCCACCTAGGCGCTCAGATCTTTTGTTTTCATGGCCCATCTGTAATCTCATTCATTCATTCATTCACTGACTTACATTCAACTAGTTTTTATGTTTTATCCAATATAGACCCAGAGACAAACTTTGTCATTAATGATCAATCGACAATTGAAATTCTAGGGAATTTGAAACATTCCATTTCAGAATTCCCTCCAAATAATCAGGGTGATTCAGAGGCACCAAATGATGTGAAAATCAGTATTTAGTGTTTTATGTTTAGGAATCACTAATTCTGACCATAACATAGCTGATGAAATAAAAATTAACTTGGGATCTTGAGGAAGGTTGGGTTCATGTATAGGTTTAAAGATTCCACCTAAAACACCAACAGGTTTTCTCTGGAACTTGGAAAAATGATTCTAAAATTCCTATGTGTTGTGATGAGCACTGGGTATTATACACAAATAACGAATCATTGAACACTACATGAAAAACTAATGATGTACTATTCAGTGGCTAACTGAACATAACAAAAAATGAAAAAAATAAATAAAATAAAATTCCTACATTAAGTAGTTTAAAATGGTTTTAAACCTTTTTTATAAAAGAAAATTAATGGAGGGATGGGGATTCTCCTACCATGCATTAGGTATTTTTATCAAATTTTAATTCCTAAAAAGTGTGATGCTGACACAAAGAGATCAGTGGAACTGAATGGAAACTCAAAAAAAGACCCAGGTCTATGTAAGAGTTTGACGCATGTACCAGCTGGTGTAGCCACTCTGGAAAACGGTATGGAGGTTCCTCAAAAAGTTGAAAATAGACCTACCCTATGACCCAGCAATTGAACTACTAGGTATTTACCCCAAATATACAAATATAATGATCTGAAGGAGCACCTGCACCCCCATGTTCATAGCAGCAATGTCCACAATAGCCAAACTATGGGAAGAGCCCAGACGTCTATTGACAGATGAATGGATAAAGAAGATGTGGTATATATATATATATATATATATATATATATATACACAATGGAATATTAGCCATCAAAAAAATGAAATCTTGTCATTTGCAACAATGTGGATGGAACTACAGGTTATTATGCTAAGCAAAATAAGTCAATCAGAGAAAGACAATTATCACATGATTTCACTGATATGTGGAATTTAAGAAACAAGGCAGAGGATCATAGGGGAAGAGAGGAAAAAATGAAACAAGATGAAACCAGAGAAGGAGACAAACCAGAAGACACTCTTAATCTTAGGAAACAAATTGAGGGTTGCTGGAGAGAAGGAGGATAGGGGGAGGAGGTGGCTGGGTGATGGACATTGGGGAAGGTATGTGTTGTGGGGAGTGCTGGATGTTATGTAAGACTGATGAATCACAGACCTGTACCCCTGAAACAAATAATACCTCATAAGTTAATTAATTTAATTTAAATTAAAAAAAGAAAAAAAAAGAATTTTACGCATGATAAATGGAGTATCTCAGTTTAGTTGGAAGGGTAGGATTAATCAATAAATACTGCTAGAGCCACTGATTAACTATTTGGGGAAAAGTTCATTTAGTATCTCAGTTCAAATCATCTACCACAATAAAAGGCAGGTAGAATAAAGTGAAATAACCAAAAACAAAAACACCTTAGTCCATAATAAAGCTCAATAGAAATATAAAGTAGTATGTCATGTATCTTTAAGAGAGGACTTTCTAAGATTAAAAGTAATGAAAAAGTTAAAAGAGAAAAAAATTTGACCACATGAAATTCTAAGACTGCATAAAAATTATATAAAAATCTTTCAAACTGGGAAAATTTTACAACACATATGGGTTCCTCCTGATGTCATCCAAATAATTTAGAAAAACATTATTAGTAGGTAAAGAGGCTGTGGACATTAACTGAAAATTTACACAAAAACACACACTGCTAACAAACATGAAAAATTGTTCAAACTCACTGGCAAGCAAAAAATTGCAATTTAAAAGGAGATAGCATTTTTTCTTTACCTATTAGATTAAAAGATATTTTTTAAAGTAATATTCAGTTCTGACAAGTGTTCAATGAGATAAGCATTCTTATGCACCGCTGCTGGGAGTATAAATTGTTCTGGCTGAGCATTCTGTAAAACTCTCTGAAGGCAAATATAGATAGTCTTTACAATGTGCCTACCTTTTGACCCATTAATTTAACTTAGTGAAATCTATCCCAAGAAAATGATCTGATAAAAAAAAAAGAAAATGATCTGATATACACATAAAGGCTTTTTGCATAAGGATATTCATTGCTCCAATCTCTATAGAAAAACAAAACAAATCAGAACAATTAGGAGGCAAACCAACTGCCTGAAATAAGAAATGATAAAGTATATTACGGATATCCACAAGATACATTATTATGTGACCTCTAAAAAAGATGTTTATTAAGAGTTTATAAAAAAAGAGTTTATGTAATGTTTATGTAATGAAAATATTTTCAAAATATTACATATAATATATTTTCAATGCTAAGTTTAGAACTCACAAAGTAAAGACTGATAGGAAATATTAAATTGATAAAAGCACAATTGACCCTTGAACAACATGGATTTGAACTGTGTGGGTCTACTTATATGCAGATTTTTTCCAATAAACATATTGGAACATTTTTTGGAGATTTGCAACAATTTGAAGAAACTCGCAAATGAAGTGCATAGCCTAGAAATGCCCAAAAAAAGTTAAGAGAAAATTACGGATTGTTGTAAGAATAAAGTACATAATACATATAACATATGAAATACGTGGTAGTTGCTGTTTATGTTATCAGTAAAGCTTCTGGTCAGCTATAGGCTGTTAGTAGTTAAGTTTTAGAGGAGACAAAGTTATACATGGATTTTCAACAAAAGGGGAAAGTTGTGGCTCTAACCCCCACATTGTTCAAGAGCCAACTGAAGTTATTTTTGGCTGGGAAAATTACGGACATTTATTTCATTCCATATTATTTTCATTATTAAAAATTAAAATATATTATTTTTAGGATTAAGATTTTAAATAATTATTTTATATGTTAAGATACAAATAATAATTATATAAACAGAACAGATGTACATTCCAATTATTACTTGCAACACAAGATAAACTAAACTAGGTCTTCAAACTCGGTCTTTTTTCTACCCTTCTCTTCCTTCCTCATCTCTATGAGGCCCACACACGTGGCCTTAAATGAGGAATAAAAGAATCACTTGTTGCAGGTCTGATTCTTCTCTTCTATCCCAGCAGCCAAATGGGAAGACTTCTCCTAAACAGGACACCCTAAGTTATTATGCAGGAAGAAAAATAGATAAACGCTTGACAAAGGTTCTTTCTGGTAGGGAAGCGATGCTGGAATGACCAGCAATTCTGTGATAAAGCATCCAGGCTCTACAACTGTCTTCCTAATAAGCCAGAGTGCATTTACTGCAGCCTGGCGGGTGATGATCAGCAAAACTTACGAAAAAATACAGCACGAATTTCCTCCAAATGTTAGCAGCCAATTTCACTCTGGGAGGTCAAATTACTGGAACTGATAAGCCAATATTAAGGGACCAGAAAAGCTCCTTAAATATTCCAAAGACCAATTTGAGCCATCGTCCCCGCATGTGAACAAATGGGAAGATGGCAATCTGAAAATTATAATAAGAATGAATCGATTTTGTACCTCTTCTCCAGTTTCATTATGATCTCTGACAGCAGAATGGAATCATTTTATGTCATTTTCTCCTAAGCCTCATAGAATATTTTCTTTCAGGCCCTGAGAGATGAGCAGAAAGCACATATGGCCCTGTCTGCTAAACCCAGCAGAGACGGCGAACGACTTTGGAGTTGTTTAAACTTGCTCCTTTTCTCCAAGCAACCTGGCTATTCAGCAGCTGTTCACTGCAAGGCTCAGAAGGATGCAGGTGGAGATGGAAACACCTTAAAGGAAACTCGGGGCTGGCTAGCAAGGGGTGGCCTGGAAACTGTCCGTGATCAGTGTCAGAGGGGAAGGAAGGCTGATGGGACAGTCTTTTAATACTTGTGTGTGTGTGTGTGTGTGTGCATGTAAAAGAACGAAGTGCAGATAAAATCCTATTTGTTTGTTATCAGGAGCTATGCCCAGGGTCATGATGTTTACAACTTACTATCACATGGTTCCGTGACAACCACAATAATAAAACTATATAGCTATGTATATACACATAACAAAATATAAGTATGTATACATTGATGTATGTATGCACACAACTGGAAAATGTAACAGAGGTACAAATGAAGATTCAGAATACCATCCTAGCAACTTTTCTTTAGATATGAATTATTTTTAAATGATTTTTTTAAAAGAAATTGAATTTAAAAATGATTTGTTCTGTAACTTCTTTTAACAGTCCTGTCTCCGCAACTGGGTATAAACCGCACATTCTAACCACTCCGGGTAACTCTGTATTTCTTAAGCACGTTTTCTGATTTCCCACTCCCCTGCCTGTGTTCATGCTATTCCCTTCACCAAAAGTGGGCGCCTCCTGCCACTATTCACTGATCTCTCAAAGATTTGTTTTCAAATGCTTATCTTTGAAGCATCCTCTGATCTCTGTCCCACCCCTCCCCAAAAATATTTGATGTCCTGCCTTTGAATCTCTCTTGAGATTCAGTTGATCAAGGTAGTCACCCTGGTTATGAGATCCCAGAGCGTTCCCCCATCAATCACTAAATACTCCTTACTATCGGCGCATGTTTCGCTGTCTCTCCCCCTTCCTGGACTGTGTCTCCCTCTGGACTTCCCCCCACCTGCAGGCAGGGGTCATGTCTGCCTCATTCATCGGGTTAGCCCAAATGCCTGGGACATTGTTTGGCAGAGAAGTACTCACTAAATATTTGTTGAATGAATGAACGACCTATGAACTGACTAGTTATTTGTCTACTCTAAGATTTCTTTTTTTTTTTTTTTTTGGTTTATTTATAATACGCTGCCTGCTTTCCACAATTTCCTCTCATTTTAGTATCTTATTCTCCTTTCAAGGACAATGTGGAAAAGGCTGTCTGGAATAAACAGGAAAATGAGCACACCATATGACATACATCGCCACAAAAGAACTCTCACAGAAATCCTGCGTGTCCCTGACCTCACGTGTATCTGCCCCACTATCTACTGTTGTGTAACAAACTATCGCCAAACTGACTGGACTCAAGCAAGGACCATTTTACTCTGTCTCATCAGTTTGTGGTCATGAATTCAGGCAGGCTGCCTCTTCCAATCCCCAAGTTTTTAACAGATGTCACTGTGTGGTTTTCAGCTAGAGAGGGGCTGGTCTGGAGGACCCAAGGAAGTTGGCCTCCCATGTTCTGTGCGTTGGCAGGGAGAGCTGGGCTCAAATGGAACTGTTATCGGAGGGCCTACGAGAAGACTCAGCAGTACTGTAGTCTGACGTGACCGCGCAGAGATCCCTGAGGCAGTGAACGCCGACTAGGGAAGCTGGAGAGAGCTTTTTTTTAAATAAATTATGTAATTTATTTAAACTAAAACTAAAACTAAAAACAAAAAACAAAAAAACAAACAAAAAAAAACCACCAACAACAAAAGACAGTTCACCCATTTCTCCTAGCCCCCGACCTCCCGGGTCTGCCCACCACCAATTTAGTCTCTGCATCTACGATACACTAATTATTAGTTACTAGCTATTGGCCTACATTTAGATGTTAAATCTCCTTAGGATCAGGGACTCTCTTACTCATGTTCACAACCATGCACAAAGGAGGTGCTCAACTTATTGAATTAAATAGTAACAGAGAAATGGAGGAGGATTTCACTTTCACACAAGGCCCAGATGGACTCACTCATGCAGTCCCTGGCCCGAGAGTTTGGGGCAAGTGAGGCTTCAGCTCTGGCCTTCTAGGGGTTGGAGGGGACGGCCAAGATGAGTGGGTAGGACCATCAGCAGAAGGCAGGGGTGGTGGGCTTCGGATCTCCCCAGTCAGTAAGCGCGTCTTCCAGCTAGGGAAAGTGGCCTGAGGGTCAGCAGCCACAGCTCGTAAGCATGGGCACTGCATGGGTATCACCATCAGATACTGATCGGGAAAGGTGATGGTGAACAGACAGGTTCCCGCACCTGCCAGGATCCTTTGCTATATTAGCTGATCAGGAAACAAGCTCACCCAAAAGGGGAATAATTGCCACCACTTTGGCAATTACAGCACGGCCAACTCTTCCCCTTCTGTGCACACGTGTAAAAGTATTTTGGGTGCTTTATTGTTCATTCGGGACCTTCATCAGCGCCCCTCCCTTTTGGGACAGCCAAGTACTCTCAACCATAGGTTCACTCACAGGGACAAAATTATCCACAGAAGCCCCATTACAGAAAATCTAAGGAGTTAGAACTCTTAACTGCAAATGGGAAATGTGGCTTCAAACATTGCTGGAATGAGAATCATCGGTCAGGATTTAGAAATGGCACATGACACAGACAGATTCTGTGTTAGATAGAGAATATTTAGAGTTTGGTCTTCCCGTCACAAACAACTCCCTGCTCCTGGTGTCACAAAGTTACTTCCGTGTACATTTAAGGAACGGTGAAGCTCCTGAGAAGTAGGGGTGACCCCTGACCACGTGATAGAACCCGCCACCACATCTCGAGACGACCACACCCCCATCAACATCCTCAGGTAGGATCACAAGAACTCCAACCACTCCACTGATCCCTCAAACCCCACTCAGGTGGAGGAGCTCATCCTCACACCTGAGGAGAATGGGCACAGAAAGCTTGGCTCCAGAGAGGGAAGGATGCCGACTTTTCTGCCGCATTTTCCTGGAAAGAACAAAAAGAGGGAGAACACAGGGAGGCCACACGGTGTCGCGGCTGGAACACTGCGTTCACTCAGGAACCCTGGCTCTGGTCGTGCCTTTGAGCTCCGTGTCCGCGAAAACCTGAATAAGACACCGAGACTTTCCGAGTTTCAGTTTGCCACCTTCAAAATGGGAATATAAAGCTTTGCTTCACCTACCTCACAGAACCACGGGAAGGGATAGGTAAGATGAGGGGACGTTAACATGTCTGAACTCTGAACCCGTGGCCACAAGCAGCTGGCTATTTTCGATGTGGCTTTTCTCCTCAGCCGGATTACAACAAAACCAACGAAGTTTCCATAGAATCGTCTCCATATGATTTTTCACTTCATTTCTCTTTCAATTAAAGGAGAAACATTTTCAAAAACTTCTTTTCTAATTAAAAGCATTCTTAAGTCTTCTGAATGATCCACTGAGACCCAGCCAGGCCAGTAAGGAGGATAGCAGGGTGGTTCTGAATGGATAAGGGACATAGGGGAGAGACGGGTTCGGAAGAATGACCATGCATGACCATGTATGACTGTAAGAATCTTAGTATTTTTCTTTAAAGATAGAGAATACTTGGCCAAAAAGCAAAAAGAGAGAGAGGGAGAGAAGTGGGAAAAAAAACTCATTATAGAAGAAGATCTCAAAATGAGAAAGAGACATACTATTGTACCGTCATTAACAAATCGCATTTGAACGAGGAATGCAGAAGCGGACCCCGAAACGGCATAATGCCGACGGCTGTGGCGAGGGCCGGCCCGTACATCATACGTTCGTCTATACACTCAGTGCGCCTGTGTTCAAACTGTTCTCTGTGCCTGCGCTGCGCAGCCTGACGGTGCACAGGAGGGTAAAGGCCTTGCCTCCAGACGGGGAATGAATACGCAAAGTAACAACTGTGTATACTGTGCTGGGTTCCATACTCTAAGAATGCCGGCGGCCCAGAATGGGGACACCCACGCTTCAGAAGTGAGGGCTGGGAGGAGCACGGGAGGCGCAGCCCCCTCAGAAAGGAGGCGATGCCTGAACTGAGCCTCACAGGGGGAGCGGTGGGGCAGGGCCATCATGGCTCAGAGACAGCAGAATCAACCTCTCAGAGGAGACATTCGGGTTCAGCTGCCACCAGGCTCACCAAAGGAAAGGCCCCAATCCAGTCAGCCCTGAGCCTTCATCTGGGCGCCAATAAAGCCTTGCATGTATCTTCACCTTTTCCCAGCATTTCCTGAGCACTCCCTTCCTCAGGAAGGAAAGCTGAACCATTCATTCATTTATTTGTTATATATACTTGTCTTCTTCTAGAAGCAATCTAAGGAGTTTTCATAAAAGGGAGAAGGAAGAGGTTTAGGACCACACAGAGCGTAAGCTGCTATGGAACAGGCTTCCTCTTAAGAGCAGCCAGTCAACGAGGACAGACAGCTCACAACCCTCAACAACCACACACACACACACCCCTAAAAACCTTGAAATGAGAGCCCCCCAGAGCTTCCAGTGGGCAGTCCTAGCAACTGGAGATCTTTCAGAAGGACCAGGGCCCTGAGGACATTCAGATTTCCTCCACATTGGACGTAGCAGGATTTTCTCTTTGAGACCCAAGTAGAGTCCTTCTGGTTCAAATCTACCCCCATCCACCCCCACTGCCAAGGATTACAGGTAGAGGGAAAGAACCACAACTTCCCCAAGGGCCCTCCAGGTCCCGAGCCAGGCAACTTGGGGAGCTAAGTCACGAGTGAGTCAGGTTGTAACTCTGATATGTGGTAACAGCACGGCCTTGCAGCAGGAAATGCCCATGCTATTGGCTGCCATATACAGTGGCACTCTTCGTCTCGATTCGAAAGGGTCCTACTCACACAGAGAGGGGCGCAAGAACCCTTAAAGGCATGCCTACCCTCTGCCACCCCAGCAAGGGACAGGCACGAAAGGCTACCCTGAGCTCCCATAAACACACAGATGGCAAGGCAGGGGCACCCTTTAACCCAGAGAAGACCAATGAGCTGGGGGAGCCCTTCTCCCCACCGAGCTGATGGCACAAAAAAAACACCATATATAACAATTAGCAATAGTGTCAGAAACGTCTCCCACCAAGAGTAGGAGGAAAAAAACCAAGAAACATGGGAAACAATAACCCATTTGCTTTCCCAATTTGTAGTTCCCCTTCATTGCACCTAATTTGAAAAACACATAGAATTTTTTAAGCTCAATGACTAGTCATCTATCGCCTGGTCCCAGAGACTGTTCTGTTTTAAAAAAAAAAAAAAAAGAGCTAGAAAAACTGGAATGTCACTACCTATGCTCAGCAGTGCTTCGGTTTTCTCATTTACTTTTAATGACTGTGAATTCGGCTCCAAGACATACAGGCTTGGGCCGCAACGTCCATCTTGCAGAGACCGCTGCTAGGCGACCTGCAGCCTCCAAGAATCAGAGAGCCCCCCGGCCACTCTAACAGAAACTGGCCTCTAGTCCTTGTTTTTGCCTTCTTTGCTTCCCTTAACTTCTTCATTTTCTGTTTTCTTTTCTGCTGACTGACTTCTTCCTTTTTTTTTTTTCCCAGGAGGAAAGAAATACATCTCTCCATTTGCTGGGAGTGTACAGACCATTCAAGTTCAAAGAGTCTCCAGAAATCTTTCAGTAACTCATCATCTCATGTTGAGAGAATAAAGACCAATGAGTCACAGCACGGAATCATGGCTGTTTACTGAATTGGCTCTGGGACTCGAGGGCACTTGACCGCCACATTAGTATTCTTCCTCCCCCCGCACAGCAACACAGCTTAGGACAGATCAGTTAGGGACATGATAAGACTTAACAACCTCTAAAGCTCCAGGTCTAGAATGGCATTAATAATAATATTATTAGTAATAATAATAGGTTCCAAAAGAAAACTCGCTTCTAGTTCTGCAAGATAAACTCTGCTATAAAACACAGTAGTTCTTGCTTCTAATGTTGACTTGGCTTAAATGTCAAAACAAAACAAAATAAAATCTCCCAGACCTAATTAAGATCAAATATGTTTTTCTCAGTCACATAAGAAACCTACGCATGTCTCCCAAAATAGTCAGCCACTTAGGCTCAGTCAAGTATGGAGATCAAATGAGAGAAGAAAGCTTAGCAGTTGATTGCAGTAGAGGGACTCCTCGGTCTGGCTTATCACCAGGGGCAGGGAGACCCTCTTAGCTGACTCTGTATCCACAGGCTGTTTATCGGGTTGGTAGATTATTCAGGATCTTTGCTTGCTTGCTCCTCTCCCCCACCTGCTGACATGATTTTTAGGTCATTGCACCCTGGAAAAGGGAAAAGAAAACATGAAACCAGTGTATTGGGTTAGCAGTTGTGGTTTCGAATGACAACAAAGGAGGAGGCAGAAAACCAACAAGAAAGTCCGAGATATATCTTAGACCAACTGTAGCCATCCCCTCTATGCTGACCCCCAAACCACGCCTGTTGGCTTCAGTCCAGTCCCTCTGTTTCCCCTTGAGTGCACAAATAACCTAAATAGGGTTTTTTTTTTAAATAAGAGAATTTTAAAAACACTTCAGATGTATTCAAAGGAATTCTTGCTTAATTATCTAAATGGCTTGAACTGTAATGCAAAAGAGGAATTGCTTTTATTAAATGCCAAATCTGTTTTTAAAGCAACCTCAGGGAGGTACTCTCAATGAGCTGTGTCCGTGCCAGCAAAACCAAGTGGCAGTTTGGGCAACTGTCCACATAATTCAGACCAAAGAAATCTGCCATCGCCACAACTCTACTAACGTGAGGTTCTGAACAACTTAGCCCATCAGGCAGACGACTTGGGCAGGGAATGGGCCAGAGGAGACGGAGCTCCCATAAGCTACTACTGAAAAGCCGAATATAGTCAAGAAAACCCTTGTTTGCTTGAATTCTAGTGGTTGTTTAATAATAATCAAATGACAAGCAACTGGTTATTAACTTCTTAAAACAGTAATTGGTTGTTTGCATGGGCCCACTACCCCACTAGCGTGTTTGGGGTATTCTTCATGGTCAAGATGCGGAAAATTGAATAGAGAGATTTAACTGTCTCTGCTCTGTTTAGAGAGAAAAATAACAGTGCGCTTTCAGGGTGCTGGCCTTCCCCTTCTTAACTATTAATTCAGATTGCTGTAGGTTTGATTAGATCTATCATGTGTAAATTGTCTTTTTATCCTACCAAGAGAAATAAATTGACTGCACTGGGGTTGATTTATTCATGTAGAATAAACATTGTCTCAGGTTGCCTACACGGTGAAATGTAGATTTAAGGCAGTTACGCAGAGAGACAGTGGCATCCCAAGCCTAGAGGTCAAGGGTTGGGGAGGGGGCTCCCCTCGGTCCTATGGATCCGTGCCACAGTAAATCACGCAGCTCTCCATTCCCACCCATACATGCACATGGCTAAGTCTCAGTGTCCCTTTGAGGCGGCGTTTTTGGGAACAAACAACTTAGACCGAGAGGAAATTAACCTTCCCCAAGCAACAGCGGTAAATAGATAAGTAAGCTGGCAGACATAATATATGTATGCTTAGTATCAGATGCCGAGGAAGAAACACCAAGTCAATTGTTTTTCAAGACAATTAGGCAATACTCAGAGGCAAAGCAGGAAAACAAAATCTCTTTTTCTCTCATTACTGTACTGCAAAATGTAAAAGACGGCCTATCTGCGAAGCCAGCAGTTAGAACATTCTCATAACAGTAATCTCAGCCTCCAAGAGCTAACTACCGTGTTTACAGACAAATTTCCAAAGGAATGTTAAAGATACACCTGCCTGCTGCCCCCAGCCCTACAGACAGGTGAGTGTGGGTCACAGGTGGGGTACAGAGCGGGCGAGCCAGTGCTCTGTCCGCTCTGATGTCATTTCATTCCATTTGGAGCTAATGAGTTCTCTGAGAACTGGGCAGGCCTGGACGCAGGGTATGAATCAGACCCTGAAGCCTTAGGTTTGCATGGTACCCTTCAGGTCACAAAGATCTTTCATGTGTGCTTACGACCTGTGCTGCTTATGACCATGACCATGAGGTAAATTAGGCCAGGAAGACTGCCTGCATTCAGCAGAGAAGGCAACAGAAGTTCAGAGAGGTTACTGAACTAATAAAAACTTCCTTACCTGGAGGTAGGGCCCATGGCTCCAGCAGTGGGGGTGTCGGCCCATCGGTCCTACCTCTGACCTTCCAGAATATGCCCACTCTCTCTGTTTCTTAGATGAGAACAACCTCCCAGCCTCACGGAGTGATTGAAGAGAGCAGCTGAGAGGAAAGGCAAGGGGGCCTTGCACACAGGGAGGGCTGTCCGACAGGAACCCTATACACGGAGGCAGAAGCCCCAGGGAGCACTCTTTCTCATTCTCACCGCCCTCCCTGCCGCTGGTTATGTGCACCAGTCTGCGAGTCTCTCCCACCGGCCTGTCCCAGTCTTCACCTCCTGTTTCACTCCTCATCTGAACACCCTCTTCCCGCTGCGAGGCTACGAAGACAAGGGCAGCAGCTGAGGAGGATAGAGCCCAATCTACAAAGAGCAGAGTGGATGGGGCAAGGCCTGTGCATGTGGTTGAGGAGGCGAAAGGAGGGGTCTTATGTGCGCGCTCACACACACGCGTGTGCCCGCTGGGACAGCATGGGCAAACTAATGATGAATCTGTATGACCCCAGGCCTCCGTAGTGGAATAACTCCCAGGAGCTTTCTCTTTTTTTTTTTTTTAAGATTTTATTTATTTATTTGACAGAGAGAGATCACAAGTAGGCAGAGAGGCAGGCAGAGAGAGAGGGGGAAGCAGGCTTCCTGCTGAGCAGAGAGCCCGATGTGGGGCTCGATCCCAGGACCCTGAGATCATGACCTGAGCTGAAGGCAGAGGCTTTATTTTTATTTTTATCTTTTTTTCGAAGGCAGAGGCTTTAACCCACTGAGCCACCAGGCACCCCTCCCAGGAGCTTTCAAATATGCAGATGTTGATTTAAAAATTCCAATGCACTGCGGGATTTTTCCATGGTCTCCTAGCTGTGCTATCTCATGCAAAGACCTGAGCGCTTCAGGGAGGCTTTAAGGCCGAGGACAAGGGTCAGGGAGAGTTGAGTGAAAAGCCCTAAAGCACTCTGTGTGCACGTGTGCTCTGTGTCTCTTGTGGCTGTTGTTGGGGGACAGGGTGTGGAGTGACAAAGGTCTGAGACTAGCTTCTCCATAGCATGTGAGAAAGACTAACAGTGTTATATACTGGAAGGAAAGGGACCCGTGCGGTAGAAGAAGAGGAGAGGAACAGGTCAGGAAAAGGTGAGTTAGAAAGGTAGGGACACCCCAGCAGAATGGCAGGAGAGCTGCAGAGCCCACCATTGCACAACAGGAGCCGGGAGAGGAAGAGCCGCAAGGGCACCTGGGCAGAGACACACCTGCCTGAAGACGCCAGCTGGCTGACCTGGCCAGGACCCCAGCGGAGGCCGACTCCCCAGCCACTCACCTGGCAAGATTTTCTGGCTGGGCAGTATGGATGTCTCCAGAATGGCGGGACTGGGAGAAAGAAAGAGGTGAGCACTCTAAGCTTCCCAGGGGGATGTTGAGGAATCGGTGACACCACAAGGAGGTCCGGTGGGGAGAGGACCAATTCCTGACAGCTCTCCCCAGCACGCAGGGAGTAGCCAGGCCTGGACAGGGATCCATTTCTACATGGTTGAGGGACAGGACGCTAAAAGACAAAGTCACAGACGAAGGTCCGGAGTTAGATGGTGGTAAGAAGAACAAAGAGGGGTGTTGGACGAAAAGACCATCACTCTGGGTTCGACAATTGCCAGGGAAAACACAGATACACACATACACTCACACACGGGTTCATTAAGGAGATCTCAGACAACTCAGCCACCTAAAGTACTTTCAAACTCCACTCGGGACCCATCCTCAGCAAGGATTACAATCTGTGCAGACTGAAATGACAATTAAAACGTAAATTTTTTTAAAACCCGCGAATGACTCTTTGGGTCTTTATGGCAAGCTGTCAGGTGCTACAAAGAGCTCATCTTTCCCAACCCTCCCTTGACAACCCAGAAATATCTGTCAGTCTTGTCTCTGTGGCTACAACTCTGATAGAATAAGAAACAAGGGAGGGGATGAATCTCTCCCCAGACTCTCATCCTGGGAAGCGAAGGGAGGCTGAATGGAAAAGAATGAAAGATAACCGGAGTGGTGTGCGACTAGTGCTTTCAACTGCGCATCTGTCTCCAACATCCCTCATCAGCATGGCGGCAGCCCTGAGGAAGGGAGCATGCAGGCTTCCTTCCTCGAGGGAGGGCTCTGTGCTTACGGGCCCCCTGAGTGCCAGCAGTGGTGGGCAAAGGGACTCTCGGGGACCGGTTCCTTGGCCTGCTCCCAGGCTCCAGTCATTTGCTGAGTTTAAGTGTCAATGGTTTTTAATTAGCACCTGGAAATGTTTTGCAAAGTGCCGGGTGGGCAGTTCAAATAAATACCAGTGTAATACAGCCCAGTACGCAAGTAGGAAGAAGTGAGAGTGGAAAAAGAAATAGTTAATTAGGTAATCATTGGGGATAATAGATGGAAGTAATAAAAATTCGGAGTCGAAAGGAAGTGAAGATTCTTAACACAGTCTTCCCCAAAGTATAGGGTTCATTCCACTGTTAGGATGACAGAGGACATTAGATGGTCCAGAAAATGCTGTAGCTGACACAAGGACGGGGGTTATTAAATAATATTAAATTCCATGGTGAGAAAGTTGGTCCTGCTTCAATCTCTCTTTCTAACTCTTCTGGGCACCTCAAAGAAAGTCGTAGTTGGGTGCTACTATGTCTAAAACTTTCCGAACACTTGCCAAGCTCCCTTTTTAATGAAAAGAGACCAAGCTTCCGGTGGAACAACAATGATCCGGCCAAAGCATCTAGCAAGAATTTCATCTTATTGTTTGATTTTCACTTTATCTATTCTTTCACCTATTTTCTATATCCATTTGTTTTAATGATCTAAGGCTTCCTTAAAAATAAATTTATTGAAATAAAACCTTAACCCATTGGGAAACAATGATGCAAACACATTACACAAATAGGACTCGGCTGATGAAGGTGGCATGAATGAAACTAGAGTTTGGAGAATGGAGACACTGGGCCCAGAGCAGTAAACGACTTGTCCAAACATTTGGTTGGTGTCTTCCACTCCTGCCGCTGGGCCCTTATGAGGAAGGAGAGGAGGGAAAGTCAGCCTCACGAAAAAAGCATGCGGAGCTCAGAGAAACCACTGACTTCTCAAAAGCTCCAGGTCCCAAGATTCTCAGTAGGAGTCAGTCCCTCCTTCTCAGGCCAAGAAACCTACCACCAAGACTCGATTGACCCCCACTGGTGTGCGTCACATGCTGGTTACGGAATTAGTCACATTGCCTCATTTTCTTGTCCTTCTCCATCCATTTCTTAGATCCCTGGGAAATAACAAGTGAGCTCAAGCCAAGATAGCTCTCAAATGGAAAAACAGACGCCATTACCTTACACTCTCTGGTCCATTCTCCAGACCCCCGGTGTTCTGAATGTTCCACCACGGGAGGTGGTGGCTGCAAAGAACGGTGTAAGTACAGGATTTGGGGCCTCAGAGGGCTAATCGCCAACTTTCCACACGGCAGCTCTACGTGACCAGAACACAAAGTGGGAAGGAAAAGTCCACCCTCATGCGGCCTGCCATGCATCACATCCACATACAACTGCATCTTGATGGATGCAGCAAACACAACCTTCTGTGTCTGCCACGGCCCCAGTGACCTTTCCGATCCCTGAGTTAAAGGGACCATTAGTCATCTTTATGTACAGCTTCCTATGACAGGTCTGCATGATAAAGCCAGAGACACTCTGATGAAGTAAATAATTTAGCTCCATCCATAATCACCTTCCATTCCCAAATCCTAATGCCTTTCCAGGGACTGCTTCCCCAAACCAATGAAAGAATGAGTCCCTTATTGATGATGCCAGGGCAGCATAAACTTTATGCAGAAGCTAAATGGCATCCAAGAGCATATGAGTTTAAAGAAGAATATGAGTGAGGGACATTTTCTTCTACCAGGCTCTGCATACACAAGCCTGTCACACTTTCCCATTTTTTAAATAATAGATATTGTCCACCGGGCACCTACTATGCGCCACATGTACTTGGAACTTATGCACATTATCTTGTTTAACCCTCCACACAGCCTTGCAAAATGGCCGTCGGTATCTCCATTATACTGAGAGTCAGAGATGAGCTGAGTGGCTGGCTGAATGTCACCTCAATAGCAAGTAGAAAGGCAGCAAGGCAATCTAAAATTTTGCTGGAAGCAGGGAGTAAGAACAAGGGAGAGAAAGAATGACCACATAGCAGAGTTGGGGCATCAACTGTAGTTAGTGTCACTCCATCCATACTCCTTCTACTGGACCTCACTACGACTCTCTCGGTGAGGAAACCTGATTATGGGTGGGGGGAGCCGCTGCTTCTTGATACATTTGCCTCATCTTGTTTTCTCACAACCCCTTTTCCTGATGTTGGGGGTGCAGGACATTTGAAAATCCCAATGACACCCACCTCCCATCTTGGGGTATGGTCCGAGACCATGCGAGTCTCAGTACATCTTCTACTGCTGTGGAATTCAAATGATTACTTCCCAGAAGCACACAAGGCCAGGAAATTCCAGAAAGCAAATAATATTGGCTAACAGCTTTGCAAAGAGAGCAACGAGGTAGCACTGGGCAGTTCAGTCTATCTGAGACTAGTCTGAGACCAGTTTCTACCTGATGGGTGTGTGGCTTTGGCATCTCCCGTGGCTTTGGCATCTCCCAAGCCATCAATCTGAAAAGCATCACAAGCCCATGCATTTCCGGAGCCAACTTACTCAGTACAACTAATGAATACATATTGATAAAATTTGAAAGGTGACACAGACAAAAAAGAACAGCAATGGTGTTAAGACGGTGGTGGTTTAGGTAGAATTTTCTCCCTTACAATTTAATTGAGATATCATCATTAAAAAATTAATGGTTATATAGTCATATTGTTAAATGTTGCCAAGGAGGTAAGAACTGAGAAGAGATGGCTGCTATTTTTCAGTTGCAGATGACTTGTGCTGGGGACCTGGGAGAATGGGGGAAGAGGTCAGGGGCACAGTCGGAAAACTCAGGTTCCCTCCCCGACTCCCACAGTGACCAGCCTGGCACACTTGTGCAAGTCGCCTGACCTTACTGTCAACTTTCTGAGCCTCAGATCTGATGCTAATAAAATAGCAATCACAATGTTGCCCTGATTCTCTCCTGGCCTTCTAACAAGGCTCTGGTAAGGATTAAATTATGCTTCCCAGAACTCATAGGTTAGAGCACGAAGTCCCGATGTGACTGTGTCTGGAGAAAGGGCCTTTAGGGAAGTAATTGAGGTTAAGTGAGGTCATAAGGGTGAGGACTGGTGTCCTTCTAAGAAGAGGAAAAGACACCAGAGAGCTCCCTCTCCATGCACGCATAGAGGGAAGGTCGTATGAGGACACAGTGAGAAAGTGGCCATCTGCAATCCAGGAAGAAAGGCCTTACGAGAAACCAACACTGACAGCACCCTGATCATGGACTTCAAGTCTCCAGAACTGTGAGAAAATACATTTCTTTTGTTTAAAGCACCCAGTGGGTGGTATATGCTATGAGAGCTCACGCAGACTAATACAGGGTCCAAAGAGATGAGGTATGAAAAGAAATGCAAAGTAACATACAAATGCAGTATTTGTGTGTACGTGTAGTATTGTGTGTCTGGTGTCTAAGGCCAGGTTGTAAGGGAGCGACGGGGAGGTGAAGAGGCAAAAAAGGTACATTTTGACTCCTCCATTGGAAGTGAAGAGCATGAGACAGGGGAGGAGCTTGAGGGCTCAGCACAGTGGAGAGATATTTGGTGGGACTGGGTCAAGATACTTCCCAGGAATACCTGTAAGAAATGTGGAGAAGATGAACCCGTGAGCTATGTATAAATAGTATCCACACTGGGGCACCATGAGCTTGAGTCATTTCTCAAGAGAAGGGGATCAGACCCAATTTAATAGTCCTTCTAAATTGGGTGTTCCCTGAATCCGAAGACTATGCGAGTAGGCCACGTTCAAGTCTTCCGGCTTGTGACTCACTGACGGGGCCTAAGATTGGATTAATCATTTGCTTCACACAAGAAATTTGTTATTCTTCTCCTAACACAGACTGATTTCACACAAGGAGGAAAACGCGAAGCACAAAAGCAGTAAGTCCAAGCAGAGGACGGATGGTAGATTGAGTCGTAAGAGCTATAACCTGTTCCTCCAGTTCCTGGTTCTGATCTGGACTGAAAGTTCAAGGTGTTGGTGATTCTCTTCTCCTCCCTCAAGGCTACATGTCTCACTGCATAAACGAAGTCCAGGGTAAGGCACTGGGGGAAAGACTAGGTTTGAGTCTCAGCTCAGCCACTTATGAGCTGTGGGACCCGGCAAGTCATTTAATCCTTTCGGTCCTCAGTTTTCTCACCTATTTCATGAGGTGGAGTGAGCCAGAATGTGCCGGTCTGGGGTATATGCAAAGCCAGCCTGGCTTCCCACGCCCACACCCGGGGCAGACATAATCAACCGTGGCTCTCGTTTCCACTGAGCTCAGATACCGACAGCACAGGGAAGCCTCAATCGGCAGGTTCAGTTGGCACAAGAAATAAAATCTGTTTAACTTCCTGGGTGCTAGAGGACGTCTACGTCCCTTCCAGTTCAAATGCTTCCAGGTTCTGTGATGGGAATGTGGTAAAGCTATGGCACAAACACAGTAAAGGCTTGGGGGGAAATGTAGAGGATGCAACAAAAAGAAAACTGAAGGTGGTAAGGGGAGACACAGAAAATATGAAAGATGACAAGGCCATTCTGTTTTTAAAGGGCCTAAGTCAGGTCCTCCACGCCTTCTTGTGCCTGCCAGGTGTTAGCCAGGATGGGTGTAGGTGCATGAAGGAAGGAGAAGACCCAGAAGGCTGCCATGCCGTCCCCACCCCACTCCCCCAGCTCCCCTCCACATATCTCACTCCGCTGGGCCCTTCACAGCTACACATGGCAAACCCAAGCACACGTAGGCAGAGCCTGCAGGGGGTCACAACGGTCAAGAGTGTGCTGGTCAATGTGTGGCAGCTGGCTTTCACGGGAAGAGAGGAGATAAGCTCTGATTTGCAGCATTTGGCGATTTCTGTGGCATAACTATTTCCATCATTGTCAATTTCTAGCTACCAACAAGAAGTCACTGGACAGAGTTTGGAAAAGATGCACATTAACGGACTTTTCAGGGGGTATGTGAGCTGCCCTCCAACACAGCTCTGGGGGAGGGAAATGAAAGACCACTAACACCTGCTGAGTATCTTCTATGCCTCACTCACCCTGAGAATTTTACATTATTATTCCATATGTAGATCTATACATAAATATCCCATTCCTGTTTTTATGGGGTTTCAGATTAAATTCCATTTGCTTTCTACCAAATGTAAGTGTAATGGTATCACCAGAATGATGCTTGGCTCCAGGAAGCAGAAGCCCAGTGAGGCACAAAGAACTCATTGGCTGATGTGGCTCAGCCAATTCTGGCTGACGGCGCCACATGAAGGGGAGGGAGGTCATCTGCTGGGAGACCTCTACCCCCAAGGTCTTTCAGAGCCCACCACCCCTCCCGCTCTCCCTGGCTGTTTTTCCATAACATCTGCCTGGGTTTCATGTATTTAGCACAGACGTTTGGGTCACTTACTACACGTTAGGCACTGAGCTGGCGTGGGGCTGCACTCACACACACATTAAAACACACGCATGCACAAGCTTAGGAGGGGAGACAGACTTAAATATGACAATGGAATAGGTGCCCAGTAGAGTCTGGTCTCCTTCTCAGGTCCCGTCATCTACTCAGCAGGTATTTATAAAGTGTCAGTTCTGCTATTTATCCAACAATCTCTTTGCCCAGCCACGATAAGCCAGGTTCTCGATTAGGTAGAGGGACGGCACATGTAAAGGAGGAATCAACTCTTCTCCAGTGGATCTTCTCGGGTGGGAGTTGAGCAGGGTCTTGAAAGATGAGCAGAATGAGCATGGCTGGCAAAGAGATGACAAGTGCAGTTGCATACGGGGGTTACAAACATGGCCGTGGGAGGGGCATGTGATCTGCCATGGACTAAGGAAGCAAAGACACGATCTCTGCCCTGAAGGAGCTCACAGTCTTTTGGGAGAGACGGATTTCCAGTTATAACGGCAGAGCCCCCTCAAAGAAAATGCGTTCAAGTTCACACAGGCACACACACACACACACACACGCACACACACACACACTAATGGGCTCATGCTAGGTACTGTACAGAGAATAAATACTGGGTCGACTTGGTCCTGATCTGAATCCTGCCAGGGAACCAAAAATTACATATGCCACAATGTGAAGCATGATACGCTCTTGAGAGGTAGAGACAAACTTCATGGGACTTCAGATTGTAAGACATTATTTTTGGATGAAGACATAATCAAGGAAAACTTCATAGAGAAGGTGATAGAGGACTGAGGAGCATCCCAGCAAACGTGGCTGATTCTGAACCCAGCACTTTCACACCTTCCTCCAGCCAGCCTTTGCTGGGCCCCTTCTAAGAGTTCCTCACTGCGCCAGAAATTGAAGGAGACACAAAGCTGTCCCTTCTAGGCTCCCCTGCCCTTTGGTCAGTATGCGCTTTCTTATCTTGAGGTGAAGGTGCCAATCACCTCTTTCAATCTGGCCAGCAAGCGCCAAAGATAGGCAGTGCAGAGATGTCACAGGCTAGAATTTCCAGGCACTAAGGATGGGGGTGTAAGAAGAATTAGGGAGTGGAGAGAGGAGGAAGGGCAGCGGGCCAAAGGAGTAACCCTGTTGAGAGCTCAAGGTTGAATACATATTCCTGTTATGTCTCCGACAATGTCTCTCTCAACACAGTCTACTGAATTCACAATTTAGATGAAAAACAAGTGTAAAAATAAACCTCCTAGGGGCGCCTGGCTGGCTCAGTTGGAAGAGCACACAACTCTTGATCTCAGGGTTATGAGTTCAAGCCCCCCACACTGGGCATGGAGCTTCCTTAAAAAACAACAACAAAAACAAAATTAAAATAAAATAAAATAAAATCCCTTTCTTAAAAATACATACATACATAAATACATAAACAAACCTCCTAGAACTTGCAGGGATATGGGCATACGCTTCCACACAAAACAGGAGAACCCCTGCCCCTGCACAGATAAGGCCCCACTGTAATAAGACCAACCTGTGACATGTAGACCGGACCCTGAGCCCCGCAGCGCACTCTCACGGCACCCACACCTGCCCGCCCCACATCTCCCACCCAAACTAGCTGAGCATGTTCTCCTCGTGGAAACTTTAATCCATAATTGCGTGGCAAATAGCTGTTATATTGCCAGTCCCATAAGCAGCTGCCTGGGAAAGCTCCTTCTATAACTCATATCCAGAACTAACAGAACTTGAGTGAATTGAATTCTATTAAGTCCAAGGCTTTCATGGCTGAAAGAAATATAAGGAGCGAAAGAAATGTTAATGTTTCCAGAACATCAGAGAGTTGCCTCTCTAAGCATCTCTCTAGAAGTCCGGGGCCGCACTTCTGCCGCCATGGTGCAAAGGAGGAGCACGGGTGCAGCTGACGCCCTCCCCAGAGCTGGAGCACAGGCTCAGGGCCGTGAGCAAAGAAAAGCAAGACAACAGCTCCCACTTCAATGAGTGTCAGGCATGGCTCCATGCTCACTACATATGTCAACTCCACAACAACCCTGGGAAGGAGGTGTACTACTATTATCCTCTTTTATAGATGAGGCACTGAGGCCCAGCAAGCCTAATGTTACACTCTACTTACTGTAAGCAGAGGAGCTATGATTCCAACCCAGGCACCTCTGCTTATAGGTTAAGAGTCAGACACGCCTGAGCCTCAATCCTGGGTCTGCCTTACTAGCTGCAGGAACTTGAGTTAGTTATTCTCTGAGCCTCCTCTGTGAAATGGGACCGATACTATGCCATAGGATTGGTATGAGAATTGCATGCAATTAAATGCACATGATAGCACCAGACAACCAGTAAGCTGTCAATGCAGGGAAAGGTTAGTGGCTGTAGGGACGGTAGTTGTGCCTCAGAATCACAGAATGTCAAGCCATAGAGACTCTCTAATTCAACCTGGAATAAGTGAAAGGATAAATAACAGATGAGTAGGTCCAACCTACTCATAGTTTCTGGTGTGTCACAGGCTATTAGTGGAGAACAAGAAAAAGCTAAAGTGCTTTCTGAGTTGTGTCTAGAACCTCAGATATTCCTAATGCCACAGTCTCACTTTAAGTCACTTCAAAACTGTATGACTTTGGATAAGTTACTTAGGCTTCCTAGCTTGTGTCTCCTTCTCTGCCGAATGGGCGATGATAGCCCACTTGCAGGGTTGGGAAGATAAGAGTCCAAGTTTGTGTTTAACACGCTACTGGCATTCGTGTATAAAGACACTACTAATTCCTCTTAGGTACATACTTTAAAAGAAACCAACGAGTAGCAAAAACTTTCTGGCTTCCTGAACACCTTCAAAAGCTCTCCCTCCCAAAGCTAGGGCTGTGGGCACCCGTCACCTGAACGCAGTCACCCCATTGGGTCCCCCGGACTGGCAGCCCCGATTGCATCCTGCTTTACAGACAATCGTGTTTATCTCACGGGATTCTGTGTGTGTGTGTGTGTGTGTGTGTGTGTGTGTGTGTGTGCTTTGTTGATGCTTTATTTTCTTTTCATTTAAATTAGCTTCCAACGCTTAAAAACAGAGGCCTTTCATGTATGGTTCCAGATCCCCACAGGGCGAGAGTTAGCTTCTGCTTGCCTTCTTTTGTTGAAGCCAGTTGTCCCATTTATTGAACTGGTTTTTTTCATTCTTTCTATTTCATTGCATAAACTGCCTGCACCTATAGGCATCTAAATTTGCGACTTCTTTGGATTATATTAACATTTTCTATGTTTCTACGGATTTTTCTAATGTATTTAAAAACAAAAGGGAGAAGGCAAGGGCTGTGCACCAAAGTCTTTGAAGGACCCCACTATTCCTGGTCCACCATCTGTTTAATTCAAACAGTTCTCTTTGTGGGGACCCAGAAGGCAAGGGAGACACCTGGACCCTGAGCCAGCCCCTCTTATAGTGGTCCTTCTCCAAGATGGCTCTGTTCTTAGAAGCCTTCTGCTGCTAGACTGTGGAGAGGTCTCGCTCATGTGACTCAGAGAGGAGTCTATGCACACTTGCATGGAATCGACTGCTTTAATGAATAATTTTAAGTTGGTAGTGCCACCATTAATTCATAAAATGAGGATGTAATGAAAGATCGAGGAAACGGAGTGCAGGAGTGGGTTGGCCAGATGCCTCCCTCCCACCTCCTCTCCATGTCCCCCCAAACTTTTTCTTCCTGATTTAATCCTGAAACACTCTGTCCCCAGACTGAGCCTCTGAAAAACCAGTACGATGCAGTCTTTCTTCTGACTTGGGGTTGGAAAAGCCTGAGCCGTCCACAAATGTTTAGCTGCCAGCCTGCTATCAAAGCATCACCAAGAATTTGAAAGGAAGTCAATAGCTTTAACCACACTGTACAGAGGAAGAAAGAGAAACACAGTCTGGGGAGTAGGCGGATGAAGGCCACACAGCCGATAATATTTGTGTCTGGACAGACCCCATCTCCTCCGGGTTGGAGGCAACAGTGAAAAACTGTTACTAATTTTGTCAACAAACACATATTGTGAGCCTGCTGTGATGACTGTAGATTCTTTGAGAATATGAAGAATTCTTAACACATGGCCCAGGCCTTGTGAGGAAAACAAGACAAATCCACGTGAAACAGTAAGTAACGGGTTCATGCATTCAGGCCGGCAGGAATAGCAGGACTATCTGCAGACAGATGGGTCCCCTTCCACGTGGCTGGGTGGCCCTGAGCAATTCTCTTCCTTCCTCTAAATCTGTTCCCCCCTCTCTAGCAGAGATAAAAATAAACCCTACCGCTTAGCATTGTCGTAGTAATAAGATAGTGATATATCTGAAAGCACCGTGTAAATAGCAGCCTCCTAATCCAATATAGCTTATTATTATTATTATTACTATTATTATTATCATTATTATTATCAGTGAATACCTACTGTGGACAAAAGAATGTGCTCAGTGTGTGGAGAACATAAGATTAATCAGAAAGACTATTCTGATTACTATGTCCTAGTAAAAAGGCTTTACAAGAGAGTAATCGCCAAAGGAAAGATGCTGACAAGAGCTCTAAGTTCCAAAGAGCTGCCCAGTGGCAGAAGGAAGACCCTGGCTGCGAGGTCTGTCCCCCCTGGCTTTGTGGCCTGTGCTGTCCCAGCTGGCTCTGCGACCTTGAGCCACTGGCTGTGCCTCTCTGGGCCTCTGACTTTTCATCTGTCAAATGAGGGGGTTGGATCCAATTATCTGTAGGGCTCCTCCCAGCTTGACAGGCTGTGATGTATGGTCTAAGAGGGGCTGGGCCTTGAAAGCGGAATCAGATTTCAGTAGAGGAGTGGGAGCTCATAAATAAAGGCACAAGGGCAGAGACAGGAATATACAAGAGAGAGAGAGTCATAAAAAGGACTGACATTTATTGAGTGCCTACTTTGGGCCCTGTTTTAAGTGCTATGTGTATTAACTCATTAAATCCTCACAACAACCCTACAAGGTAGAAAAAAATGATCATCCCTCTTCCACAGGGGACAAGACAGACGCACAGGGAGGGTATAACTTGCCCAAGGTCACACAGCTTGAGAAGAGCAAGGCCTGGGGTTTGAGCCAGGCAGTAAGACCCCACAGCCTGCACATACAACACACAACCACTAGGAGATTACACAGCGTGCAATGTGATGGGGGACAAAGTGTAAAATGAATATGCAGTGGGACTATAAGATGGTATCTTTTCTAGGGGTCCTTCCTGCTCCCCTGAGAAACAAGGCTGGGCCACGTCTTCTGCCACCGGTCTACCTAAACAACCACTCTGTCCCCACAGAGTGGACTGCTAGACTGGAAAAACTAAGCCCTTCATAATGGAGAATCAGAAGGGAAAGGGTGCTTTGAGATCCTCTGTCCAAACTTTTCTCAAGGAATATTTTACTGATTTGGACACAGAAGCCTCGGATCATAAGTGACTTTCCTAGGGAGGGAGGGACGGAGGGAGGGAGGGAGGGATAGATTCATTCATTCATTCATTCATACTAAGTATCTCCTTAGTGGTCTGTATTGTGAAAGGCCATGGATAGTTGAGGGCTGAGCTAAACACAGATTAAACAAAAGCAATAAAGAGAAACAAGCCCCTGGTGGGGAAACAGAGAGGATGCTGGGAACTGGGAGCTGGTGACTTTCACTTAAGGCCAGGGGACTATAAAGGATACCCTGCTTTCTACAGGGAGTTAAGTTTAAGCTGAGCTCTTAGGGGTGGGTTATTTCATTATAAAGAAAGCAAGGACTGAAACCAAAAACCAAGTGCCCCGGGCCAGTCCTCCTCAGGCTCTGTGTCAGAACAAGTTGTTTCCTCTCACTACCCGGCGTTTTGCTGCAGAGAACAAAGTGCATCACAGACACTCTCTTGGCTCACCGGCCTCCACTGTGCGAAGGCAGGGAGTAAGACTTATTATTCCCCTTATTATCTCCTATTACTGTTTGCTTCCATTTTTCCCAGGGTTCTGCATTTGTAAAACAGACTGGAGCTTTGATGTGACCTGGATTACATAGACACCTGCGTGGATGTCACTGCTGTTTTCTCTCTCCGAGAGAAATTACTGCAAGGGTGTGTGTTTGAACCAACTTGGTCATTATACCATTTGAGTTTTTCCCTTTTCCATGGCGTATTTTTAGATTTCTTCTCCCATTTCCCGAGCTCTATTAGAATAAGGTTTTCATTTTAATCACGCTCTCTGGGCAGGCCAAATTTAGGCATAATGAAAACAAAAAGTGTTATGCAAAATGGGACATTAGAGGAAGCCTGGCCAGGCACGTGCGCTGCATGGGCAACACAGGCTGGCCCCGGACAGCAAGCAGGTTTCCCAGGCTGGCTGAGCTCGGGAGCCTGACGCCGTGCCTGCTGTTCTCCCCCAAAGCAAGACAGCCCATTAGCGCTCCAAGAATATTCTTTTGCATAAGTAATGCAGCTCTGGGCTGTTCTGTCCCCAGTCTCTCCAGCAGCCCTGCAGCAAAGAAAGGGTCTGGCAGTGCCTACCCCAATGGGGGGCGGGGGGGGGGGCGGGCAGGGAATAGGAAACTGCAGATTTACCCCTAGGGTCTTGGTTCTGCACCCTAGCTGCGCATGACAATCACCTAGAGGGTCCTGAAAGCCTCTGCTTCCCCCAAGAAGACACCGCAGATCAAGTAATACGAATATGTGAGGGTGGAAGGTTCTGTTTCCATTTTTGTTTTCTTTACCATCTCTACCCTCTGCTCCACCCCCACCACTGGATACTAAAGTCCAGCCCAAGTAGAGAACCTCTGTTCCAGGACGAGAAGAATGGGGAAGGCGGGGTGGGGGGAGGGACATCTTGTCACAGAGAACTTAGTCACCTACCCTGTCAGAGCCACCTGGGAGCTTGTTAAAAAGGCAGAATCTTAGCCCCCAACCAGAACCCACAGAATCAGAATCTGTATCAGAATCTGTATTTTAACAGCTTCCATGGACTCCGGGAAATTCACATTCACATCATGACCTGAGAGACGTTGCCTCATTCCCCTGCATTTTCATCCAAGGCTGTGTGGAAAGCCACTAGGACCAATGTCTAAGAGCCCGATTCAGCAGCCAGGATCAAGGCCACGGTGCTGCCGACTTGGCTTTGCGTGTGCTCTATAACCTCTTTGTGCTTCTGTTTCCTCACCTATAAGATTAATTCCAGCACTTAATCCACAGAATTGTAGCGTGAAAGGAATTAGTTACTACTGCTTCAAACAGTGCCTGGCTCACTGGGAGGAGTCTCCATGTGTTACGAACAGTCACCCTGAGGGGGGTGACTGTCTGAAGACCGAGACGCCCCCTCAGCCAGGAGTTTTCACATCCCCCGATTGTGGAGAAAAATTATGCGCAACATAGAAAACTGCACTGTCCGAGCAAACCGGTGTGACCCATCGGATGGCAGCGTTTAGGTCAGGGCGTGAGCACAGGGCTCAAACACGCTGCCACAGCGTGAGCACAGACATACCTTAGTTCCCTTTTGCTCCAGTGACTAGACTCCCCACAGTCAGCAGGGCAAGGGAAGATGCTTCCAGAAGTGACAGCTTGCCCTCTATCATCCACACTCCCTGCGATGCTACCCTTTGTGGAGCAGAAGGTTCCGTGTCTTCTTTGGGGTTGGGGTGCAGTGCAGACGCGGAACAGGCATTTCCGGTGCCCACGCTCCCCTGGTGCGAGGATGGGAAACACCCATCCCTCTGAGTGGGTGCCTTGGGTGACAGGCTGAGTGGGTTTTAATCCATCCACAAGCTCTTTGACACTCCTTGAAGAGCTGGAACTTGACTCATCTCTCCTTGAAAGTGAGCAGGAATTAATGACTCACTTCTAATGAACAGAATGTGGTGGAAGTAACAGTATTTGACTTGCAAGATCAGACTGAGGAAGGCGCTGGAGCTTCCTCCTTGCCGCCTCTGAGACCACTTGCTCTGGGGGAAGACAGCGACCATGCCAAGAGCTCGATCAAGCCGTCCTGTGAGGAGGTCCGCCCGAGGAGGAACGGAGGCCAACCGAGCAGGCCTTTGAGAAGGAGATTCTCGAGGTCCGGTCAAGCCTTCAGGTGGCTGCAGCCTGCACCAACAGCCTGACTGCAACCTCGGGAAAGACCCCGAGCCTGAAGCACGCAGCTAGGCCGTTCCTAGATGTCCAACCTGCCAAAGCTATGCGGTACAGTAAACGTTTGAGGCACCACAGGGAGCCATGTGGAACCCAGCTATGTCCTTCCAGCCGCTGATGCCAGAAGAAGACGAGGAAGGTTGTGACAGGCTGTGACAGCAATGGAGGGCGCTCCCCTCCACCCCATCGTCCTTCTCTCCCACTTCCTTTGCATTCTCGGTTACCATCCCCGCCTCAAGAATCTAGCTCTTGGGAAGACTGTGAAAGGACCAGCACTAACCTTGACAGATTTCTCTTACACGAGACTCAAGTCAAGAGGGCCTGCCCTGAACTTCTGGACTGAGGGGGCCTCTTGGTGAGAAGTTCTAATCCCTGAGACTCAATCCTCCTTCCCTGACAGGCCCAAGACTAACCCCACAAACACAACTGAAAAGGAAGCCAGCCCCATCCCCCGCCCTGGCCACCCACACTGATGAAGTACATCTGGAAGCGGGCACTGGGGGCTCAATTCCTCCAGACCGCTCGGCTCCTGACATCTTCCCGGCACGAATTGGAAGAGCTCTGGAGTGCGTTTTACACACTGGATTGTCCCGGCCCCCTCTGTTGTTCCCATTCTTCAAACCTGAGGGAAGAGAAGGAAACTCAATCTCCTGCTGCCAGCCATGATTAAGTCTCAGCAAAGGAAAATCGATCTTGCCTGAACTGCCCCTCGTCACAGTCACCCTCCTAAAGATGACCACAGACAGGGGATTTGGGGACTGACGGTCCACTCCAAGGTAGCTGTCCCACATATTCTCCTGACATTCCCCAGGGCCTGTTGGAAAGTCAAAGGGTCTCAGGAAGTTTTCTTAGTCGCTTATTTACTTAGCATCTAAGCCTCAAATCAGACCTTTCTCTGGCAGGAAGAAATAATGATAATGCCTGGAATTTACACTGTCTTTTTCCTCAAGGGGTCCACAGGATTTTATGCACATTTTCCCAGTAATCCAGTAAAGTAACTTCTAGGCCTTAAATGCCTTCTGATTCAGGCAAGAGAGGAACCAATGCAGAGAAAGGCGAGTGGTTCCACATCTCCCCACTGCCCAAGGAGGAGATCTGGAATTCCACCTGGTTAGTCTTGGACCACTACCTAGAATCTGCTGGTGGTTTATAGGACCAACCTAGGGAGCTAAAGGACCAGGGCAATTAGGCAGAGGGAAGACAAAGGGAGAACCATCTCTCAGCCAGCGGAAGGAAGAGGAAATGTGAAACCGGCATGGCAGAATCTAAATTCTGACCATTGGCTGGGGGGGCACCATCTTGGCCTCATGAGTAGTCAAAAGTCATTGTCTATTAGCTCAGAGGTTGCCTTACTTCAGCATGGCCAGGGCTACGATTGAGTGGCTGATGCCCACCTTATTCTCTAGGACTTGGGCAGTTTGCAAAAATTGACCCGGAGCAAGTCTCTCTACCTCTCTGAGCCTCAGGGAGGTGCCCCACTCATAAAATGAAAAAGATTTCTTTCATCTCTAAAGTTCTAGAAGTTGACAAATATGAAATCTTTGGAGAGACAGCAATGGATACAGGATTATTAGAATAGGCATTGGAAGACCTAGGTTCTAGTCTCAGGATACTAGCTGGCTGAGTGCTGTGTGATGTTGGGTGAATCATTTAAGTTGTCAGAGCCTTGGTTTCTTTGCTTACAAAATGAGGTGGCTGGTTATGCTCTCCTTAAGATCCTTCTCAGTTCTGGCCTCTTTCTCTAAATTCAAGGATTGTGTGTGGAAGGAGCTATAGTAGATAGAGTCTTATCCAGACATTGACTCCTTTTGCCTCATCTTTTCATCTATCCATCCATTCATTTGTCATATATTTATTAAGTGCCAGTTATGTGGCCAGATCCTCTGCTAGGTACCCGGGGGCATAACAGAGAGAAAGAGGGGCAATATCCAGTCCATGACTTAATTATACTCAAGGAAGAGAGGCAGGGAGCTAATCAATACCACAGTGCACGCGCGCGCGCGCGTGCATGTGTGTGTGTGTGTGTGTGTGTGTGTGTGTAGAGCTAAACAAACGAGAGATCTTGGTACTTTGAGGAAAGTAAGAAAGTCAACACTTGGTACTTCGAGGAAAGTAAGAAAGTCAACAGGGTTGGACCATGAAGTGCCAGGTAGGGAGTGGTGGTGGCCATGGAAGCTGGGGAACAGCCAGAAGGCAGGTCTGAAGAGCCTGCTCCTCCAGCTTAAGAGTGATGTTTTCTATCGTAAAGAATCCTAGAAGAAATCATTGCATGACGGGAAGCACGGTTGTGATACAACTAGGTTTTTGTCTTGAGAAGATAACTTTGTGTCAAAAAACAAAAAACAGAACAAAACAAAAAACAAACCAGCAAGCAAACAAAACCACCACTGGCCTGTGGCAGGGAATGGACAAAGAAAGATAGAGGAAATGAGCTTGGAAGCCAGTGCAGGCAGGAGAGGACTTGAACTTGGACCAGGATGGAGATGAAGAAACGTGAAAGCATCTGAGAAAAGTTCAGAAGCTAGAATCAAAACATCAAAAAAAAAGAAATTAGATGTGGACATGGTGGGGCTTAGAAGAGAACGATCATAAGGAAGATGTTCTGGAGGCTGGGGCATCAAGACTAAGATGTCAGGTGGCCCACGGCTTGGTCTCGTGACTCACTGAATACAAAAACCAAACAAAGTAAGTTTCCCCTACACAAAACCCTCCCTGGGGCCCTTTCAGGTGAGAGGCACCCACATGGCACTGGCCTGTGCTGCCCTCCCACCCTCTCCCCAGCAGCTCTGTCACGGCCCTGGAGTTCTGTAGGAGGGACAAACAGACCACAGCTCTGAACTCTATAGAAAGCCTACCTCTCTAGCGTAGTAGAAATCTAGCTGCAAAACCCCAAACTCTCGGGGACAAAAGGAAGACAGAGTGGCTGTGATTTTTAAGAATTTTTGTGTGTGAAAAATCAAGAAATAACGGGAAATATTCCTGTACTTTTTGGGATTTAGCCTTGCATTACCATGGGCCATGATATATCACCATGACAAAAGTCTATAATGAGAATTATCAAAACATTCGGAGTTACTACAGACGGCTTTTCTAGTTGAGAAAAAAACAAAACAAAAACAAAAACGATACAATCTTAGGGCTTTACCAGATCTCTCTTTTTTTTTTTCCCCCTCCTTTTCTGTCTCTTTGTGTGTCAGGCTTTACCATTCACATACTCAGTCAGTCTTATACAAGCCTCATGCAATATTAAAATGTTTACACAACCCTTTCTGTGCTTGAAGCAGCAGCGAATGTTCCTGGTGTGCAAGAATGAGGAGAATAATGTTCTCACACTCTCCCTAGAGAAAGTCCGACACCAGCCTGTCTTGCCCTCCATGATTAATCAGAGCAATAAATCAGATCTTGTTCTCCCCAGCTACGTGCACTGGGACCACTGAGCATCGACTGAGCGCTGAAGGGCAGGCGTCACCTGGTTTCTTTGCTGTAAGGAACAGAGAATTGGACTGGCACTCACAACACTTTTATCTAAGCTCATGGCGGCAATCCTACAGGCACATGTGATGCCGGTATTAGTCAGGTGTCAAATTTTAAACCCATTTAAGGGGGCTTGTTAATAGTGTGACATTTCAAAAGGTTTGCTTTCAGCTGCTGTACTCTTATAGGAGATTGATTTCCAAATATATGAACTGAAATCCAAGTTTTGGAGACTAACAGAAAAATCAGTCTCAATCCAGTATCTTTCAACCAATGATCATAAGATATCTGATGGCACAAATACTGCTAGAAGGAAAAGAAAGGCTTGGAGATGCCAAGTAATGGTCTCAGAACAACACACAGTTCAGAAGCAGCTCTGGGTGCAATGTTTTTTGCCAAATCCGGGAAAAAGAGAATATCAGAGCTAGAAGGAAAGGCCTCCAAGGTCATTTTATATGTGAGGAGTCAAGGTCCATAGAGGCTAAGGAATTTGTTCAAAATCCCTAATTTGTGGTTCACTGTCTAAAGCAAAACCCCAGTGACCTTCTAAGAAGAGGCAAGCCAAACATTTCTAAAGAGAAACACACTTGCTCCCTGTGGTTTGCTGTGATGACGTGAAGGTCTCTAATGCACAGATCTTCTCCGCTTATGAGCTGCTATCCAATGAGTTCTTTGCAGAATTTACATATTACAGATGCTTCCTGGTTTGGTTTTGTTTTTTTCTTAGTATTTACTTAGTCCAATCTGTTTAGTGAGTTCTGTTGGCTGAGGGCAGGGTCAGGGACTTAACTGGTAGGCTCAAACCCCATGTCAGGTGATATAACGTCCCCACTAAGAAACCAGTTTCATAGCCTGAGAAAACTTTCTTCCACTGGCTTTGCAAAGGGCCCTGGGATGAAGGGTGGATATGGCTAAACTAACCCAGCTCTACTCTTGGAGCTGGCTGGAGATCAGCTTGTAGATTCTGGCATCCCTCCCAAAATCAGGGAGCTGGGTGGGAAGCAGTCCAGGTGGTTGTTTATAAGGGAAGAGAACAAGGACATCCCTTACTCTCAGTTCTACTGCATGGAGCCCAAGATTATGACCAAGCAAGGTTGTACATGCTTTAGGCTTGTCACAGTTGTTTTGAGGACAGTTGATTTAGATAGAATCAGATTATAGGTCTGTACTTGTATGAGCGATATGGGTCCACTACTAAGATCATTTTCACCTACAAAGGGAAGTATATTATTCACTAAATTAATTCTCAGTGAAGAGTGAACCTATCTTCTTTTAAAAGATTTTTATTTACTTATTAGAGAAAGAGAGAGAGAGAGAGGGCATGAGCAGGGGGAGGAGCAGAAGGAGAGGGAGAAACAGACTCCCCACTGAGCAGAGAGCCCGATGTGGGGCTCGATCCGGGGACTCCAGGACCACGACCAGAGCCAAAGGCAGATGCTTAACTGACTGAGCCACCCAGGCGGCCCAAGAAGCGAACCTCTCCTAATACTACCAAAGTCCGGTGTTAGAAAAATCTCAGGGTACTAGTGCGAGACCGTCCCAGATTCTCTGAAGCCTGTTGCCTCAAGCTGTGGGTGTCTGCATCTCCCTCTCAGCCGGCTCTGATCCCGATCTGTGAGGCTCTCTCCTCCTACTGAACTTTGATCTCTTCTCAGTAGCTACAAGTCTCAGCAAGCACGCTGGGCTGACGGGAACACAGGAGCTGTCAGCCTCTGGGGGAAGAGTTGAGATTTCCGTTTACATTGATGCCGTAATTTGCTCTCTCTCCTGAGGTTTGCTTTCCAACCCGGGCAGTCGTCATCGCTCCTTGGCAAACCCAAGTGGCATGGAGCCGCTGGCTGCTGAGAAGCTGAACACTGACTTGGCTCCAACTTGCCGAAGACAGTGTTTGTGTAGCCTATCGCCCCTCTATTCAACGTGGACTGGATGTTTTAGTGAGATTCTTGGCTGTAAATACCTTTGGGAAAATGGATTTTCAATCGTTTCTTACAATTCTGTGAACAAACACATGTTTTGTCCTTCACAGAGACACCAACAGCAAGGAGTTCTCTCTCCTTTCAACTGAATTAGTCACCGCAGAGGGAAAACAATTCCCAATCTTCAAAAAGTAGGGTGGTTGCTCATGTCACTTTCCGGAATGTATGTCCCACTGATAGTCATGACTCTAGCCAACCGTGAGACAGAAGAAGGCCCTGCTGGGGAAACAGATCTAGGGCTTTCGAAAGAGATGTCAGCTAAGAAGAGTCCTATTGGTACAAGGTCTTGTGTCCCAGGCCAGGGCTCCTGGCTATTCAAGGTGACCCAGTGGCCAATAACTGTAACACTGGCTTGAAGCTTATTAGAAATGCAGTGTCTCAGGCCGGACCCTGACCTCCTGAATCAGAATCGTCATTTTAACAAGCTCCCCAGGAGATATGTACGTACATTAAACTTTGAGAAGGACAGCTGTGCCTTTAGGTACGATGACTCCGCTACAGGCCGAACTCCTAGTTCCTAACCAGCCCCTCCGGTTCTTACTGTTTGTACGGTGTCCCATGTTGACCCAGTCCCAACACTACTGACCAAGTCAGTTTATATTTTTGGCTCCTCATCTCACCCTCACTCTAACTGATAGCTTTTATGGCAACAAATCCACTAAATGCAATGCCTTCCCAAGGTTCAATACCTAATGCTTAGCCTTAGTTGTTGATAAAAATCATTTAACCTGTCTAGGCTACAGTTTCCCCAGATGCTAAAGGCCATTTACGTATGTGTCACTCTCTGTGGGACACACATGCCAGAAGGACAAATGAGGTCATTCATAGTTAATAGTGCTCATTATTATACAGCAAGTGCAAGGCATTATTTGTGAGCATCTGTCTGGGTTAATGGCCACTATCTCCTGAATAGGTTAACCATTTTCATTGCATGCTTAATTCTGAGACTGTTAAAAAAGTTGGGGTTTCACAGTATTCTCTGAGTAGGGCCTTATTGTTGAAAGAGCTCAGTGTACTGAACAAGATTTATGAAAAACCTCTAGCAACAGGAAAGGAATCTTGAATAAGGGTGAATTTTCACTGCTACCCTGC
>CM052885.1:20301918-20418068 GCA_028534135.1 Potos flavus
AATGAATCTTGTAACACTGAAAAAATAAAATAAAAGTATTTGGGGAAAAAAAAAACCAGAATGTTTGTGGTGGCGGGGGGGGGAGCACCTGGGTGGTTCAGTGGGTTAAAGCCTCTGCCTTCAGCTCAGGTCATGATCTCAGGGCCCTGGGATCGAGCCCCGCATCGGGCTCTCTGCACAGCAGGGAGCCTGCTTCCCCCCAACTCCTGCCTGTCTCTCTGCCTACTTGTGATCTCTCTGTGTCAAATAAATAAAATCTTTAAAAAATAATAAAAAAATAAAAAGTTTCTATGTTTAAGTGACCAATAATATACTTTTACTTTGTAAGTACCTACTGGTATCACCTTTACCACCCAAAATGACTTCCCTGTGTGCCTGCAGATGGCTGAAATTCCAATTCTTTTACCTTGAAGCACTCTGCCTTTTCATAAAGCAAAAGGTCCTTAAATGGGTTAACACTGAAAACCATTTGTACCTTTAGAAATTAGCGTATCTGCTTCTTTTCTAAGAATGTGTTTTTGGGGGATGACTGGGTCAATACCATGAGAGTCACAGGAGTTAATTTTTATTCTGTGTTCTAGTTTCTCCTCAATGAACATACAATACATATGTATTAAGGAAAACAGAGTTTTTTTAAGTACATGGAGATCCTGGATGACTGGGCGGGGTGAAAGACCCTAGTAAGATGGAAAACTGGCGGAGCGAAAAGTAGCCGAGAATTCCAGGAGACAGGTTTCATCATCTTTAAGATTCCACATAACTGCCTTCCAATTCAGACCAGCAGAGCATTAGGATAATTGAGGCAATTTCCTACACACAGAGACATAGCAAGATATCTCTATGGAAATCTCAAAATCAGAAACGAATGCATTAAGTAGATCATAACAAGAGCTTTTTGTTATGGCAAAATAAATGTCTCATCATTCTTACCACATGCCATGCTCTCTCCTGCTTTCCCTCTCTGTCTCTCTGGCATGACCTTTTCTTTACATCTGCCAATGGAAAGTCCCCTCCTCCTTTAAGTGGTCATTCCTGACTAAGTCTGGCTGACTGCTCTTTCCTCTGAGCTTCCATGATACTCAGTATGTCCTGTGAAATCTAGCATGGCTCGGCATCGTGGCTCTCTGTAATAATGACCATGACACCAATAATAACCTCCATGTACGGTGGGTTTACAAGGTGCTAATCACTGTAGCTTTATACACATCAGCTCACTGGCTCCCAATAGCCACTCTTTAAGGTGGGCAGCACTAACCCAATTTACAGGAGACGGAGGGTTAGACAAGCCAAGTAACTTGCTCAAGGACAAAGCTAGTCTACTTAGCAGATCTAGAATTAGACCCAAGGCTGTCTGACTCCAAAGCTCTTGTTCTTAACCACTATACTACCTCCTTGACATCTGGGTCTCATTTATCCTAAAACAAAAACAAAAATCCATCTCTATCTCCAACTCGATATGCTTACTATGTGACAGGCGGAGTGCCCAGGGTTCCTTGAAGGCAGGGATCCTAGTTTGTACATCTTCGTATTGTCTCCTGCATCAACACGGTGCCTGGAAAATAGGTATATCTCAACATATGCTTGAAGGGGTGAATAGATACACAAGCCCATTGCGAGACCCTAGTTCTTTCCTGAATTCCAAAATTTGTATTCTTAGAACCTCAAGCAACTGAAATGAATGAATAAATGATAAAACAAATCAATATGAACACATATTAGCTCCTATTTCAAACACAGTCTCAATGTTGGCTACAAATCACAAACCATCACAAGAGATGGTTTTGCTCCATCTCTTCAATTCCCTTCCAGTTCTAAGTTCTGAAAATCTAGTTCCTACTCCTCTGCGCTTCAGAAATATTTCTTTCCTGATTTATTTTCTGTTGAAAGTAGATTACAAAGATTACAAACGGCTATAATGCAGTTTACATGAGATCTTAAGTTCAGGAAAGAAAGGACTCAAGGCATTCCCACATTCTATGTCCCTACAACAGGACCGTGTAAGTTAGTGCACCTGTTAGTAGCTTAACACTGACTTGCAGGACACAATGCAGTCACCAAAGTACTTTCACTGCATTATCTTGTCTGACCCTCACACTTCGGAGTAGGCAAGGAAACTTGGGTTATCCCAGTTTTACAGATGAAGAAACTGAGACTCAGGTGAAGGGATTAGCTAGTAAATAAAATCAAGGTCTCAATCAAAATCTTTCGGCTCTAATTAGTGTCTCTTTCACCCACATCACAGTGTCTCTAGCTCACTAGGTCATTAAAGACTACTCTCCCTATTGTAACTATCACTCTAAGTGTATAACAGAACCATTTTGTTAGTCTTGTATTGGGGAGGGCAGGATTAACCCTCCTTCTGTTGAGTAAGCCATGTTTTTTGCCAGACTGTTCCTGAATGTAATTCCTATAAGTTAGAGTAATAGAAGGGTAAACCTTAAAAGGTCTTAGAAAGCCAGGCTCTCACTATCTCAGTATCACATTTTTAAGAAAACATTTATTTATGTAATTGAGAGAGAGAGAGCACGAGTGAGTTGGAGGAGGGGCAGAGGGAGAGAATCTTCACGCAGACTCCCCGCTGAGCATGGAGTCCAATGGCCGGGCACGGCTCCATTTCCGGACCCGCAAGATCAGGACCTGAGCCAAAACCAAGAGTCTGACGCTCAACTGACCGAGCCATCCAGGCGCCCCTCACATTTTTTTTTAAATAGGGCCAACTGAGGCCTAGAGAAATTAAGTGATTTTTTTTCCCAAGATAAAGGTGCACAGAATTAAGGCTTTAACATACCTGGCATACGCTATACAAACTAATCTGAGATTCCTCCAAAGCAGCAACTTCCATCGCGTTCATGCCAGTTGCCCCCGTTTGTGCCTTTACCGTCTGAATCCAGATCTATCCCTTTGCGTGTTAGGTAACCACAATAATCACTGCCATTAGAGTTGAACCTCTCCGCGGTGAAGGCCACCCAGTTTTGCTCGGTGTTCTTGGGAGCCCTCTATTGGCCTTCTGGGTAATAGCAGGAAGCCTCTGCTGTGGGCTGAGCTGGGTGGGAGTCTTGGGAGCTACGGGAACCACCAACCAGCCCAGGCAGTAGAGCCCAGCCAGCGCGGCTCATTTCAGCGCCATCGGAAACACAAAATGGAGCGAAGAAATCTACGTTTGCCAAACTGAAACAGGCAGAATTGGCGGTGAAATAAACTTCCATTTTCTCAGCTCCCAAAAATATCCGTCAAAAATGATTTCTCCAAAAACAGAACTCGGCTCCAAAGAAGGGGCTTATCTGGCCTTTCTTCACGAAAAATTCAGCTTCATCCTCATCCCAAGTTCCACCCATGTCCTCCCCACTCTTACCCCACCCGCGGTGCACAAAGTGATGACATGTAGCTCGTGCCCACCACACACCTCCTAAAAAGGAACTTTCCCTCTTCCCTTCCTCCCTGCAGCCCTCCCTTTCCCCTCCGTCCTTCTTACTCTCCATCCTTCTTTCCCTCCTTCACCCCTTACTTCCTCCTGCCCTCTCTCTTGTCCTCCTCCTCCCTCCCTCCTTCCCTTTCTCTTTTTACTCTAACAATTTTTATCAGAAGCTGGAAAGGTGACTCTGAATTGGAACCTACCTCAAGGAGTTTATAATCTGATAAGGAACACCTGACAGGTATATTTATGACTATTTAAAAAAGAAAAAAAAAAAACAAGAACCCTAGGAGACGTTCTAGCTAGACAGACTCTCATGGTTCCAGGGAAGTACCTCGAGTAACAAGTGATTTATTGGAAGGACTCATGAGCCCAGGAACCCAAGAAGAGGCTCATCATCAAACCTCCGAACAAGCAAACTGGAGAATGACTCTGGCCCTAGGAGTGTTTCAGGAGCTCACTGACCATCATTCGCATGCTCCACCAGGACACACAGCCACGCGGTATATCTGGGGTTTTGCATCGTTTTGTTTTATTTCGATTTTTAATCACTTAACCATGGACTTTCTCACCACACAGTTACTCTTCGAGAAAGACCCTCGCGCTCTGGATTAAGGGCTAGTGCGGCTAAGGGGCAGTTAGGACTCTGGAGATATCCATCCCGTGGTGATTAGGCCGCAGCGGAGGGGCACCAGGCTCCAGGCCCCTGCAGCACGGAGCGGGCCCGGACCGCGTCGGGAGGGAGGACGGTAAGCACGTCCGGCAGGCCGGGCTCATTTCCAACAGAGCAGCTTTGCCAGGTGCTATATTTGACTGTGTCATCTCAACAACAAAAACAGTACTCTTGGAGCACCTGGAGCTGTGGAAATATCCTGTTCACTCCCCTTTCCATTCAAACTCCTCTCTTGCAAGTGGGGAGGTAACCGCATCTGGGGAACTATGGGCGAGTTGGCATAGATATTTGAGTGGCAGGACACTGAGGCAAGGGGAAGTTTTAGCAAATGGTCCAGCAAAGCTGGACTATGAAACGAGAAAGGGGGGAAGGCTTCTGGCTTCTCATCTCTTCTGAGGCTGGGTTCCTGATTTCTTCGCCCCATTGTGAAGTCCCCAAGACATAGCGTGACCAAGTGGCAAAGGCAGGGTAAGGAGGTAAGAGTGGTTGAGTGAGAAAGTGATTTGGGCTTGAGACCTGAGTAATCCTGACACCGTGAGGTTGTGCTGATGGAGAGGTGGGGAATGGGAATGGGGGGAAGGAGGCTCATCGGCTAGAAGGGGTGCCCTACCACCCTGCAGACTGGTCTCAACTATCAATTGGAATTATTGGTAGTGAGGTTTTCGCTTACTTTGTACCTACTCCCATCTACCAGGTACACACACACACACACACACACACACACACCGCCCATCCTAAGGAAAGGTTCCTTACGAGCTGTGGGTATAGACTCTTCTGGAAGACTGGGGTTCACAGGGCTTCCATCTAAAGCCCAAGAGTGTTTTCGTTACCAGCTCAGCCACAGCAGCCAAGTCTGGGCACTTAGGAATGCACGTCTACTCACTTCCTCTCTCCAGGCCCTCTCTTGTCCTGCTAGCAAAGCGAAAATAAAACAAGTGGATCTGAGCCAACAAAGGCATAGTTGACACTCAATGATTTGAGTCACTGGAGGGGATCATCAGTGTGAACAATCTGGACACAAGTAGTGAATCATTCACTCTGAGATCCCAGAGCTGAAGCTACTAATCGCTCAGGCCCACACAAACCCTAGATTTTTCTTCAGCAGTGATTCCCAAAGGTTGTTCCTTGGTATCTTAATTCTAAGTGATATTAACAGGAGTTCTGAAAATAAATAAGATTCCACAAACGAACTTCAGATCCTTTGTGTTACAAAAGGTAAAACAAGTAACTTTGCTGCAAGACTTCCCCCATTTTTCTGGTAGTTTTTAAACTTGAAGAAGGAAATTAGGTTTACGAATCCCCCACACTTTATAAAGACTTCCTGGAGGCTTGGGTTGAGGAACATCTCTCAACATCCATGCTCCAAGGAGAATTTGGGGAAATGTGGCTCTCCAAAGTGCCCTCGTTCATGCCAGGGCTCTCTTCAGTGCAATACAGCATCCTCATTTCGCATTCGAGGCTCATATTAAATCCTCCTTGGGAAGGAAGCTTTCTCCAGGGGTCAAGTCTACACTTAGTGCTTAAGGGCCTGGTCATACGTGTTGACCCATGATTATGAGAAATGTAATTTAGGACTTGGGAACATAATGTCACGCTTCACAGGCTCCCCACAGTCTGGCCCTGACCTCACCCTAAACGGTCCTCTCCTAGGCCAATCACCCACCATGGCCTCCATCTGTTTCTTATCAGGTTCATTCCCGCCTCCTCGTACTTGCTGCTGCTCTGTCCCACAGCCAGGACCTGCTGGCGGCTTGTCTCCTCAGCCACTGGGACTCAACAGCCCTCCTCTGCAAATCGCCTATGGTTCCACTGCCCTGCTTTATGTTCTTCACAATACTTTTGCTCTATAAAATTGCCTTGTTCATTTATTTATACGTTCATTTATCATCTCTCTTCCCCTCTAGAATATAAGCTCCACGAGAACAGTAACTTGTCTCTTCCGTTACCCAGAACAGGGCACATAGTGGGGATGGAGACATTTGTTGAATGAGTGAAAGTTCTCCATGGGTTGTTGCTAAGAACTTTTGTCCCATAAAAAGTATCACAATCCCCTTGAAGGCAGAGACTACTGTCAGTGAAGTTCAGCAGAAAGGGTCCTAGGGCAATCCGGAGAAAGGCTGGGTCAGTCATAGTCCTGCCACTGCGTCCCTTTAGGGAAGGCTCGTGACCTCTCCGTGCTTCATTTCCTCCTTCTGCACAGCAGCTCAGCTCAGTCACCATTGTACACCCACCTCCGACTCCGAGCAGCTGCACAAAAGGTCACTGAATGATGGAAACCATTTGCCACATCTACTAGATATTCAGTGAGTGCCCAAAAAGCACCTATTGAAATAAAACAGTAATACGTTGGGGGTTTTTTATTTATGTAGGGGAAGGGGATGTAACCCTCTGCCAAAAATAAATAGGCACTTATTTTAAGTATTAGTGAATTTCACTGGTACGTTATGTTGGTACTGAAAGATCGATATTGCTCCTTAAACTTTCTCAGTCTCTATAGCCTGTTTAGTCTGTCCGGGTGGAGGTCTTCCTTTCTCCATCCACTTGTCTTCTGAGTGGTCCAAGACCCACCCTCTTTTCCTGGCATTGAAGTCCACTGAACACCGCAAGAGAGGGAGGCCAGCTTCCTCTGGAGGCCCTGTCCGGTCAGGCAGCCTCCTTGCTGGGGAGTTGTTACGATGTACTCCTACTTCTGCTGCCGCTAGGGGTAATAGTGGTAGTAGTAAGAGGAGGAGGAAGTGGGGGAGAGACCGTAGTCGCTGACGCCACTTACTGAGAGTACATTACATGCCAGAAACTCTGTGAAACTCTTTACGTATATCATTTAATCTTCACAAAAACCCCGAGAGATAGGTTCTATTATTATTTCCATTTCATAGACGAAAACACCAAGCTCCGAAAAATCATTTACCTCAGGATTTATAAACAGGAAGACTTGGCTCTTGCTGAGCTACAGAATCTGTAAATAGATGTGAAAGGAAGAGGAGAAACAGTTGTGCCATGCTGCCACCTCCCCTATGCGGAAACACGAGAGGAGAGGCTGGGGGGGCCCACCGTCTCCGGCACACGGGGACTCTCGCTGCGGGTTGGATGTGGTTTAGAAATCACCCAGAGAAGCTCTGGGTCCGGGGTTCCCTCTCTCCTCTGTAGGGCATGAGCATTCCCCTGTCCCTTCCTGAGGTGACCAGAGTTAGCTGCCCACCACACAGTTGGAAAGATGCTGTTGGGGAAGCTGGAGGAAGGAGCAAGGGGGTGGAGGGGATGCTGACCCGGGACCTCTGGATCTGCTCCTGTCCCCCCTGGAGCAGACGCTCTACCAGTGGCCCAGGGAGCTGTACAAATACTCCAGGAGCCCTGGGGGGCGAGGAAACCAACAGGGGATTTTAATTAAAAGCAACTTGCTGATCAGGTACATACTTAATGTTATAATTACCAAGTGATGACAGCGCCATGAAGTACAGGCGAGCAGGAAGTACTGACCAAGCAATTTTGAAAGGTTGGTCTAATGCTCTTCATTTTTCACTAAAGCCTAAATTGAGTTTGTGCTTTCAGGGAATAATGAAAAAGACAGAAAGGTGAACATGACAATCCAGTTCCAAGGACCTGAGACTTGGGGAAAAAAAAAAGTAAATTTTCCTCTGAAGCCAAATAATGGCATTCATTCACTCATTTATCAAACTTTACGGAATCGTTGTTCTATGCCGGACACTGTGCTCAATGGTGGAAATATGGAGGAGGGAGGGTGGAAGGGGGAGAAGGAGGAGAAAAGGAGGGAAGAACACAAGGGAGGAGGGAGGAGGAGGAGGAGAAAGAGGCGGGGGGTGGGGGTGAAGAGAAGTGGAGAAGAGGAAACAGTCTTGGTTTGATGAGCTCATTGTCTAGTATGGGAGACAGACTCTTGGCTCCAAAAATATAGGCTCAGCTCAGGAGCCAACTGGACTTAAATCTCTCCATAAGTGGCAGGGATTTCCAAGTCTCCAAGAAGTGTCCTCTTGGCTGCTGGCAAGGCTGGGGAGGCAGCTGCCAGGTCCCTGGGGGCTCAGGGGCAGCAGGCCTTGAGTGTGCCTCAGTCCTCCCAGGAGGGGCTGGAGGAAGGCTGTTCTTCCCAGCCAACTTACCAGCGCACTGGGACTTCCATCCTGAAATCAGTGCAAAAGGTTCAAATTGCACAGAGTTAGAACTATGCTTGAAAATCCCTTAAATCACTGGAAAGTGTAGCGTGCGCCCTTCGGCTACCACCTGGTTCAGAAAGCTTTTTTTCACAATCAAGTTTGAGAACCATGAGCTAGCCTTAAAAGAGAGGAAGGAAAGGAACACCTCTACTGTCTTCAAGATAATTATCAAATTGCAGGTGGTGAAAGGGGGATAAGTAGAGAATTCTAAAGTGTTTCTGCTGGCCTACAGAGCTTTCTGCATTGTGTTTTAATATCTAGCCTCGCAAACCTTCATAAATGCTAAGGGATTTGTTTATTGTCCAGAGGGTTCCTTAGGATGGGGAAGGCAGGCGTGTAGGAAGGGAGAGACTGGGGCAGCTCTCCGTTCAGAGCTCCCTGCGGCAGGATCCTGTAATCGGGTACAGGACAAGGTGGGGGCAGCCTCACTCGGAGGGTCCAGGTGAAGGCCCCAAGCAAGGCCGTGCCCCCAGGGGCAGTGGGCAGCAGCCAGCTTAGGAGACTAGGAAGGGAGCAGGCTGAGCTCACGTGAAATGCGGAAGTCGGGGCCACAGAGATTCGGCACCTGAGAACCCAACAGCGGACAAGCCACAGAGACACCGGCCTGGACTATACTGACTCAGATGGCATTTGTCAATGGATCTGCCGGGACAGCCACCTGATGCTTGTATTCTGAAGCCAACCAGGACACACCCCTTCCCTCCCCCAGTTCCCCATCCCCTTGCAGCCTCCCTGGAGCCTCCCCCAGCTGGTCCCCTGCCTTGCAAGGCCTGCCTGCTCTTCTTCATCTCTGTAAACTTTACCCCTTCTTTAGGGTCCCACTCCCCCCCCACCTCTCCTGGGAATTGGGCCTCCTATGGGAGGGGATGGCTCCCCACGTGCCCGTCTTCCCATAACCTTCCTGCCGGCTGTGCTCGCTTGACACCACCCATCCCCGGGGGTGAAGCGCCCAGATCTGAGCTGGCTGCTGACTCGGACTTACCCGTGACTCTGCGCATGGGCCGTGCCTCCGCTTTCCTGTCCACAGATGGGGAGAAGAAAAGTATGCACCCCACGGAGCTGGGCAAGAATTTAAGGAGGTGACAGATGTAAAGGCCCCAGAAGGGGCCTGGCATGGGGCAGAGTGCTTAACAAACAGTTTTCAGAAGATCCTCAAAAGAAAGATTTCATACCTCGCTGTCTTCTCAGGGCCCGCCCAGCACAGCACAGATTCACAGTGACTTGTATGCTTTGTTTTATTAGAAACTGGTTCATTCAAGAATCATCTACCAAGTGTCTACACCGAGCCACTTATAATAATGAACAGGCTACATCTCCCGCCCTCCACAGGCTCCTGCAAGCGATCCAGCAGGCGCAGTGATGAGGGTGCCGGGCTGCAGGCCCCTCTGGGCCCACAGCAGCTTCCCTTCAGCTGGGTTCCCCGAAGAAGAGCGGGAAGGGGAGGCAGGGGGGTGGGGTGGGGAGGCGGTTTCCTCAAACCAGGATTTCTTATTGTGCATTTTTTATTTAGTATTATTTTCTATTTATTTCCTGCCAAACACATATCCAACAGAGCGTTCAGTTTTAGAGGAGATGAACTTAGTGACAGTAAGGGAAATCTGAGCAAACTGAAGAGGAAGACCCAGATCAAAGGTTAAAACACACTCCTAAACAGCCCCAAACTGGAAATCACCTAAGTGGCCACCTGGAATGGATAAGTAAACTGTCTCGCGTAGTCACGCAACGGAATATCCCTCGGCCACGCGAAGAAATAATCCACAGACAGCTACAGGCGACAACACAGACAGATCTCGGGAATGTAACGTGGGGAAGCCAGCAACGGAGAGGCCATAAGGCACCAAAAGAAGCCAGTGAGCACTCAGAACAATGACTCTCCAGGGGAGGACTGCAACTAGGAGAGGAATGGCTCCGGGCGGCGGACTTCGGGGAGCTGAGACATACCGATCCCCGACGGTGGTAGGGTTAACGAAGGGGGTTCACTCGGAAAGTTCTGTATGCTATTAACTTAAGATCTGTGAACTTTTTTTCTATGATTAGCATATTCCAATAAAATGATTTAAAAACAAGCGCAAAGCAGTTTACTATCAGGGAGGCCCTCAGAAGAGCCTGGGAAACAGACAGAGAAGGAATTCTCAGTGGCGACTGCACAAAATGGGCCCCTTTCCCCTTGCTGGAGGCCTCCCAGTAGCACCCTGGCCCAGGACCCCAAGGATGGCTTCATTTGGGTTCAGGATCATTGGCGACCTTTGCCTTGCTAATCTCTGCCCCTATGCCTTCCTCCACCAAGCCAAACTTGTGCCTCGCCTCCTCCAAGAAGCCTGGCCTGACTACCGGGGCACTTTAACTACCCAGTCTCTGGAATCCTCAAGGAGACTGCAATTTAATGGAAAAATGTCTGGAATCCCTCACTGTGAGTTATGTGTGTACTTGCATCTCGTCTCCTCACCCATGTACTCAATCCTCAATCCTCATGGTGGGGAGAAGGGGCCGCTTCTTTTTCTGTGTCCTTTACTGTGCCTTGTACAGTGCCAAACACTCAGTTAGTGGTGATCAGATCGTCACAGATTGGCCCACTGGTTATATGGTGCCTTTTCCTCAATTAGAGTATAAGCTCTAATTAAGACAATTAACCGTCTTTATTGGATTATAAGGAAATGTTTTAAAATTACAATAGCATGATATTGACCAGAAAAAGCCCTTCCCTGCTCCAAACCTTTTAATGGCTTCCCATTAACCTGAGCATAAACTGCAAAATCTTTCCCAAGATTTACAAGGCCCCTTCCACTGGGCTGCTTCCGCCCATTCCCTCCTGCACTGGCTCTGCCCTTCTACCCACCACCTTGGGCTTACTTCACTCTTCCAGGACCGCGTTCTCTCTTGTGTGAGACCTTCCGCTGAAATCGTCAGCCTAACCCCAGAGGCCTCTCCACTTTGACTAAATTCTAATCACTTCTGATTTCATTAAAGTTGTTGTCTCAGGAAGGCCTTCCTGAATGCCTAGACCAGTGGTTCTCAATTTGGGCCACGATTCCAAATCTCCTGGAGGGCTTATTAAAATGCAAGCTCTCGGCCTTTCTGGGTCAGTAGGTTTGGGGTGGGACCTGGGAAAGGACATGTTTAACCAGCTCCCAGCTAAGGCTGCTGCTCGTCTGGGGACCGTGCTTTGAGAACCGCTGGTCAGAACCAGGCAGCCCCACCCTTGTTACGGTTTCCAAAGAGGCATCTTCTTACCCCCCTTCCTGGCCACACTTTTGTCGCTGTCTGATGTTTATCCTCCTCACCAGACTAACTTGCACGAGGACAGCGGCGCGGCTGAATCCATGAAAACATGTTCCCCACACTTTCATGGCACTTTACTGTTGCCAAAGCCCCTTCACACCCATTGTCTCATTTGACCTTCAAAACGAAGGAGCAGGGACCACAGCCCTCAACACACGGTATCTGATTTAATCCTCGCAGCTGCTCTGTAAGGGTGTTATTATTTCATTTCTAGATCTGAATGCACCGAGGCTCATAGGCTAAGAGGCTGACACCTGAGTCAGTTTAAATGTCAGGCTCGGGCTGCACAGAGCGGCTGCCTGGGTGCCCAAGTGACCCATCTCTTTAGGCAGCACCACGCTCCTCTCTTGGGAACGATACTGGAAGAGTTATCCCCTTCTACAAGAGATTGCTGCCTCACGCTCCTGGGGAAATGGAAAGGGAAAGGTGAGAACCTTGATTAATTGGCCCACACATAACCTTTAATTAATTGGTCAATATTCAAGGATTACACCCTTGAACTTTAGGAAAAATTAACAGAAGAGCTCCTAAAAATTAATTAGTAGAAATCAACACACTGACAAAAGTCTCCATGCCTCCCTTAAATATAAAGCAGTCACAGGAATTTATGAGTCCTGGTCCTCTTTCTAGGACCATCAGGTCAGAGAGGACTGGAGAGATAGAGGCCCCGCCCATTTTGTCTTAGTACAGCCATGGCTCTGTGGTTCCTGGAAAATTCTGAGCAAAATCCTGATCAGTCCTGTTTAGCCTTCCTGGTTCTTCAATTATTTAGTTGTTTATTTCCCTGTGATTTGCTATGTGTATAGAATCATCAAATTTTAAAACCAAAAAGTACCCTAAAGATCATGTTTTGATTCTTTAATGTGTGACCCCATTAATTCAAATGACATTAATTTGAAATTCATGATAATTATATAAACACTGAGTGAGAAGTATTGTGGTTCCTTCCGGTTAAAATATGCATCTTCTCTTTACTGATACACCATCTCCTCCCAAGAAAGATGTGAGGGGACTGCCTGATTAATATGCTGAGGTTCTGAGAGGGAGGAAGGGGAAGAATGAATGACGTGGCATCGTGGATGAGGACTCTTCAAAGATCGGAGCTTGAGTTGGCTCTGCCATTTTCCAGCTATGTGGCCTTGAGCGAGTGACTTCCCCCGGCCCCAGATCTCTCATCTACAAAGTGAGAAGTGATAATGGCACTTTTATTATACAGTTGTTGTGAGAAGTAAAAACAAATACCACACAGGAAGTGCTCAACGAAGTATCTGGAAATTGTTAGAGCTACTAGTAGTGATGTACGTCATCACACTGAAAGCACCTGCTACGTACCACATATTTTACACACAGGACCTCACGTACTTCTCACCGCAATCTGTTGAGACAGGTTTTACAGGGGAACAAAGAGTCTGAGAGTGACTTAGTAATCTGCTCGAAGTCAACCATCGAGTAGGTGCGGGAACAGCTCTTTGAGCCCAAGATCTGTGGAACTCCCCCATCAGACTGCTTTCACCAAACACCCCCTCCATGGTGACACTCACACGTGGGTGGGTAAAGAGGGCCTGGTGCCATCATCAGTTTGCCCTGGATGTGCACAACACGGCTGAAAGAGTGAGTGCGGGCAACACTGGGGAGACAGGGGTTTCAATCTGCAGAAAAGCACAACAAATGGAGGGACCTGAGTCCCTCCTGGAGCCAAATGGCTGTGGACCCACCGTAAGAAAGAATGTCTAACAAGCCAAGTTCTTGGGTTAGGTAGAGTGCTGAATTAGAAATAAGATGCGCTCACAGTCTTTTCTGCCTCTAGGATTCCGTAGTAAATTCGGCCATAATTCTTAGGTTTACTTTTTAGCCAAGCCATCTTAGCTGTCTTTGTGTAACCATGTGGGCTGGGCAGAGGACTGTGGGGATGGGATTTGGCAAAAAGACAAAACAAAACAAAAAGGACCTGACCTAAAGGTAGAAAAGATCCAGAAGGGGTGGGTGCCCAGCTCTAGGGAATCGGACTGGACTCAAATTTATTCACCTGACTTACAAATTACCCAGAGCAGGGAACGCACAGTACACTTTCAGATTTTGCAGGCGGCACTAAGTATTTCCAGATATTGAATTGGGAAACTGATGGGAAGAAGCCACCAGCTCCTATGTGAACAGGAAGGGAAAGCCTGCAGAGGGGTTTTCTCCAACTTAACAGGATTCAAAGCTCTAAGTTCTCGGTGAAGATCTGGGGAATTCACTCTGGAGTCTTTCCCAGACTGGACTCCGTAGGCTTCCATTTAAGGTGTTCCTGTGGTCAAAAATGTTGGAAAGGGGCTGGGGGAGGAGGAAGAGGAAAAATAAAAACCAAACAGAAGATCCCATTGTGACTCTGCCAAACCACGGTGCAAGCACGGTTGGGCTGCGGCTGAGTATGGTTCTGGCATTTAGAAAGCAAAAACCGCGCAGGCTGGGGGCCAGAGAAGATGAGTTTGAACAACCAAAAGAACACTGAGGTTGCACTACAATAGCTGGGACTCTCCAGTCCGGAGGCAAGAGCACCAAGGGGGTGTGTGAGTGATGTCTACAAAATCATATGTATAAGAATAAGCAGAAGGCTGGAGAAGTAAAAACTAGAGGTATATTTTGGAAAGTAAGTGGAAACGCTCTCTCATTAAGAGAACAAAAATCCCATGAAATCTATTACTCCCAAGAGGCACAGCTGGCTGCAAGAATAAATGGTTCGGTTCAACAAATACCGCTGAGTATTATAGCTAGGAATGCTAACATTTTTTTAATTAAACTTTTTATCTTGGGGTAAGTAATAGATCCGCATGCAGTTATAAGAAATAATGGAGTGAGAGCCCATGGTGCACCTTTTACCCAATGTCCCCCCAAAATAACATCTCGCATTACTGTAGCATACTAGCACAACCAGGATACACACGGTGATACTATCCAATGATCTCACTCAGATTTCCCTAGTTCCGGGCGTGTGCGCCCCGAACATGCATGCTTGACTCCGTGCAGCTTGGTCCCATGTTAGTTGCTATCTCCAGCAGCACAGCCGAGATACAGAACGTTTCCATCACAAGGCTCTCTCCTGTCACCCTCTTACAACCACGCCCACCTCCCGCCCGTCCCCACTCCCCATTCCCCAACACTAATCTGTTCTCCTGCTCTAGAGTTCTGTCATTTCAACAATGTTATGTAAGTGGAATCATCCGAGCTTTAACATTTATGAATAACAGCACACGATTAAGGATGAGGAACATCCCCTGAGGTAGTAATTGAGACCCAAAAGTTGAACTACCCCTCCCACAGAGTCCCTCTTATGTGCTAACAGTGGGCTACACAGACAATGGGTCTGATGCAGCTGAACTTTCTGACAGTCTCAGGAAATAGCCACTTTGTCCTATTTCATCACCTGAGTGGGTGGGGCAGGACGCCGAGGAGGGGCTGAGGCTAGGAACTGGATTCCTCCCACGAGAGGGAGCATGCACTGGGGAAGGACCCCTTGCAGGAGAAAGGGGGAATGATAAGGAGATGCCAGGTCTGAAAGGTCAGGTGCACACCACAGTAGCGCAGCAAGTGGTCAGATCTGGGATGGAAGCCAGGCTGGGCCTGAAAGAAAGGCCTTGGAATTGAAGTTGGCCTCTATTTTCTCTAAAAAGCCAGACCTACGCACAAGTGATGTGTGCAGAGAAGGTTGCAAGTGGCTGAAGGTGAGAACAAACCATTTTCAAGAACTTCAAAGCCACTTCGACTTCAGCCATGTGTATCAAATAAGTAAGAGACGGATCTAAATAAATGGAGGGATCGAGGGCTGGCGGCAGGAAGACCAGTGAAGAGGCCATGGCAAAACCACAGGAGCCAGGAGAGAACCTGAATTAAGATAATGGCAGAGAAGCTGAAGAAAACGATCACTTGTGAAAAAATAAACAAAAGTCTCGGGATGAGGGGAAGGAAAAGAAAACGTCGCACATGTACCCCAGATTTCCAGCCCTGAGTGAGTGGTAAATCCAGAGGTGGGAAAAGGCAGGGGTGGAGAAGTTGGTTTGGTCCTGACAACACTGAGTTCCCGGGAGGTCTTCCAGGAGAAATGACCACAGGAGAGTTGAGGGATGCACTATGGAGGCTGGAAGAGGTACCAGTTAGACAGACTGACTTGGCAGGAGTGCTTTTAGTCAGTCATAGTAGATTTCTGAGGGGAAAGAGCATTAAGAGAGCCTTAGGTTCCCAAAGGATGGGAGGAAGAAGAAAGTCTGCAAAGAATACAGACATGGACCAAAGGAAGGGGAGAGGGGTGGAATCATCAGTATAGCAGGGACCCATGAAAGAGAAGAGGAAATTTTAAGGAGAAGTTAAGCAGTGTTGAGTGCTTCCAAATAGCTGGAGAGAACAAAGATAAAAATCTACAAAGAGTCTTTGAAATCTTCCCTTTGGGAGCTGTGGTTTGCGGCTTCTCCCAAAGGAAGAAATTCTTAATGATAGAACTTCTAGTAGTATGACAAGTTTCTTTTTAGGAAAGAGTGATTTACTAGTATCTCTCTAATCCCACCATATGGCAACCGCCTCCTCTCTCTTGCTAGTTAACTCCCTTACTCAACCATGAGGATGGGGAACGTCCAGAGTTTCTAGCAGCTAGCTAGGGAACAGCCAAGTCAGGGGAGAGAGAAAAGCAATTAGGCAAACAAAGATAAGATCACAAAAGTAATTATGAAGATTGCCTTGGTAATAATGACCAAAGCTGCACTTGAATTTTAACACCTGTTATGTACCAGAGGGTCAGCCATGCGCATCCTGTTGGCAGCCGTGAAAATGCACTACTCAGGTCTCCTGCTGTGGGAGCACGATGACCGAGAACGCCAGCAGCCGTCCCTCAGGCTGGAGGAGCCCACAGCAAGGCCACGCCTGGCCCCGGGCACTATGAGGGGGTAGTCCTGTACGCTGTGAGCCTCCTCCGACAGGCAGCTCGGGCTCCAGGACTCCTCTCTAGCCTGGCCGAATCTTTCCTGGAATGCCTCCTTTCCCTCTGCATTGAGGTCTGAGCACCCTCTCACCTTTTCCTCACCTTTTCTGCCTTCCTCCCCTTCATCCCTCAAAATGGTTCTCCCGATACATCTATGGCACTCATCTCGTCTTGGCATCTACTTCTCAGAAGACTTGAATGAGCACAACACTTTACCCCATTTCATAGTTATCGCAACATATAAACACCATGACCCCCATTCTCTGATGGGGTGCAGAGTGGTGAAGTGCTGGTCCGAGACCACTGCCGTCACCCCGGCCACATTCCATTCCTGAACACACCCAGGTCTTCCTGCCTTGGGCCCTTCCCCCACACAGTTTCTTCTATTTCGAATGCTCTTCCTTTGAAGGGTAGGCTCCTTCTCCTCTTACAGGTCTTAGCAGAGGAATATTCAACTCTCTGGGCTCCCTAAGTAGATCCTTGGCTTTTCCCTACCTCTGGCCCTGGCTTATTTCCTTCATAGGACTCACTTCAATTTAAGATTACTTCCTTTATTTTCCTCCTTAGTGTTTTTGTCTGTTTCTGTCCCTTATGTCCTACAACACCAAGAATCATGTCTTTCTCCTTCTACTGTATTGATGAGTCCTAGTACAGTGCCTGACACACACGTTTGTAGAATAAATGAATGAGTGGATAAATAAACATATTGCATGTCATTTTCCACATATATTATTTTGTTGAATGATGGGGAAAAGAACACAAGCAAAAGAAAAGAGAAAGGTTAAGTCCATTGGATGGGAGAAAAAGATCACTCCTCAGAGCCCCAAAATGGCCTCAGGTGCCAGGGTGTCTCTAATGATGGGAGAGTCTGTGGCCTGCAAGGACACAACCCATTTTTGGAGAAAAGGCAGTGTTTTTTCCCAGAAGAGATGTACACAGAGCTAGCAGTTCAACATGCAAGTCACATCGTGATGACAAACACCTCTGCCGTCCTCCCCCCGAAGGACACGGGAGATCAGGCAGGGCTGGTATCCATCAAAGGTGTCAGAGATACCAGGCAGGTCCGCTCAGCCACACTCTGGCCTGATGCTACTGAGCCCAATAGGTTTGCCCCTGTCCACCCAAGACAGAATTCTGCTGCTGACAATTAAATTAATAGAGCTGGTGGCTGGGGTGATCTTTCTCAGCGACATCTTCCCAACATAGCCATGACCTCCTCACCACCCTAAAGTGACCTGCCAAGGGCAAGTGTGCTCCATGGGACTGCAATTCACCCACCCCGCCCCCCTTACTGAGCAGCTGGCCAGAGCCAGTTCAAGATAGTGGGGTTAGAGTTAGGGTGAGGAGGAGCAGAAGAAGGAAACAGACCTTTTCCTTGGAGGGAGGAAGACCCTTCCCAGCAAATGTAAGGCAATGGTGAGGCTCTTTTAAGAGGGGAGCTTGCTCCCCTGGCCCAAGCTCCAACCTCACTGAGCTCGAACTTCTAGATCGGCTAAGTCACCACGGAGAGCCACTGGGTCAAGCACCACGGCCAGATCCACTCCACTTCATACCAGGTAATACCACCGTCAGTGGAGCTCTACTGAAAAAGTCTCCTCATCTCACATCTTGCAGACAGTTTAACGTGCCCACTTTTGTGGGTATCATCATTGTCAACGTTATTACCATCATCATCCAACAATCTCCTGTATTTTACATAAATCCTTACAGATTATAGCGCACCTTCGGACATGTGGTCTCACTTAATTCTGTCAATCCCCCCTTGCACAAAAGAAATACATTCTTTAGGACTCTGTTACAATGGCTAGGAAGTCAAGTCACACTGGCTCCAGCCAAGAAGGGAAGGTTTTGCTAGGACTCATGCCATCCCACGGAGCCCAGGAACAGGCAAAGAGCTGCTGGTACCTGGGCCTGGAGAGCCCCTGGGGCCCCTCTCTCTCTCATCTCCACCTTTCGGCTAATCTGCTTTATTTGTTTCTCACGTGTGGACTGGCTTCCTCCGCTGCTTCTGAGTTTGATGTGCAACAATCCACACACCCAGAGACTCAGATTCACCTCCTCCCTCTCTCTCCCCGCCGACACAACTCACTCCTTTCCCAAATTCCAGGATAAACACCGTTGGCCCTCTTTGCTCAGACGTCCATCCGTAGATGACACAACCACAGCCATGGGGCCTGGGGGAGGGGACTACAGTGGAGGAAGGGCTGGGTTGACAAATGCCTGTCTGGTACAAAGAAACTGGAAGTAGGAAAGGCAGGCTTACTTAAATCGGTGATGTGTGTGAAATCCCCTAACTTCCTGGCTGGCACATGGTTAGTGCTCCAAAATAGTCGTTATTAGCAGTATTATTGCCCAAAGTCCTATTTAGCAGTGAGATGGAGGACTTGGAACATGCAGCAGGATCCCTGGGTGCCCGCCGTCTTTCTCGCGGAGCGCAAGGGTCTCTGGGAGCAGGAGCCGGTCTGCTCAGCATCGTATCCTCAACATCTAGCCCTGGCAGAGACTGGGTTCTTCCATTTTCTTTTTTAACCAAATAGTTGTTCCCACTGTTTCTAGAACCACAGCAACATCAGTGACTTTCTCAATAGGGCAGAAAGTGGGTCTGAGGTATCAGAGGGTCTGAGGGAAACAAGGGGAAATGCAGGCGGATCCCAACCAGCCCGGACGCAGCAGAGGGGCTCCTCCAGCCCCGCAGGAAGTGGACTGAGGCCGCCTCGCTCCTCGGGAGATGGGTCTTCCTCCTCCACATCATCCCTCAGATGCAGCTCCGCTCCAGGAACTAAACTCCCTCCCAGTGACTCTCTGGGAAATGGAATGAAAGGAAGGGCCAGGAAACCCATTCAGGCTCACGGCATGACACAATGCACGGGGGAGGGGGGGCCATGAGCAGTGGGGGCCCCCGCGCCTGCCGCCGTTCCCAGGAAGGCACCAGCTCGGTGTGTGGCAAGTACAAGGCTCACAGACCCCGCTGGGAGTTGGCGGGCTTAGCCGACCCTGTCTGAGGACCAAACCTACGTGTGAGTGGAAGAATTTTTAATTTCTATGGTAATAAGGGGCTTCAACTACAGTCCTATTTACAGGCTAAATGTAGGAGCTACATCCCTGTGCCCCAGGCTGATCCCTGTGAGATAGTTTGACCAGGGACCAGCCATGACTGAGGAGAACCTACATGAGGACGAACCCGAGTTAGCAGAAGAAAAGAAAGGACAAAGTCCTTAAAGGCCTACTGAAGATGTGCCATGTGGAGTACAAGTCAGCTGTTTGAAACCCCAGATGCCATGTGGAGTACAAGTCAGCTGTTTGAAACCCCAGAACTCTTGCAACAGCCACGTGGGGGAGGCAAATACCCCAGGGAGTGCGCCCCAGGGAGGCCCCTTGGGGCTCCCCGCTCCTGCTGGCTCCCATCTGTGGCTCTCAGACAGGGGTGTGCTCACGAATCCCGGGGCTCCTGTCAAGAAATGTACACTCCTAGGCCTTCCTGCCACTTCCGAACGAGCCAGCTTCTACCTTGTGGCTGAAATATATATACTGGCTCAATATTTGAAGGGCAAAATTCATTATCTGGCTTGCCCTGCACGGCAGCTTCCAGGGCAGTAGAAGGATTAATATATTTACATAAAGTAAGCCTCCTGCCCACCCCACATTCCGCAGGACATCACTCCATAACAGCAGAATGACAGTTTGAAGGGGAACCTTCTAGAAAATAGTCCCCATTTATCGAAGCCCAGATCTCAAATGCGTGTGTCAAAGAAGGTGAAATAAAGTTATTTTCCTGTGTCTTCATGTCCCTTCAAGGAAATTTAGTTCTTAAAAAAAGAGAGAGAGAGAGATTGTCAAAATGTTCTCCAGACCGACGGTAGTGGGAGTGGAAGTACCATAACCGAAACAGTCATTTGCTCAGTATGTAACTCCTGTATTAAAAATAGTCAAAATGGTATTTCTGGAAGGTGACTGATCAAATTACAAGGTTCACTAAAGAGATATCCTAAAGAGACATTCAACCATTTTCCTGCTATGTTCACGCTATTCAACTGATTCATGAATTGCAACAAGGCTGTTTTGTCCCTGACAACTTGAGGGCTTACAATTGCCTTACGACTTGGGATGTTTTTAAATTCCCTTTTGGGAAAGCTGAAACACAAAGAGACTGAGAAGTGGTCCAGAGCCACAAATTAAGACAGTCAACACGTCAGAAAGCACTGAACCATATAAATGGAGACTCGTGTACTCCAAGTCAAGGGCATCTTAGCTCAAGCTGCTGTTCTCCATGACTTCAGGCAAGCTATCTTACTACACGGCTCTTCCATTTCCTCATCAGCAAACAGATCATCCATATTTGGCCTTCCTGCCTCCCGGGGTTGTCTTAAGGCCCCAAGGGTCCTTGTCCTGCATGAGTGAGGAGTGTGACGAAAGGAGATGACACAGCCATGGGTTGGTGAGGGAGCAGTGCCCTCGCTTCCCATTGATGAGTAAGGACAGAAAAGACACAGGCCCTGAAGAATCAGGTGGAGAACAAGAGTGGCTGGAGCAGGTGTGAGTGGCCTGGGAGGCTCAGAGCCAAGAGAGTACTCCCCATGTTTCAGCTGGCACTGAGTGAAGGCCAGCCATTAAAGAGGGAGTGGCAAGCAGAAAGGCTATAGAGTTGGAACGGGAAAGTGGAGAGGGATTCCAGAAGCCAGGAAGAGAAAAAGGAAGGAAAGCAGATGAGCTAGTTGTCTCTTTTGGCTTCCAAAGGGACCCCACAAAGGAAGGTGGCCAGGAGAAAGATGGGGGAGTGAGGGCCCCCTGCCCTTCAATCATCTATTTGCTCATTCAATAATTTTGAGCACCTACCATGTACTAGCCACTGCCCTAGGCACTTGGGAGACAACCATGACCTTTAAGAGACAAAGATTCTGCTTTTGTGGAGATTGTATTCTACAGAGAAGAGATGACAATAAATAATAAATAAGTCAGTGAGATTGCATGTTTGATGATGATAAGGGTTATTATGGGAAAAAATAAAGCAAGGACAGGTAATAGAGAGTTTGAGGGGTGCGTGAGGTCAAATTTAAACAGGATGATCAGGGAAGACCTCTCTAAGAAGGTGGCTTTGAGCAAAAATTTGAAGTTAGTGAGGCAGTGAACCATGTGGTCATTCGGGGGAAGAGACTATCAAGCAGGAGAAACAGTCTGAGCTTCATGCTATAGCCCAGCTTGTCAAAGCTCCCTGCTCTGACAATTGTACCTCATCCAAAGATGGCCACAAGAGTATCTCCCACCCCCCTGCTCTCCTTTAATATGACTTTGGCCCTCCTTCCATCATCTCAAACGCGGACAGGTTTGAGACTCTGGCAGAAGTGATTCTGTATAACTTCTGAGGTTGTGCCAGAAAAGACAGTAAAGTTTCTGCCTGGTTTTCTTGGGACACTCACTCTTGGAACCCAGCCACCATACCGTGAGGAAGGCCTAGCAGCCACATGGAGGGACTACATGTACGTATTCTGGCTGACTGCCCCAGCCGAGGTCCCAGCTGACAGCCATCAGGTCATTCCCAATTGAAGTCCTAGACCTCACAGAGTAAAAACAAGACACCTTTGCTGTGCCCCTTTCAATTCCTGACCCATATAATCCATGAGCATAATAAAATGGTTGTTTTAAACCTCTAAATTGAATGGTTTGCTATATTGTAACAGATAACTGGAGCATCCATGATAAAGGAAAGAGCACTACCCCAGCCAATAATAAATATTATATCAATTTGCTTGTCCCTTGTGCATATACCTTCTTCAAGCATCTCACAGGGAGTAGAGGTGGTTATGCTAAGTTAAGATTAATGTTTTTCTTTGCCCCTTGACCTAATAGTCTCAACATTACTGTAACAGAGATAAGCAAAAAAGAACAAATAGCCCAGAAACAAACCTTAATAAACATTAAAGGAAGTATTACAAATCAGTAAAGAAGGGAAGATTATTTAAAAATTGATACTGGAACACTTGGTTAACTACTTGAAAGAAAATCAATTTAGATCCTGCCCTTACATAAATTCAGTATAAATCAAAGGGCTTAATGAAAAAAAAATCAAATAATAAAAAAAATAAAGGTATATTTTATTTCTTGGAGGAAAAGACTTTCTAGATTTAAAAGCAAAGGAATTATAAAGGAAAATACCAATGGACTGAATTGCAGGCCAAAAAATTATATGGAGTATTAAAAGACAATGAACAAGGAAAAACACCTGCAACAAAGAAGCAAATAATAAATACCAAAAAAACAAAAAAAACAAAAAAAGCAAAAGCACTAAGATTCCAACTGGTTAACGGGCAAAGGACACAAACATAAAAATTCTAAATGAGAAAATCCAAATGGTAAATATCCAACCTGATGGGTTATCAAATAATTTCAAATTAAAATAATAATGAGGTAATAATGATCTTCATTTATAATAACAGCAACTGATGATAATGGTGCATCGTGAACTTAGTATTCTCACACACTGCTGGTGGAAATACATGTTTATATAACCTTTGGTGAAGTAAGTTGGCGATATGTGTAAGGGCAAACAGAAGAAAAAAAAACAACTTGAAACCAGTGTGAGGTAAATTTCCACCATTAGGAAAACAGTTAAGCAAATTATGATATATCTGTTTTAGAAAATATTAGGTATTTATTAAAATCATGTTCACAAAGAATTTTTAAAGATGTGGACAATGATGTGATCATAATTTAAATTTTAAAATATGCAAATACACGTATATTTCTGCAAAGAAAAAAAGTCTAAGATGTATCTCAAACTACTAGCGTTGGTTATCTCTAGGGATTACTGGCCAATTTCCTCATCTACTTCACACATTTATGTTTCAGTGGAATTTTTTAGGGAACAAAAACAAGGCAAGCCTGACCAAGGTTTGAGTCCCAGTTTCCCTGTAAGAGGAGGTAAGTGCTGTAGGTCCCTGCTGAAGATCGATTCTCTTGCCCACAGGAACCACAAGGCTATGCAGGATCATAGCACAGTTCAAATAGCTACCTTTGCAGGAAAGGGGACCAGATGTGATGACTTGCACACCAGCATTCAGTTTGTGGATGGATATATTTCACGTTCCTTTACCAGTCCACTGTAGGAACAGAGAAGTCTGGCTGGTCCACATACATGAACCTTGGTATAGACCCCCACTGGCTTTAGGAAAATATCAGTAGAAGCCAGGTGTTGAGGGATAGGACACCTGACTGCAGAGCAGAGATCCATGTAAGACCAAGCTTACAACCAACCACCAGTATAGGCATCTTCTGGCCCAGTGGAAGTTTGTATCTAGGCTGCCTAGCAGGCTGCCCTGGGTTATTTCCGACTAGCACTAAGGCCATAATATACCCATGCAACTATCCTGCACTGACCCCTTAAATCCTAGCAATGGAATGTCCTGGACAGGCTTCATGGGATCAGCTACTATATTCCTTTATGGGGGTCCTCCCACCCTTGTCCACCTAGGCCTCCCTAGGTAGGAGTCCAAGTCTAGTCACTGGCTGAGCATGTGGCAGTGGGAGGCTCAGACCTATTAGCCACAAGCAGTATGAAAAGGGGAAAAACAAATCAGGGGAGGTCTGGCACCAAGAGCACCAAACCTCTGATTCTGGAACCAGCTCTCAATGAATGGTTCCCACTATTTTCCTGACCAAGAGAAGCCTGTAGGAAATGCAGGAAAAGAGGCTTGGGATCATTCTTCAATGGATGCTACCAATATGGCATGGGTCACAGAATGACAGACCCTTAAAAGTCTTAGATATCGGCAACTCCTTTTGTTTTAGAGAAGACAAACTGAAGCCCAGAGAAGGAAGATGAGTGGTCCAAGGCCACACGGCTGGTTCACAGCATATCCTAGACCAATTCTGACAGAAGTCTGGCGTTGGCTTCGAAGAAACAATCACTGACTGAGAACAATGATAATACCTGCCTCATTGGGTTGGAGAGAAAGCACCCATATCCGATAAAGCGGCCTCCTAACCACCCCAACCCCCTGCTAGCCAAAGAATCCATGCAGCCTGTCGCCTTCAAACCCTAGACTGCGTATCATTAAGTCTCGGGCTGATAATGATCTCACAGGCCTGTCAGATACACAGACCCTCAGACCCAAGCTGCAGGAGACCTCACAACTTTTACCTTACCCTCTACCTTCCTCTCTTTCTAATTAAGCACTTCAGGCTTTCAGAGAATCTTCCAGAATATTTAATGATAGGGAGTTGACTTAACTGGTCTCTGGAACATTCTTAATTCAGAGAACCAAGGGCCTTGCCCAAGGAATTTAAGAACAAAGCCAGACAGAGGTGCAACTGACTAGCAGAGAATAGTGTGGCCTTTAGGACATCGCTGTGATCTTCCCGGGTCTCAGTTTCCTCATCTGGTGAGGAGACAAAATAGGCAAACTAGATAGTCACTAAGGTCTCTTATAGCTATATGTTTCTTTACATTTTTTCTTCAACTCGGCTATAGATTTGCTCAAAAGCAGCTCTCCTCACTTTCAAGTTGGCGGGCACATTTATGTGTCAAACAGTAAGCAGCATCTCTCCTTGGAAGAAGCCCAGGGAATCCCCAAAGGCTCCCTTGGAAGTGGCTTAGACTTAGCACACTGTGGGCGCCTTAGCTCACCGTGTTCCTATTCATGCTCCCTCCAGGAAGCAGAGGCACTGGCGGTGTCCGCCCCAGGCTGTGGCTCTGGCCACTGACTCCAGTGGTTTAGCAAAATGACAGCTCAGTGCTTCGGGATCCCACTGCCAATTGGTAGGACAGCCAAGTATTATTTCTCATAATTAGGGATAAGAAGCCAAGAATCCGATGGCTCGATTTCAGATGCCTCTTTCCTACAACATTCCCAAAGATCACGTCCAGAGCCAGAATGACCTTTGAGGGGGTGGAGGGAGCAGCTGGAGGAAAGGCGTGCACTGGGATGCACGGAGCCCCTGAAACCAGGTCGGCGCAGGCCAAGGGAGCGACAGAAGCTAAGGCGGGACCAGAACACGGGCATTTGGGATGGAGAAACCTGGTGGTAATACCAGGCAGGGATGGTCAGTAGTAATCACCCTGCTCAGAAATCAGTTCCAAGTCAGACAGGAGGTAGGGGGCCAGCTAAAAGCAATGGAGCAAAACGAGGTGCTAAGATCCTGTCCAGAAACATGTTCCAGAAGGGCTCTAGAGCCAAGTCCTAGGGATGGAATTCAGTATCAGGAGCTCAAAGCAGAATCTGAAAGGAAGAAGCAGATGCTTCACAGAAAGAGCAGGGACCTCTTCCTGGGTAAAGCAGTGGCCAGTGGAGCTGGGGTCACCCTTCCCAGCCACCAGAACAATCAGAACCCCTGCGACTTCCTCACTGCCCAGACGCAGTCTGAGGTTGGGCCTCAAAAGCCAGACCCTTTTCATGTCCTGGACAAAGCAATGGCCTCTGGCCAATAAAGCAGGTATTCCCCCATGTGTAGGGGAAACCGGTTGGTTCCGAAAGCTCTCTCTTTCAGCACAGCCCAGATTTAGCAGTGGACAAATACAGCTTCCATAGAGGGCCATTCTTACAACAACCTCCCCAGCTGCGACCAGAAATTGCTCTGCTATCAAAGCATCCACTAACTACGGACCAAATCTACCGATGCAAAGAAATGTATGTACACATCCTCTTGTCCCACTGTCCCAGGGTTTGTGCTTCCCCAACCATGTGTTGGCATGGCTGCTTTTGTGGTTTTAAAGATGGTAAGATTATTTCCTCATCTGTGGCCTCCTTCCCTGGTCCTCACCCCACCCCCACCACTCAGAACCAAGCAATACTTGACATCTGTCTACCGAAGCCCAGTACAAAAATGCTCTGTTGGAGGGACAAAGGCTGACATACTTGAAAGAAACCTTGGCCATGACAAGCTGAATCCAAAGGGACTAAGTGAAATCTCAGATACATCAGATCGGACATTTTCCTCGCTCTTGAGAGGGAAGTCAGAAATCAGTGAGAAAATTCATACGTTTAAAGTAAGGGGCACAGCTGGAGCGGCTGCAGTATCGTGGACGGGCCCCCTCAGCCCACATGCAGCCGGAGGAAACGCTCGCCGCATTGCCCAAGCATACCTCAGATAAACTGTCTCCACGTTACCGATACCGTTTCCCAACACGCCGGAGGATCGAAGGGAGCAGGCGTGATGGGGCTTTCACACGGGGAAACTGAGGTACGTATGGAGAAATCATTTTTAGAAAATCCTCCAGGAAGCCAACAGGGAGGCCAGTGTCTGCGTTCTGGACTTGCACACAGTTAGTTCTCATTTCAGAGGGGCCTTCATAAAAAATACTACAGACGAGTTCACACAGATATAAACCCCTGGGACTGCACTATATGTGCCTTGACAACTAGGTCCCTCCTTCCTCAGCCATCCGATGACCCTCCTCAGAGGTCCTCACCCACAGTCAGGCCTTTGTGCCTCAGCTGCTCCTCAGAACTGCCTAAGGAGCCTTTTAAAACATGCCTGTTATTGGGCAGTTCCTCAAAAAATTAAACCTGGAATGATTACTTGATCCAGCAATTCCACTTCTCGGTTTGTATCCCCCAAATTGAAAGCATGACTCAAACAGATACTTGTACACCTGTGTTCACAGCAGCAATACTCACAATGGCCGAAAGATGGAAACAACCCAAACGTATTCGCCAACAGATGAATGGATAAATAAAGTGTGGTATAAACACACCACAGAATATCCTTCAGCCTGAAAAAGGAATGAAATTCTGGCACATGCTACAACACGGATGGACCTTGAAGAGATTATGCTAAGTGAAATAAGTGGGACACAAAAGGAGACTTATTGTGATTCCATTTATAGGAAGTACCCTCATAAGGCAAAAGCAAAGAAACAGAAAGCAGTACAAGTGGTACCAGGGATTACAAGAGTGGGAGAACAGGGAGTTATTGTTTAGTGGGTGTAGAGTTTCTGTTTGGGGTAGTGAACAAGTTCTGGAAATACACAGTGGCAAGAGATGCATAACACTGTGAATGTACTTGATGTCAATGTACACTTCAAACTGTTTAAAATGGGACACCCGGGTGGCTCAGTCGGTTAAGTGTTGGCCTTCGGCTCAGGTCATGATCCCAGGGTGCTGGGATCGAGCCCCGCATCGGGCTCCCTGCTCAGCGGGGAGCCTGCTTCTCCCTCTCCCTCTGCAGCTCTCCCTGCTTGTGCTCTCTTTCCCACTCTCAAATGAATAAATAAAATCTTTAAAAGGAAGGAGGGAAGGGAGGGAGGAAGAAAGAAATAGAGAGGAAGAAAGGAAGGGAGGGAGGGAGAGAGGGAGAAAGAAGGAGAGAAAGAAAGAAAGAAGGAAAGAAAGAAAGAAAATGAACAAAGTGAGCCTGTTGAATTTGACTCTCAGGACCAAAAGTAACCTGAAAGATCACCAAATCTAACAACCTAGTCCCGTCACTCCCAAGCGCCCCCTCCATTCCTGACTTTAGCTTTTCCTCCTGGAGCTTATCTGTCTGACTGACTTCTAGGTCATTCATTCATTCAGCAAGCATTCACTGAGACCCTCTGCCAGGTACGAATGCTAAAGGGCTGAAATGCACAAGGACACCCCACGGAAGTACAATGCGTTGGTCCTGGCTTCTCCCCGCAATCATGGCCTACTGGTACCCATAATACAAATCGGCCTCCAAGCCCCATCCTACAGAAGGGAGCTCAGAGCAAATAGAATACCATGCATTTATATGTACCCCCATGGGGTCACACTTGCATATCAGAAATAAGCACATAACTTTTTTTTTTTTTTTTGCCTATTTATGAGCTCAAGTTGGAGGTTCATGTGGGCTAACGTATACTCTCACCACAGGCCCCTCACGCTTGCTGTTCCCTCTGCCTGGAGTTTCTTCTCCTCAGGTCTCCTCATGGCTCCACTTCTCACATCATTCCCGCTCTCACACCAGCCTGTCTCAGAGGCTTCCCCGACCGTCCTGTGGAAACCAGCTGCCCGCCCCCTTCCTAGGCTCCGTTTTCTCCATGACCCTGGTTACTCCCTCCTGTGCTACATATTTCTTGGCTATTGTCTGCTCTCCCTTCTACTTTTATCCCATTCCATTCACTGCTATGTTCCTAGTGCCTGGAGAGCAATTCAACAATCGTTCACTCATTCATTCAGGGAGTTAGTCAGTCGTTTACTGAATGAACTCCAGAGGCCGCCGTCCACCACTGATTTAATTGGTTCAAAATTTCACAGAATGCAGAGGCAAATTATGGGCAAGCTCCCCCACTTCGCGACTCCCACACAGAGGCTCTGCCCATCTGAAGTTCGGGAGCCAGGGCTTCAGGGCGGGAGAGCCTCAGGGCTCCTCCTTGGGCTTGCCCCTGGCCCCAGGGTGGGAGAATGCAGCAGACTGCCCCGGGGGGCTGATGTTCCCGGACGCTTGACCCCGCTGCCAGGTGGCTCCCAGTGAAACAGAAGCAAGGAAGCCCCTCTTCCCCAAGCCCAGCCCCAGAATGCTGGCCTCTTTCCGAGACCCAGAGGGGAGACATGACCACCAGATCACAGGGTGGGGGGCCCACCTGCTTACTGCAGTCTGTGGGGGCCATTAGCCCACCCACCCCAACTTGGGAGACAAATTGAGGAGCGTATTGTTTGGTAAGAATGGGTTTTCTGCTATTGTACAGAATAAAAAGCTGTCTTTTCATTCTGTTGGATTGCAGGATAAATCAAGTACACAGCTTTTTGTTTACAAAGAAACCACCTGTTTACCATTTGTAAGGGGACTTGATTGCCTCTGAGAAATATTGGTGAGGAGCTGCAGTGTTCTACCCACTGGAGTGCAGGGGGCGCAGAAACGGGAGAGAAGAGACAAAAGTTATTGGTCTTTAGGGACATTCAGTCTTTAGGAGGTAGAGTGATAATAATGGAAACTATGATCAGCCAAGCCTTGTGTTAAGGGTATGTCCAATGCATCTACTGAACTCACACATTCTTGTAATTATCCATATTTTACAGATTGAGAAACTGAGGCTCCGTGGTCATATGACTGGCCTGAACTCTACCAGCTGGTCAACCACTGACTACAGACTTAATCCCAAGCCTCAGTTTTATTCTCTGATCATCATCTCTAGGCAAATACGCTGCACTGTCCTGCTGGGACATTTTCTAACACAACTTCACTCAGCTCAGATCTAGACGTTTCCCAGCAGGCCCGGGTCACTACGGGGGCCTTGGAATTCCCAGTCCACCCTGGAGGATGGCCAGCTGCCAATCACTATGAGAAAGGAACTCCCCTGCCACAGGATTAGGGAGCAGAGGGAAGAACAGAGCTGGGCTGAGGGACTGGGGCACATCAGAGCTGGCAAGTGTGAGGCACAGGGTCACTGGGTCTGTGAGGACAGTGGCATCAGGAGATGACATCGGCCAGGAATCCAGCATCCAGAAGACATGGCTGGTAGATGGGGCAGGGAAAGAGGCCAGAGCCGAGCATGGGGCCTCTCAGCAGGCTGGCTGAGCAGTGAGCAGGCAAGAAACAGGACTGAGGCCAGGGACATCACCCCGGTGGCCCCAGGGGCCCAGGGAATACAATGTCACCCAGTGTCCTTTGCACCGGAACCATGAGGTCCTAGGAAACTAGGGCCCCCAGCTCCTCCATGCACGGTCCTAAAGCTCTACTGGCAGGAGCCTGTATGGCGGCACGAGGACACACAGATCTGACCCAGGGGACAAGAATCCCTCCTCCCATCAATTCTCCTAGATTCTGAGAGCATCAGGCCTGACGAACTTCCAACCTTTAGATGAAGCAGCTTAAGGAAATACTCTCCTCTTCAACCAGTGCCCCCCAAAGTGCCGGCCACGGCGAAATAAGGAGCGAACGCCAGCACACAACTGCTGGCACACTGTGTCCTCCTGTGAGAGGGCCTTTCAGTGACTAGGTCAGCGGAACCGATCTGTGAACTCAGTGGCTCTGGAGCGAGACCGTGTGTCATCCATGACCCGAACAGCGTGTGAATGGGCACGCGGTTTTAAACCATTCTGCTCCAGCTCCCTGGGCGAATGCCCTCTCTCCCCCAAACCAATGCAGCAACGTCTCCTGCATCCCTGCAGACCAACTGTGTGGGAAGCTGGGCCTCGAGGACTCGCCTCCTAGGCCATGATCTATCCATCTTGACTCAAAAGGAGGGGTGGGGCTGTCATGCAACAGCTTCTTCCGTCCCTTTGCTTTCGATAGCAGTAGAGTTGCTGTTCCTCAGAAATGAAGGCGGTGTGACCACTTAGGAACTAGGAAAGGAAGAAAGATTGCCGGGTCCAAGTCTTTTAGGGAGAAATTCCTCTTCCCAGCCAGTAAGCTTCCTGTAAATCTGATAACTAACAAGGCCGAAACTCCAGGGGCTGAATCTGTCAGAGAGAAGAAAGGCTGCCTGAGTTATTTCAAGGGGGCAAATTATTACTTCATACTCACCTGATGCTCAGCCAAGTCTTTATCACCTGAGATGACGCCCTCTGACTGCTGACGCCCCACGGTAGCTCTACAGCAGATCCAGGACACCCTGTCTGACACATGTCTTCTGCATCCATTAAAGGCTGCGTCTTGTCAGAAAAGGGATTGGTAAAATGCCATCTTTCTTTCAGACCTATCCTTGGAGAGATGTCCGCCTCATTAATGACAAGGCCACTTTGTCATCTCTCAGAGCAAATCTCCCCCTGGCTGCCTTGGGGAAGAACCTGCTCCCCTCCTTTCTGCTTCGCACCTTTGCTACCTGTCGGCTTCCATCTTGCTCGGGCCTGTGGTCACTTGCAATTAGCTGTGAAGTAGAAAGAACCAGCCAGGAAGGCTGATGCGTCCCGAGGCAGGAGGGTGTGCCAATCTGATTTGGAAAGGAAGCAGAAGCTTGGGGTTTGTCAGAGCCCTTCAGTGATTTGCTGAGTAACCTCTGACAATGGTTCTTAAATATTGGGGGTCATGAATCCTGCCAAAATCTGATGAAAACTATGGATCCTCTCCTCAAAAAAAAAAGAGCCCATACATGCAATGTACATAAACACACAACCCACTTATGGACCACAGATGAAAAGCCACTGACTTAGGGTTGTCCCCAACCCCAACACCTACCTATGCTCCTCTTTTCCTCTGTTATAGGTCCTTTGGGATCTATAGATAGATGGATTTGGATTCTCAGCACTGAAAGAATAACATAAGTGGGTTTATTATAGTGGCATATATCTGGAAGGGAGGAGGTCTGGGTTTCAATTCTTCCAGTCTCTAATTGCTTAGGTGTAGGAAAGCTGTATTTCCTCTAGTCACTTCATTGTTTAAAAAAAAAAAAAAAAAAAAAAGAGGGTGATGAACACCTTCTCCAAGGAGTCTTCAGGGTTCCTTAAGGAACAACCAGGTGGTTCAAGCCAGGAGCAAGGTGGAGGCTGGGTGAGCAGGGGTTTGCGTGAGCAGGGCATTCTCCTACCCTCCCCTTCAACTGGAGAAGCTCTTCTAGTCTTGAAGAATTTGAGCAATCTGGATTAGAGGGTCTCTAACGTCCCTTCCAGGCCTGACTTTCTGGAATTCTAAGTCTGACCAGAACAGAGAGATGAACCAAGGAAGAACAGCTCAGAAGGGGCCTCAGTGGGATCTGCAGACCCCAGACCTTGCCTCTGCCTCCAACAGAATGGAAGTCTGTCGTCAACCTTGCAGCCCCAGAGGTCACTGAGTCAAAGCCAGAGGCACCTGGCATGAGATGCAAAAGGTACAGAAGAAAGCCAGGAAGAAAGACCTTGCTGGGGAAGGGGAAGAGGCGCACCACTAAGCAATCGCTGGCGAGCCCTCCAGTTACAGGGAGCGGAACCTTGCAGAGCTCCAGGGGCACCGAGCGAATGCTGAGAGAACGAGCAGGCTGGTCCCGACTCACTCAGTGTGGAACTGTGTTACTGGTATTGTTCTGCTAACTTGCTAAATAGCTATAATTAAAACAGGGCTATTATCATTAATTATGATCTTCCCTCTTCTGATTGGCAGGTTGGTGCTTTTACCAAGTTTCAAAGAGCAGCATTTCTGCATCTTACAGGAAGCGAGAGAGAGAGAGAGAGAGAGAGGCGGGGCTGAACAGAGTTCTGACTCTGGAGCAAGGGGCACGGCGGCATTGCGGGCTCGGCAAACCCCTGTTTGCCGAGGGGGGCAGGCTCCCCTGCCAGCCCCTCCAGACACAGCAGCCCGCTGCCTGTCTCCCTGACTCCTCCACGCGCTGTCACAAGTCGGGCCCTTGTACTTTTCACAAAGTAACGCGATGAGACTGGGAGAGCAGGCAAGAACGGGGCCAAAATTCCACTCGACTTCTCAAAGCCTCGCTGAAATGTCACCTCTTCTGTGAAACTTCTCCTAACTCCTCACCCTTCCACAGCCCCTTCACAGGCTCCAGGTCAGAATGAACCACTCTCGTCATTCTCTCCACTCTGTCTACACCTCCCTTTTCCCTAGTCTTACACCGCCAATCTTCGATGATGTCTACTGCCATCAATTTGGAGAGAGACTCAGTGGAGGCTCCCTAATCCAGGGAATCCTAGGAGGAGGCCCGCTCCACGCTGTGACACCTTCCCCTCCTGAGCCCCAGCCCTCCAGCAGCCTGCGGAAGACCCCCACCCACACCACAGCCCCCACTCAACGTGTCCATGTGCAAACACGGACACCATTTGAGGTTGTCAAATAAACATCATCACTTCCAAGTCTGCTATGAAAGGCAAAAGGAGGTGAAGGATTAGAAGTATGAGAGCCCTGGTGTCTCCTCACGGCACACCTTGGCTTGATCCAGAACATTTTCCAGAACTATGGCTGTCAGACTTGAAAGTGTCAAAATCAGGAGAATAGAGGCAGACAGGAAGAAACCAAGTGAAGCTTGCATACAGGCCATTTAAAAAATGAGAAAAAATAATGTATAAGCATAACATGATGTCTTGACATAAACTATTACACTGAATTAAATTGAAACTTCACTAATTTATAAAAACTAGACAATACCAAGTAGATCTCACCTCCGTGGTGGAATAGACATAAGGAGTCAGAGGAGCTGTTTATGTTTTCATAATAGTAGAGTCATCTGATAAAATACAGGACACTAAATTAAATTTGAATTGCAAATAAAGAATGAATAAATTTGGGATAGCACATGACTATCCCGAATATTGTATAGAACACATTTATCTGAAATTCACATTTAACTGTGCATCTGGAATATTTATTTGCTTAATCTAGCAACTCTACCTAATACCCAAACATCTTTTACTTGGTCATAAACAGAAAAAACAAGGAAGCCTACTCTTGATATTGACAGAGAATTTTTTCTTTTTTTTTTTTCCCCAAATACTTTTTACTTTTTCTTAAAAATTTTTTAAAAAGGCATTAAAGAGTCTCTTGACTTCCCTTTTAAGAAGGTCAACAGAATGGGGCCCCCCCACCCTAAACTCACTCCTTCTACACACAACACAAAGCCTGGACTGACTCCAGCCACTGAGGTCTATTTGCCATTGGGATTTGCCATTGCTATTTTCCTTACTCTAGGCCCTTGCTTTCGGTACCCTTGCCTAAATGCTCTTAACCCCATCTCTGTGAAATGCTCAAGGCCCACCTTTGCCCACCTTACCTAGAAAACATTCCCTGCCCCCCCACACTGTCCATCCTCCAGCCTCTGCCCAGTGATACTCATCAGCGCATGATAATGATGTCTCAAGGTGGGTGTCGGATCTTTTCACCTGTACCCCACCCCCTAAAAGTGCTGGCACTACACTAGGCACACAATGACCTTCAGTGAAAAATGCTGAAAGGCATTTCTCTTTCCTGAGATAAATACAGAGCTGAGGAACTCAAACTCAGTGGGGTAAAAACTAGGCTCAAATCTATTCACACCTTGAAGAATGAGACGGAATTTTCTCGTAGGCCAATTAATTACCTTTGAGCCTGCTGCCTAAGAAAAACCGATCACATGGAGGACATTGTGAGAGGCAAGGGAGGGATGAATTGGAGGAAATCGGAGGGGTGAAGAACCATGAGAGACTGTGAACTCAGAACAAGGGACTGAGGGTTTTGGAGGGGAGGGGGTTGGGGGATGGGCGAGCCTGGTGGTGGGTATTGAGGAGGGCACGTATTGCATGGAGCACTGGGTGTGGTACATAAACGGTGAATCTTGTAACACTGAAAAAATAAAATAAAAGTATTTGGGGCAAAAAAAACAAAACAACGTGGCATACAGTAGGTCTTCAATAACTGCACACTTGCAGCCCGCACCCCCTTTCATGGGAGATATAGAGAAATCCGGTTAAGAGCATGGACTCTGGAGTCAGTCGGCCCCAGCTGCTGCCTAGCCAGGTAACCCTGGGCACCTAGGGAGCTTCTTAAACTCGGGGAGCTTCCATTTCTCCATGAGTCATATGGGGATAGTATACCTATCTGTGTCCGCTGTGAGGATCAAATGTGATAATGCAAATAAAATGTTTGCATAGCACAATGTAGGAGCCACGGGAGGTGTCAAAAATTGGTAGTCAGCAATAACGACGAGACAGCAGCCTCATCTCAACAGAAGTAAACCTAAACGATTAAAAAAAAAAAGAAAGAAAGAAAAACCGATCACATGTGTGCAGTACATGGGCACCTGGTCCTCTACCTCTTTGGGCACCTGCCTCTTGGTCTTTGTTAGCCCTCCATCAGAGACTGGATGTAAAAAAATCACAAAAGCTGAAACTCAAAACTCAGGCCAGTGATACCGGGCATGTCTGTTTTTCTCCAGGAGGGAAGAGGATGGAAAAGGGCCTTTAGCTGACAGTAACTTGTCTGGCCTGAGGGTAAGTGAATCTCAACCTTGTGCTGTCAACAGATGGTACAACCTGAGGATACAACCTGGAAAAGAGGCATTCAAGTCAGAGAGACCTACGTTTGACTTCCAGGTGGTTCACCCTGGACAAGTCCCATAACCTCTTCGGCTTCGGTGCCATCATTGGTAACATGGGAATAATTACACCTAACTCATAAAGTTGTTATGAAGAGGAGCAGATATAACACGGTGAAGCGCTTAGCTCAATGCTTGGCAGCGTAGACATGTAATAGATGTCAGTTTTCAAATTCTCATCGTAAGACTTGCCACGGTTTACACAGTAAACGGGAGAAGAAAGCCTCAAAGAGGAGCGTCCCACGTGAAATCAGGAACACCTCAATCCACCCCAGCATTTCGGCTACTTCTGTACATTTCTCTCAATGCCTCCCTGAGTGACTGATTGTTGTTATTTTGTCTAGTGCGTCTAAATTTTTATTGGGCATACAGATTACCTGGTACGGATACATTTCAGGTATCTTGCTGCTTAACAAAGTCCCATCAAAATGTAGTGGCTTAAACCACCACCATTTTATTGTATCTCATGATTTTTATGGTTCATAAATTCCAGCAGGGCTTGGCCAGGCAAGTCTCCTGCTCCCTGTGAATTCACTGGGGTAGCTGGTGGGACTCAGCTGCTGGATGGGCTGGTCTCAAGGGCCCACAGTAGCTTCACTCGTACCTCTGGCACTTTCGCCAGGATGGCTGCAAGTCAAGGGTCAGGCGGGACAGGCTATCCAAGTACCTTCCCGGCTATCTGAGGCTGCTCAGACTTCTCACATTGCAGCTGGTTTCCCCCAAAGTGAGCACCTCGGGAGAATCGGGAAAAAGCTACTTGGCCCTTTCTGATCTACTTTCAGAAGGTCATGTAGCTCCTCCTGCCATATGCAATTGGTCAAAACAGTCATAACCCTAACCAGATTCAAAGAGAGGCTCCCCACCTCTCAATGGCAGGAATTGGGGCCCATTTTTTAAACTGTCACCCTGGGAGTCTTGTTAAAATGCAGATTCTGGTTCAGCAGGTCTGGGGCGGGACCTGGGATTCTGCATTTTTTTAAAAATTCCCCAGTGGTGCTGCTACTGCTCTTCCCCAGATCATACGGAGTAGGAAAGGTTTCGACAGCCCATCACGCTGCATCTTTCACTGAACCCAAATCCTGTCTGTTCCTGTTTCTGTTCTCTCATTTCCTGGTAGCTTCATTTAATTTAGAACTCAGCCAGACAATCTTTTCTTGGGCTCACTGGAAGGATGGCTATATTCAAAGACCTTTATTTCAAAAGAAAGAAACATCCCTGTGTTTAGATGTCAGAAGGAAGCTTAAAATGGCTAAAGGAGAAAATCTATGGCAAATGAGCATGTCAGGTCAGGTAACCATAAGAACTTCTGGGCACCTTTCTCTGCACCATCCATTTGAGGAGAGACACATCCAAGAAGATACCTGTGAAAAGAGGGCTCACTGGCTGTGTATCACCTCGAGAGACTCAGCAAGGTCAGGACCCAGCTAGTTGCTGACCAGTGAATACTGACGCTGTGTGTTCTGGTCATACGAGTCAAGACCCAGTTATCATGGTTGTTCCTGGGTGTGGATGGTTGGGCCTGAGGCACTGAGTATATAGTTCAATCAATTATCTTTTCTATTAAAAAAGGACCAGGTACTAGCTAATGACCAAGGTTAACACAACTTCATTTATTAACATTTACTTGCTTATTTAAGGAACGATACAATTCAGGGGCGCCTGGGTGACTCAGTTGATTAAGCATCCGACTCTTGATTTTAGATCAGGTCATGATCTCAGGGTCATGAAATCGAGCCCTGTGTCCAGCTCCATGCTGGACATGGAGTCTGCTTAAGATTCTCTCCCTCCCTCTCTCTCTGCCCCTCCCTTCCCTTCCCTCTTTCAAAAAAAAAAAAAAAGGAATGATATAATTCAAAGCAGTATTCAGAGAAATATAAACCTCTGGATATAACAGGGTAATTTCTGGATTAACTCTCAACTGCTCCAAATTACTATCTCCATAGCATCTATTTTCTTTAAAGGGACTTTTTTCCTTTGTTCAACCCAACAAGTACAAATTCCTGGGGCTGTACTGCTCTAGCCACTGAGCCTCATTCAGAACTTAGAGACTCATGGGCACCAGTGGCCTTGACACCTACCATGTAATTCCCCACTGCCACCAAAAACAAAAACACCTCACTAATGCTTCTTTTCAGTATACCATATTAGCTCTGGAGTACTCTAGGTTCATAGAAGTCAAGTTCAAGAAATATATGTGACTTCCTATCAATTTCTCAAAAATGATTTACTCCTACTATATGCAGTCTTCATGTTTTTTACACTTCCATTCAAAACCACTTGGAAAAAAAATACCAAGTTACATGCCAATTTCTAAGACTGTTTCTTTACTATTCGAAAAATCTTACTCCAACATCCAGTATGCCACTTCCTCTGACTCTTAGGAAACTCACTGTTGGTATAAAAGAGGGATTTGCATGCTGTTTATTTGTATCAGAACATTTCGTCCAGTGAAGTCCTAAGAGGATCCCAGTGTATAAAATTCATGAAGCTGTAGTGGAATCAAAAGTGGGGGCATCTCCATCCCTGGACACAGTCTGAAAACCACTGTGGAGAAGTTAACTTAAACCAAAAAGTGACTGTGAATAGAAAACTACTAGTCTTGCAGCTTCTGCTTTAAAAGTTGTGTCTTTTAACTTTGGTAACATTTAAAAGCACATCTGAATAGAACAAAATGTTTCTAGAGCTGTACAATAGTCTCTCTGCAGACCGGAGAGAGGCGAAAGAAGGAAGGAGATCTGGATCTATGGATCTAGAGAGAGAGAGAGAGAGAGAGAGAGAATGAAAATGAGGGAGGAGTGGATGGTCAGGTGAGGTGTATGAAGACGGTCTCAAGTATTCCTAGCTCTAGATGACTGAGGAGTCACTGCATTTACGATGCAGCTTGCTGAGTGAAAAGGAAAATCACCGGAGAGCCAGCTATTGCTAGATTCCACTGAGAGTAAGCTGGTAAAACAAGACAACAGGGTCTTTGGCATATACATCATGGAGCAAGGCTTCGAAAAAGGTGTACGTCCTGAGGGTTCCAGGCCCCTAAATGAGTACTTCCAGGCCATTTACACTTTCCGTGGATCACAGAGCATACACGTAGGAGAAGCAGGCTCTGCCCTCTGCCTTAACTGGGCATTCATTCTGGCGATAGACCCTATACCCCGCAGCACTCGCACTGAGATTTAGCCGTTCTGTGGAACTGCCTTTCCCCCATGCCAATCAGACTGTGTGTCACTAAAGAGACCATGTCTTCTGTTTGGTAAACTCTGTTAGTACCTAACCAACTTTCATCCTGTTTTAGGATGAAAAAGTGGGAGTTTCCAAGGTCAAAGCGGCCTGGGTCTGAAGTACCAAATGCCTTTGATGGAAATCTGGATTTCTGTGCACTGGGATTTCTAAAGGTGAGTTTGAAATTCCATCTTTTGTTCTCTCTGCTACAAAGGAGCTAGACTTGATAGTCCTTCTCCGGTCTCTTGGAACCCTCAAAACAAACATTTGAGGGAGTAGGATTTCCTTTTTAGGCAGAACCTCTAAGAGGGGAGTGACAGTTAGCTTCTTTTACCTCCTAGATAGAACCACCAACAATACTGTATATTTGAATAATATTAAACAGTTTGCAAAGTATTTTCACATTTATTCTTTCTTTGTGCTCAGAATCTCTGGAAGGTGGGCAGGGTAGGTACCAAAAGTCCTATTTTATATATGTGATTAACCTAAAGTCATTGAATTAATAAACTGTGAATGTGAATCTAAAAACAAAGGTCTTGTAAAGCTAAATGTTCCCTTCCCTCAATTTCACATAGCCAGAGACTTGCCTCAGGTCACGGACCAGAAGCAGGCTCAAGTCTTGTATGGAAGCCCCCAGCATCATGGTATTTGAAAGTCATTCCTTTGAGGGTAAAGACTGTTCTCCTCCAAAAATGGAAATAATGATCAGTCATGCACATGTCAGTGACACTTTGCAGCAGATTTTTTGAAAGAGGTGGATATAGGAAAACAAGCAGTGTAATGGGAGACCTGGAGAGGATGCTGGGTGACGATCACCCTTCTACAGTAATGTGGGCAATGCGACTCAACTTTAACGAGTGTAATGTTGCAATTAACACTTATCTACATCAGGAAGTTTCTGATCAAGTATGTCATTCATGCCTCCCAAGCACTTGTCAGATCATCACGGTCATAGACCACAGACACTGGAAATGGCCTTAGAGATCACTCTGCCACATCTCATTTAAAAATGACAAGTCTGAGGCCAATAAAGAAGAACATATTATGATTCTGGGGAGAACTGTAAGAAACTGCTAAATTCTGATACTGCCTGGGAATCAGAGCTAACATTTACATCATCCACCTACTCAGGGAGACATTGACTCACCGTCAACTCACACAGACCTGGAACCGCCACCAAAGTGCTGAGGCCTCAGGGTCAGAGAGGTCATTGCCAGTCACAGGTAGACGCCCAGAGGCAGCAAGACTTGAGTGCCACCATGGTGGGGAGAACTCGGGCACAGCACCCCAGACATTCAGCCTATCTCCACACGTTTGCAGAGCGAAGAGCAAGATTCAGCAAAAGCCCATTCCCTGACCGTGTGACCTCCGCTTGGGTGAATGGTAGCTGGACCAAATTCAACCGCTCTCTCCCTGACCCATCAAATGACTTTGTTCACAACCATGGTCTTGAGCATAAGGGGGACTACATTACTGTCCTGCAAATATTGTCCCTTCTTCCCACCCTCCATGGGAGGATAGGCTTCCCTGCCCCACCGATGGTGGCCTGGACCTCAGGATACCATTGGGCAGCTGGAACGTATGTAGACGTGGCAAGGTACCAGCTCCAAGCAGAGGCTCGCCCGTACTTGTTTCCTCTGCCATGGGAATACTGAGGCCTGGAGAAGAGGTGCCCCTTCATCCTGCATCCCAGAATAAGATGCACGGAGCAGATCCGAAGCTGTGGACAGCCTGGGGCAGAGCAACTGTGGCCGTCCCATGACACAAACAAGCAGCATGAAGGAGAGAGCTATAAACGGGGTAAAGCAGTAAGAGTTTGTGGTTATTTATGTGGCAGAACCAGAGGAAATTTTCTCCTACACTCTTCATCTGTTCGATTGTGATTTCTGGGTAAAGAGATACAACGATTTCCCCCCTTTCATAACTGCTTCTGCGCGCTTACCCTGCACCAGACCCTGTGCTACGTGCTCTACAGTCATGAGCTTGTTTGATGGTCGCAATGACCTATCACGACATGACTGTCCCCATTTCACAGATGATAAAACTGAAGCTGAGAGAACCAGAAGGCTGAGAGCTAAAGGGCCTGGTCCATGATGGGGGGTCAATCTGGGACTTGAAACCAAGACCATCTGTGCCAGAGCCCTGGGCCTCATTGGGACCACCCCAGAGTGCTTCTGTGGGCATTGATGGAACCGGGAAGCCCAGAGGCCAGGACATCCAGAACCTGTCCCCTGCTCTGGCACACATACTCTTTCCCAACAGAGTCTAATCTTGTTTATGTTAAATAGGTTCTAGGGAGAGGGGGAAAAATGACGTGTGGATCTTCAGAATGACCAAAATATCCCCACAAGCCCATTTTTAAAAACAAGTTGATTGAATTCTGAGCCTTCCCAAGGTTGACACGGTCAATTCCATCATGCCCAGAGCCTGGGAGACCCAGCTTTATAAAGCCATCCAGCCCATTCTCCACTCGGGCACAGCAGCGCCTTGCGATGGCCATAATGCTTCTGCCCATGATTTACAGCCCCATCTATCCCGGGCCGCTCCTGATGGGCCGCTGTCATCCCCCGCTGCCTGACGGCTTTAGGGATTCTTCGCAGGCCATAATTTCTGAATATCTCTCCCCCTCCCCTTCCCTAGCCACGGAATTTCAGCTACTTTCCATTCAGAAAAAGATTGCTCCATTTATTCTCAGCTTCATGGTCCTTTTTACATTTATCTACTGCTCAGCCGCCTTCCTGATCAGGTATTTAAAGATAAGCCAGTCTACTTCTGATGAGTGACCCTGCTTTTTCTCATTGCTCTGAGTCTCTCCCTGGCAGACTCAATATCGTTTTATATATTTGCAAGCTTCCAACTCATTCCATTATTCTTTTCCTCTTATCAAATGAGATAATGGATGTGGAAGGGTCTACAAAACTAAAAAGAGGTATATAAATATTAGTTCTTTGTTGTTGTCGTTGTTTCTATACCTAACAACTTCCCAAGTTCAATTCACTGTGGCGAAATGTTAGCTCTCCCTGCTGTGAAGGTTCCCAGATTCGTTCTTAGCTTCAAACAAACCTAACGCCCGGGTTGAGGCTGTCTGGGTCTGAATCATCTGGTATCCAATGCCGCCTATAATAAACAGATGGCTGCCCAGCTTCAAGATGGCTCGGTTACCTAGATTCCTGTTTCCACGAGATCTGTAGTTAGAGGAATTAGCTCGTTTAAATGAACGGAGCTTATTAAATTTCAAGTGCAATGGCTCAAGAAGTTCCTTATGTAGGGAAAGCATGGGGCTGACCGAGCCTGGTTCAATTCCCACCCTGCCATTTATAAACCAAATGACCTTGGTGAAGGTCACCTCTCTGAGCCTCCATCTCCTCATTTGCAGCCTCTCCCTGGACTCCGATGAAAGCTAAAGTCAGTAGTCCTATAAAAACCCTCAGCAGAGTACCTGGCACATGACAGTCATCCAATAAAAGTGTGTGAGACTAATATTAATAAAGGAATGGAAGACCAGAAGTCACTGCAAATAATTTAAATGCTCATAAGCTTTCAAGTTGAAAGGGATGCCAAGGCTCTGAAATCTATTCTTATACTAGAAAAAGATCAAGAAACAAAGGGAGAACTTGGTGGTCCTGCTCTGCAAGCTCTGAGGACTAGGGCCACACCTGTCTCCATCCCGTCCCTGGTGCCTGGGCTCATGGTAGGCGCTTAGTGGGTATTCGCCACCATTGTGGACCATGTTGCTGGACCCAAGATAGGCAGCAAAGCAAGGAGGCTAATGGCAGGTCTTAGGGGTCTGGGAGCCCTGAGCAAGAGCCCAGCTCTTCCACTTGGGCAGGTGACTTAACCTCTCTAGGCCCTTGTACAAATGGGAAAAGCAATCATACTTTCCTTGTGGCACTAGGATGGTTTCCTAGGATGGTTATATAAGAAAAGAGGCAAAACCCGACTCAAAAAAATGCCGCAAAAACCTAATAAAGTGTTAGCTCTTAAAACTCACAATAACTTATCTAAGATCACCTAGCTAACAAGTAGGAGAGCAATGAGAACCCAACAACATGATTTCTAGCCAGGATATTTTCTTCTACAGTAGGAAAAATGACATTTTAAAACATCAGGGCTCTATCATGTTATCTAGTATTCCATTCTTGCTCCCAAGCACTTTTCTTTAATGTAGTATATCCTTTGACTCTGGATTCTCTTTAAATTCTCAAGTATCTTGCTTTTCCATTAGGAGGAAGACAAGGGGAAAAGTCTGAGAACATTCCTGCTTTACACACACACACACACACCCCCTACACATTTTCTCCTTAAAATGCACTTTTGGGGTCAACATTTCCAATAGAAGGATGTAGCATTTGCTTAACAATCACTGGAAACCATAAAACCCCTAACACTTCTATCAGTGGTAAAACCTCAATATGTCAAGTCAAACGTCCAGGCTCCTTCATGAAGAATTCGTATTCAGGTGTCATCATTATCTATAATGCGTTTTTGAATCAGGTCTTAAAACTTAATGTGGCTTTTACGCCTGGAGATAAGGCAGGGTTTGGGGTTGACAAGTTACGGGGGCACACATGAGGGCCGCCGGTTGTTCCTACTTCTCCAGGATGATTTAAGACCATCATTAGCCCTGAGAGTTGTTCCTCCTCCTCCCCGCCATTATGCTCCATGAACGGGTGACACCCGCAAAGGCAGGGCCACACTGACGCGCATCGAGATTCCACTAGAAAATCCTCCCTTCATGCTGAAAGACACTAGAAGTGAACAAGGGTTAAAAGACAAAGCTTTCCTCTAAAAGGGAACGGGCTGCGAATTGAAAGTTATACGGCTGAAAGTCTTGGCAGAGAGACAAAAATTTTCTGAGAATGGAACCAGGAAGCTGTGGCCTGACCCCCTGGGCCGTGGCCATCAGCCGGGCCGCGCCTCTGCCTCTGCTGCTCTCGCAAACCGACGGTGGCTTCATTCAGGAGCTCCCTGACCACCAAAATTGAACGGTTAATTGTGGGCTTCCATCTGGTCGACTGCTGGCCAGATTATCGGCTCCCTGGACTCTATTTTGGCCAACGGGCCTTTGAAGGGAGGAGCCCAGGAGCGCGCTCGTGGCGCTCCAGCCTGTTGCGCGGCCCAGGGCAAAGGACGGGCTCTGGAGGCTCGGCACCTCAGAGGAGCTGACATGGGAGGGGGACATGAGGTATGAGGAGCATTTCCCAGGATGGAAAAGAACAAAAGGGCACCCTGGAAGAGGGACCCACTTAACAAAAGCACAGAGCTGTGCGGCTGAATTGGGTCTTGCTATGGGCCGAATCCATAGGTCGGTGCCTTCCCCACCCCCATCCGCCTGTATGAAAGGAAAGAAAAGAAGAGAGAAGCGTGAAGGGAAAAGCCAGCAGAGACCCAGTCCCCAGGTCCCGGACCCCCAGCCCCACCACCACAGAGGACCTCTCCCTGCCTTCAGCCGTGCCAGGAGCCCACCTGCATGCCCACCTCATGCTGTCCCAGGAGGAGAGCAGGTGTGTTTTTTCCCAGTGAGTCCATTTTGGTTCCCTTTTCCAGAGTCTAGGTTTAAAAGCACCAAGGAAAGGCCACATACCTAACCAAAAATGGAAGAGAAAAAGGCTTCTTTGAAACTGATCAAATGCAATTAAGGCAGAATATCCAACTCATCTACCTTTGATTAACCTCTATCTGAAGAGAAATGATTGGTGATTAAGAATTAGATGAGGTGACTAATTATATCAGGAATCTGCCTTCGAAGAAATCTCTTTCGGCACCAGAGAAAAAGCTGATAAAAAACAATCATGGCTGTAATGGTGCCTTTTAAGGAGAATAATTAACCTGTAATAACAATTTTGGCCTCAACTTAAGCCCTGTAAAATAATCCTTTTTCATTAACTTCAAGTTCAATTAGCATCAATAATGAGCGTTCGGTTCGGAGTCACCGCAGCATCGAGCTCCCAGATGGCTGATTCCGTGCAGCTTAGCCTCCAGCTGAAAGGCCCTCAAGCCCTTTGCTGCCACGGGAGCTGCGTGTCCCCAAAGTGGGAGGCTCTGACTGCACTCATTGCAGGGTCAGGAGAATTCAGTCTTCTGAAAAGCGGGAGTTTCATATGACACTGAGGTTGGTAGGGAGGAAAAGGAAGAAGAGAAGGAAGAGGAGGAGGGAAAGGGGGAAGCAGATGCTGCCACCACCAGCTCCCGTGGCCTGTTAATCTAAATGTTTGATATCCACGAGACTATGGACCAGAATGATAGCGAGACTTCTATCTTTGCCGGAGTTGGATTTGCAATCCAGACACTCTCCTGGGTTGGCCCACGTGAAGGGAAACCACCGACAGGATAGGACCAGAGGGAATTGAGAGCCTTATACAGAACTGTCTGCTCTTTCTAGATCTCCCAAAATTAAAAACAATGATGGAGACACTCAGCAGGCATTCCCCCTCCCTTCTTGCTAAGAGAAGCTCAACTGTGGTCAGGTTTGGGGCATCTGTGGAGGTCAAGGGCACTGCCCCAGACCTTGGAGATGACTGATGAACGGTTTAAGCCAACGGTTCTGAGTGCGGTCTCGGCACCAACAGAGGAGATGTTAGAAATGCAAATTCCCAGGCCCTGCCCTACACCTGCTGAACCAGAATCTCTTGGGGGGGGGGCAGGAGGAGAGTCTATTTTAATAAGCCCTGCCAGCGGTTCTGGTGCACGTTTAGGTTTGAGACCAAGCGAACCGTGTTCTGCCCTCTGGATAGCCTCTCGGTTTGGGCACAGCCGTGTGCGACCTGAGCAAATGGGACACAGGGGAATTCCACCAGGGGCCTTTGGAAAAGGTTTCCTCCCTCTTATGAAGGAACAAAAAAACAAGCCTTTGCCCTCTTCTGCTGTGTGGGAAGGAGCTTCTGCAGCCAGCAACCCTGAAGAAGGCGGAGTGGAAAGCCAGGGCAGCCCTGGGTCCTTCACTTTGTTCTGCACCGTGAGCTACGAGTTAACTGACCCAGGAGCCACAGCAGCGCCACACCTCTTATTACATAAGACTGTTGAGCCACTTCCAGTTGGGTCTTTATTACTTGTAGCCAAAAGCACTTGAACTGATCTCAGTGAGAATAAACACACTCACGGTACAGAGTGTCTCTACTGCGCTTGCTGCACGGAGCATGGCCTACGATGGCCGTGAGCCACGTGCTGTGGGGACTGCACAGCCGTCATCTGCGTCCTCCTCACTGCTCCTCGCTGACCTGCAGCCCTCACTAGCAGCAACGCTTCTCTGGAAGGCTGTAGATGACACGCGCCGGCTGACCGGAGAATGCTCCAAGGGGCGCGGGCTCGCGCCTTCGTCCCAGTCTTGCCCTGATCAACGCGGCTCGGAAAGCACCTGCAGATCTACCCTGTGGCAGGCTGACGCCCGTTCATCCAGGGGTTAAACTCCAGAGCAGGAGAGAAAAGGAGGCGATTAGCCAGTGTGCATGGAGGACCACCTGAAGGATGTCAGGGGAAGCAGGCTGCCAAATGGAAAGCCTGGACCCATGAGGGCTGTAGACCGAGCAGTGGCCTCTCGGTGTACCAGGACAGGATGGGTGGCCGGGCCACGCATTAGGCTGTCCTTGTCTTTCACCCCCAGGAATTCATTAGCCTCGAAGCGGAGTTGCTGCCTGCCCCTCTCTCTTCCCCACTCTTTTCTCCCTGGCCCATCGTTCTTAAATATGTAAAACATAAGCACACTCTTTCCCCTTAATTCTAAGGAAATTCCAATTTAGTCACTTCAAAGTAATTTTGTCTAGCACCCCGCATGGTGCCTTGTGCAGAGTGGGTACCTCTCTCGGACTCTGTCCACAGCCAAAATGGAAATCAGCAGCCACCTGCCCTCGGCCAGGTTCCACCGAAGGTCAGGAGTAAGTGCAGGATGCCCTGAAAGATGAAAGACTCGGCACTGCACGGCCCCCTCTCTGTGCCTCATCCCTTTAACCCACACACCCCAAGAGAAAGATGTGACAAAAGAAAGGGGCCTCCCATGATGATAGGCGGCGACAAAGCAGAAGAGCAGGTGGGAAGGAAAGAGGGACAAGGGACAAGAATGACACAGCTGAGGGGGACATGGAGATGAGCACTCCTGGATTCCCATCCTCCTCCACAGGCTTCTGGAAAATTCTAATCAATATCTTTCTTAAAAATAATTTTTCCTTCTACTAGGGATTGGAAGAAAGCTCGGCTTGGAACCAGGAAGGGATCTTCAGGCTTAGAAACCTAATCCCAGTTCGGGGAACCAAATCCCAGTTCAGCCACTTACTCATCTCATGATCTGGCCACGTCACATAACCCCCGGAAGTCTCATTTGCGAAAGAGATTAAAATACCCATCTTTTGTGGCTGTAAGGTTAAATGAGAGAATGTCTGTAAAGCACTTAGCACATAATAAATGTTCAATAAATGTGCGCACCTGCGTCTTATTTCTCCAAAGGTCCCCTCCCCATCATTACCTCATCTAAAGTCAAGTCTGATACCCTGTGCCAGGTAATGCTTGAGAAGGTCCAAGTAAATTGCTGCGGGAAATCTTCCCTTTGAAGGAGAGGAAGAAGAGGATTAGACTAAAGAAAATTCCACTTCTGAGAGCCGCACCTGCTGTTTGCGCTAACTCGGTTTGAACCACTAATGAAAGCTTGGTGCCAGGAAAGGAGTCCCGGTTTCAAGCCCATCCAGCAGCTCTGAAAGCCCTACTTCATCTGATCACATTATCCGCCAAGCAGCTCGTCTCTTGTTGAGAATCAGTGCTTTACTTAAGAAAAGCTGTAAATCAAACAACGGAGCTGTCCAGGGAACTGAGAATTTAGCTCTTTAAACATTTCCTCCTATAAATATAAATGGTTGCTTTCCTCTAGAGAAACCTTCTATCCCTCTGATCTCTGAAGGACTGGAGAGGGTGCCAAGAGGATCACTCTATCTTCTGGTGAACATTCCCAATCACCTTAATCTCTTCACTGACAATCTTCTGATCTGACAGAAATAGAGGTTATCATGCCCCTCAGTTTATAAAGTATTAGGGGAGGGGGGAGTGGATCAGAGGGAAGAGCAGAACACCAAAATCACCGGGGAGGAGGATGGGAGGGGGAAAGAGAGAATTACTTTTAATACAGCTGCATAATCCATAATTCAGCAAGCTTTTCATTTCTCTTATCTTCTGAAAAACATGAAATTATAAGCAAAGTGCATAATTTATGAGAAGTCTCTATGCTGCTGATTCCCAAATCCCCATGCCCGGCCCTGATTTCTTACAGGAGTTCTAGTCCCACATTTCCAATGGCCTACAGGATGTTGTGGCCTGGACCCATCTATTATCTCAGCTTCCCACGTGCAAATGGAACTCAACTCTCCCTCCCCAAATCTTTCCTTCCCCAGTTTCTATCAAAGATACTCTAATCTTGCTGGCAGAAAGTTCCAGAATAACTTGGATTCATCCCTCTTCCACCTCTGACAACAGGATCTGCAAAGTTTTTGTGCAGTCACCCTTCTCTCTGCCATCCACTCTCCAAACCATCCCCCGCACTGCACCCCAGGTGACCAACTCCAGTCCCCACGTTCTAATGTGAACCGCACACCTCTACGAGTTTCATTGTCCTAAAATTCAGATGAGACCTGTCGACAGTTGCCTGGTTCTTCCTAGGAGAAGATTAAATACTCCTGCATACTCTCCAAGCCCTCCTGTCACATCCAGATCCCATTCTGCCCATCCAACTGTACTTTTCAGCACAAAGTCTCTTCTCCAGAGAAATCCCAGCAGAGCATGACGTTCATATCAGGTACTCCATAAAGACTAGTTGATTTAATCAGACTGAATTTGGCACCCCTCACTCCGTGCTCCATGCTCCCTGTCTGGAATGCTCTCCCCTCATCTTGATTATCCAAACCCTACTCATCCTCCAGGACCCATGAAGGCTCAGTTCCATGCTCATCACCCCTATTCACTGTTCTTTGCCCCAGTACACTTAGACTTTAAGCCCACACCCTCTTGTATTATTTCTAATAGCTGGTGTAATGCTTATAGTGGTTTCAACTTTACAGAGCACTATGCTACATATATAATCTTATTTGATCCTCTCAACAGTCCTGTGAGGTTGGAATCATCCCCTGCAAGTCAGCAGGAATCAAGACCGTTTAAATGAAGATCATGAAGCTAACTGATGCTGGCGTCAAGTCTTGAATCCCCAACTTTTGACTTCAAATCCCGTATTTCTCGTCTTCCTTAATAGACTAGATATTCTTTACAGTCAGGAATCACATTTTGTAACTATTATCTTTATAATTTTACCAAGTTCTGAACACACAAGGGGTCTCTATGATTATTTGTTGGATGGAGAATTGAAGTTAAGGAAAGAGTCAACGAGCCATTAAGAAGTGAGCACGTGAACTTGTAAGACACACTGTGTTCACTGTGGCAGGTGGTTATTAAAGATGCAAAGGGCTTGTTCTGCAGCCATTTTCATATATCATATTTTTATTCCTCATTCTTCATTCCTTTCTTCGTTGATCCAACAAGTATTTACTGAGTACCCCGTGTCCCTCATACTGAGATAGATGAGTCAAGTACTCCCATATCCCAATACCCCGTCCCTAACCTAAACCCTACCCAAATAAGAAAAAGGAAGTACAGTTTCCATGCATGTCGGTAAGTAGGTGGATAAGAATTTATCCATCTATCTATCGCCTCTGTGCACACCCTTGACCCTGACCAGCGGTCATGATTGCACAGAAAACCAGAACAGAGCATCTTAGGTGAGCTCACTACATATCCAGAAAAGAACCAAAATAACTTGGATTTTCCTTCTGGGTAGAAATGAAATCTTTCTTTAATCTTATCACATAGTCTCTAAGGCATACTGGTTAGGAGTAAACAGCCCTCGTCATCATCTGCTAGTGACCAACTGTGTAAGAATCAGAAAAGGTTATCATTCCTTATTACCGCTCTGTGAAATTCTAACTGACCCTGCAAAGGTTCATTGAAATAGCATCTTCCCAGTAAAGCTTCAGCGCCAGGCCTGGAAATAGGTTAGAATCACGCAATTTTAATATGAAAGGGGAAGTAGAGATTAGGACTCACTTATTTCATATGACAGAAACTAAGACACAGGAAGCTTAGGTGACTGGCCCAGGTTCAAACAGGACAACTCGGCACATCCTAAAATGAAAGCCTGATCCCACAGTTCCTAGTCCAGAGGGCTCTTCCCTCCTTCCAGGCCTCAAAGGACATTATAGTTTTTCAAGCCTCATAGTTAATTACTGAAATAAGGCCTTTTCCTGCTATGAAGTGAAAGATCTTATAATGAGTTTCTTAAGGGTTTAGAAATCATCTTTAGGATTTAATTAAAATTCTGTGACATTAAAAAATAAATAAATAAAAGATTTGCTATTTCCATGTGGAATTCTTAGGCAGTGCACGATAGGACGGCACTAACTTTCTGATGATTTTAGCTCGAAGCAAACAGGCTGCTTTAGTCCATAATACGTAAAGGTTTCTTCGGGGCCCTTTATTTATTTAACTGTATTTTCTACAAGGTAAACTCTAATTTTCAGCAAAGATGACATGGAAAGGAAGCCACAAAACAAAAAATAGTAATAATCAGAGGAAGCCCTTTTATTAATAAAACAACAATAATAATAAAATTGAAGATAACGGATATTTTTAGTGCTTTAACCATGTGCCAGGTACTATGCTAAACTTTTTTAATTATCTCATTTACTCCTCCTAAGAACCCTATAAAGCAAGTGCTATAATAATCTCTACCTTATAGATGAGCAGCAAAATTAAGTTATTGTCTCAACTACCTTAGGATTTTGTAACTATAGTAAGTTCTGGAGCTGGGCACCAAACCGAGAACAAAATCACGTTCTATTTTCTTAACACAATGCAATGTTGTCTCTTTTCAGAAGTAAATGGGTTAACTAATGTTCACAGTTCTTTAAAAAAAGAAAAAAAAAAAAACGTTCAGAGCCTCCACTCTGAAAAGGACACTGCTGCTTCTGATGATAATTGAGTATGAGACTGAGTGCAGAATTACACTCCAGGCTGGAGGATTATACTTCTGGCAGGATTTACACAGCTGGAGCAAGATAATTCTCCCTCCTTCTGTTTTAACAATAAAATGTCTTCAGTGAAATAGGTAAGTGATACAGGTAAACCTGCATATATAAAATATTTGGTATTTCATCAAAGGAGAGGACATGGGAATTGCGGGTCTTTCTCTGGGATGCCACCATACCATATGAAAAACCCACACACAATTATGTGTTGCAAAATACCTCCTTGATGTTATCAAATGTTCTCATTACTTATCAGGGATCATTTGCCACTTCTTTCTATTCTGATTTTTCACATTTTCTGTTGCCTTTATGCTGGTTCCTTAAAAGTACTTAGGACTCTCACCAGTCAGGATCTTCACATAAATTACACTTAAATCTGAACTACATTTCTTTCCTAAATATTTAAGCACATAAATAATCACTAACCATCCTGGCTGTCATTTTAAACTATTTGCCATTTATTGTTTTGGAGAGAAAAAAGGTCAGATATATCAAATCTGCATTTGTACTTCTTGACATTTTTCTCCAACTAGATTCTTCCAAATTATGGTACTGAGACTGATACTAAAAGAAGGAAAGAAAGAAAGGAAGGGAGGGAGGCAAAGCGCTGGTCTGTTTTGTGCGACGCTGTCTGTGCAGCACCTCGCACAGTGACTGACACACGGAAGCCCCTCAGTAACTACCTGTTGAATTATCAATTTAAAACAAAGAGAGAGGGAGAAAGCCAGAAAGAGGAGGAAAGAGAGAAAGAGGAGACAAAGGAGTTATCCAGGGTATGTGGGATAGCTGATTTGAAGGGCCCTCATGTTGGAGAACAGACAGTACTTGGAGGCAGAATGACAACCACAAGCAGGAGCAGGAAGACCTAGAGAGAACAGGTGCACAGTTAAACAGGCTGGGACTCAAATACTAGATCCTTCTCTTACTAGCTATGTGACCACGGCCGGGTAGTTAACCTCGCTGAGCCTCAGTGTATCTGGAAATAGGAGTAATTCTAAAAATCAACCTTGCCACGTTAGAGTGGATAGAGTGACTCTGAAAAGCTGTACAGTGGTAGTTGTTACTAGGATTAACTTACAGAGGAGTAGGATGCAGCCGCTACTCAGTATTTTCAACAGTTCTGTCCAGTAAGCACTAGGCAGCCTCATAAAACAGTGATCCCCACCTCCCAGAAATATTTAAAATGATAAGGTAGCAAAAACTGTTTTAAGAAGCAGACAGGGCCTGGATGGAATGCATTCAAGGCTGGGAGAAGAGTCCACACTGCCTAGATTGAGTGGTCTTGCTGTGCAATTATCCCCTCCCTTGCTGTTCCTCAAACCTCCTTTCTCTTCAGTGTTTTCCCTCCCGATTTTATTAAGAAGGTTCATCCTCAACACATCTTTTCTTCATTCCGCTAAACCTTCTAACATCATTGACATTTCCTTCTCTTGGTCTTCTCTTCTTCCTTTCACAAACCGGACTACATAAGCATGTTTTGCTGCAATTTCTTCAGCGCTCCCTCTAAACTTCCTTCCGCCTCCACCTGCTCTCCAGAAGGCTCTGGGACAAACACAAGGCCTTTCCACTCCATCTTTGGAACATCCGTCTCCCTTAGCTTCCATGATACCACAATGCAGTGGCTTCTCTTCCTTCTTAGAAGTTCTTTCTAGTGATGTCATTGACTCCATTCCATTGTCAAATTATGAACTTTCCTAAGTCCAAGGTATGACCTTGGACTCTTTCTTCTTCCTCAGGAAAATGTATCTGTTCTCAAGAATTAAACCACCAGGTCCATTAAACAGTTTCCACATTGCTATCTTCCACTTGGACCTCTTACCTGTCCCTGCTTCCGTTCCAGCTTCCTGTGCATCCCAGATAACCTGATCTCCAGATGGAGGCCCACGAGATGGTCACCATGTCAGGTCTTCTCCCCCCAAACCAGATGCTCTTCCCAACTGTCCTCTTTTCAGTAGTATCACCAGTCTGCAGGGCCCCCAAGTCAAATCCTTGGACCTTTGCCTCCTTTCTTCCTGTTCCCCTTATATCGGGTCATCTTTTGGCCCCGCTCTGAGCCTCTCACTCCTCAGCCATTACAACAGCCTCTCAAGGCTCCAAAGTAACTGCCAGCAATCTGTGTAGTCCAGGACTGAGACCCACAACCAAACATTCCTGGAAGAATCTGCAGTCAACATGCATTCCCTTACTCAAAAACTACATACTTTCTGATTTCTTCAGCATCAAATGTAAATTCCTGATTCAATAAGCCAGCCCTCCCTCTAATTCAGATTATCTGACTCAGCACCCAGGATTTCTTAGGCTTCTCTGCTCTGGCTAGTCCTACTTTCTTGTGTACACACACACACACACACACACAGTATCTGTCTGTCTGTGTGTCTGTCTTTCTCTGTCTTACTCTCTGTCTCTGTCTCTCTCTCACCAACAACTGTTCCTCTTCTGGGTGTTATTTTGTGCTATTGCCCTAATTTGTAAAGTCCTTTGCCTTTCTCTTTTCTCTGATTCTAAACTCCCTCCAAGACCCTGTTTCTCAAATCACCTCCTTCTGGAAGTTTTTTTCTAATTCACTTCTATGACAACCCCCCAAAAAAGCCATCATTCTCAGCAGACATCCTTTGACCTGACCCCCTGCCAAAAGGCAATAAGCTTATTCTTTCTAAAATCTCAGAGCTATAATTTCCTGTCTTAGAGGAACTTCACCCCTCCTACCATGCACTGAGGAAGCAGAATCCACCAGCCTTTCAGGGAATGGGTTTTGAGATCTGGAGGAAAAGAATGAAACCATCTCCCATCGCCCCAGCAGGCGCTGACATCGCCGAGCCTCTCCTAAGCCACTGTAACCATCTGCATCCTTTCTTCAGCAGCAAGTGCTGCCGTTCCCTGGAGTTATTTATTAGCACACCTTGTTTGCCTTTGCCTTTTTTCTCCCAACTAGTTTGTGAACTTCTGGGAGAAACAGACTGTACTTGATTCAACTTGGTAAGCACTCAGTGTTAAAAAAAAAAAAAAAAAGTAAACCAATAAATAAGCATTTCTTCAGGCAGAAGTCCAAATTTATAGATACTCATACAGAGGAGTTCCTTGTCTAATTTCTGTTTGGTGAGCACCTCTCACACAGATCTAGACAGTGTATCTGGAGATAAGCTAACATGGCCATGACCTCAAAGTTCATTTTACAGGCTTTCGGCCATGATAAAGCAATAAACAGCTGTAAAACTGGACAAAATATATGAAAAACTTGTTTTCATGGGATAATTGGTAGCACAGGAGAGAAGGAAAATAAATGTGGTAGGCCCTAGCTCTGTCCTGATTTTCTGCCTGGAAACATTTACCACACACTGACATGGGAAGGAGGGAATGAAAGAAAAATATTGTTGATGGAAACTCTGATTCCAAAAAGGAATGAGGGACTTCCAGTGCAGCAAGATGGAGTAAGCCCACTAAATTCTATTTATCCTCCTACTTACAACAAAGAACTCTGGACAAATTACAAAAAAAAAAAAAAAAAAAAAAAAAAACCAACTATTAAGGGACTCTGAAAAATAAAACCGGAATACTGGGGAGGAGAATCAAAATCTGGGAAAGCAATCCATATGGAGGTGAGTTTTCTATTTTTATCTCTTTTCTCTTGCATCTTGAACCAAATGTGGGCACCCAGCAAAGCTAGGGTGGTGGTACGTGGACAGGTAAAATGTCCACAGAAATCTCTTCTTTCTGGCCAAAGGGCCAGAAAAACAAGTCTTGTGATCCAGAGAGTATGGAGGGAAATCTCTACTTCTTTGTTTTTTCTTCCTTTTTTCTCCCTCTCATCTCATGATAGTGAGCTCTCAGCAGAGTCAGCGTGGCTGGCAATGTCGGCAGCCACCACTCTACTAGAGACCCTATTAGAAACCACATCTTTCAGGCCAGGGGCTTGCGGAAAGGGGGCACCTCAGGCCAGAGTATGGAGAGAATCCCTGATTTGTTTCTCTTTATTATCTCTCTGTTCTACCCAAAGACAGTCCCAGTTGCACAAACTGTGAAGAAAGAGTACAGATAGGTAAAACTGAGCTTAAGGAGAATTCCAGAGGGGAGAGACAAAAACATGCTAATTCTGTGAAGGAACTGGGATAGGATCCCAGCTCATCTCCAAGCAGCACGTGTATGGACGGACTCAAATCAGCATAGAAAAGGCATTAAGAAAAAAACTGAGGGGCGCCTGGGTGGCTCAGTGGGTTAATCCTCTGCCTTCGGCTCAGGTCATGATCTCAGGGTCCTGGGATGGAGCCCCACATCGGGGTCTCTGCTCAGCGGGGAGCTGCTTTCCCCTCTCTCTCTGCCTGCCTCTCTGCCTACTTGTGATCTCTCTCTCTGTCAAATAAATAAATAAAATCTTTAAAAAAAAAAGAAAAAAACTAAGATGTAAAATACACCCAGGTCTCAGACCAAACATGATGTTCAGTCATGGATATGATGTAAAAATTACTCAATATACAAAAGCAAAACAAAACAAAGGACCAAGTGTTTTTTTAATATAAATTTTGTTAGTTACCATACAGTGCAATATTGGTTTCTGGAGCAGAATTCAGTGATTCATCACTTCCATACAACACCCAGTGCTGATTACAAGTGTCCTCCTTAATCCCCATCACCCATCTAGCCCATCCCCCAGCCACGTCCCTCCATCAATCCTCCGTTTGTTCTTTATAGCTAAGAGCCACTTACGGCTTGTTTACCTCTCTCCTTTTTTTCTTTTCCCCCTTTCCAATATGTTAGTCTTAAATTCTACATATGAGTGAGATCATATGGTATTTGTCTTTCTCTGACTGACCTATTTCATTTAGCATAATACACTCTACCTCCATTCATGTCATTGCAAATGGCAAGATTCCATTCTTTTTGGTGGCTGAATAACTATGGAGAGAGCCCAAACGTCCATCGACTGATGAATGGATAAAGAAGATGTGGTGCAGACATACAATGAACTATTATTCAGCCATTATTATTATTCGGCCAATTCTTAAAGGTAAAGATAATCAACAAATGCCAATAACAAGATGATCCAGATGTTGAAATGATCAGACAAAGACTTTAAAGAAGCTATTTGTCATAACTGTGTTCCAAGAGGGAAAAGTAAACATTCTGGAAAATTGATGAAAAGGTAGTTCTAGGTAGGGAAATAGAAATTATTTTTCAAAATAGAAAATTCTGGGTACCTGAGTGGCTCAGTCAGTTAAGCATCTGCCTTCGGCTCAGGTCATGATCTCAGGGTCCTGGGATTGAGCCCTGCATTGGGCTCCCTGCTCAGTGGGGAGTCTGCTTCTCCCTCTGCTCCTCCCCCCGACTTGTGCTCTCTCAAATAAATAAATAAAACCTTCAAAAAATAAAAAAATAGAAAAATTTAACTGAAAAATACAATATCTAACATTACAAATTATAGCAAAATGGAAAGAGAGGAAGAGCCAGTAAACTCAAAGATAGATCTCAGAACCTGTCCAATCTGCAGAACAGAGAGAAAAAAGTTGAAAAAAGAAATCAGCAGAGTCTCAAGAGAACATGAGACAGTAGCAAAAGATCTAAAAGTTGTGTAATTGGAGTCCCAGAGGAGGGGAAAAAGGTATTAGCACAGAAAAAAAAAAGAGGAAATAATGACTGAAAACTTACCAGATTTTATAAAAGATATAAACTTACAGATTCAGGAATCTCAACAGACTGCAAATCATGCACAGACTTATCATAATCAAATAGTCAAATAATCAAACTTCTGAAAACTAAAGACAAAAAATCCTGAAAACAGTTACATACAGGGAAGAACAATTTAATGGCAGAATGCTTATCAGAAACCATGAAGCACAGAGGAACAGCATTCTTAAAGTCTAAAAAGAAAAGACCTGTCAACCCACAATTTAGAAATAAAGGTGAAATAAGGACATTCTCAGATAAAGGAAAACTAAGCTAATTTGTTGCCAGAGGAACTGCTCTAAAAGAAATGAAAGAGGAAGTTCTTTAGGTCAAAGGAAAATGATAAAATAGGGAAATTGGAACTTCAGAAAACAGGGAAGAGTAAGAAAAATTTTATCTATCCGGGTAAATATAAAGGACTAGTTTTCTTCTCTTAATTATGTAAAATATGTATAACTGCTAAAAGCTATACATACACATACATATATATAAAATCTAGCAGAATTTTTAATTATGTAGATATCGCACGTAGGACAACCATAACAAAGGGGGAGGGTAAAGGGACCTATATGGTTATAAGGCTCTATATTCTACTTGAAGTACTAAAACATCAACTCAAAGTAGACTGTGAGAGTTTATACATACATATATATGATATATAGTATGTATATATAGATATATATAACTATAACATGCACATGTACACAAATATAACATATATATGTAATCTCTAGAGCAACCACTAAAATAATAATACAAAGATAAAGCCAAAACACCAACAGGTAAATTAAAACTGAAATACCAAAATATATTCAAATAACCTAAAAGATATCAAGAAAGGAAAAAGAGAAGAACCAAAAACAGAGAGACAAACAAAAACAAAAACAAAATGGTTAGACCCTAAATCCAACCATATCAACTATAACATTAAATACAAGTGACCTAAAAGACCAAGTAAAAGACAAAGACTATAAGATTAAATTTTTAAAAATCACACAATATCCAACAGTATGTTTTCTATAAGGAACTCACTGTAAATATAAAGATATAAATTAAAAGTAAGAGGGTAGAACAAATATACCACATAAGCAATAATCAAAAGACACCTAAAAGGCTATATTAACATCAATCAAAATAAATTTCAAAATATTAATATCTCCAGGGATAGAAAGACATATTACACAATAATAAAGGAGTCAAATCACCAAGAAATGAGTCAATCCTAAATGTGTAGGCACCTAATCAAGAACTCCTCAAACCCAACACCCAAAAAACAAATAATCCAGTCAATAAATGGGCAGAAGACATGAACAGACACTTCTCCAAAGAAGACATACAAATGGCTAACAGACACACGAAAAAGTGCTCAACCTCACTAGCCATCAGGGAAATAAAAATCAAAACTGCAATGAGATACCACCTTATACCAGTGAGAATGGCAAAAATTAACAAGACAGGAAACAAGTGTTGGCGAGGATGTGGAGAAAGGGGAACCCTATTATACTGTTGGTGGGAATGCAAGTTGGTGCAGCCACTCTGGAAAACAGTATGGAGGTTCCTCGAGACGTTAAAAATAGAGCTACCCTACAATCCAGCAACTGCACTACTAGTTATTTACCCCAAAGATACAAACATAGTGAAAAGGGGCACATGCACCCCAATGTTCATAGCACAATGTCTACAATAGCCAAACTGTGGAAGGAGCTGAGATGCCCTTCAACAGATGAATGGATAAAGGAAGATGTGGTCCATACACACGATAGAATATTACTCAGCCATCAGAAAGGAGGAATACCCACCATTTGCATCAACATGGATGGAACTGGAGGGGATTATGCTAAGTGTTAAAATAAGTCAAGCAGAGAAAGACAATTACCATATGGCTTCACTCATACGTGGAACATAAGGAATAGTGTGGAGGACCACAGGAGAAGGGAGGGAAAACTGAAGGGGGAGAAATCAGAGGGAGATGAACCATGAGAGACTCTGGACTCTGGGAAACAAATTGAGTGTTTCAGAAGGGAGGGAGGGGGTGGGGGGATGGGGTAACTGGGTGATGGGTATTGAGGAGGGCATGTGCTATGATGAGCACTGGGTGTTATACTCAAGTAATGAATCACTGAACACTACATCAAAAACTAATGCTGTATTATATGTTGGCTAATTGAACATAATAAAAAAATACACGAAATAAAAAATGATAGAACTGAAAGGAAAAGTAGACAAAACAAAACTTGGAGACTTTAGGAATCCTCTACTGGTAATGCAAATCGCAAACACAAAAAAATAAGTAAGGGTACAAAAGACCTAACAACTCTATTAACCAAACTGACCTGACATTGATTGAATGTTCCACCAAATAATAACAGAAAACGTTCTTTTGAAGTGTGGAACATGGTACATTCAGCAAGATACACCATATTCTGAAGTAAAAACAAACCTGAACAAATTTTAAATAACTAAAATCAAACCAAATATGTTCTCAGACTATATCAAAATTAAACTAGAAATCAGTAAGAGAAAGATATCTGGGAAATCCCCAAATATTCAGAAATAAAAGATCTATAACCATGAGTCAAAAGAACACCAAATGGAAAATTTTTAAATATTTTAATTGAATAGAAAGTAAATTTCATTACAACATAATAAAATTTATATGATGTTGCTAAACTGAGTTATTAGAGAGAATTTTTCCATTACATACTTACAATAGAACAAGAAGAAAGGTCTCAAACCGTAAGACTCTTAATCTCAGGAAACAAACTGAGGGTTGCTGGGGGATGGGTGAAATGGATAGAGTGGCTGGGTTATGGACACTGGGAAGGGTATGTGCTATGGTGAGTGCTGTGAATTGTGTAAGACTGATGATTCACACTCCTGTACCCCTGAAGCAAATAATACATTATATGCTAATAAAAAATTTTTTTAAAAGAAGAAAGGTCTCAAATCAATGATCTAAGTTTTCACTATAAGAAACTAGAAACAAGAAGAACAATTTAAACCCAATGCAAACAAAATGAAGGAAAAATAATAAAATAAGAGGAGAAATCAATGAAAATGAAATAAAGAGAAGAAATCAGTATCACAAAAAATATTTTTTTGAAAAAAGTTGATGAAATTGGTAAACCTCTAGCCACAATGACCACGAAGAAAAGAGAGAGGTGATATAAATTACCAATATCAAATATGAAAGAGAGGACATCACTACTGACGCTACAGATATAAAAAATAATGGGGATGTTATGAACAATTTAACTTGCATTAATTCAGCAACATAGATGAAATGAACCATTTTCTGACAGATACAAACTACTAAAGCTCATTCAAAAAGAAAAAGATCATCTGAATAATCTTTAATCATTATTATTAAATAAATATAATTAGTAATTTAATTAAAACTTTCCAACAATAAATATACCAGACCAAGAAGGCGTCACTGGCAAGTTCTTTTAAACAAAAATTCAAGAAAGAAAAAATTACAATTCTCTTCCAGGAAAAATAGAAGAGGAAATTTTTCACAACTCATTTTATGAACCTAGCATTACCCACACCTTAAAGCCTATGAGAGACAAGAAATCTACAGACCAATAATCTTCATGAACACAGATGCAGAAATTGTCAACAAGGTATTAGTGAGCTGATCCAGCAATATATAAAAAAGATAATACATCATGACCACGTGGGGTTTATCCTGAGAATATGAAGCTAATTCAACATTTGAAAATCAAACATTGTGATTCATAATATTTACCCCCCTAAAAGATCATATTATCTCAATGGATGCTCATTCTCAGGGAAGCCAGACATCAGGTAGCAAGGATGCTCCAGCAGCCCTACGGACAGGAAAGCTGGAGAAGAAATGAGACCTCCCACCACTAGCCAGCATCAACTTGCTAGCCTTGTGAGCAAAGTACTATGCAAGTAGATCCTGCAGCTCCAGTCAAGATTTAAGATGACTGCATCCTTGGCTGATATCTGACTGTTATCTCATGAGAGACTCCAAGCAAAAAACACCTAGTCAAGCTACTCCCAAATTCCTAACTCATAGGAACTATAAAAGATAAATTGTTACTATTATTTTGCACCACTAATTTTTTAGCTAATTTCCTACGCAATATTAGATAACCAACACACAAAGTATACATTAAAACCACACCAAGATACCACCACAAGCTGACAATATCAAGTATTCTCAAGGATTCTCATACATTACTGGTGGGACTATAAAGTGGCGTAACTGCTTGTAACAACAGTTTGTCAATTTCTTATAAAGTTAAACATATATTTACCATAGAACTCAGCGATTCCAAAGTCAATTTAAGACAACTGACAAAATATGTCCACATAACAGCTTAAACAGGAACTTCCTGGGATGCTAGAAATGTTCTGAATCTTCATCTGGGTAGTGATTATATGGATGCTGCATATGTGAATTACAAGCAAGCTACACATAAGAATAATACATTCAATGTACACCATTGTATTTGTCATCGATCCATTAAAAAGATAATTTTTTTTTTAAAGATTTTATTTATTTATTTGACAGAGAGAGAGAGATCACAAGTAGGCAGAGAGGCAGGCAGAGAGAGAGGGGGAAGCAGGTTCCCTGCTGAGCAGAGAGCCGGATGCGGGGCTCGATCCCAGGACCCTGAGATCATGACCTGAGCCGAAGGCAGAGGCTTTAACCCACTGAGCCACCCAGGCGCCCCTAAAAAGATAATTTTCTGATGTTAAAGTGCAAGTTCTTATGTCCCACAACCAGAGATTCTTTTCCAGAAAAGTCTGGAATTGAGCTAAATTACTTCAATGAAAGGACCTCATTCCGAGAAACTGTGGGAAGGGGCCACATACCCCTTTTCAGGGCTACTGAGCTCTTAAATGAAGCCCAACAAACACCTGCCTCAAAATCTGGGAGCTGGCACTGCTACTCCCCAATGCCAAGGGTTGGTTGAAATTATGAATTGGTAAAGTAGAATCTCAGTACTTTTTATGATCTTGTACACAGTCATTCTTCTATGGCCTTATATATTTTTTCTGAATAATCCAGACCCGAATCTTCCATGTAAGTTATTTTATATAATGCTCACAGAGACTCCACGAGGTAGTCAAGACAAGTTCTATATTTTCTCCTTCAGGAAAAAAGCCCCAGAGGCTCAACAAGTTTAAGGTAGTTGCACAAGATGTCAAAGATAATAAAAGGCCAGTATCATAATAGAACCTAAGTCTTCTAGCTCCCAATCTAGTGTTCCCTTCACCACAGAACACTTACTTTAATTACCTGGGCTGAAAATGTGGAAAGGATCTATAAAGGAGACCGGCCCATGCCCACCCTCATGAACCATATTCCAATGAAAACTGAATAAAAGATAAGTAAGAGGAAAAACAGAATCAATGGTTTAAAGTTTCCTTTTGATTTCCTCTGGTCAGTTGCCTGATTTCCTTTAAGCTTGCTTAGATTTTCTTTGTTTTTATTTTTAGATCTTTCCCTTAGCCTTTTCCTTACTCCAGGGAATTCTCACTGCCTATGTCTCCATGCACCTGTTGTTATGTAACCACAAAAGTAGAGTTCAAGAAATAAAGACTCTTAATTAACCAATTGGATGGATGTATCTGTCCCAACAGAGCTTTCCCCGGTTCTGGGACTTCCCACATCCTGGAATGTCTATGTTCACCAAGTGAATCTGAGAGAATTTTCCTGGGAAAGGACCCAAGCTCATAACAGCCCAGCTGGAAAGTTCATCACAAAATTTACTGAATAAAAAAACAAAGTTGTTTTGAGAAATCCAGCTCAGCAAGAAAGGTACTAAGATACCCCCAACCACTCCCTACCTCTCCGCCAGGACAACACTCTTTTAAACTGCTCCTTTCTCACACCTTAGCCCATAGAAAAAGCCCAGGTCAGGATTAGGTTAGGAAACACTGGCCACCACATTAACTTCTTTCAAGACACATCTCCAAAGGCAAGGGAAATAAAAGCAAAAATAAACTTCTGGGACTTCATCAAGATAAAAAGCTTCTGCACAGCAAAGGAGACAGTCAACAAAACTAAGAGGCAACCCACAGAATGGGAGAAGATATTTGCAAATGACATTACAGATAAAGGGCTGGTATCCAAGATCTATAAAGAACTTTTCAAACTCAACACTCAAAAACAAATAATCCAGTCAATAAATGGGCAGAAGACATGAACAGACACTTCTCCAAAGAAGACATACAAATGGCTAACAGACACATGAAAAAATGCTCAACCTCACTAGCCATCAGGGAAATAAAAATCAAAACCACAATGAGATACCACCTTATGAATGGCAAAAATTAACAAGACAGGAAACAAGTGTTGGCGAGGATGTGGAGAAAGGGGAACCCTATTATACTGTTGGTGGGAATGCAAGTTGGTGCAGCCACTCTGGAAAACAGTATGGAGGTTCCTCGAGACGTTAAAAACAGAGCTACCCTACAATCCAGCAATTGTGCTACTAGTTATTTACCCCAAAGATACAAACATAGTGAAAAGGGGCACATGCACCCCAATGTTCATAGCACAATGTCTACAATAGCCAAACTGTGGAAGGAGCTGAGATGCCCTTCAACAGATGAATGGATAAAGGAAGATGTGGTCCATATACACGATGGAATATTACTCAGCCATCAGAAAGGAGAAATACCCACCATTTGCATCAACATGGATGGAACTGGAGGGGATTATGCTAAGTGTTAAAATAAGTCAAGCAGAGAAAGACAATTACCATATGGCTTCACTCATACGTGGAACATAAGGAATAGTGTGGAGGACCACAGGGGAAGGGAAGGAAAACTGAAGGGGGAGAAATCAGAGGGAGATGAACCATGAGAGACTCTGGACTCTGGGAAACAAATTGAGTGTTTCAGAAGGGAGGGTGGGGGTGGGGGGATGGGGTAACTGGGTGATGGGTATTGAGGAGGGCATGTGCTATGATGAGCACTGGGTGTTATACTCAAGTAATGAATCACCGAACACTATATCAAAAATTAATGATGTACTATACAGGGGCTAACTGAACATAATAAACAAAATAAAATTTAAAAAAGAAAAAAATTTAAAAATAAAATAAAATAAAAACAAAAAGAACTTTACTTTAAAAAAAAGAAACACTGGCCACATCCTAGACTGGAGGACAACATAATGGCTGTAAGAAAGAAGACACCCCTAGGGCTCTTTGGTAAGTTTATTCGCAGCTCTTGTCACATAACCTCTGGACCTATAACTATCCTCACAAAAATGTCCTATTCTCCTTCTACTCCCAAGTAAAAATAATGTCCACGTGCATCTTTTGAAAGCAATGGATCAGCCCCGGCTCATAAAAAATACTACCTATAAAATGCTATATGGATGCTTAACAGCCTCTTTTAGGTTGAGCCACTTTCCTGAGGTAGCCTCCTACTCAAGTCCCTGGGCTATGTGTCTCCACGGAATCTCAAAGGTCTAATTGCTCTTAATGGGCTCATGTCCATCAACCAGTTGGCACCTTCCATCTTTCTCCTGCCTTCCACTTGACAATGAATGGTGAAGCCAGAAATGTAAGGAAAGGGCACAGTTCCAGCTATGTATGACAAAGAAATTACCAGAGGTCAATGGCCAAGCACCTTTCTGGGCACTGAGGGGCTAGAACTACACACATTGCTCTCAGTTAAGATCCACCACCTAAGGGACGCCTGGGTGGCTCAGTTGGTTGAGCAGCTGCCTTCGGCTCGGGTCATGATCCCAGGGTCCTGGGATCGAGTCCCGCATCGGGCTCCTTGCTCGGCGGGGAGCCTGTTTCTCCCTCTGCCTCTGCCTGCTTCTCTGCCTGTTTGTGCTCTCTTTCTCTCTGACAAATAAATAAAAAAAAAAGATATCAACTTTAAAAAAAAAAAAAAAAAAAAAAAAAAAAAAAAAAAAAAAAAAAAAAAAAAAAAAAAAAAAAAAAAAAAAAAAAAAAAGATCCACCACCTAAAAACTATTGTTCTGTAATGCCTCTAACTTGTTCTTCATTATTAGACTTCATATCTTCATAAAGTTAAGGCTTGCTTTCTTTGTGTAGAAGAAAAAAATAATTAGATTGTGAATATGCTGCTTGAATCTCTGAACCAAATCCAAGGTCAAAAGACCTTGGAGGATACTAGTTGATAGAAATGAAATAAATACCACAACTCAATTCTCCTCATCCACGTTTCTGGGTAAAACAATAGAAACTATCACCCTGATCACTCTCCCATTTCCACTGGATCCCACTTCTGATGTCAGGAATTAGAAGTTAGTTGCATGGGAGCCCACAGTATTACGACTGCTGCTGCCAAGGTCACATGTGGCCACACATAGGGACTACACAACTCTAGACGGCACCATTTAAATCAACTAAAATGTATATGCAATTCTTGGAGTTACAGAGTACACAACCTGCACAACAGACATTGGGGTCTTGCCACTGCTAGGAAAAACCATATGGTTCATATCGATGGAGCACTTTATTATGTCAGGCGCTGGGTTACAGATTTAAACATATCTTCTAATTTAATTTCCATGACAATATCTTGAGATAGGAACTATAACTATGACTATTTTGCTAATAATGAAACTGGACCTCGAAGAGTTTAAGAAAATAAAAGATGTTAAAGAACTTTTCCAAGTCCTGGCTCTCAAACACCAAATATTTGTTGCATGGCCTTCTGACAAGGATAATGTAAAGTTTTTCATCTATTTATGTGTCTTTGTTATTTATAATCTGCATCTTGAGATGATTCCTTTAGGGAAAAGAGCCCTAATTTGAAGGCAAAAAGATCTGTAGCCCTAGCCAGGACCTAACACAGATCTAGCATCTCATACCCTCTTGATACATAACTTAAAGTTTCTAGGTCTACCACCTTTTACCCCGAAAAAATTCTTACCAAATAGCTGGATTCCAGTTACTTCATTTATAAAATAAAACAAATACTTGCCTTGCCCACTGTAAGACTGGAAAAAATAATACATTTGAAAATTCTTTATAAAGTCTCTTACAACCATAACAGGACATTATTAATGGTTATAAAGACAGGCAAAATGTCCTTTATGAACCAGGCTGGGCAAATTCCCACGAAGTGAGGTAATCAGACAGTAATCCTAAGAGTGGTAGGGGCTACTACCACTTCTGCTGGCACAACTCTCCCTCTCTTCTTCTCCTACCTGCGGGCCAGTGGCCTTGTCCTTCAGAAGACACACTTCCTAATAAAAACATTCAGTTTTATTAATGGTAACACCTTCCTCCCACACCACGCACACAAACCCCTCATGGGCTTTCCTTCTTTTTCTTTTGTCAATTTGTGAAAAGATCAAATGGATTTAGATGAGTTCCATCTCTCTAACAGCCATAAAGATAGATAAACACAGATATGGCCATATCTATATCTATATCTATAATCTCTCTAATAGCCATATATATATTCTCAGTATGTCAAAGGGTTTTCAAGTAGCCAGTAGAAGCCAGTAGAAGTACACCAAATCTAGAACTGATCTCACCTTCTCAAGAGCCAGGTATCTCCTGCCCTGCCCAATGGCTTGATGATACACACACTAGAGATGCATCTCAGATGCGTAATGCTCTACGGGTATGCCTCCTCCCCGACGGATAGACAGACGACACCCCAGAGAAATACTCTGTGTCAGTCCGGGGGCAGAGAGAAATAAAGCTGGTAATTTCAAAATATTTTTTTCAATAACAATTTTCTCTGTAAGTACATCTCATCCAATTTCGAAGATACATATAATACATATATACAAAGATATAATTTGATACATATTATCAAAAGATAATTCTCAACTTTTTCTATAGGGAATACCAATATCCAAGGTCTCTTGAGAGTTGGATCCTGAAAGATCCTGATTCCTGCTGCTGTTCCTATCCCAGCTCTCCTGCCTGTTGTGGCTTCTCAACACTTCCAAATATAAAATTGATTAATTATGAATGCTGTGGCTTATCTGGCCCACATCTCACCTTACTCTTTGCTCCTTTGGAATTCCATTCCATAGTCAGAGGAATATCAATTTCAGAAAATAAGGTTTCCCTGATATCCACCCTGAAGTTTCCTTCTGCAAGTCTCATCCTGTTACTTCTATGGGCTGCACTATTTAACTCCTCTCCTTCACAGCCTCTCCCTCTTCAGAGATTTGTAGATTGTTACCATGCCTTTCCCTTCATTGCCACTTCACTTAGGCACATATATTTAATTCTTTTCATCTTTCACCATAAATCAGTCCCTTCAACTCTTAAATCAGCTTTCTGCTCTTCTCTGGACTAGTTCCAACTCTCCCAATTCACCTCCAATAACTGATATCCCTTCTGGGAGCTCTAACTTCCTTTCTATCTTCCTTGGCTCTCTTCACCCTCTCCAGAAATAAAATCGGAAGGGACTGAAAGATATGTGAGGTCAAGGGTCAGGCGTATTGCATTGCGTACGTCTACTTTAAGTTTCTCAGGCCTCTCCCTAGTACACGTAAAATTCCAAGTCATATATCCCCTTTCCAGGAATGAGAGGGGGTTGCTTATAGAGAAACGGGCCCTCCTATCCTACAAGTCAGTATCCTCTAGGCCTCTGACTGGGGGATGGCAGAAGCAAGATGTCAAAACACCCACAAAACAGGTTACGAAGTGGGGCCATGAGCAGTGTGGCAGACATCTTTTCTGAGGTTTGGACTGTCCCAGAATGATGCACCAAAACTCATACAGTCTCAGCAATGGCCTTTCTACCCTTCTACCCCTTCTACTTTCCATAAATGAGTGCTTTAAAATACTGATCCCATTTTTGAATTCAAAGCAACCCACGAAGAAAAAACATTTGCATGTGATGCATTACAAGGCCGCTCAGACATCCTTTCGTCCTCTCAGACATCCCAAACCATAAGCAATACAAAGTAACTGCTTTATCCTGACTGGGTGCTTTTCCATTTTGATCACATCCCTAGTCACGATCCTGCTCAGATTCAGGAAGTTATCTTCAGTCTGAAACAAATGGGTTGCTGCAGGCCACTCACCACAAGGAGAATGGGCAGAACACCCTTCCTCTCCTCTCCCCTCCTCACAGTTAGCCCCATCAGCATGTTTGTGCCCCTCTAGACCAGACCACTGGTCATTTGCGCAGAAGTAGGGAGAAGCAAGCTGAGCTGTGCCTATTTTCCCTTTGTCTGCTTGAGGATCCTCTGTCACAGAGGAGTTGAATGCCTTTCCTATGACACGAGCCTATATAAAAAGAATAAACCCATTTCGTCAAACGCCATAAACAGTAAAATCAATCCAACTGTGAGAACCTAAGCTTGAATTTTCATACAGGAAAGTGAATGGAACCACATGATTTATGTTGCCCCAAACATGAAACATGATAGAGCAGGGTGTGTCCACTCCTTCCATGGGGAGGTCTGTGGTGGAAACTGTATCCGAGTGAGGCTGGGGAGGCGGTGGGAAGGCAAGAGGCTGGTGGGAAGGCAAGAGGCTAGCCCTGCATGGCCAGCTGCCTAACGGAAAACAGCATATGCCTCAGAGCAGGAGAGCCCAGCCTGTTCCAAGTGTGATCACCGCAAGGCCTGAAGTGCTTCTCAATAAGCTGCCTGTCTCTCTGGGGGTCATGGGGAGCTCATCCAGTTACACTTAGTGTCTTATTTGATCCCATCAATAATCATTTGATCCCAATGCTGCTGAAAAATGCTTGGCCAAAATTTCCAGCCTTTTAATGACAGAATCCTGGCTCTTCCTGAAAACAGCACTGCTGGATGTGTCAAATGATGCATAAGGCCTTGGTCCAACTGCCAAATGGACTACGATGCTGAGGGAGGGCTTGGGACACTCACAGAGCATCCCTACTGTCAGTAGCAGACAAGCTCTTGAAGCACGCTCCTCTCTACGTGAAAGGCCCCTACTCAGCAGCTTCAACTCCTTACCTAAGGCTTGACTGGAGTGTGTTCTTCAAATGCACTAAGCATGTGAAGCTTCAGAGACACCCACTGACAGCTTCATGGAACCTGTCTGTCTACAGTAGGCAAGTTTGGGGCCACAGAAAGGACCCCTTTTATCTGGCACCAACATCTCACAATAGCTGATCTAGACTGCTGGGCCCATGGTCATTTTACAAGAGGGGACAGGAAAAGCTCCAGAGACGCTCACTGACATAAAAGAAGAAACTCCACATTGCCCGAGAAGTCATTTCTAGACCCATTACAAGTACCGTGGGCGTTTAGAAGAGAACGTTGTACGTACAAACTGCAGAAGCCAGGCTGACATTAGAGCATGGCTGTTCTTCACAAAAGTATCTGTGGTGAGATGACAGTATGGGTCTCCTAGCTCAGTTCATGGAAGGCACCGCCAAACTCATCACACCCTGCCTCTTACTTTCAACTCACCTCTTAACATAAATTCCAGCCCTGAACACAAAGGGGTCATTTTAGGTGCCAATGCCACCAATGCTGAACCATGCATCCAGACTGTTTCCTTTGGGGACCACATACCAGTATGTTCCATGTGTGTGCGATGACTGAAGAAGCTCAGCTTCTAAATGTTCCCGCTGCAGCAGAGTACCGGGTGTGTGGGGGAGTATATGTGTGTGCTGGGACAAGCATGGAGATACTTGTAGCTCTACAGTGGGCTCTTTTCAGTGCTCTCCATCCAATTAATACTAGACATTAGTAACCAGTGGAGCATAAAAATTTCATTTATTTCTGATGATGAGAATGATATAAAAGATGCTGGGTTTGCTCAATGGAATTAGTGTAGGCTTTTAAAAGGCATGATTTCTTTTCTGTGCTTTCTCATTCATTTACATGGTGTATTTTATTCACTGAGCCTTTCCCCAGTGGTCTTAGGAGAGAAATATCCATTCAAAACAACCTGGTTTTCCAGTCAAAGAATACTATGGGAAGAGTTAGAAGTAAGTGCCTGCACACGGCCCCCCAATTCAGTGAACAAGAGAAGAAAGTGAGAGAGTAAATGAAACAGAAACCTCATTTCAGGAGTCTCCAGCAGAGAGATCTGCAGTGAAACAGGCCTGCCAGAGGCTGTCACCCAGAGCTGCTGCTGCAGACATTCAAGCTAAGAATTAGAGTTGGAGGTGGGGGGGGGGGGCGGTTAGCAGGAGAAGAAAGGGTATTCAACTATTGTCTCTCCTGGCTTCACACTTACTCCCTCAAAGGGAGACAATCTTGGCAACTTTGTTCCTTCTCTTCACATCTCCCTCCTGTCCCATGTTCCTCAGTTCCTCTGGGGCTTTCCTAACAACATCTGAGAGGAAAAACAGGAGGCTGAGAGTGGCTAGCACACGGGTTGGAGAAAGGGGGCACAAAACAAAAATTAAAGAAGAGGTAAGCCAACATTTGAAAGGGACAGCTAGGTAGGATTCAACAAGATGAAGTAGAGTTCTATGTTCTCTGAGAATGTGTACCATATTTCCCACATCTGTGATGGCCAGGAAGAGGAACAAGGGGAAGGGAAGATGGACAAGAGTCTTGAGATCTAGAGCTAAGCTTGGAACATAGAAGTAATAACGGTATTTCAACTATTCCAGGGGCCCCCATTAGAAGTGCATCCAATTTTGGCTGGAACCCCATGTAAGTCAGTAGAAAGAGGCATTCTGCCAAGAACAGAAAACTTTTTTCCCAACTTAGTTGCTGGAGAGGAAGGAAAACCCCTGGGGAGTGACTGTGCAAGAAGAAAATAAGAAAATATGGTCTGGGGGGGGGGGGAGAGGCTTGCGGGAGGGGGAAAAGAGCTAAGAACCAGAGGCTAGGTTTTGGAAACAGGGATTAGTTGATAGGGGTTGCAAATTGATGTGCCTAAAAATACAAATCCCGACACGTTCAGGAGGGAGCTGCTCACCGGTCCCCAAGATCTGGAAGAGAAGGCGGGGCTGGGAGGCACGGATCGCCGCAGACAGCCTTCCCTCTCTGCCCACTTCGGAAGCCTTCTTCTCCGGCATCAGGCGGATCCTCAGCCGCCCTTCGCCATGGCGAATCCACCAGCTGAACAGCTCGCTGAGGTTGAACTGGAGCAGTCCTGCATTCGCCTCCTCTGGGGGCCCGACGCAGCCCTCAAGGATCGCCTCCTCTCCCAGCTCCAGCACCAGCTGCTTGGCGCGCCGGAGCTTGCGAACCGAGCCGCCCTTCAGCACCCTGGTCAGCGTCCGTGCCTGGGCAGGGGCTGGCGAGCTGGGGCCTTCTGTCCAGGAGACCCCGGGCGGTGGCCCCACCAGCCGAAGTAGTGGGGCGCAGTCTAGAGCCAGCGAGCCGCGCGCCTCCGTCCGGTCAGCCCTCGGCTCCGACAAGGACGAAGGCGGCAGCAGTAGGTCCCGGGCATAGACGCGGAAGAGCGAGGGCACCACAAAGTCCACCGCGAGGCTCTTCCTCTGCAGACGTGAGTAGCTGAGCGGCTCCCGTGGCTGCAGAGCTGGCCCCACAGCGGGTGAGCCCAGGAGCTGGCCGGTCCCGGAACCGGTCCCGGTCCCGGTCTCGGTCCCAGTCTCTGAGCCCGAGACTGCCACTGAAAGCAGCGGCGGCAGCAGCAGCCCTAGGAGCCCTAAGCATCCCATCCCGCCAGAGAAGGGTTTATACTAGTCTCCCCACTATCTGGGATCCAGCCTTGCCCTTCACTTCCCCTCAAATGAGAAAGGTCTCTGAACAGTCCTTAGTCCTGAAAGGCTCCTTCTACCTGATCTCTGGGGGATTATGCATGCACTCGATTCTCTCGTTTTCCTCCAACTCCAAGGAAGCAAGCAGAGTCTCAGTAAAATGGGGCTGGAAGCTCAGGGGCGTGTCAAGACACCCTGAGCGCCTCGGGCTCAGCAGCTGGGACCTTGTGTCTCTGGCACGCCGAGACGAGTACCGCGCCTTCGTCTGTAGCTTGCTGCGCTCCGGAACAAGAGAAACTACTATGGTTGAAGGGAAGAGGTAGGAGGGTGCCGTCCTCTCTCGCCCCCCGCGGCTTGAGCTGTGGTCTGTCTGCTCTCCAGCAGCCTATAATCCTCCGCAACTTTCCAGCTGGGGACGATGGCTCTGAGCGTTCTGGTTTCCTAGCTCCTTCCTCTGCGCTCCTTTCGGCTTCTGAGCTCCTCTCCCTTAGTATAGGGGAAAACCGGGGGCAGGGGTTGCTTTCTCGCGCACCCTCCTGCAACCCTTCGCAGCGGGAAGTCTGCGGATTGCACTGTCCACTGAACTTCTGGGCTTAAATCGAGCCCCCGCGCTGTGAAGCAGAGGCTCAAGCCGCCGCCGTACCAAGTTTGCAGCGTCCTTGCTCTCCCGCGTCTGGTCTGCTCAGACTTCTCAGGCACCGAAGCGGCCCCGGCGGCAGCAGCCGAATGAAAGCATTCCGGGCAAAAGAGCCCGAAATCTTGCTGCCCCCCTCCTCATCCACCAGCAGCCGCCCCCCCCCCCCCAACCCGGCTTCGGGTGGCTGAGCAGAGGGCGGCCGAAAGGCGCCTCTGTGCTGTGCGACCCTCCGGACAGCGGCGACGGGATGTGCCAGCTGCTACCTCCGCTGCCGCCCCCGGAGCCGCTGGATCGCATCTGCCTGGGCGCCCGCCACTTGCAGCTGGCGGAGTCGCGAGCTCGCGCCAGGAGGGGGCGGGGCCGTGGCGGGGGCGGAGCTCAAACACCAACTCCGAACTGCTGCCAGGCTCACCCAGGCCCGCCCTGCCCCGCTCGCACCCGCCAACCAATGGCGCGGCTAGATAGGATCCTATGCAAATCTGCAGAGGCCTCGGCGGCATTCATTGAGAAAAGCACAGGGCCCGCCCCGCCCTCCCTCCATTCCTTTCCTAGCTCTCCTTCCCTTCCTCCCGATTCCCTGCCCTATTTCTCTGCTATGTGAACAGGAGTGTGTTTTGGATAAATGGGAGGATTGGAAGAGGCCTTTGCAATCAAGCACTCTCCCTAATTATGCATTTAAGAGATTAAATGGGTCCGACTTCAGAAAAGCTGGTTCTGGAATAAAAGTGGAGGCGAGGGGAAGGGAGGACTGGGAGGAGAGGCAGCACGACATTGCCAAATCCGAGAACAGCTTGGATTAGGGCCCTGAGACAGACTCTTCTCTGACCCTTCCATTATTTAAACGCATTCCTGGGAACCTGGCGGTTCCGCCAACCACACGAGAAAAGTTAGCAGTGTGGGGGTAGAGTGACGATGATCTCTAAGAGTTCTTCAGCTACAGCAAGTACATTTCAGACCTGTCAGTCATCTTGCGTTTTCTCAGAATGGTGCTTGAACATGTGTCACCTCTTTCAGTCTCTGCAAGGTAAATATTTTAAATTTCAGCTTTAGAGATGAGACAACTGAGTCGCCAAAATGGTAACTGATTTTCTTTGGGTCACACAGTCATATGTGCATCCTGGCCCTCCCTCACGTGCTCTTATTCATACTGCTCTACCTATCCCTCCATGAGTAACAGGCCAATAAGATCTAGGGGTGACTTAGCTGGAAGGAATAATGATCCAACACTTGCTCACAGCCTTGGGAGTGAGAGTTCATTACCAAAGACCATTTTTTATTCATCTGTAAAATAAGGACTGTACCTCTGGTCTCTCTTTCCCTTCATCTTTCCTGAGCTGCCAACACAGAACTCAGATAATGGCTGTGTTTATAACGAGTAGCTCACTAGGACCAAAGACAAAACTATAGTATTAGGTTCACACAAATCCCCTCCGTTCCTTCTTGTCAAATGTTGATTGTCAAGTCTTGTGCTGTCAGAGCAAAAAATAAGGCAAGAGCCTCCCCTGAGGAGCTCACAGCCTGAAAGACAGCAGAGAAGCTTCCTCATAGAATCGGAGCACAGAGTGGAGTTGAACCTCTCTCACTGAGCTTCAGAGTGCTGCAGGAAGCCCCTTACTCCCAGGAGGTGGTGACCAAGCAGGCCTCTGCTCTCTCAGGCCAGGCTCCTTAGAGCATTGTGGTATTGCCTTTGGCAACTGGAAACCTTATAGCAAAAGAAACTTAATTCCAGGAATATTTTGCTTTCTGCTGTATGTTTGGCACCTCACTTAATTTGATAGGTAACTGGCTTCTCCCTGGAACTCAAACTGGGTACACAGCCTTTACAAGTTTAAGAGCAAAGAAGGATCTGACCCAAGGAGAGAAAGGATGCTTCTACCAGTAGAGGAAGAGAGGGAGGGAGAAAGAGAAAAGGAAGGAAAGGGTAAGGAAGTTAATAATTGGGAAGGATATGTTGGTTAATACTTTCCTAGTATGGGGGCATATATGTTTGGATTTTCATCAGATTTCACTGGCATACACACTGATAGACACACACTTAATAATTTTCTATCTGAAATGTTAAAAAGACTCAAATGTAGGCCCTTTCACTCCTCACTCCATTCCATATTGTCTACATAATTCTTGTCCAAAGTCAAATTAATTGGAGTAATTTGTCAAGAACTATGAATCTTCTGCTATAATCAGTGGCCACTAGGGGGCTGCAGAGACTTGAAACTTCAGAGGAGCCACCAGGGTTTAACCTTCTCCCAGGTAATGTCTGGCTTTGCACCTAGTGCAATTAATTCTCATGTTTTTATGAATTCTTTTAAATCTCCCCTGAAGGAGCAAAAGTGCTTATCCCTGTACATTAAATCACACCAAATCTCAAAAATGTTCCCTTTTTGTTAAGTTTAAAAGGGAGGCAGGAGTGAGTATTGATAGTCTGTCGGTCACTATACACATGCATCTGTAGGAGTGTGTGTGTGTGCACGTGTGTGTGTGTGTTTCACATCACATAGTGGCCTTTTGGGGGAAGGTATATATTATTATTTCCATCACAGAGACAAAAACAGTTAAGGATCAGAGAGGCAAAATAATTTGCCCAAGGTCAAACAGCAAGCAAATAAAGGCACTGGAATTCAAACCAATGATTCTTTTTCTCTGAAATTTACACATCCCTCTGGAACAAATTAGGCCTTTTCCTCACGCCTACAGCTATAATGTTGACACCTCTAACCTATATCTTTGCCATCTAGAGGAAGGGAGATGAGAAAGTGCAGTTAAGAGCAAGTAGGGGAAATACAGACAGGGATTAAAAAAAAAAAGTGTGAGCAAGAGTGACAGCTAACATGTCTTGCATACCTATTATGGGTCAGCATATTTCAAAATAATTCCCATGCATTATCTCATTTAAGATTCCCAGTAACACTATGAGGGGAAATAATAGTATCTCTTTTTTACAGATCACAAACGCAAGCTCAGAGAGAGTGAGTTCCCAACAGTAAGACTACACGGGAAATAAAATCTGTTAAAGTATTTGAACCTGGATATCGGATGAAGTCCATGGTCTCAAATCCTGAGCAATCTCACAAGAGAGAAATGGAGCAGGGCGGAATAGACTGAGGTGGGCAGAGGGGAACAGAGGAAGAAACTGAAAGCCCACTCAAAAAGGGAGAAGCAGAGGGTGGGGGTGGGGGAGGGGGCAGACAGGAGATACTGGAAGCCCTGAGGACACAGTTAATGAGGGGGGCTGCTGTGAGTCACCTTGCCATTGACTTGACCAGTTAAGATGGGAGGGAGGAAAGTAAATAGATCACAAACCAAGAGAGGAAAGGGCCAAGTTCCACAGTGAAAAGCACCAGAACCCTCTTCAGGAAACTCCCAATTTCTGAAAATGGAGAAATGGACAACTCAGTTAGTGAGGGATTCGAATTCTCTCAAGGGAAACAGTAATAAAAACTTCTCTCAAATCCAGACGATGTGACTTAAGGAAAAACACATCTTGCAATTGCAAAAAACCTCATGGTGACCTACAGGGTTAACTAAGTCAGGCATCCAGTTGGTCATGGGGGGAAGAGGAGGAGAAGGAGGAGGAAAGAGGGAAAGAAGGAAAACAGGAAGAGGAGCAGGAGAAATAAGGAAGAGAAGGAGAAAAAAGGTGGGAGAAAAATCAGGAAGTCAAGCTGAAATTAGGCATCGTAAGATAGTCGGGCTAGGACATTTGGAACCCACAATTGGAATAGCTTACCCTAGGCCAAGATCAGGAACTAGAATCCAGAAGAAACATTCAAATAAACTGTGGATTTGTAGTCAGGAAACTTGCTTTCAATCCAAGCCTTGCTTAAGAGGCTCTAGGACCTTAGGAAAACTCTTGATTTCTCTGGGCTCATGTACCAAATTAGAAGGACCAGGTATAGTCTTTAAGACACACATCCACTCTGAAATTCTATGTGAGATTTCTCCAAGTGGCCAAAGGGTCTGGTCCAAGACTGGGGACGGGAGTTAACAGGTACTAGAAGGAGACTATGAACTTGCAGGGAAACCAGGAAAAGAGCCTGGACCTAATGCTAGCCAGAGAAAAATTAAAATAAAACGAAAACTTATTTTTAAAAATGTCTCTGCCACAGACAAACCGGAGCTTTGAATCGACAGCCTGCAATTTCTGATCGGTGATACATAAGGTGTCTTCTAATAATCATCATGCTAAGAGGAAGGTAAAGTTATTAATTCAACCATTACGCATTAGTTACCTACTGTGTGACTGGATTTGCGTGAGGTGCTAAGGAGAGAGACTGTGGTTAACAAAACAGTCAAGGTTCTTATCATCATGAAGGACTAGTTTAATTTTTAAAATTAAATTTTAAAAAATATTTATTTATTTATTTAGAGAGAGAGAGTGTGTGTGTGTGTGTGTGTGTGTGTGTATAAGTGGGGGGAGGGGAACAGGGAGATGGAAAGAGAAACTCAAGCAGACTCCACACTGAACATGGAGCCCAACACAGGGCTCAATCTCACGACCCTGAGATCATGACCTGAGCCAAAAATAAAGAGTTGGATGCTTAACCAACTGAGCCATCCAGGTGCTCTCATAAAGTTAAATTTTAAAAATATATATAAAATTGAATTAATACCTATGCCACAACTAAGCAAAAATTATAAATACAGATAAACAAATAAAAAACTCTGGAGGAAATCGTTGAAAAATAAACTTATTGAGGTGGCAGAATTGTGGGTGATTTTTTTTTTTTTACGAATGACTTTTAAGGGTTTTGTATAACAAGTAATAATAGCCTTTGATTCTTATTTAAAAAAAAAAAAAGTGTATCCATCAGGATACCCAGGTTATGTTGTAATAACAACAAATCTCAGTAACTTAAGCACATAGAAATCTATTCTCATATTCTATGTCCATTGCAGGTGAGCAGAGGGCTCTGATCATCGTATCATAACCAGTTAGGGATCCTGGCTGATGCAGCCCTCATTATCTGGGTCCTGCACCAACAACTAAATATTCCAGCCTGGAAAAGGCACGTGTCCCTTCCACTCGACACCTCTGGATGGAGCTACCCATGTGGTTCTACCCTAAGAGGCTCCACAAGGTACAGTCAGAAATATCTCACAAATGGCCTTACTGGCTCCCAAAGGAGGAGAAAATCTGCAAGTGTTGCATTATCTGACTTAGGCCGGGAAGGGTCTAGAAGACAGAGTTACCCAGAGGAAAATGACCGAGTTCTCTTGGGATCCACAGCCAAGGGGGTAGCCCCGCTGCCATCAGAGAGCACAGCCTCTGAGTCTGTCCCTGTGCCACTGCCTGCTCTTCTCCGTCCCCAGGCGTGACAGCAGAGGCCACAGGAAAAGCCCTTCCTAACCACCAGGGAGTAACTGCTCCCTCCTGGAAACTATAAACAATCTCACATGTACTGAAGAGAGGAGCGACAACCAGAGAGATCGGAGCGAACAGTTCACTATTATGGCTGTCACAGCAATCCCCCCGTTTGCTGAAGCACAGTACGTTAGGGAGAAAGGGTGTGAGCCATTACTGCAACTAACACGTGTTGGCCTTACCACCTGCTGCTATCCTGAGATTTTCTCGTTTTTTTTTGTTTTGTTTTGTTTTTTTTAATATCCTTTTTGGCTGAGAAAGATGAAAATAAAATTTGGGGAATAATTTGGTGACCGATATGGTCCTCTCGAAAAGCCTTTTAAAGAACTCCACACAGAAGCACAGTATCCATTCCATTTTAGTTCTTTCTGATTTCCAGCCGACAGGTGAGCACCCTGGCCTGTGACTTTTAGTGGCATCAAGAAGGCTTTGGTATCTTAGAGCTTAGTCACGTCAATGCGATAGATCAAATGGGCCATGGACAAGATAATCTCTGAGCAATGGGTTACAGCTAATTGAATGATCACAGTAAGAGTTCCCAATGGCCAGTCCTATCTGATCCATCATTCTACATCTCCATTGTCCTGCCCGGGCCTGTGTCTCTGCTTTCCTTTTTCATCCAGACCAGGCCTAGCTGAACCCATTTGACTCAGCCCTACCCAGTTTAATGACCAACTTTGGCTCTACTTAGGAAGAATTAAGACCAGAACTAACATTCATGCTAATCCCCCTCTCACTTTGAATCCTATTTCAAATAAATGCTATTTTTGTCTTGCTCCTGTGACCAAGCCACACCTTATCCCTCACTTCCTAAAGGGCTGGGCTTAGCCCTGATCTTCCAGGCAATCCCCTTTCTCTGAAGTCTGCTTTCCACTGTTTGCCTTCCCCGATGCCAGTCCTATGCCGACTCAGCTATGTCCCAGTCCCCTCTCCCAGGGATAATGAACTAGGGATGCCCACCCTTCCACCCTTTCTGCCCACAGCCCAGAGCATCACTAATTACGATGGGGTGCAGGCCATGGCCATGGCAGATGAGAAGAGAATCAAACTTCTGATTCTAGAGAGGCCAGTCCCCAGGCCCGTTGAAGCCAACCAGCTTCCCTCTCCAAAATCTGAACTAGGCAGCAAGGACTGTGTGACACTGACATTTGAGTCATGTTATTAATAGTGGGGCACCAGAATGCCCCCTTTCTTCAGGATTGATGCCTTCCAATAAACCCTCACTCTTTGAGCCAATTTGGGACAGACTTTGCTCCTGGCAAATCAAACTAAGACAAGCTGGGACATTGCCCTTTCCCTCTCACTGGTCGTCCCTGACACTGACTCTCTGCCTAGGTTCTGTGTAGACACTGCTGTCTAAACCCAGAGGCACCAACCCCTAGCACTGCTCACCCTCTTGTCCAGGACTGGCCCCAGAGGCCCCTGCTTTCATATTTGTGCTGACTGGGAACAGAGTATCCAGGTGGATTTGGCCAGCACTGGAAAACCTAGGACCATATTTTCAAAGCCACTAAACATGTGGTCTGATGTGACCTCTATCTACAGCAGGTGTCCACATACAGCAGGCAATTTGGATGTTGCAATGTTCATATTCTACAGATGTTTCAAGACGCTATAGAAAATAAAGTTACATCATGCTGATCCAAAGCCTCCAGGATGTAAGGTTATAATTCCAGGAACCAATACCTAGGCCCCCAGAACTTGACAGCTGTCCTACAGACAGGGAGAGCTACCTAGTTGCATGAGAGAAGAGCCCTGTTTGCACCTCCTTTCCCTTTCCAAGTTCCAAACCCTACCTAAAGGTTCCTGGTCACTTGGCAGTCTCAGTATGCCCCAGCTAATTGGTTCCTATTCTGCAAAACAGACCCTCAAATCTCCCACCAATCCAGGATGCTTGGCCATGGGAAGCTAGCCAAGCCCCGGAGGCTTGCCCATTACTTTGAACAGCAACAGTCCACCGGTGGTAACCAGCTTCAATGATAGTTCCGTCTCCTTATATTTGCACCCATGTGCATTGCCCTCCCACACTGAATAGGGCTGACCAGTGTCACCAATAGGATATATAACAATGATATTGTGTGACTTCTGAATTTGGTCATAAAAGATATGGGACTTTCTGGGATCACTTGCTCTGGAGGAAGCCAGCTTCCATGGTGTACAGATATTTAAATATAGATAGATTAGATAGATAGATAGATAGATAGATAGATAGATAGATAGATAGATTCACTCACTCATTCATTTATTTGCGAGGGACAGGGGCAGAGGGAGAGGGAGAGAATCTCAAGCAGACTCCCTACTGAGTGCAGAGCCCCACTCGGGGCTCGATCTCAAGACACAACCTGAACCGAAATCAAGAGTCAGACACTTAATCAACCGAGGCACCCAGGCACCCCAAGGTATTTAAGAAGCCATATGAAGAGATCCATGTGGCAATGGACAAAAGATTCCTCCCAACAGCCAGTCTTCCCTTCCCAGGCATGTGAATAAGTCACTTTGGAAGTGGACCCCGCAGTCTCAGTTGCCACCTTGACGTGGCCTCTTAAGAGACCCTGAGCCAGAACCACTTAGCTAAGTCAAATCTTGACTCACACTAACTTGTGAGATGACAGTATTTACGGTTATTTTAGGTTGCGAGGTTTTGCACTGATATGTTTTGCAAGTTGCAAACATGCCACCCTTCCTATTCATTAGGTTCCTCTGCCTCCCCTTCGCCTGCTTCCCCAGCCATGCCGTGCAGACCAGTCTTCCACGGCTGGTACTGGCTGTGCCCTAACATCCACCAACACAGGGTTCGTCCACCAAGGCAGAGTTCATCTAGTAGCCAGGGGCAAGATACTCTTCAAATATTCCTCCCTGTTCTATCAGCACCGCAAGAGAAGCTCCACATCCCCTCATGGCCCTGGGAATGAATCCTTTCCATTTCCTTCTTTTATAGCACTTTTCTGTTTATAAAAGTGATACATATTAATTACAGGAAATTTGGAAAAGTCAGAAGTTTAAATAACCCCTAGTCTCGCCACCCAAAAATAATGACTCAAAATTTGGATATATTTCCTTCCAGTATTGTTTTAAATTATTATAATTTGGTTCATGCAAAGTTATATCCTGCACTACTTTTTTTTAACTTAACATTATATCGTGAGCATTTTCCCACATCACAGAACATTCTAGGGATTTATGATTTTTAATGACTGCATAGAATTACAATGTGTAGATGTACCATAATTTGTTTAACCAATCTCTATCTTTGAACTTGTGGGGTTTTTCCAAGTCTCTACTGTTATAAATAATGCTGTGACAAATATTCATGTACATCAATTTCAGCCCGTGACTCTGATTAATTCTATAGCTCATAAATCTGTTTGCATTTCATTTCTTTAGATCCTTTAAGTTTCTTTGTAAAAAAAAAAAAAAAAAGTAACCATTAACACATGCATAGAATTTAAATGTTACAAAAACTTATGCAGTGACCAGATGCCTGAATGGCCCAGTCGGTTGAATGTCTGACTGTTGATTTTGGCTGGGATCATGATCTTGAGGTCATGGGATCGACCCCCGTTTCAGGCTCCGCACTTGGAGGGAAGTCTGCCTTCGATTCTCTCTCCCATCTACCTCTGCCCCTCCCTACCGCTCCCTTGTTCACTCTCTCTCTCTCTAATGGATGAATAAATCTTAAAAAAAAAAAAAAAAGTTATGCAGTGAAAGTATATCTTTCTCCCACCAGGGTTCCCTGGTCCTCCCAGTGTCCTTTCTCCAGAGGCGAGAGTTTTTACCCATTTTGGGGTATTCATGCAGAATTCCTCTATGTATATACAATCACATATATGTAGATCAGCGGTCCTCAAAGTGTGGCCCATGGACCCGTGGGGGTCCTCAAGACCCTCCCAGGGAGTCCATAAAATCAAAGCTATTCTCATAATAATATCAAGGCATTATTCATCTGCAGCAACTTTTATTCTCTCACAAGTATACAGGGGAGTCTTCCAGAGGCTCCGTGACATGTGATTACATCTTCACTTCTACAGCTAATGAAATGTGTGCCTATGAATTCTTGGGCTTTCTAGAATTTTCTAAGACAACTGAGAACCCTTGATTAGGATCCTCAATAATTTTTAAGATTATAAAGGCCTCAAGGCCTCTGGAGACCAAAAATGTTTGAGATTATTGATACAGACTTCAAAACACACATACACACACAACTGGTAGCATGCCATATACACATACACACACACACACACACACAGTCTGTAGCTTTTTTTTTAATATGACAATGTATCTTCGAGATTATTTCATCTCGGCACCTATAAAACAGCCTTAGTGTTTTTAAGTGACTGCATTTCATTCTATTTTATGGTTGTTCCATATGTAGTCAATCGGTTCCTATTGATGGAATTTAGGGGTTTTTTTTTCAAATCTTTGCTTTCATTATTACTATTATATAACAATAAATATTACACAGAATAATCCTGGATGCTCCTCATTTTGTACAAACGCAAGTGCATCTCAATAGTAAATCCACAGTAGTAGAACTGCTGGCTCAAAGGGTATGCACAGTGGGGCGCCTGGGTGGCTCAGTGGGCTGGGCCTCTGCCTTTGGATCAGGTCATGATCTCAGGGTCCTGGGATCGAGCCCTGCATCGAGCCCCGCATCGGGCTCTCTGCTCAGCAGGGAGCCTGCTTCCCTCCCCCCCCTCTCTGCCTGCCTCTCTGCCTGCTTGTGATCTCTGTCCCCTCTGTCAAATAAATGAATAAAATCTTTAAAAAAAAAAAAAAAAGGGTATGCACATTTAAAACGGGTACTGGGAAACTGCCTCACAAAGAATATATCAATTTTTATACCCAAAATAGTTGAAAGTGATTGTTTCCTCACAGCTTCACCATCAATCACAGTGTAATATCAAACTTTCGATCACTAAAATCAGATAATTAAAAATATGGTATCCCACTGTACTTTTAAATTCCATTTCTCTCATTCTGAGTAGAGCAGGTATATTTTCCTATTTTGAAAAGTCTTCTTATTATCTTCTTTGGAAAGTCTCTGCTTATGTAGTCTGTCCATTTGTCATTTGATTTATTAGTTCTTTCTTACTGATTAGTGGGATATCTTTATATATTAGGGTAATTAGCACATTTGTGTCTTTTTGCTCTTTATTTTATCTTACCATAGAAAATAAATTTTGCAACTATCAAATTAATAATCTCATATACCTTCTGCGTTGTAAGCTCCCTTCATCCAAAATACACGTGTATTTTAAAATTTATCTATATTTTATCCTAGTATTTTTATGAGTTTTTATGGTTTGACCTTTTTAAACCATTTGGATTTTTTTTGGTAAAGAACTGAAGTCCAACTTTATCTTTTAATTTTCTTCCTACGTGGGGCTCATTGAATTCACTCAATATTTATTTCATGAGCAATATTTTCAGCCACTGATAAGAAATGCCAACTTTATTATAAAATAGTTTTTTGCCTGAATTTGGATCTCTTCCTGATTCCCCATTCTGTTCATGGATCCATTTGTCTACTCTTCCCCAAAAGTGTAACAGGTAGAAAGCTATATCCTCCTTGCAATTATTCTTTCTTTTTATTAAGTTTACCTATCCTTGCTCCTTTATTTTGCCATATGAATTTTTTTTAAAAGATTTTATTTATTTATTTGACAGAGAGAGAGATCACAAGTAGGCAGAGAGAGGGGGAAGCAGGCTCCCTGCTGAGCAGAGATCCCGATGCGGGGCTCGATCCCAGGACCCTGAGATCATGACCTGAGCCGAAGGCAGAGGCTTTAACCCACTGAGCCACCCAGGCGCCCCTTGCCGTATGAATTTTAGAACTGACTCAATTAGTTTTAAAAATTCCTGTTATTTTATTTATTGAGATCACTTAAATTTTACAGATTAACAGAGGGAGATCCTCTATCTTCATGACGTTGAGTCTTTCCATCAAGAACACAGGAGGTTCTTTTTTTTTTCCATCATGTTCTTCATAACATTTAACAACGTCTTCACACAATTCTCACATACACTTTGTAATATTTATTCCTATCACTTTTTTTCTTATTGCAAATGAGGATTTTTTTCTTTCCGATATAATTTCTAACTGGTTATTGTGACATATGTTGGGATGCTATTGATTTTTCTATATCATTTTGTATCTAGCCTTCTTAGCAGATATGCTTATTGCTTCTAACAGTTTTTTAGTTGATCTTGGATTTGCCAAATACACAACTATATCACCTGCAAACAACGATAATTTTGCTCCCATCTCTCCAATTTTATACCATCTTTCATTCCTTCTTCAAATGGTATTGGCGAGCTTCCCCAAAAACAAACTTAAATCAGAGCGAAGTGGGTGCAGAGCTGTATGTCTGTTGATCCTGACTGTATGAGAATGATCCTAATATCTCACCATTAACACTGAGGTTGGGATTCGCTTTAAAAAATACATCTTTTTATTGAATTATAACTTACAAGTCCAAACTCCACAGCCCCATGAAAATTTCATATCCCCCAATCACTGTGACCCCCATCCTGCACCTGCCAGATGGGAGTGTGTGCACATCTCCAAATGGAGGAAGGAGCTTGTGATCTAGAATCAGGTGGCAAACTTCACCTTGAGAACCAGGATTGGATATTTTTAAACATTTTCTTCTAAAGGGGGATTACCAAAAAGAGGCACTACGCAAATTTCATTTTAGGGGACTGAGTGAGGAGTTACTATTGGGGCTTGACTAGTTTTCAAGGAACATTTAAGGAAAGGAGACTATGCCTGCAAAGTTCCCAAAGTCAAACTTACTCATATGACTGATCTTTCTGAGCTCTGTCTCCCGAGCCCTGTTAAGTCCTTGCCTGTCTCTGACTCACAAGGCATACCTCAGTCCCGGCCGCGGAGTCATTTCAGGATCCATTTGATCCACACTCTCTATCCTGACCCCAAACCAGCTAACACCACTCCTGTGCAGGCTATACAACCAAGTTTCACAGCAGAGTTTCCCAACGAGCATAAGAATAGCCCAAGATGACTGCTTAAAACTTTAGAAGCCTGGGCTCCAGGCAAGACCTGCTGATATTTATGCATACCAAAATCAGAGAAGAAGCACTGCCTTACAGTTCCATCGCTATTGCAAGAGCCAGTGAAGTTCCAATGGCCCAGGAGGTCCCACCTTTCTTCCTCAACTCTTCCAGGTCCAAGTTTAATCATCGGGCTATCCCTAGAATTGTCTGAGTGTATTCCAACCACCCTGGAGGGAACAAACGCTATTTCTGAACTATCTTGATCCAGAGTTTCCAAGGGCTCTCATGCATTTATGGGAAGATGGAAACCCATGCGAATCATTCCTGGGTAGATTCTCACGGATATTCTGAAAGAAGTATATAAGTAAGGTAAGTCAGCTAAACCAGAACTAGACGAGGCAACTTGCAACCTTCTTTAGAGAAATCGGCCTTTACTGGGATGGGCCATGAGAGACTATGACAATGAGATCTCTCCAGTCATAGAGAGCATGTAATCCAGGCTGGCTTGGCACCCCCGTATCCATGGAGCAAGCTTGCCTCTGATTCCCCAGTGTCTCAGAACACATGCTTGCTCCTGAATTACCTCAGGTATTAAGGCTAGCAAGAGCCAAGATGACATGTGCGGCTCCCCTGGTTGCCACATCACTGCTCTGCTCTGCTCTCCATTTTTGTGAGAGAGGCTTGGTTGCCCCGTACCCATCTCTGACCTCTTCCTGACTCCTCCTTTCCCCCACAGCTGCTGACACTGCACAGGTCTCAGCCCCCGCCCACTTGAAGTATGGCCACAGGTAAGTACAAGAATTCCTGGAGATGACCCGCCATCTTTACAAACCGTCTACTGCTCACATGCACGTGGTCAGGGCCACTTTGGAAAGTGGTCTTAGAACACGGAGGAGACCCACAGGCAGCTCCTGTGGTTAGAGTCAAGGGTGGTGAGAAGTGGCAGAACTACTGCTTGTAAATTGGTCTTTAAGCAAAAAAAATAAATAAATTGGTCTTTTAGCAAAAAAGTAAGGCAGCTCAGCGCATTAAGGAACCCTTACTCAGAAGCTGTCCCACTGACATGCATCCCGGGGCCTTCGAGGATTCTGCTAATGAACCCGCAGCACTGCTGGTAGTTACTTCCCCAAAAGTCACACCACATCAAGGTGAGCTTGCAGGGACATGAATGTACGCCTTGTCCATCGAAGGAGCCCATCTGATGAGCTTAGCTTCGCTCTCCAGCAGCAGGACATAACAAAGGAAGCTCCCCTGAGGGAAGGAAAGCATTTTTCCATCCTGTCTCTCCTCCTTTACAGCAATGATTTTCAAAGCCTGATGAGTACAAGAGGTCTCTCTTTCTTCCAGGGAATGAGGGGCTTTTCCGTAGACTTGCGTCAGGATATGGGGCTATGGGCCACTTAGTGACGACTTAAACTGAGTTATCAAGGTCATTAAATGTTGGCATTCATAAACTAAGAGCAGCCCGTTGTTGGACTCTGCAGGAGAGTTTAATTCGGTACCCACCAAAACGCGAGGAGGCCTCACAAAGCCTGGCCGTGTTTCCCAAGTCCTCCTTCTTGTTCACTCAATGTCTTCTAGGAACTTGTACCCCAACAGTTTTGAGGACGCTGGCTTTCTTGTCACTGGGTCCTCACTGCTATTGTAACTTGCACTCACAAGGTGAGTGACGGTCCATGTGATTTCTCACTAGCAACAAGATGACCGCAACTACTGGGAGTTGGTGAGGTTCAAGAGCCGCTACTTTTGATTTTTTTAAACATAAATTGCTGTTCATTTGGATTCATTATTATCAAATTAGAGTATTATCAATTATTTGGTTAACCCCATGGTGTGTAGTGATATATAGCTGCATTTACTGTATTTCAGACCTATAATGTTTTCAATAATTACAGTTTAATATTAACCATCGATGTCCCTGTGCTTTTATAAGGATGCTTAAATTGTAATATGCTGCCTGTGAATTTGTGCCATTGGAATAACCTGAAACTTCTACCCAAGAAGCATGATTAAATCACTGGGCTGTTTTAAGATCACAAGGCTCTGTTTCAGCACGAAGAGACTTGCCTATGCTCACTTTCCTCTTTTACAGTGTAATTTGTAATATGCATTTCTTACTAGCAGAGAGTTTTTCACAGTTTGTTGATTTTCTTTTTTATCCTCACCACTCGTCTTCATCAGTGAAAGAGGGAATGGCTGGGTCATGGGAACTCTGGCCTCATGCAAGTGGACTATGGTGAAAACCACGGAAGGACTCGGGAAGTTGGGAGGGGCTCTGCACAGGGAGCCCGTGACCGGGGATTCGGGCCCCTCGCCGCTTCATTAAAGCACAGCAGTTTGCCTCAAATCTGAGCACACACTGAGTTTCTGTGTTTGCAGAAAGAACCCTGCTGCCAAAAAAATGTTTGAAATCTCTGCACTACATTTTTCAATTTATTCAAATACCACAGTCATTTAATACAATGCTAGGAAAATCCAGAAAGGAAACACTACCTTGTTAGTTGTGGGAGTTGCTTTATTTTAAGAAAAGAAACATGGAAATGAAGAGTCAAAGTAATGAAAAAAACAAAGGTGGAACCACGTATAGGAGGTTTCATTCCACTCAATTTCACCTAGCAAAGCACCCAGCTGTATGTTGGCAGGCAGTGGAGTGGGGTGGTGCCGAGATGAATGAGGTAAGATCCTAGACTTTATGGTCCAAGAGAACAAGGAGAGAAGCTCAAAACTGGCGATGACACACAAAAGAGAGATGCAAAAGGCACTGAGAGGGACGAGGGTTGTCCAGAGCAGAGGGAGTCACTTTGACTGCGAGGGACCAAGGAGGACACCCCTGCCCCAGCCCTGGGTTGGCATGACTTATTTGGTCATCCAGCAGAAATTTACCCCTGAAAAGGCACTGGGCAAAAGCAAGGAAAGGATATCAAAAGCCAGAGATTCCCTTGTTGCTTTGATACCAAGGAAAGGGACTGAACTCGGGGCTTTCAAACTTGATTGTGCATACAAATTACCTGATTATGGGGGGCTGCTAAAAAGCAAATTCTGGGGGTGCCTGAGTGGCTCAGTTAGTTAAGCATCTGTCTTCAGCTCAGGTCATGATCTCGGGGTCTTGGAATGGAGCCCTGCCTCAGGCTCCCTGCTCAGTGGGGAGTCTATTTCTCCCTCTCCCCACCCCCCTCGTTTGTGCTCTGTCTTGCTCTCTCTCACAAATAAATAAATAAAATCTTTTTTTTTTTAAGATTTTTATTTTATTTATTTGACAGAGAGAGAGATCACAAGTAGGCAGAGAGGCAGGCAGAGAGAGAGAGTGAAGCAGGCTCCCTGCTGAGCAGAGAGCCTGATGCGGGGCTCAATCCCAGAACCCTGGGATCATGACCTGAGCCGAAAGCAGAGGCTTTAAACCACTAAGCCACTCAGGTGCCCCAAATAAACAAAATCTTTAAAAAAAAAAAAGCAAATTTCTGATTCGGCAAGTCTGGCATTAGCCTGAGAACCTACATTTCTAACAAGTTCCCAGGTGATGCCAATGCCAAGTATCAAGTCAGACACTTTGAGTAGCATGGATCTAATAAGCTCATGCCACACTCGGGTGTTAGTATAACGTTATGAGACAGTAACTTCTGTGAGCCATATTGCTACTTGCCTAGTCCAATATCCATTCTCCTTTTATTTTACGAGGGGAGCCCCAGTTTGTTTGGAAGGGTAATACGCTCAACTAAAACTTCAGTTCCCCAGTATCCATTGGAGTGGGAGTGGGGGTACCATAATTCTGACAAAAGATTTTAGATAGAACACTCTGGAGAAGACATCCCTTCCTGTTTAAAATGACAAAACTTCTGATGAAAAAGGTTTGGGTCTCTGTCTTGGCTTTCGATGTTTTCTCCTTTTTCCTGCCTGATACATGGGGCTATCACCATGACACTGGAAACCTCACACTGGACATGGTGGAGGAGGAGGGAACAACCCAGGTTCCTTCGTACCTCACAGATTGTGCCTATCTGCTGTTTCCTAGTGTCTAGGTTTGAGTTTCCCCAGAAGCGGTCTTCAGACAAAAATTCAACTGTAGTTTATTTGAGAAGTAATCCCAGGGAACACCAGTAGGGGGGAGGGGAACTGACACAGGGAAGGGAGGGAAGCCAAGAACTGTGTGCCATCCAGCCAGTTACCACAGTGGGAAGAAACTGCAGCTTAGTCCCACCGGGGAAATCTGGTAGACCGTGCAGAACACATATAAGAATTATGCCAAATAAAGGAGGAAAAAAAAAAAAGAATTATGCCATCAAGGGATAAAGGGCTGGAGCGTGCATTCATGAAATCCCATCCAACCTTAGGGCAGATCGGCTTCTGTAGGGCATTAATTCTCCAGCACACTGGCCTGCCCTGTGCACGAGCCAGACATGCTCCCACAGCCTGAAAAAGCCTTAGGCCCAAGACTGAGGGTATTTGCGTCGTATTGTAGACAGACACAGACAGCCAACAGCATCTGCCTACAACTGGTAAAACTCAAGCCAGACACTGTTACCAGAGTCAGGCACAATTCTAGCTGAAAACGACCTTAGGAGTATTCTGATTTTAAAAAAGAGTCTCACCCCTATCACACAAACATAAAGGGCAATATTTAATGCTAAGCTATATATCTGTAACGGCAGAATCCAAAGCAATATGTTTAGAGTCAGGAAGCTTTTTCTAGCAAACTTTAAAACACGCTCTATAGGCAACCACCGACTCTGCCAATGGGACCAGCCAGCAGGCCTCTCCACAATGCAGGGATTTTGATATAACACCCAGAGCTTATAAATATGTTATTCACACAGAATATTTTCCCACTTAGTCTAGATTTTATTTTCTTGGTACTTGGGCAAATCAAAGAGACTTTCAATGAGTTCAGGAAAAAGCACTCTCCAGGTAGGGAAAGCTCCCATCCTTCTAAATGATTAACATCCTTATAAATGACCTAGAAGATGAAATAAGAAGAAAGTTGCTCAGAAGGGCACATGGTACCAAGCTGAGACAAGACAGACATGTGCGGAAAGCTTAAAAGAATGAGTTCATAAAGTTCTTGGATGTAGAAACTGGAAGCGAGCGTACTGAGATCATCTTTATTCTTGTCTGAGCCCTCTGGCTGACCTTGGGGGAAAGGAAGGGCCCCGTCTCGGACTCCCCTCCGCTGCCCACAGCCCCACTCTGCACAGTGCCCGGGTGAACAGTTGGCCGCAGCCAAGGCAACACAGACTGGAGATTAAGCAAGCCTAGAATTCCAAAGGTCAATGATTTCAAAGAAAAAATCAGCAGGAAAAGCAGCCGTGACCAAGAGGCAGAAAGCAGCAGAAGCTGCGGGGATACCGTGCACCCCTCTCTGCTGACCCCAGGAAGGAGCTGGCCCACCAGCGCAGAAAAGCAGTCAGCGCCGGGTTCTGAAGGAGAAGGGAAACCGCTTCCCTTTGAAAGAATTCTGGGGACTTTTCGAGTCTCAAATATTTCCATATCAGGTCTCAACAAAGCCAAAGGGCGTGCAAATTAAGTAAATGCTTTTTCGACAGAAGACTAAACACTCCATTTTCTTTGGGTGACACAAGTCACAGTGAGAGAACGATCCTTCCCAAATCCCCAGTGTGGTCTCCCTGAAGGGACCGTCATTGGCTCTTCCTCAGGTGTCTGCCAGCCTGCTCCTCCACCTTCATGAGTCTCAACTTCCCTCCCCGCGCCGTGAGCCACAGCCAGCCTTTCCACGTGGCAGGACTGTTGCCGAAGTCAAACAGAAAAGGGGTCAGAGACGAGCAATGGCTTCCAGACTGGGAGTTAATGTAAGTACATTACTCTTGTCTTCTCAACAGGTCTGGGTTTGTCGTTCATACGATATCATTGTTTACACATAGCTGGGACTTAGGCTACACTCTGTGGCTCCGAGGATTAAATGAAATGGTATCTATAGAGACTTCGCCCAGGCGCACGCACGTAATATGTATCTCTTGTCTGTTCTGGCTGTTCTCATCATCATCCTGCCACACTTTCTCCTCTACCTCCTCCACCACCCTCCTCCTCCTCACCGCCACCCTCCTCCTCCTCACCACCACCGTCCTCTCTGTAGTTATTATGTGTCGTTTATTTTAAAAATTATAAATGCCCCTAATTGGTGAACATTTTCTTCCCTGATCCATGGGCATTTGGCTGTGTGTGTTTCTTTTTTGAGCCAATGTCTGAACCCCCAAGCAGCATTAGGAAAGCGAGCAGCAAGGCTGTCTCTGACACCCTTGAGAGGCTTCTCCTCCTCCGAAAGAGCAGTGGGACTGGATGTGAAATGGCTCTGAAAACCAATGCAGCCTCCGTCTTGTTTCTGCTTTTGCCTCACCTTCATTTTCGTCAGCGGCACCCACACAGGCGTGTCACCACCACCCTGCACATCTGCAGGCTGAAATTTTCAACCAAACAGTCATGGAGCAGATTTGCACTGGCCCTGAAGCTATTCAAAGGTGGCTTGTCCACCTGTGGACAAATAAGACATGTGTCCCCCCTCATCTCCCTTCCAAGGATTCAGAGCAGCAGAGAAAGTGAATGCTGAAAAAGCTCTCCCCCTTCCATGTCCCTGGCATTGTACACACTGGGAAACTGGGATGCAGAGACGCAGAATAATAACGGCCTCGTGCAAGAATGCCCAGAGAACGAGAGGCAGGCACGGGAGCAGAACCCACGTGTGCTCGACTCCCAACCCAGTGTTCTTCTGCTCCCTGCTGCCCGCTCTTGTTGGAGTCAGCCGGCACTGTCAGAGCCTTGGCAGGAACGGGGCAGAAGGGCGGTTCCTGCAGGTGGGAGAAGCCAGGAGCAGCTGGAAATCAGCTGGCTAGAGTCAAGATGAAACAAACAACAGAAACAAGCCCCAGGACCAGAGCGATGCAGCCATGAAAAAAGGCAGGGCCGGAATGGGCATGTCTGAGCGGTGGGCCGAGCAGATGGGAGCCCAAACCCAACCGCCAGTGACATCTAGCCAAGCTATTCAGAGGCAATGACCTGGGAGCCCGACTCATGGCACTCACGGCACGGCTAGTTCCACGCCTCCGGGAAGGCCAGCCCTGACCTGGAGTGACCAGGGGTGGGGGCTGCACTACTGTTCTGAAACATTAAGGGTGGACTTTGATTTCAGGAGTTATTTTCGTGATGGTTGTTCCAAGCTTACCATTCTGAAAGGTCTCTTGTGGTGAAAGGTGAGGTCAAGGGTGGAAAACAGGCTGGGAGTGAGGGGTCCCCAAATCTTGAACATAAGAGTCTGGAAAAATGAGGCAGGAAGTTCACCCCCACCCCTGATTCTGAGACCGTTCACCAGACTGAGCTTCTGCGAGAGCTCATGGTCGGGTGAATCAGAAGAAACTGGTCTTTACGGAAAAGACATCTGCACGTGTTTCACATGTGCCTTAAAGAATAAATCTTAGAAGTCGAACCCTTTTATTCTGAGCCAAATATATAGATTGTGTGGAAGACCAGGTTTCCTACCCACTGGCACTCCCTTGAGCTCCATAACAGTTTCTCTTTTTCAGAATAAAGAGGGTGTTGTAGGCAGAAAAGAGTGTGTGCAATGGCAGAGACGCAAGAAACAGCATTTCTCTTGCTGACCGTACAACAGCAAGGACAGCTGGAAAATGGGGTGTCGGGGGGCAGCCTCAGAAAGGATCAAAAAGCAGGCAAGGGATGGGTCCTGGAGGGCTTTGTGCACAAGGTGGGGTCCCTTGGATTTTATCACCATAGATCCTCCTGACGACTTGCACCTACAGCTGATCCGCATCGTTCACACATTTGATATGCGCAAATACTCCGACTCACTAAAATTTACTGGTAACCCCAAGATCAATCCCTGCAGTGCTTTTGGGATCATTGACACGCATGGACAGAGCGGCAAAAAGTTTTGTGCCTGATCCCAACTGAGGTCAGACAAAGTGATGCTTTCTGTTTCAGCTCTCACAGTGTAAGCGAGTGCCTTTTTTGCCATTCATTTAGTGCCACATTTTACACATTTCTGTGCTTTGTGTTGGTGATTCCCTATTTAACATAGTCCCCAGGCCTGGTGCTGGAATGCTGCAGAGCAAGGAGTCAGAGGAAATGCATGTCTGATAGCTTCATACAGGCGCGGTATCGGTGCCTTTGGCGAGTTCAATGTCAGCAAATCAACAACAGATATACAATAGGAGGTCTACAAGCAGAAACACACGTACAACAGGGTTCTGTATGGACATGGTAATTAAACTGTTGTGAGCAGAGGCTCACAGGCACCTGATTCTGTACTCCCCCTAAGGGCACTGGCTCCGTGTTCACTGCTGTGTTCTCAGGGACTTTACAGAACCTGACTACTGCAAATAAAGAGAATCCACTGTACTTAGTGTGGCTTTGTTTTATTTCACTTTTAAATTTCCTTCTCGCAAATGAGGAACCTAGTCTCACAAGGCTAAGTCTTCCCCGATGCCCTGTTACCTACGAAGCAACAGAGCCAAGACTTGAACTCAAATGGTCCAGCTTCCGCTCCCTTCATATTTCTACTCTGAAAGGGTACAGATCCTAAAACAGCGGGCAAGCCAGTGTCCCCGAGGCCTCAGAAGGTGACAGGCAGCTGGGCCATCAGACTGAAGGATGATTCAGTGCCTCTGCAAGGAGGCCTTGTGGGCTCTCGGTTGGACAGAATGGCCAGGGAGAGAGGAAGAACCCTGCCTGACCTCACCTGAGCCGGGCTGCAGAAGGACTCGCCCTATCAGTGGCCCGGTACCAGATCCACAGCAAGCTGCCAGCCGCCCCGGGAGGAGCCCAGTGTCTGAGTCACATCACAGCAGTACCGTGTTTGTAGGCTTGATATTCCCTCCGGCAAGCCCAAAGCCCTCCTTCTGCCTCCAAGTCCTGCTGTGTCTCTGAGGAAGACTGAACGGACTAGGAAGGCAATCCGAAGAGGAGATGGGATTCTGGGGGGTGAGCCATGCAGAGGAGGGTGTGGGGGTGAGACGGAGCTGCAGTTTTCTGCTCCGGCTGTGTTTCTTTTGAGTTCTTAGATGCCTGCTCTGTATTCAGCAGGTCTGCGTGACAATATAAACACCACTAGTGAGTGGTAAAATGTGCACACGTGTGCATGTGTGTGCACGTGTGTGTGTGTGTGTGTGTGTGGCAAACGGGGGGGGGGGGGCGGAATCCAAAATATCAGAACAGAGAAGAAAGGAATTTTTTCCCATCTGATATATTCATAACTGACCATGTCCATGAGATCCCCCTTCAAATCTGCCAAAGCTGTAAGAGCAGAAAGTCCTTCCCAGACAAGGTTCCTCCACCAGGAATGGAACCAAAGCTGAAAGATGCTGAACTCGATCGCAGAAGCCTCAGATTACTTGGGGAGTTTGTCTTACGAGCCCAGTCCTCCTTCCGAGGGCTTCTGCCCCCACACGGACACTCAGAGCCCCACAGGCTTGCCCCATGTCCACCTCCTAAGAAGTGGGGTTTTAGTGCTAAAAGGGAACCCAGAGGCCAGCGAACCAGAAGCCCTACCTAAGACAGAGACCTACACCTGACACTAGCTAGTAGGAGGGCCTTTCTACCTGTCCTGGAAGACCTCTCCTGAGGTGTGAGGGGCCAGGGGGTGGTCCTTCCAGCAGCCACGGAGTTCTCCCCGTGCTCCTCTAACGCGGGCCCATAAACCCTGCGGGCCACTTGCTCGTGAACTCTGCTTTCCAGTCACACAGCCATGCTGCCCACAGATCGTCCGTGGCTGCCTTCACAGCATACAGCAGGGCTGAGCCTCTGTGACAGACACGGCCTGGCCCACGAAGCCTAGAACACCTACTGTCTGACCCTCCACTGACAAGGTTTCCCAACCCCTGCGTTTAATGAGATGGATGCGTTTTCCTGCATGACACTGAAATCTGAAACCGGCCCTGTGGGTCATCCTTCTCCCCTGCGGCGCCCAAGGGGGCTCTGCCCTTCTCCGCCAGACAACCCTTCCGTTTTACACACTCGAGCACTGCGGCCTGCTCTTGGTTCTCCTTTCCCACAGACGGAAACCCCTGCCTTATCCAGTCACCGCTTGTACTTCCGAGGAGGACCCGCGCCCAGCCGTGTGTGCTCATGCTCTGTATTTCTCACACCCACCCCCACCCCATCCCAACCTCCACCCCGGAAATCTTCAGGTTCTTAAATGTAGGTACTTAGAGAGTGCTAGATATAACCTGCATTCATTCAGCTTTCACAAAGACCCTGTCTGGTGAGGTTTGCTTTGCCTATTAATCAATCTATGGCCCCCAGCCAAGTCGGAGGGAGCTGGGGGGTAGGGTAGCAAGCCATTGGTAGCAAGCAGAGGAAAAAAATATATTTCAACTCAGTTTGGCTGGATATTAAAATCAGTGATTGTTGTAGCAACAACAAAAAAAGAGCTTACAGACCAATTCCTTTATTTGAAGGATGAGTGAACAGAGGCCCACAGAGCTTATGGAACTTGTTCAAGGTCACAAAACTGAGCAGCGGCGGGATCTAGACCAGAACTCAGGTGTCCTGACTCCAGGATCATTCTTCCCACTGTTGTTTTTATTTTTCTCTCTCCATATTGCTAATTCTCTTAGAGCCGCAGTAAAATGTTTTGAGTATCTCAGTGAACATAAACTGGGAGAGGAGGAGATCTTTTCTAGGCCATAATATCCCATATCCAAGGATTCCCCTTCATCCATCCCACTCCCCCAGCTCTCTGAGACTCTGGAATAAGACCCAGGACATTCGGCAAAAAAAAAATCATTGACATTTATAGAACTGATACAATTTACTGAGCACTTACTATGTACCAAGCACTCTGACAACTGCTTCTACACCAGTCATCTCATTTAATCCCTACCACCACAACAAAATAGGTATTATTGTTACTGTTATCTACATTGTATGACTCAGGAAATAGGGCTTTAAAGAGACAGCTAGAGGCCATTTGGTACAACTGGGATCCCAAAGGGATCATCTAACTCCAGAGCTACGGCCCAGGGCCCCCACACAGGCCTCTTCCTGCCATCGAAACGTCCCTGGAGTTCATCTGCTGCGCACCCAGGGCCAGGCCTTCCCACACACGTGTGAGTCTGTGAGATATTACTTGCTTGTCCTCTCCCTAATACTCTTCTCTTTCTCTTGTGTTTTTTTCATGTTCAGTGATTGTTTTTTTCCTCAACTGATCTATCATGGACCCTACAAATCTTTGGTCCTCTTCCTATTTCTTGTTTTTCTCTCCTCTCATTTTTTTCCTCTTCCCTTTAATGGCTTAGATCTGCCTAAAGCCCCCAGAGGCATTCCCAGCTCCAACAAGGAACGCAGGAATAAGAATTCGTTCCCCTCTGGATCCTGTTTGATTAGAGGTATGATCAGTACTAGGAAGCCTACTTCCTCCAGCAGACACCTGGCCTTGACCTGTAGAAAGGGACAACCTTGAACCCTGAATTTAGTTCTTCTCATATTAGACCTCTCTCCAGCACATTCTATGAGCGATGCTGGAATACAAAGAGGAAAATATAGTCCCTGCCCTCCTGGAGTTTACCGCCTAACCGGAGAGGAAAACACATGCATGGATCATTCCAAAACAATGTGGGATATGAGGCAAATTACGAAGCCCAGAGGAGGGGCATCTGACTCAGCCTGGTGGGGGTCAGGGAAAGTTCAAGACAGAGAAACCCTTAAGCTGAGTATTTTTGGATCAGTAAAACCCACCCAAACCCAGGAAGGGGAAGAAAGCGTGGGTTCATGCAGAGGGTTTAACATACGTGGACCCTCAGTCTGGGGCCCACTAAGGATGGAGGATGAAGGGTCCTTTACTCACGTAGTAGCCAGCACTCAGTGAGCACTTGCACCCTATCCTGTGCCCTTCAAACGTTAGCTTGCGAAATCTTCAAACAAATTATTAGGCAGGCAGCATTAGCCCGGTTGTATAGATCACTGGGGCTTAGGGACACTGAGTTCCTTGCCCAGGCTTGTACAAATAAGAAGGGACAGGGGTGGGGGTGGAAAGGTGCTTGCTCTCATTTTCACGCCCAAGCTCCTAACCTCTACGTACATTCCTGTCTTCCCTGGAGCAGCGTGAGCTTTTCTCTTCCACCGAGACACACACTCAGAGCATTCCTAAGAGGTGAAGGTGGGGACTGAATGTGTTCAGGAGGGCTCCATGAATCCTCAGGAAAGGCCTGGGCTGCTCTGCCCTCCCAGCAGCATCCCTCCTCCAGAGGCGCTCACTGGCACAGCAAAAAAGGCCAGTGGTGTTTTGTACCCTCTCTCTCAGGTCCCCTTAGAACGGCACTTGGGGCCTGGGTCTCCCTCCCCTCCACTGCGAGGCCCCTACCTTATGCCTGAGTATGTGGATGCCGGTGGGGCTGACCGTTAGCCACAGGGGGCTCTGCAGCCCCTCAGGGCACAGCCCCTCAGCGCCCCTGTCCTCCTGCCTACCTCTCCACCTTCCTCCATCCTGGAGCCGGGCTGCACTCCAGATTGGCCCCAGCACGACTTTGGCCTGGAAACTGCCAACTAGTTTTTGGTAATGACATCACCAATGATGGATAAATGTTTTACTCCTTCTTCCAGGCCCCTGGCTGAACTTAAGTACCCAGTACTTAAAAACAAAAACAAACACAAACACAAAAACAAAACAAAACACAGTCAGGTTTATGACAAGTAAAGAAAGATCTGCAGGCGGAGCTGCGGCCAAGGCCAGGTCCAGAGCAGCTGGGGAAGCTGCAGGTTGGAGCCTGTGGCTGCACCTCCCTCTGGGCCCAGCAGCTGGGGCCCGACCCCAACAGTCTGAGGGCCAGGTGCAAGACGACAAAACCAGGCCTCCTTGGAACAGAAGCCAGCTGCTGAGGCTAAAAGGGTCTTGTGAGGCCAATAAACAGTGGGTTTGTTTTCGCCTAAAGGCTGTGGCAGGGTTAGTTATAGTCAGAACAATCTTAAATCAAACGCTGTGTTTTCGGGCCTCCAATCTTACGTGTGAGCCGTGTTAAGCTCCGGGAGCAGTTACCTGTGGCAGGTACTCAAGACTGGAGAAAGCAGCAGGGTTTCAAGTCAGAGGAGCTGGATGGCCTCTGTCACTTGCTGGCCATAGGACCCCGGGGCTCAGCCTGATCTCCCTTAGCCTGATTCCTCACCTATAAGACGAACAAAGGATATAATTAGACAGACCACGGAAACCTCACTCCGAGAACCAACTGAGTTAATCTATGCAGAGGCAGACACATAGTAGGAGCTTAATCTCTCCTCCGTTTCTGCAAAGATGTCCTTGCTTATATATTGGATTTTCTTTTCCTTTCAGAGACCTATCAGAACACAACATTTACTGAATCGTAATAATTACGTTATAAACTCTCTCTTTCCCGTGTGATTGAGAATGTCTTAAGAAGAAAGGCTATATCTTAGCTTTCTTTGTATATCTCACACTTAATACATAGCACTTGTGCCAAAAAAAAAAAAAAAAAGTCTTGTTAAATTCGTGCAATCATATGCTTAGCGGAATAAATAATAACTATAAAGAAATTTCCATATGTATTTATTAAAATCTTTTTCTCCACGGCTCTCTCCTTTTCTTGCTGTTCTACCTTTTCTTGCACTGACTGAGCAAACATTTGGTGACGAGTTCTTCTGCGGTATCCCTGCTCCGGGCACTTCGGAGGACATACTGGTGCACGAGCCTTGGTCCTCCAACTCTTCTCCTCCTGTAGGAGTAAGAGCACGGGTCTAAAAGCCCAAACAGAGGCATGAGCCATGTCTCGTAAGGAATCTCTATGGTGTTCAAAGTGCTCCGTGAGTTTAGAGGAAGGAGCGATCCCTGGGGTTGCAAGGGCAGCTTCGCAGAGCCCACGGCCTTTGAGCGGCCCCTCTGGGTTTGTTTCACCCTGGCCTGGGTTCTAAAACTTTCTTACGGTACTCCCAAGCAAAAAAAAGGCTAATGATTAGAATGCAGACAAGGTGAAGGAAAAAAAAGACTCCTAGCCATTGGCCAGATCTCACTGTAATCAGGAAGAACTTTCTAGCCAGACTTTGCACAGAGAACAGCCCCATGGCATAACCCAGCTACTAGAGTCTGAGGCCAGATGAAGGCCCCTTGGGGCCCCAGGCACTGCCAGGGACTGCCTTATCCTGTTTTGTCACTCATCGATGCCCCACCGTTAACAGACTCAGCTTGCATCTGTGTCTGCTTCACTCCGTGTGTTTCGGACTCTGCACCCCTCCATCCTCTCAGCATCACCTAACAGCTAATACAGCGTCAGGGATCCAATTTAGTCTCCATCAGTGTGATAAGGTAAAACAAGGCAAAAATCACATGAAAGGCTGCTGTCATATCTATAGATTGGTTTTCCTTGGGTCATGGCCAAGCCTCATATAATCAACTGTGATGGGGGAGCGGGAGGGGGCCCAGGGAGCCCATGGTACAACATGGCATGTGTTACTAAAGGGACCTCCAATGACCAGCTCCCTCAGCAGGCCTCTGGGCAGACTCTGTTAGAAGAAGGATGCTTGGGCAGGGTGTACGGGAGGTGGGGTAGGGGAAAACAGAGGGAACATTCCAGGGGAAAAAACAAGTGGAGGCTTGGGGACAGCAATGCTCAGGACAAAGCTATCAGTTTAGATTTTGTGATCCTGGCTTGGCCTTTGGAAAGTCAGGATTTGGAGAAGCTCCAGAAAACCAAGATTATCTATCACATGATAAATACTGATCCTTGGTAAAAGGAGAAACACTAATTCAGGTATGAGTAGGTTCATACCCAGGAAAATTTTAAAACGCAGAATGCATTAATAGGGATGAAAAAAACGTGTTTCTTTTGGAAACGCTATGTCTAAATTTAACACAAAGTTTAGTCCAAACCGCATGGGACAATACAAGGGTGGCACTCTTGAGAGGTAGACAGCTTGGCAATGACCCCTGTTAACAACATTGTTGGTAATTAAAATGTATTCCCAAAGATACTGGACAGATATCCCTCCCAAGACCTCATTAAAGATCCAACAGGGCAGGAGGGGTTCATCAGCAGATCAGAGCACTCAACAAAGGGAAAAGGAAATCATTTGATACGTATTAACCGATAACAGATGAAACTGCATCCTAGAATACACACAGAGTTGGCCAGAAATGAGGAAGGGGTGAAGCTGTCTGGCAAGCTCCAGCGGGGGCAAGTACAGTGGGACCTGGAGTCAGGCTGGAGACAAGCACAGTTTCCAATCAGCCTGCTCCCGACTCACTCGAACACGCAGTGGACGAAGCCTGCAGCATGATGAAGAAACATCAAGATTAAAAGAAAAGGTCCCCAGTGGAATTCGAGAAAATGCTGCATTAACAAAACAAGACCAGGGTGCCTTTTTTTTTTTTTTTTTTTTAAATATCAGAGTATAGGGGCGCCTGGGTGGCTCAGTTGGTTAAGCGGCTGCCTTTGGCTCAGGTCATGATCCCAGGGTCCTGGGATCGAGTCCCATATCGGGCTCCTTTCTCAGCGGGGAGCCTGCTTCTCTCTCTGCCTCTGCCTCTGCCTATCACTCTGCCTGCTTGTGCCCTCTCTTTCTCTCTCTGACAAATAAATAAATAAAATCTTAAATATCAGAGGATAATAAAGATGTCTTGGAAATAAAAAAATATTTCTCCAAAGTAAAAATAAATAAGTAGAATCATTAGAAGATAAAGTCAAGGACTACTTTCAGAAGGTAGAACAACAACAAAAAAAGCCAAAGTGATTGATGCAAAATATAATAGATAGGAGACACAGTGGTCAATTCAGAAAGTTTAGATTCAACTGACAGGGTTCCTAAAAGAGAAAACATAGTGTCAAGGAGGATGAAAGACACTGCCCCACATCCAGACACGTGGGTACCAAGCTTCATACAAGCTCATAAAAACTATCAGGGTAGAGGTGGGGGGAGGAGAGGGGAAGAGGGTATGTTTACTTATGGAAGAAAAACATTTCGGGTTGACAACATATTCCTCATCAGGAACACTAGATGCTAGAATATAACAAGAATATCTTAAAGCCTGAGGAAAAAATATTTTCATCTCGAGTTTTATAATCAGGAAACTGACGAATCAAGTGTGAAAGGAGAATGAAAGTATTTCGGGCCCGTAAAACCTCAGGAAATTAATATTCCACTTATCCTCTCTTAAAAGTTGCTTTCGGATGTACTTCAACAAATTGGGGATTGGAAAAAACAAAGAGGCAGCTAAGGGATCCAGGAAATAACGGATGCAACAAGGATGACAATACCAAAAAACGTCCTAGTGGGAAAGCCCAGTGAAAGATGAATCAGGGAGCCTCAGCCCCCTCAAAAGTAAGTTCAAAGTGAAAAGAAACACACACACACACACACACACACACACACACACACACACACCTAAAAACAAACAGAGAAAGCAGGAGTAGGAGGAGGGAGGGAAAAGGGACTCAACAGAATGGAGTGTGAAATCACATCTGGAAGGATAAAAGCCCAGAAAAGCCTGGCAATAAATAAAGGAAGGCACTTAGATACTCCAAGAAAAACGAAAAGTTCTCAAGAAAGCTATGGTCCCAATACAAAGCGGCTGGCTCAACAAAGGACAGACGGGAGATCATTATCCTTGAAGAAAAAATGAAATGGATGCTGAACAATAGAGAGACTGAGTGGTGAAGGAACGAGGTGAAAAGGGGTGCATTTCTCCCTTAACTTAACAGGTTATGTGTAAAGCCATCTGAAATTTCAGGATGCAGGTTGAGGAGGGACAGGTACAAGAAAGGCCAAGATGAAATATGAAGTAAGCTTAAGTATATGATATGATTTTGAGCAACTGGTGGAATATAAGAAAGAATATCCATTTGACAATTTTTTTTCCTTTGAGTGGCTCAAGAGTGAGGACATGCAGCCACGGAGGAAGAAATGCAATCAGAGCACAGAACTCGGTTATGCAAAAAACCAGCACCTCCTCATAGTAACTGGAAAGTTTTACATCGGTTTCTACTTTTGGAATCAATTAGAGTAAAGGCAAAGAAAATTTAATTATAATTCCAAAATATGATATAGATACTCTCAACTTTGGCAATCTAAAGGTTCAGCTCACAGAAACTGAGAGTTGAAGAAGTAAAGGGAAGGGTGGGGTCTTAGTGTTTTCATTGCACAAAGTGGAAATCAAGAGGTATGGTCTTTACTTGCTATCATGAGATACAGTGGTTTAATACAATATTTAAAATTTTAAAGCTATGAACTGAGAGTAGGATGGTTACCAGGGATGTGGGGTGAGGGGCAGAGAGGGTGGAATGGGGAGATGTTGGTCAAAAAATACAGGGTCAGCTGGGTAGCTCAGTCAGCTAAGCGTCTGCCTTCGGCCCAGGTCATGACCCCGGGGTCCTGGGATCGAGTCCCACATCGGGCCCCCTGCTCAGCGGGGGGTCTGCTTCTCCCTCTCCCTCTGCCTCTCCCCCACTGCTCATGCAAATAAATAAATAAATAAAATCTTTAAAAAATAAACAAAAAAAAAATACCAACTTCCAGTTATAAGTATACATTCTAGGGATCTAAGGTACAAGATGGTGACTATAGTTAACAATACTGTATTATATACTTACAAGTTGCTAAGGGAGTAGATCTTAAATGTTCTTAACACACACACACAAAGGTAATTATGCAATGTGATGGATGTGCTAACTGACCTTACTGTGCTCATCACTTCACAATACACACACGTACCAAATCATCAAGCTGCACAACTTACATTTACATAATGTTCTATGTCAGTTATATCCCAATAAGCCTGGTGGGGAAAAAAAAGCCAAAGGAACTGTAAGTAGTGACATCATTCTTCTAGAAGAACGGAAAGGGGAGGATGAAAGGGTAAATAAGCCACATCTTCCTTCACCATAGGAGGAAGTCAGCTGACACGCTCTCAAGTTGACAGGGGTATCAGTGTCCCATATAACATATACTGTTGGAACCAGACTAAATCCAGGAAGGACTCAAAGATACTGCTTCTGAGACACGGCCAGGGTTGAGGATGGCAAGGGCAGGGAGTGGGCTGGGGGGAATTGGCTTCATTATAAACCACCTTTTTATATTAGTTTATTGCTTTATTTAAAAGAAAAAAGATTATTTCCAAAAAGGTTATTAAAATTCTTAAAATCTAGAATCCATGAAAAATGAGCTGTAGCCCTGATTTTTTTTTTTTTTAACTAAAGGGCAATCTAATTATTCTCTAAGTTACACGTAATACAGTGCAAGCCTTACAGAGCTTTGGACATTATTCTTAGCCACATTAACTTTGTTCTTAATTTTGTATTTTCAAATCATTTCAGGCTTACAAAAAAGTTGCAAGAACAGCACAAAATGTTTCATACAAACTTCACCCATATTTTTAACATCATGCCACTTTCTATGTATTTTTATAATAGATATATTAAAGTATTATAATTAATGCCTTATAAGTATATAATTTTCATGTATTTCACATATTAAATATTTTTTCTGAACCATTTGAGAGTGGGTTACATATATCATGTTCCTTTACCCTTAATATTTCAATGTACCGGGGCGCCTGGGTGGCTCAGTGGGTTAAAGCGTCTGCCTTCAGCTCAGGTCATGATCTCAGGGTCCTGGGATCGAGCCCCGCATCGGGCTCTCTGCTCAGCGGGGAGCCTGCTTCTCCCTCTCTCTCTGCCTGCCTCTCTGCCTACTCGTGATTTCTCTTTCAAATAATAAATAAATAAAATCTTAAAAAAATATATTTCAACATACCTGTTCTCAGAACAGAGCTATCCTCTTATAAAACCATAGTATAGTTATCAAGTCCAGGAAAGTTAATCTTAATATGTTTTTATCTAACTACGGATTCTCTAATTTTACCAATTATCCCAATAACATCTTTTGCAGTAGTTTTTTTTCCCAGAAAAGGATCCAGTCCAGGATTACACTGCATTCAGTTGTCATGTTTCTTTAGTACTCTCTAACCTGAAACAGTTCCTCAGTTTTTCCTTGTTATTAATTACATCGATAGATTTAAAGATTACAAGTCAGTTGTTTTATAAAATTTGTCTCAATCTGGGTTTGATGTTTCTTCATTATTAGACTCATGTGATGTATATATACACATGTAGTTTTGTTAGATATTATGAAATTGCACCACTTCACATTCCTACCACCAATGAATGATATGTCTTACTTTTCAATTCTACTTCTGAAGATGAGAAACAGTATTTCAGTATAATTTTAATTTCTCTTAATTATAAAGTTGCACATGGTTTTTTCTTTTTATGATGGAAAATGTTCTTTATTTATTTTGGGGTCATCAAATGTATTAATCTTTTCTTTTAGTACACTTGGAATTTACAGCCAAAGTTCAAAGCAGAATTAATAAGGATATACCCAGAACATAGCTAAGTTCTACCCATATTTTATCCCAGCCCTTATGAGGTTTTCTTGTTCATTCAAGTCTCTGATCCATTTAGATTCCTACGATAAATCCCATGTGGTCACTGTGCATAATCCATTTTATGTGTTGCTGGATTCAGTTTAAGAATTTTTGCCTCTATTTTCATAAGGAATAATGTGCTTGCCTTGTGATGTCATTGTCTGCCTTTGGTGTCAGGGTAATAGTGGCCTCAAAGATGAGTTGGAAAGTGCTCCCTTCTCCTTTATTTTCTGAAAGAGTTTGTGTAGGCTTGGCATATATTTGATTGAATTCATCTAGGCCTAGGTTTTTCTTTGTGGGACGATTTTTAATTACTAATTGAACATTTTTTACTGATTGTATTCCTATTCAAACTTTCTATTTATTCTTTAGTCAGTCTGGGTAATTTGTATCTCTCTAGGAATTTGCTCATTTCATTTAAACCATCAAATTCATTGACCTAAAGGTTCATAATATCTCTTTATAATTCCCTTGAATTTCTGATTTTTGGCAGTTTGTCTTTTCCCTTTTTTTTTTTTTTTTTTTTTGTCTAGCTAAAGGCTAATCTTTATTTTAAAATACTTTCAAGAAAACAACTTTCAGTTTCATTGAGTTTCTCTAATGTATTTCTGTCTTCTACTTCATTAAAAATATATTCTTTCTTTCCTTATACTTACTTTGAGTTGATTTTTCCCATTTCTAGCTTTTTGAAGTGGAAATTTAAAGTGTTGGTTTTGGATCTTGCTTCCTTTCTCATATAAGCATTTTAGAGCTATAAAATTTCCTCTAAGCATTGCTTTGGCTGCAGCTTAAAACCTTTACTATGTTGCATTTTATTTTCATTCTCTTCAAAATATTTCCTAATTTGCCCTGTGATTTCTTCTTCCACCCATAAATTATTTAGAAGTGTGCTTAATTTTCAAAATTGGAGGATTTAAATTTTTTCTTTCTGTTATAGATATCTAATTTATTTCTGTTGTGACTGGAGAACATATTTTGTATGATTTTGATCCTTGTAAGTTTATTAAGACTTGTTTTATAGCCTAGCATAAATTCTATCCTTGAGAATATTCCATGTGTACCTGAAAATAATGTGTATTCTGCTGTTGCTGGGTGGCATGGTGTGTAAATATCTGGTTAATTCTTCTATATAATTATTAATATCCTGTCTTATTTCTACTTATTATTGATGGTGAGGTATTAAAATCTGCAACTATTATTATTGAATTATCTGTTCTTCCATTCCTTTCTGCCACTTTTGCTTTATGTATTTTGGGGCTCTGTTGTTAGGTGTTTATAACTGTACTATCTTCTTGATGTATTCATTCTTGTGTTGTTATGAAATTTCCCTCATTCTCTCTAGTTATAGGTCTTGTCTTCAAGTATACTTTGTGTGTATTATTTATAGCCATTCCACTTCTCTTATTGTTTGCCTGGTATATCCTTTCCATATTATTTGTGTATTTGAACATAGCTCTCTTGTAAACAGCATAGAGTTGAACTGTTATCAAGCCCAAGCTCCTCCTGCATGACACACAATGGACCATTAAGTCGAGAGCCAAGATGTTGGGACGAGGAAAGCAACTTTATTTGGAAAGCCAGGAAACTGAGGAGATGGTAAACTACTATCCCAAAGAACAATCTCCCCCATCATATTTGAGCTTTTTTGTGTTTGGAAGAGGAGGGTGTTGAAGGGGGTTGGAATCAAAAGGTGACTGACATCTGTAGATACCTGAGGAAGGTTGTGCAACTTCTTTTGTCTTTAGTCAGTTGATCTTCGCATACAAGAATCTGGTCATACTGCTTCTATAAATCTTAAACACAGCATAATCATTTCTGTACATAATTCCTTATCTCCTTGAGTGAGGTAGGTTTTGGGTAAAAAAGAAATGTAGTTTTTTTCCCAAATCTCAGCTGTAACATACCTACATGCAGGTCTAAGCAGAAGTTTCTAAGTTGTAGGTCACAGCAGCAAGGGAAATAGAAGCAATATGGAGTTAGACATGCTAAGTTTTTCCCTGTTACAGAATCTTGCTTTTAAATGCGGCCTGCCTTTTACCTTCTGGCTTTTAAGTGGAGCGCGGCATCCATTTATATTTAATGTAATTACTGATATGAATGGATTTATGTCTGCCATTTTGTTATTTATTTACCATACGATCTCCTGTTTCCATTTGTTTCTCTGTTCCACTTTTAGTGGCTCTAATATTAAACAAATCATTTTTAATATACATTTTAGCCACTCGATTCATTTTTCACTATACTTTTTTAGTTATTTTCTTAGTGATCACTTTAAGGATTACATCATATGTCTTTAATTTATCATAATCTAATTCAAGTTAATATAATCTTAATGTAACAAATTCATTCCAACATAGCTCAATTTCCTCCACTCTTCTTTAAAAATTTAATTATTTATTTGAGAGAGAGAGAGAGAGCAGGGGGAGAAGGAGAGGGAGAGAGAGAATCAAGCAGACTCCACGGTGAATGCTCTATCCCAGGACCCTGAGATCACAACTGAGCTGAAATCAAGACTGAGCCACCTAGGCGCCCCTCCTCCACTCTTCTTTATACTCTACCCATACATTCACCATTTCTGGCATTCATCATTTCCTCTCATGCATTCAATTGCTATCTTATAGCACTTTCTTTAATTCTAAAGGTCTTTCGTCAGAATTTCTTACAGGGTAGGTCTGCTAGCAATGAATTCTCTCAGTTTCTGTTTATCTGGGAAAACTTTATTTTTGTCTTCATATTTGAAGGATATTATTGTTGGATATAGAATTCCTGGTTGACATTTTTTTCTGTCAGCATTTTTGCAATATGTCATTACACTACATTATGACTTTCATTTTCTCTGAAGAGAAGTCAACCAATTGGATTATTGTTCCCTTGTATATAACAAATCATTGTTTTCTTGCTCCTAAAAAATGTTATTTGTCTTTGGATTTTATCCTTGACTGATATGTTTAGGTATGGTTCTCTGTGTTTATTCTACTTGGAGTTATTAAGCCTACTGGACCTGTATATTCATCTTTAAAATCTGATTTGGGAAGTTTTCAATTGTTTTTTCTGTAAATGTTTGTTCTGCTCTTTTCTCTCTTCTCATTTTGGGACTCCCTTTGCAGATATGTTGTATATTTGATATTGTCCCAGGGGTCTCTGAGGTTCTGGTTAAGTTTTCTTCAGTAATTTTTGTTCCTGCTCTTTAGCTTAATTTTATTGAACTATTATTTTACTTCGTTAATTCTTTTTTCTTGTTATCTCAAATCTGCTACTGAGCAAATCTAGTGTTTTAATTACTATATTTTTCAACTTTGAAAATTACATTTGGTTCTTTTTATAGTTTTTCTCCTTTATTGAAATTTTCTATTTGTTAAGTCTTCACCATATTTTCCTTATTTCTGTGGAAACCGTTTCCTTTAATTATTCGAACATATTTATAATCATTCTTTAAAGTTTTCTTTGCTACATCTAACATTCTGGGTCTCCTGAGAATCCATTTCTATTGAGGCTTTTTTTTTTTCCTGAGTATGAAACACACTTTTCTGCTTCTCTGCATGTCTCATTTTTGTTGGAAACATTTAAAATATTTTATAACAATTCTGGATTCTTTTGTTTTGGGGTGTTTTGTTTTTTTTAGTAGTGGGAATACTATCATGAGCAAAACTAATGTCTCTCATCAGTTCTTTTATTTTTACCTTCATTTTTAAACCAGGCTTTCTGGGATTATATAGTCTAGTGGACAGTACCTTCATCCCTTAAGACTTCCACTCACCTCTCTGCTGACCTATGTATAGATATGTACATATCTGTGTATATATCTGTGAACTTCCTAAAGAGCTCAAAGTTCAACCAGTTCGCAAGTCTGTGTTGACTTTCACTTTCAACTGGGCTCTCTTGAGTCTCTCCTGAGCATGCATCTAGTCTCACCATCAGTCAAGGGTGGGTGGAGAGTTTATGTAGCCCTCCTATACTGTCACTCCCAGGGTCTCCCTCTTAAATATCTGACTGATCCACCACTTGCCCTGTCTTACCCTGGAACCACAACCTCAGGAAGGCAGAGTTGTAGGTTTTCCCTATTCATTTTATGCTAAATTTTGTACTTCTGCTGACAACACTCTTGAGTTTTTGCACTCTGCCCTGTGTGAGGTCCAAACCTCTTAGTAGCAAAGCTGCTGTTTTTCTTGGCCAATTCTGCAACACTGAAACTATAATTCTTGCCAACACATTTGTGTGTAGAGATGGAGATGATGGCTGAAGAATGATAGCAGCCCCAGTAAGTAGGCTGCAGACCCTGGTGTTCTCACCCAAAATTCTAGTAGTTTTTTTAAATAAATAAATGTTTCTCAATTTTCTGTCTTTGGTCAATTTTGATATCCCTTAAACGATTTTTTTTCCTTATAATTTTGTCCAGTTTTCCAGTTTTATACTTATGGGGGAGGGGGGAGAATATGCCACCACTATAGCCAGAAGTCCCACTCTCCCTCTGATCCATTTCAACTTTATTCCTGCATATTTTATGGATCTATTATCCTTTGCTATATGGCTGTCCTGTTGTCTTACACTACTTATTAAAGTACTTATCTCTTCCCCAGTGATTTTAGATGCCATTTTTCTTATATGCACTAAGTTTCTCTATATGTTTGGTCTGTCTCTATTTATAACTTTTTATTTTATTCCACCGGTATATCAAGCTATGTCCCAGTACTATGTTATTTTAATTATAGAGATTTATAGTATGTTTTAGTATCTGGTAGGCCTGGCCCCTCCTTCTACCCACCTCAACCCACCCACCACCCCCCATACACACACATAACTATCCTTTCATGTTTATTTCCAGTATTATGGTTTATGGTTTTTGAACTTTTAGTATTATCTTGCCTACCTACAGTGGGAGAGTTGGGAAGCATGTTAGCATTTTCATGTGATTACATCAAATTTATAAATTTACTTAAAGTGTACCAACATACTGATGATATTGAGATAGCCTATCCAAAAACAAGGGATGTGTTCCTACTTATTCAAGTCTACTTTTGTGTCAGAAGTGTTTTAGGGTTTTCCTCGTACAGGATTTGCACATCTTTTCTTAAATTTATTTCAAAATATTTTATCTATTTTGTTGTCATAACCACGTTTAAAAGTCTAATAGCACTGACCTTCAGCTCAAATCAGAACCCAGACATAATGAGATAAAAAGAATGTGGGCCTCAGAATCAACTACATCTGGATCCAAATCCTGACTCTTCCTCACCATGTGATCTTAAATAAGTTATTACCTCTCTGAGTCTCAGTTTCTTCACCTGTACAATGAAGATGATGATACCCACCTCTAAAGGCTACTGCAAGGATGAAATAAGATAGCCCATTTAAAATGCACACAAGGGGGGGCACCTGGGTGGCTCAGTCAGTTAAGCATCTGCCTTTGGCTCAGGTTGCGATCTCGGGATCCTGGGATCGAGCCCTGCTCAGTAGGGAGTCTGTTTCTTCCTCTCCCTCTGCCCTTCTCCCCCCCTCCATGCATGCTCTCTCTCTCTCTCAAATAAATAAAATCTTTCAAACTATATTTACAAAGCTGTGATCACCAAGACAGCATGGTACTGGCACAAAAATAGACACATAGACCAATGGAACAGAGTAGAGACCCCAGATATGGACCCGCAACTCTATGGTCAAATAATCTTTGACAAAGCAGGAAAAAATATCCAGTGGAAAAAAGACAGTCTCTTCAATAAATGGTGCTGGGAAAACTGGACAGCTATATACAGAAGAATGAAACTCGACCACTCTCTTACACCATACACAAAGATAAACTCTAAATGGAGGAAAGACCTCAATGTGAGACAGAAATCCATCAAAATCCTAGAGGAGAACATAGGCAGTAACCTCTTCGACATTGGCCACAGCAACTTCTTTCAAGATACATCTCCAAAGGCAAGGGAAACAAAAGCAAAAATGAACTTTTGGGACTTCATCAAGATAAAAAGCTTCTGCACAGCAAAGGAAACAGTCGACAAAACAAAGAGACAACCCACAGAATGGGAGAAGATATTTGCAAATGACACTACAGACAAAGGGTTGATATCCAAGATCTATAAAGAATTCCTCAAACTCGACACCCAAAAAACAGATAAGTCAAAAAATGGGCAGAAGACATGAGCAGACCCTTCTCAAAAGAAGACATACAAATGGCTAACAGACACATGAAAAAGTGTTCATCATCATTAGCCATCAGGGAAATTCAAATCAAAACCACATTGAGATACCACCTTACACCAGTTAGAATGGCCAAAATCAACAAGACAGTAACAACAAGTGTTGGAGAGGATGTGGAGAAAGGGGAACCCTCTTACCCTGTTGGTGGGAATGCAAATTGGTGCAGCCACTTTGGAAAACAGTGTGGAGGTTCCTCAAGAAATTAAAAATAGAGCTACCCTATAGCCCAGCAATTATACTACTGGGTATTTATCCCAATGATGACACAGATGTAGTGAAAAGAAAGGCCATATGCAGCAGCAATGTCCACAATCGCCGAAATGTGGAAAGAGCCAAGATGCCCTTCAACAGACGAATGGATAAAGAAGATGTGGTCCATATACACAATGGAGTATTACCCAGCCATCAGAAAGGATAAATACCTAACTTTTGCATCAACTTGGATGGGACTGGAGGAGATTATGCTAAGTGAAATAAGTCAAAGAGAGAAAGTCAATTATCATATGGTTTCACTTATTCGTGGAACATAAGGAATAGCATGAAGGACATTAGGAGAAGGGAAAAATGAAGGGGGAGAAATCGGAGTGGGAGACAAACCATGAAAGACTATGGACTCCGGGAAACAAACTGAAGGTTTTAGAAGGGAGGGGGGTGGGAGGATGGGTGAGCCTGGTGATGGGTATTAAGGAAAGCACGGATTGCATGGATCACTGGGTGTTACACGCAAACAATGAATCATGGAACACTACATCAAAAACTAATGATGACTAACACAACATAATAAAAAAAAAAAATCTTTAAAAAAATAAAAATAAAACAAAATGGCAAGGTTGTTACCACCTCACCCTCCCCCCTTTTTATGATGTGATCATTGATTCTTGGACTCTGAGCTTTCATTTTTATATATTTCAGATTTGTTGCTTTATCCTCACAGGTATATCTGCTGGATCTCTTGCTGAAGCCTTATCAATAAATTGCAGGGTTAGAATTGGTGCCTGAACAATGAAGCACAGTATTATGGTTTTTGGTCTTTTATTTCAGGCACTATTTAAAGGACGAAATGTGCTTGCTTTTCAGGTTTCTTAATAATAATCTAAACCCTACTTTAGGATTATTTCATTGGCGATATTTTGAGGAATGAAAAATGAAATTCAGATCCAAATACACATAATCACCCTTCTTTTTAGTTCCAAGCTCCACAAGAGAGGGGGGGGAAAAGGGCAGAAATCCTATCAAATTTCCAACACATTTTAAGGATTTATTTGCAATTTATCATCCCCTCCCTATTTCATCCTGCAGGCTCTCTTCTCCTGTCTCTGTTTTCTCTCTACAGAGCCGAAGTAATCATCCTTAATGCCAGATAAGGTGCTTTGAGATCCTAAGATGAAAGGATTTGGGCCCATAAACATGGAGTTTGGGACTGCTTGATGCTATATGTCTCTGAACCCTCCATTCAGCCCCGAACATCTCTGTAATCTTGCTCCCTTTCAAAGTGAATGCACCACGTGGGGTGCTGGGAGTCTACTGCCTTTAAAGACAACAAAGGTCCTATTTTCATAAAACAGCCTGTTCCTTTCTGAGGCAGCCCTTGGCTGCTGCTCCAGATTCCTGGAGCCAAACAGAACCTCCCAGAGCCGCTGGGAAAGACAGGGGCTTCTGGGCTCCTTCAGATTCACACCTGGAATGAGAACACGTGCAGTCCTATTCTTTGCGGGCCTCCCTCCCCACCTTCGTGTGAAAACAACTGCCCCACCCTTCGCTACCCATCTTCGACCTCCAAAACTCTGACCTGACAATCCAAGAGGGATGGTTTCCTCTCGGTGGTGTTTTCATATTTTTTTTTGGCGGTAGAATTCATTTCTTTTCAAATTCATTTCTTTTTTCTGAAATCCATTCTATACGACAAATCGTAGTGGAACAGTTCTGAATAAGAGGGAGAGAGGCTGAAGGACTCTGCTGATTCACCACCACTTCCCACCCTCAGCTCTCTCTACCAGCACACACTCACAAGCTCCGGGTGAAGTCACATTCACAGAACCCTTCCTACAACGTAATGAAACTAATGGGAGGGGGGAAAACCCATTTAGCTCTGTAAATGAGATTTAAGAAGATTTTTCAAAAAGGAGATTGTAGCACCAGATGATATCCCTAACAAAAACTAATAGCGAAAACAGCATTTAAACATTAGAGACCAATCAATGCACAAGCTCAGAAACCAGGACGTTTGGGCTACACAATCCGCTCTGTTGACTGACAGCATGACCTTGGGAGGGTCACTTGGGTTCTCCAGGCTTCAGTTCCTCATTCAGGTAGGGGTTAATGATGCTGACCTATTCCCTTAGGTTCTTCCAGTCACTGGCAAAGCTCTTTCTTCCTCCAAAAATACTCTATGATGAATAATGGGAACTGATGACAAAATGCTGCATAAAAGTCACATTTTACAGTACTTTGTGTAAGCCAAAAGGTAATCCCAATTATCTCTATATTTAAAATAATTATTCATTCACATGTAATTATTCTCCTTTATTGGAGTCTAAACTTACACTTGCAGTTGATTAAAGTTTCTTTATTTTACAACTTTCTATATGATGCCTTTATTCCCTCTGCTCTGCAATACATCCCCACTAAGACTTGTTCAAGGTAAGTCTGACATTTTTAGGACATGGTTTTTAAGTGGTATCTGTGTGCAAATTAAATTAGCACATCTGAATTAAAATGTTTTCCTTTTAATGCATCCTGTCAACAGATGAATACCTAATTTGTATTCTTGGGAGTAGAGAGAATGGTATTGAAAATGTCAATATAATAGCCTGCTTAAAATCTGAAACTCAAGGAAAGCTAGGAATATACATTGGGGGTTTACCTCATAAAATCATTTTCATGTTCAAGCTGGTCTTGGGGTTTTTGGGTCAAAAAAAATATGTCAGCACTTCCCACACAGACTGAGTAGACAGCCTGCAGGTGGAAGATGTGAGGAGACAAGCAAAGAACTCAGCCTCGTTCTGACACTCTCCCTTTCTTCTTACCTTGTTGTTTTCCTCTGTGAGTTTTCCCAACCTTACTCCTTGCCTCTGAGTTAATGATGCCACCCATTTGATGACTGTTTACAATTTACGAAACATTTTCTCACTCAATTCATTTCACTTTATTCTCACAACAGTCCCGGGATATCGGCTCTGACTGCCCCAGCTGGCTGGCTGAGTGGGGAATCACAGCTCTTTCTGCTCCCGTGTGGCCAGCCCAGCACTCACATCACATGTGCCGACATCTGGCCCCAGCTGCCGTTCAGGCCCTCTCTGGGACAGCCCCTTCCCCCCACCAGGAGCAGAGGACGCCTCCGGTGGACCTGCCTAGAGCAGCCGGCCCCCTTACAAAGAGCACTGACCTGAGTCAGAAGACCTCAAAATGCTGGTTCTCGTGTTAGCCCTGTCTGTCTCAGTCAGCAGCCCGAGGCGCTCCACTCCTCTTGTCTAGGCCTCAGTACCCCCCTCCGTAAACCCGGGATGGAGACGTGCCCTGCCGGCCTCATAGGCATACTATGTTACTCAACATGATACACAAATGACACACACAAAAATGGTTTCCAAGGCAGTGGTTTCACCTTCCCGTGTCCCCTAGGCCCCTGGAGATGCCCTCTTTTAAAGTTGCCCCAAGCCGCCAGAGGCCCAGCCAGCCATGAGGCCTTCCTCTCTGGGACTGGGTGGGCCGAGGAGGCTGCTGCTGTAGGGCCCCTTCCTGGCCTTTTGCTCAGTTCTGCCAGCGGCTCTCCAATCATACCATCCTTTGGGGCCCAATCCCATGCCCCTGCCTCAGGGGGAGGGGGGTGGATCTGACCTCTGAGGTTCAGGGAGCCAGCCCAGCACACACCCCCACGGAGACTGAGAGGAGGACAGGGTGGGGTGTAGAGAGCAACATACAGCCCTAGGTCCGGCGGGCTGCTCCTCTCCCTCCTGAGGCCCTCAGGACAGAGTCCACCGCGCTCCACGCTCATTATATGTTTATCTGAGTAAAGCTTCAAGCCCGGGATTAGGCAGGTCATGGCTGGGAAAATCTGCAATACTACTCAGGGGTTGGGGTGAAGGGCAGGGAGCGGTCCTGGACCCAGTGCCGTGGCAGCAGTCCTGGGGGGGGGGGGCGGTGGAGGCCCGCTACAGGGAGATGGGGAGGAGACAGGACCCCTGCGTTTGGATGCCCCACCACACTACTGTCACATACGCAGTTTCAGACGTGCTTCTGAGCCATCTGCAGGCCTGGGACCGGCCACATCCAGGGAGAGGCAGCTGCCACCAGGGCTCTCCACGTTCATAATGGCTGGGGGGTCGAGCCCAGAGTCAGGAGGTGTCTGCAGCGTGCAGCCGGCCGGGCGGCAGAGCTGGATCCAAGGGGGAGTGGCTAGTCAGCCGCAGGGAGCTCCGGCCCTTGGATGATTCTCAGGGACGTCTGTCTGTGCTGTTTAATGGGCAGCGATACTGCCAGTGTTGCCCGCACCGATCGGTACTAAGCACTGAGCTGCTCACCTGTTCGCAAGCAGTATTTCAACTGACCTTCGCAGTGGTTCTATAAAGAGGGGGCAGTGTGGACACTGAGGCTCCCCTCTGCTCGTCACACAGCCTATAACTGGCAGCAAACCTCGGAAGCAGGACTGGTGTCAACCCCAGAGCTTGTGCTCCTACGCCTGTGCTTCTGAACAGCCTCTCAGGCAGGAACAGCTCTGCTAAATGACCTCTGAAGGCTCTTTTAAGGAAAAAGGCGAAAAATGTGTCTACGGAGCACCTACTTTGTGCTAGGTACTTTGCATTCATTACCTGTCATGCTCCTTATGACGGTCCTGTGAGGCAAAGACCCTTGTCTCCGTCCTCTTCCCACCAGGCTGATCTGATTGTGCTTCTTTGTGATTTGCACTCAACTTCAGGGGCTCCTATAACCCCCCAGCAAAACCATAACAAAAAGAGCAGCAGCCCCTGGGGAATACCATGGGTCTAAGGGGGCGAGGGGTCATAAGCTCAGGATGGACAGTGATATTCCAGAGAAGTTTCTACAAATCCCCAAATCCTGGGAGTTACTGACCCACATTTTGAGAGTCTTGCTTTCAGTACCATTAGTCCAGAGTGCCCTGAGATACAAAGCCACATGCTTTGTAGGGGAAAACATCAGACTGAGAGTCAGGAAAATTTTCCTTAGTTCTCCCCTGAATTCTCTGGGTAACTTCTGAAAGTGAATTATCCACTCTGGGCCTCAGTTTCCTAATAAAACCTCTTTTTATTTTTTTTATTTTTTATTTAAATTCGATTTAATTAACACATACTGTGTTATTAGTTTTTAGAGGTAGAATTTAGTGATTCATCAGTTGCATACAACATCCAGTCTCATTTCATCAAATGCCCTCCTTAATGTCCGTCACCTAGTTACCCCATCCCCCCACCCACCTCCCCTCCAGCAACCCTCAGTCTGTTTCCTATAGTTAAGAATGTCTTATAATTTGCCTCCCTCTCCATTTTCATCTTACTTTATTTTTCCTTCCCTTCCCCTATGTTCATCTGTTTTGTCTCTTAAATTCCACATATGAGTAAAATCATATGGTATTTGTCTTTCTCTGACTTATTTTGCATAATACCCTCCAGTTCCATCCATGCTGTTGCAAATGGCAAGATTTCATTCTTTTTGATGGCTGAGTAATATTTCATTGTACATATATATACCACATCTTCTTTATCCATTTAACTGTCAATGGACATCTGGGCTCTTTCCATAGTTTGGCTATTGTGGACATTGCTGCTATAAACACTGGGGTGCATGTGCCCCTTCAAATCACTATGTATCCTTTGGATAAATACCTAGTAGTGCAATTGCTGGGTCATAGAGTAGCTCTATTTTTAATTTTTTGGAGGAACCTCCATATTGTTTTCCAGAGTGGCTGTACCAGCTTGCATTCCCACCAGCAGTGTAAGAGGGTTCCCCTTTCTCCACATCCTCACCAACATCTGTTACTTCCTGAGTTGTTCATTTTCACCATTCTCACTGGCGTGAAATGGTATCTCCTTGTGGTATTGATTTGTATTTCCCTGATGTTGAGTGATGATGATCATTTTTTCATATGTCTGTTGGCCATTTGGATGTTTCCTTTGAAGAAATGTCTGTTCATGTCTTCTGCCCATTTCTTGACTAGATTTTTTGTTTTTTGGGTGTTGAGATTGATAAGTTCTTTATAGATTTTGGATACTATCCCTTTATCTGATAAGACATTTGCAAATATCTTCTTCCATTCTGCAGGTTGCCTTTCGGTTTTATTGACTGTTTCCTTCACTGTGCAAAAGCTTTTTATCTTGATGAACTTATGAAAGAAATTGAGGGCACGTATTGCATGGAGTACTGGGTATTATACATAAACAATGAATCTTGGAACACTACATCAAAAACTAATGATGTATTGTATGGTGACTAACATAACACAATAAAAAATAATAAATATTATTAATAAATAATAAATGCTCTAATTTGTCAAAAAAAAGAGAAATTGAGGAAGACACAAAGAAATGGAAAAACACTGCATGCTCGTGTATTAGAAGAACAAATATTGTTAAAATGTCTATGCTACCCAAAGCAATCCACACATTCAATGCAATCCCTATCAAAATATCATCAACATTTTGCACAGAGCTGGAACAAACAATC
>CM052885.1:20418168-20461473 GCA_028534135.1 Potos flavus
CAGCTCAGGTCATGGTCCCAGAGTCCCAGGATTGAGTCCCAAATTGGGCCCCCGGCTCAGCGGGGAGTCTGCTTCTTCCTCTGACCTTCTCCCCTCTCGTGCTCTTCCTCTCTCTCAAATAAATAAATAAAATTAAAAAATAAATAAATAAATAAATAAATAAAATCATAGAGGAGAACACAAGCAGCAACCTCTGTGATTTGGGCCCCAGCAACTTCTTGCTACACACGTCTCCAAAAGCAAGGAAATAAAAGCTAGTAAGACCTCTTAATGATATTTCAATACTCTATTCACTGATCCTACAGTCAAATCTATCTTAGCCTATGAAAGCGGCTCCCATTAGAGGTGTCCTAACATGTTAATTGTGAAGCATATTACAAACAGTTTGTTATTCATATTAGGCGTGCCAAGTTGCAGACTGAATCAAGAAACATCACCCTTACTCATGATCATGAATGAGCAGAAGAGAAAGGACTGAATTTCAACAAGCACTAGGAATGGCACAAATACAAATTATTGGTGCTCCAAGGCGGATGCAGGTGGAAAGTCAGAGATCTGCAGAACTGAGACATCAGAAAGATGGCACAAAAGTGCCATTTGCACTGGGCCTTAAAGAACAAGGTGGAGTTTTCCAGGAAAAGGGGCCTTCCAGACAGAGGACACATTAGATTCAAATGGCCTTTTCCAACCAGGGAGACAGTACTCTGTTTAGGGCACGATAATTGAGCCAGTATCTTCAGGGGGCCCTCTTGAATCCGTGCGACCTTTACAGAGTTCACAATCCACAACGAAAACAGGGAAGGCAGATTCCTGATATGCAGGGAGGATGGGTTCTAGGATTGCAGTTTCTAGGTGCGCTGGAAACAGAGAACATTCTCTTTCCTTCAGCAACTCCTTCCAGAGTCCGAGACCCTGTCGGGCTATGCTTTCTTTCCCCGCCCAAACCTGCCCAGTCTTGTCCAGCCCTAGTAGCCCTGCCCAGTCCTGCCCTGAGCTGCCCAGTCCTGCTGAGCTCTGCCCAGTTCTGATGACTTCTGCCCTGTCCAGACCCTGCCCAGACCGGTTCAGCACAGCACAGCCATGCTTTGCTCTGCCCAGTGCTGTCTGCTCCTGCCCAATTCTGCCTTGCCAAGCTAAGCCCTGCTCACTCCAATTCATGCTCCACTCAACCCTGCCCGCCCGCCCTGCCTGGCCAGCCCTACCCTGCCCCACCGTACCCCCCCAGCCCTGTCAGCCCTCCCTTGATCTAGTTCAGGACCAACCCCTCTGCCACCCAGGCTGGAAGGAAGCCTCTTTTCTCCAAGAGGTCCTACTCCCTATATATTTGGGGATTTTATAAGAAATAGCCTTAATAAGTAAAATAAATCAGGAAGAGTAAGACAAATACTGTATAATTTCACTTACATGTGGAATCTGAATTTTAAAAAGAAAGAAAAGGCCAAACTCATAGAAAAAGAGGCCAGACTGTAGTTATCAGAGGTGGGTGTTGGGTGAGTGGAAATTGGAAAAATGAGGATAAAAGGTACAATCTCCCAGTTAAAATAAATAGGTACTAGGGATGTAATGCACGATGTGATTATAGCTAACACTGCTGTATGATATATAGCAAAGTTGTTACGAAAGTGAATTCTAAGAGTTCTGATCACAGAAAGAAATTTTTTTTCATTTTCTTTTCTCTGTTGTTTCGTTTTTTACTCTATGTGAGTTGATGGATGTTAGCTGAACCTATTGTGGTAATTATCTCACAATATTTGTAAATCAAACCATCATGCTGTATGCCTTAAACTCGTACAATGATGTATGTCAATTATTTCTCAGTAAAACTAGAAAAAAAGTATGATAAATAAATAAATAAATAAATAAATAAATAAATGAAACAGCCTTAAGAAACCCTCTACTGCATCTATCCTAAAAACATTGTTGAGGACACAGTTTACCATACAGATTATTTATGGAAATCTTTGGGAGAAGTTCTCTCTGGACTCAATAATAGGAATGTGCTTCTCTCAACCCATGGCCCTGTTTTCACCTCAGGGCACTGTGACTCCAGGAGTGAACACCTGACCCGCCTTTACAAGTGTAGAAGTTTTCATGGTATGCTTTTTTTTACTCACCTTTTTGCATCTTAGGAGGTTGAACTTTTTTTCCTCTTTGCCTTTTTTTTTTTTTTCCTTATGGTTAATTTATTTTTCTTTGCAAACTACACAGAATTCTTCTTATAAAGAAGCTGGGCACAAATAATAAGGAACATTTCTGAAACTCACACTCTGAGCAGTGTCGCATGGACGGGAGCTCCCACCCCCTTCTCTCGCACAGCTGGATAAGGCCCCCCTGACGCATGCGCTGTTCCATCGCACGCAGTCCATCCAATCAGGAGCATGGCAAGGAGTGACTGCTCCCATGCAGAACAACCCTGTACTTGTTCTAGGGACTTGATAAGAATCAGGTTTGAAAAAAAGGATCCACAAAAGATAAATGATTGACAGCTTTAGGTTCCCAGAAGCAGGGCTCAGAAAGCGAGTAATTATTGTCAGATAATTCATTATATTAAGACAGACATAGGGAGAAGCTGTGTGGACACGGGAGGAAAAAACAAAGCCAAGTGAACATCATTTTGCATGCAGTGGGCAAAATAGTACACATCTGTGTCATCCTCCCGGAGTATCAACGGAAAGGACCAGAATTCATGGGGGTCCCACTATGAGAAAAGTCTATCAGAATACAGACAGTAGAGAAGTGATCTTTAGCCTCCAAGACCTCACATTCTGGGTGGTGAGAAAGCCAGAGGGGGGAAAAAAATGACAAATCTGTCTGTGCTGTGTCCACTCGGCAAGAAAGGTTTTCAATCAACGAGGGTTTAGGAGCTTCATGACTCTAGTGCCGAGAACGGGTGGAAACCTGCAGAAACCAGAGTTGAGGCCAGCTATCCAGAACTCTCAGCTGTCGCACAGCCCAGGGTGGTGACGGTGGTGACATAAAGTGACAATCCCAACATGACCAGGGACGAAAGAGAAGGGAGTCCCACCATATGTGCCTTTCGTCTCTACAGATTCAGCTGCGGGAACGTGTGCACGCGCAGAGGGATGGTGTGCGCGCGCAGAGGGATGGTGTGCGCGCGCAGAGGGAAGAACCATCTCAACTGTGCAGACCCGTCTGCCTGCTACTCCGCCCGGTGGTCCTGCTTCGGGGGGTGAGCGAGCACCAGACAGACGCTGTGCAGCTCATTCCTTCCCTTGCTCTCAGCTCCCCGTGTGTGGCTAATGTTCGAAGATCTTTCTTTACATGTAGCATATATCCCCAAATCAAGTCTTCATAAAAACGTACGTAGTGTGCTTTATGGATGATGTAAGGAGTTTTCAGAGGTAACTGGGCCTCCACAGTACTTTCCTACCTTCCCCACTTTAGACTTTGGAGCCCCATCCATGAATAAGATGCAACTCTCAGAAAAAACTTGCTTGATACAAAGTTGATGAATGAAAGGAATGGCTAAAAAGGAGAAGGCGGAGATGAGATGAAGGCTCAGGTTGTGATCTGGGGTCACTGAGATAGTCATAGAAGGCCAAAATTGGAGCTGGTTTTGAGGAAATGTCAGTAGGTTTCACTCTGTGGCCTTTGTGTCATTGACCTGTCATTTCCTTACCTGAAAGCTCCTATTCTCGTTTTCCCACCTGAACTCCTGCTACTCTCCTGGAAGAACAGCCTAAATGCCCTTAGTTAAGTCTTTTCTGAACCCGATGTGAAGACGTAGTTATTGCGCTCCCTTAGCGTGGGTATAGTACGTACTTCTATCACAGGATCTACTGAGGATAAGGGCTTTATGACCATTCATCATAGCGTGTCTAGCCTGTAATGATCTGGGAACACGTCAGGAGCCAAATCTTATTTATTGTTTATTACTGATTCCCCCTAACAGAGCCTCCAACATAATGTAAATTAAGCGAGTGAGTCTGGTTCAAGATAAGCTGAGACTGATAAGACACCCATCCTGGTAGGATGAATTATTGGTCCTAATTCTTCACCTCCCTGCAGTAGCACCCGCACAGTATGGCCTCAAGGAGGGCAGAGGCTACTTCCCTGCCCCTTGATTTTTGACCCTGGCCAGCAATTTTCAGTGTGGAATGCAAATAGCTGAACGGCATGGTTGCTGAGATACTTTCAGTGGGGCTATGAGGTCAAAACCATTTTCATAAGAGTACTGAGACGTTACTTGCTTTTTATACTGACGTGATATTTCTACTGATGGTGCAAAGGCAACATCGGTCAACCTGCTCATGTCTCAGCGTGCATCACTGTGCCAGCGGCCACTGTGTTCTCCATAGCCAGGCACCCCTGGTCAAAGAAAAGGCCGGTTTCTCTACAAATTGCCTTGATGAAGCAATATGAAGGATTAATCTTCTGGAATTTTGATGCTTGTGTAAATGCCTTTTTCATAGTCTGTGTGAGGGAGTGGGAAGGAAGCACAAAGCCCTTGTGCCACACACCTAAGCAGTGCAGGCCCGCAGGGAAAGCACTGGTGTGAGCGAGTGGCAAGGTGCGCCCACCACTTGCACAAAACACCGTCTTTACTTGGAAGAATGACTAACCAACTCTGGTTATTCAGACTTGGGGATTTAGCAGACACTGGGTCAAAAGCAAACGAAATGAGACTGTTACTTCTTGGAAAACACCTGAAGACAGTAAGCTGCCAATGATACAATCTGAGCTCTTAAGTAAAAATCACAATTCTGTTGAACATTTCATATCCATGTAATAAAAAGGCTCTGACTCCATTTCCTTTATACTTGACGGGCCCCACCCCTCTCCCTTTCCTTGCCCCACGTCTGGGCAAGCTGCTAAGAAAGCCCCGGAGCTCTCTCCCTGGGTGCCTCACAAGCCCTCCCCCCGCCACAACCATGACAAAAACCAAAGCCACTATCCTCTTGTTTCCCTCAAGCCGTTTCAGACCAGCTTGGCAAGTGCCCTGCTCCCTCCAGAAAGCCCCAATGCAGGCATGAACCATTCTCGCCCTCTCTTGGTGCAGGCCTGGCATTATCAGTCCTAACATCCAAGCCAATTCTGGGGGAAGAACTGACCCCACCCTCCGTGGACAACCATTAGACAACAGGCGCTGTAAGCAGGATGGTCGGGGCGATGACCACCACCCGGACTCTCTCTCGGTAGCGGTGGGCTAACCAGCCCAGAGGCCTACCAGCAAGGACGCACATGGAGCCACAGCCTGCTGGCCAGTGTGCCCTGTGCGCCGGGCCTCTGCCTGCTGGTGAGCTTGCTCTCTGAGATGTGAGGCCTACTGCCACTGTTAGACACTCCACCCATCTCTGTCAGAAGCTTCGAACCCCGTCATTTAGAAACAAGAGTCCCCAAATAGGATGAGGGCCCTCCTGACAGTCACCCTGGGTAGTGCGTCACGGCCCGCACTGTGTGTCTCAGATGGAATCGCATGTCTTGATTTCACCACAAGCCAGGACAGACGGACTCTAGGCTCAGGGAAGGACTCTTGCTCTGTGACTGTTCTCTGTGGGTACCACCCAGCGTTGACCCCTGTTCTATAGAACACTCAGGGACAAACTGCTACCATGTGCAATGTACGGGCCATCAGGGCATCACTCATATGAAAAGCAACTATTATGGGAGGTACAAGCTCCATAGGGACCTGGCCCCCCAGATCTCTGGGAGGCTGAAAGTGCCACTGCTGCTGTTGCCACTTTGCTTCTATTAGACACACACACACACACGATTCTGATCTTCAGCATTACATGCCTGATGCCCTAAGGCAAAGATCCTAATGAAAGGGGACCAGAATGTTTCACCCAAGTTTCCCCAAAGGAGCCAGAGGAAACTATACATTTACTGGAAAAATGACAAAGTGATCACCAAAGACTCTGGGTGCCACCACCTATCAGAATGCTAATGGCCATTCCAGCTCCACTGTGGCTACAAAAGAGATGGTATTGTGGGGGGACATTGTGGCGGGGGGTGGGGGGGAGTGGAATTCCTGACCCTGATGACCCTGACTGGGATTCCCTAGACAGAGAAGCTTAAAGATAGGACAGGGCAAGACCTCCCCTGAAGTGTTCTTCATCACTACTCAAAAAAATTTTTTTCAGGAGGAAACAGAAACTAAAACAGAGGTCGATGATTTGACCTGATCAGACATTCAAAATTTATTAAAAGAACTTAATGGGAAGATGAAAAGGGAACCAACTGGCTTATGCACCTCTGCAACACTAGTTTGGAATTAATTTTAACATCTATTGAGATCTGCCAAGTGGCAGTCATATCTTATGATCTTCAAATTAATAACTTATTAAGAAACTCATTTAATCTATCAAAATGGACCCATAATAATGCACTTCCTGTGTCATTCTAGAGCTCATCTCTCTCTTTCCTCTCATCCGTTGGGTGTTCATGACATGGTAAAGAGCCCATTCCACTGCCATCACTGCAAATGCTCAGGCCTTCAATTGTGGGAAAACCTCGGAAGAAGGACAACGGCTATCGAGGAAAATTAGCATAGTGCAATGGATTTATTGTCACCAAATGTCACAATGGACCAAAGGCCCTAAGTAGTCCCATACAGAACCTTTTGATGTTGACACAAGCCAATTATCCTTAAGAAGGGCACCTCCAAATTATCGAGCAGCCTTACTTCCCCTTATTAACCAGGCTGCCACTATTAAGAAGCATTAGATGGCCTACGGTTATTAGTTACCACTGAAGAACAAGATGATGAAGCCCAAATAAATGTTTGCCTATCAAGAAATAATCAAGAGAATAAGAATTATAAGGGAAGCAATGGTCCTCAAAAATGACATTCAGGCAACCAACCCCCCAAAACCAAGATCCCCATCAAAAGGCCTAATATTGGAGACTCTAAAATCATTTCATTTGGAGCATAATCCCTGAAGAGTTATGTTTTATTATAGCAGACTATGGGGAAGCTATAAGCCCCCCAGTGCCAGCCCACACCAGGTGCACAGCAAGTTGCCTCCAGACCTGTGTGTCTCTCACACCCCTGCCACCTCAAAGGGCCCCCATCCAGAACCCGGATGTTAGGCAACCATCACAAGCCTGCTAGTAACTTAGCATCTCCCAGAGGCGGCAGCCATCATTTGGGGACAACTGCCCCTACCCTTTTCTGGTGGTTCATTGGTCACACAATTGGCAAATCTTCATGGCCTTAATTGGGCTAAGTTACAATTATACCTGGGATTCCACAAAATTAAAACAAGGTCCCCTTATATTCTTAGGGAAGTTATGAAACATAAATATAGGCAAACAGGTATGCCTCCCCTTAACTATAAGCACTACTACCTTACCTAAATTCCCCATGGTCACGGCACTCACTATCCTACAAGAGCCCACAGCGGGCAAGGACACCCTGATACAATAAGCAGTAAATGTGAATAAAATGAACAATTTGGCACTTATGGTCGGTTTCATAAAATGAGATCCCACAGACTTTCTCCACACCTCCCTTCCACCTGGTTAAAATGCTTTAGCTGGCCCAATATATTCTGAAATAAGGCCTACAGGAATTAAGAGCCATTATACAAGACTTACTGAAAGAAGGGATCATTGTTCCTACCGTCTCCCTCTTTAATAACCCCATTTGCCAAGCTCACTGAAACGTGGTGAAAATAAATGATACCTAGCAGTGGTTTACCAGTAACCTTAATGTCATGATACCTTCAGTTAAAGTCCCCATACCAAATATTGACATGACTGACTCTATCCAATCAGCAATTGAAAAGTATTTTTGGTCATAAATTTGGCTCATATGTTCTCTTTGGTACCCATTTTGACAGAATCGCAACTGAAATTTACCTTCACTTTTGCATGAACGCAGTAATTGCCTCCCCGTGGGGTATTGCAACAGCCCTGCCATCACGCTCAGTCTTTGCAGGCAAGATCTTAACTGCATTCAATCTTCCCCAGGACCACAAGTATGATAACAAGTATGACATCACACTGATATCTTCCTCTGCGGAGATTCAAAGGAAACACTTACACAGGATATATAAACATTGAGCAGAGCATTCTTCCAGTTAGGGTCGAGCCACTGTTCCCCAAAAGATTCAAGGCTCTACCACTTTGATGGCATTTCTGGGCACTGATCAGGAATAACTCCTCACCTTATCGGCACCACTGCTTTAGGGAAAGCCCCACAACTAACTGGATCTATTTGGATTTGCAGGCAACATATTCCTCACTTATACATTCTCCTTAAGTCTATTTTCTTGTTATGCATTAATCAGTCCACCTTAAAATGCCCCCCCGCCCTGGCGATAACAGTCCCTAAAATCTGTCCAAATTGCAATGCAACAGGCAAACCCATTAGTGCTCCCTAGAGACTCCTTCACTGTAGAACATTAGCAACCTCTTCCCCTGCCTCCAGAAGTCTCTGGACCCACCTGTGATGGCTATAAATTGCTCATGGGCTTCCAGTGTATAGTATACACCATTAAAGCAGCAACTTCTGGCCACATACTGAGCTCCTCTGGAGATAGCTTTCCCAATCCCTAAGGCCAGCCCTTGCCCAGCTTTCCAAGTCCAGTCTTTATCCAGCTGCCCATTATGCCTTGGGTCATGGAGACAGCAATCCACAGGTTCAGCGTGGCCACAGAGGCCACTATTCCATTATTAAAATGGCATAGTTACAGCCAAACCTGGGCCTTTTGCCATATCCTGCCTACAGGAGGAAATGGCTTCCCCTGTCCTCAATTTCTTGCTAGAATCAATGGTGTCAGAGGTGGTCACCCCTTCTCCCAGACCCACAGGCCACCTGGAGAGCCCCTTGGAATCAACGGAGTTGACCAGAAAAGGAAGTCTGTATGTAATATGTATGGTGGTGGCACCATCACACGTGGTAGAGCCCACTGGAGAGCTGGTGTTTCCCATTCCCCAACCAGGACATCCCCGATCAAGGATGAGACCCAAGGTAAGCACAAATGGCCAAACATCCAGTGGTCGTCTTAGCACTGGGTAGATGCCCTGGTCAATAATCAGTTTCATCTGCACATTTTTACAGAATCTTGGACCACTGCCAATGGCATGGTCATCTGGCACAACCAACAACAACAAATCCTTATCCAAGTTACACTTCTTGTGGTAAAAAAATAAATAAATAAAATAAAATCAGGAAATGTCTTTCCTCACAGACATCCAAAATATAAATCAAGGTCACACATGTCCCTGTACATATTAGAGACACAATACAGGTTCCCACTAAAACACTCTTTATCGCTTTCAAAGTTCCAGATATTACAGATAATTACCAAGGCACTCATTTCACCTTTCAAAATATATAATTCTGGGTTCTGACTATGTTTTATATCCTACTAATTCATTTATTTTCAGTTATTCATTGAACATCTTCTAGTAGCCAGACACTACGTTAGGTTCTAGGAACACAATGAATAAGGCTGATGTGGCATAATTCCAAAGGGAAATGGTCAACAGTAAACAAGTTATTGATAAAAGAGCATGGAGTGCTATGGGAGCTCTGAGGGGAGAACACTGAGAACCGAAGAATGAACAGAAGTCAGTCACATTCAGGAGTGAGGAGAGACAACGGTTTCAGACCTACAAGGGAGAACATGGCTTATTCCAAGAAAAGATGCTCACTGTGGTTGAGAGTAGAATGCCAGATGGATGTAAGGCAGGACAACAGGAACTTCTCAAGGTATCTCAAGTAGGGAAAATTTAATAGACAGAATTTTTTACAACTGTTATGGAATCGCTGAAAAGATAAACAGGATGAGGCAGCAACTCAGCCATCAGTGACAGCAGGAAGGCAGGGGACGGCTGGGGTTACCAGAGAAGGTAAGAACAGGAGCCACCCGGCAGGGCACCAGCTTGGGGGCGACTCCCTGGAAGCATATGGCCACAGAGGACACAACTGCCTGGTAGGAGCAATAGCCACAGGAGACAGAGAAAACACAGCCATTTCTGGGACATCATCTGAGGCAGAGCCGTGGGAGAGTAAAAATACCCTCCCACCCTTCATCTCACACCGGTGCCTTCAGTGAGCCAACCCTAGCTGAAATCCAGCCGATAGGGGAGCCTTGGAATGTATTCTTTCTGTGCTACTGTGATGTAGAGCAGAGGAATGGATCAGAGGGAAAACAGACAAATGACTAACACAAGGATGTCTGGGAAAGATAAAATTGGAAAAGTAGGCTATGGTCGGATCACTGAGGGTCTCATAAGCACTTTCTCCTAAAAACACTGGGAAGTTATTTAAGGATTTTAAGCAGGAAGTATAAGATTGAATTTGTTTTAAAGGATCACTAAATCTTTAGATAGATAGATAGATAGATAGATAGATCTTTTTTTAGTTCTAAATAGGTGGACATTTAAAAAAAATAGAGGTTTCATTGTAGTAGATGTGGTCATAAAACATCTGAAACTATGATTTCCCCATATAAAAGCTACATTGGTAAGCTAGGGCATATCTGGAGACTGAAAACAAGAATAATGAGGCATCTGGGAACCATGTCATCAAAGAATCAGTTTGAGGATATCAGTCACATTCCTCCTGGAGAAGAGAGCTCTGAGAGGAGACATGACAGCTGTCATATTATATGAAAAGCAGCCATGTAGAAGGAGATGTAGGTGTCTCCCTTGATATTCCAGAGGGAAGAGTGAGGAGTCAGAGGGAATCATAGAAAAGCAGATTTTTTTTCTATTTTGAAGGAAGAACTTCTCAACAGTGAGAACTTTCCAGCAATGGAATGGACCCCCTCTAAGAGGCGAAATGCCTCCATGAGATAGTAAGCTCCCAGTGAGGAAAGATGATTAGACAGAACCTTGTATTAGCAGTAATGATGAAGCTGATGAAGCAGTAATAATACCACAAAATTCAACAGCTTAATATGGCAAAAGTTTAATTTCTTACACTACACATCCAGGGGAAGATGGGAGCGGTCTTTTCTCACTGTGGTTCCTCAGTGAGCTGGTGATGGGGACGGGAGCATTCACTGTCGCCACAAAAGTGTGAAAGGGAATGGTCCTCTTAGAGTCTCTCATCATGGGTGATAAGATCCTTCCTTATATTTCATGGGCCAGAGCATGTCACGTGGTAGGACTACCTAAAAGGGTTATGATCAGAAAACGGAAAGCCAGAAATATGGAGAGAAGAGTGCTAATGACAATCACACATTTCAAGGCCTTGATTATACTTGTCCCGCCAACCCTAGGACGGGACGGCTGAAAGGATAAAATCCCATGCATCACAGCCCTTCGTTAAAAACAGCGAAATGGAAATGAATGGGGTGCTAGCGATAGTCTGTCCCTTGTTCACTGCTCTCTCCCCAGGACCTCAGGCATGCCTAGCGCGTGGGAGAGGCTCCATAAAAGGTTACTGCGAAACGATGCAGATTAACAAACGTCTAAGTCAATTTGACTTCTTCCTGGGGAAACAGAAGTTGAGTCTAGATGTATTCAGGAGAAGGTGACTAGTCCACTATCATTTCTGAGTTGTTAAAAAACAAGACTTCTGTGTTTAGATGGGAGATGAATTAAATTATCTCAAAAATCCTTTTTAATAAAACAACAACCACAACAAAATGCTAGCTGCAGTTTCCCCCGGAGACACAAAAATACAATGGTTATCCTGAAATAAGAGCCTGGGTTTCATGACTTGTGAAAGAGATTTTATTCTCTCTAATAAACCCCTTCTCCATCTACTCTTTACTTTGTGGCTTGGCTTTATTACCTCCATAGCACGAAACACTTTCTGAACTTTATTTGCTGTGCCCCATCTACCGTAGGGACTACATGAAGCAGGCACATTGTTTCGCTCTTGCTGGTAACCCCAGTATCAAAAGAGTGGTGGCCATGCAGTAGACATCCAGTATTTGTTGAATGGATGCTGCTGGACCCAATAAGATAAGAGAAATTTAATGCTTAGAAAGCCAGACCAAAGTCAGGGCTTCTGCCTTGGAGAAGCATACAGAGTAAGAGTTTCTCTGAGCCTCTTGGACTGTGAGACAGAGCCTCCAACCTCCAAACACCAGAAAGTGTCCTGGGCAAGGAAGCTTCACTTTCAGACCCAGTCATTTCACTCACTGAAGGAGAAGAGGAATCTCACTGGTAAACACAACCCCTTTGGGAAAGGAACCCTGGCCCTCACAACAGCTGCTTTCTGCCAAGGTGGCATTTTTCCCAACACATTATGCAAAAGCCAGTTGGAGAAGATGCTGAGGACTGTTATTTCCTAATTTGATTCTCCCATTTCCAGTAATGGAAAGCTGCACTCCAGCCATCCATCTTAATAAGTGACAGATGCATTTCATTAAAACTTCCTTAAATAATTTCTTGTGGTTTTAGAAGGAGGGAAAAACAAGAAAGAGTGCTGTTTTGTGCTCCCATGCATGTCAACGTTTTGAAAGCCATTAAACGAAGCAAGAGCTCATCTCAGGTTGAGAATTAAGTGGTCAACTGATGCCAACCCAAGTATGTTTCTCAAATGCAGTTGCTCATTGGACAAAGGCATACAAGGTTGTTAGACTTTGTTGGTGAATGAGTAATAATAGTAATTACACATGATTTGACAATTCGTATTGCACCGTCTGTCTCTAAATACACTGCAGAATGGAGATAGGTAATTCTGTAAATGGGCTCTTCTCAACTTTGCAGCTCTCTGAAGGTAAATAGGTATATAAAAATCCAGTAGACTGAAAACAGCATTACATTGGATTCAGAGGATTTCAATTCTCATCTTCTTTCTACTGCTTAGGAGCTCTGTGACCTTGACCAAGTCAACAAATTAATCTCTCTCTGCCTCCAACACCTCTTTTGTATGGCAAAAATAGAACACTTGTCAAAACAACCTCACAGGATTATTATGAGGATTAAATGAGACAACAAAGAGCAAGAACTTGCTAAATTACGATGAAATTTTCACCAAAGAAAAAATCCTCATAAAAAATCTCTTGATAGATCTATATAAATATAGAGAGATATGGATAGGTATCTAGATATCTATATCTCTACCCTATTGGTTCTGTTTCTCTAGAGAACCCCTGCCTAAAATACAGTGAGTAAAGCGCAATACAATGGACTGTATTAATAAGCCCTTTAAGTTAATTTGACCTTCTAAGAAATAGACACAAAGAACTTAAGGTGAGCAAGCCTAAGAAAGAGAATTGTGACAAGAAAGCTCAATTGTGACTCAGGATATGCCATTTTATACTCAAAATCCCAGGTCGGACCGGTCAAGGTTGTTTAAGTCAGCACCGTTGTGCTACACTCTTCTGAACTCTCATTACGTGCCTAGCGGTGTGTATGCATTATCTCATTTAATCTTCAAAAACCTATTATCCTGCCTTACTCTACTCTACCCATGAGCAACACCGAGCCTCACAAAGTGCAAACAACTCCCCCAGGCGCAGAGCTGGTGGGAGAGCTGTGGAGCCAGACCCCTGAATTCCCATCCACCATGCCACTGACTCCCGGTCCCTGGCCGAAGTACAGCTGCATTCCCTAACATGCGTTGCGTGATGAATATTAGTAAAATCTAAGCCAGATTGGCTTCAACACGGAGAGAATGTCCTGACTCCCACAGAAATGCACAACGGAGAGCTGTCTTCTGAGCAGTCTGATTCAGGCCTGTGTTCCATTTCTCTGGTTCGGCCCTTATCCATGTGCTCGCTCTGTCTCTGACTCAAGCGAAGCAGTCACGGTGATTCCAATACAGTGTTCACGCTCTATGTCAGCCAGAGGAGAGAGAGAGACATGAGCCTTCTCTTCTCCAAACCTTGGAGCAGACCAATAAGCTTCACTCTGATTTACATCAACCTGAAAAAAAATTGGAGTGGCCCTAGACCGAAACCCAGGCGAGGAGGACACCCTGATGGGCTGAGGCGGGGGGAATGGCCACTGAGGCCATGGAAAGGAAACTGTGCTGTCAGAAAGAGGGGAAGGCAACCATGGATGCTAGGTGAGCAACCAACAGACGTGCGCCATGGCATCCAAACAGCTATCCTCCCAGCAAATGTGTCAAGATACTTTTTGAGTAGTGGCAAACAGCCTGCCCTTTCTCACTCCTCTGAGCCAGCTGTGGCCGGCTCACCTAGAGCCATCCTGCCTCCCGGTCACTCAACACTCCACATGCGGTGAGTGAACCCTTTACTCCGCATGACCACCATTCAGAGACAAGTAAGGTAGGATTCTTGCCCTCAGAGGACTTGCAGTCTGATAAAACTGGAAACAGAACACAAAGGCTGGGAGGGGAAGAGGAACAGTCAGCTGAGAGGAGGACAGAAGGACATGTGTGCAAGGGACAATCAGAGCCTCATAAACCCGAACCCTTACATTTGCAGAGGAATCAACCCAAAGTATTTAACCATCCTTCAGAGCTCATTTTGCCATTTTCACTGCTCTCTTCTGGACCAGTTACCCATCTCCTTTCTCAGACGTTGAGCCCCACGGCATATGTGGTGCTCAGGGGGTCTCCTGATTCATGATAAGTCTAATGCCATCCCTTTCTCTCCCTAGTTTGTCTCTCATTTATTCATCTCGGCTTGTTGTTTTTTTTTTTTTTTTAATCTCCTTTAATTGTAGACATTGGGGAGGGGCTGTGTTTACATATTCTTATTTACAGTTTGCCTAGAGCATAACTGGGAATGTTCAATACATGTCTATTAACATAGTAACTATGTTGATAAAAAATTGCAATCCCTGGAGCTATTAATCAAATGCTTTTTGACCAATTCTATATCCATTTCATCCTGAAATATTTTAGTTTTCAATTGTTGGCAAGTTACTTGGGTTACTTATTTTTCTATTCACTGGTACAGTAATATTAGAGGCTCAGCCTCCTTCTTCTCACTGTTCTACACATTTGAAATCTGTTTTTCTATAAATTTATAGATCTACTGCTATATAGATTTTTCAGTCCGAGAAGCTTAGTACATTCACCAAGCCTCATGAGGTTAGCATGGTACGCTTGACTAGCCACATTTTTATGGATATAAAAAAAGCAATATACAGAATTAGGCTGCATCTTATCCAGGGCAACAGCAGAACCAAGAGTATAATTTCAGTTCCCAGGTATGGCTTACCTATCCTTAGCGTCTTCTTCAGGGACACCCCTGAGGAGCAGCTGAAAGCACTGCAGACAGGAAGAAGGAGACAAGTGGGTATGTACTGAGCACTTGCTGTGGGTCACATACTCGGTCACATGTTTTCATATGAACCATAATATTTATCCTCACACGTCTTAGAAAGACAGTATGGTTATTCTCATTACACAAAGAAGACAGTAAGGTTCAAATTATTTAACTTATTTGCACAGAGCTGATCATTTCTAGAGCTGGGATTCAAACCCCGATGTCACTCCAAGCTCTCCCCTTCCCCCTGTTCCCTGATGTCTCCAAGCCAACAAACCTCTCAATTTGAAAATGCTCAGAAGATGGCAGCTGGGGGCTGACGGAGACAAGCAACGTCACAGCCTGACCAATCGGTCTTGCCATGCTGTAGTCTGTGACTGGGCTGGCAGTGGTAGTGAGCATGGCTGAGGAAGTACACTGGGTTCTACTCTCATCTCTGCTACTAACTGAGAAATCTTGAACAATCCCATTTCTCCAAATACGGCCACAAATACTTTTAAATAGCTAGATGGATGGTTAAATTAACGAACGCTCAACTGAGGAAGCTGCTGGTGACTCTGGCTCTGGCTCTCTCTGCCCCTGACAAGCCTAAAGGACCCTTGGAGGTTTGATCATGGCTCGAGAGTGAGTCCAGACTTCATCATCTGTTGCCAGTCCAAACACACCTGTACAGAAGCATGGAATTTAGAGCATCGGCGTGCAGTAGGAGACAGGGAGATAAAAAGCTCATGTAGCTGCTCTTGCTGGCTTTCCCTGGCCCGTCCCTGAGAATGTCCCAAAACGTGGAGCTTCATATGAAGAACATACCAGAAGTGAAATCATAGGATAGAGTAAGGAAAACTGAAATCTCTTAGGCTAGGAAAGAAAGAAAAGGGGAAGACAGAAGCAAATGTAAGATTTTGACACAAGCAGGAAATTCACCCTCCCAGGAAGAGGCTAAGGGGATGCCGGGGCATTGGCGTGGATAAGAGAAAAGCATTGGATTTGCAAACATCAGAGAGACCTCAAGGTTGGCTCTAGAGTGACTCCTGGGTGACTTCAGAGAGGTCATTCACCCTCCTGAGATTTCCTTTCCCATCTGTAAAATACGGGTAACAGCCCCATCCCGCCTACTTCACAAAGTTATGCTAAGAGTTCAATGAGCTAAAGCAGGACAAGAAGAGCAGATTAATGCATCCCACATGGGTTTCAGATTGCTCTGCATATCATCTGTATTATTCTTTCTCCATAGAACAAAGCAATTGGTATGTGAATATACTTACTTTCTCTACTTGCACTTTTTTTTTTGAGGGGGAGACAGTCAACATACATTTACTGAGAATCTGTTATGCACAAAGTTTGCAGAGAGATACAAAAGTGTGCAAAACGTACTCTCAACCAGTTTAGGAAATACCTACCAAAACTCCTATCCCATAAGTGATAATAAAGCTAGTTTGGGACTTTGATAGAATCATGGCCCCCAAAGATGTCTTTATGTCCCAAATTCCGGAACCTATGAATATGTAAAGTAATATAGCAAAGGAGAATTAAAGTTGCAGATGGAATTAAGATTGCTAATCAGCAGACCGTGAGATGGGAAGATTATCTTGAACAACATAGGGGAAAGCAGGGGGCAATGAATCACAACGGTCCTTTTATGTGCAAGAGGCAAAAGAGGGAGAGCCAGAAGGAAGGCAGCATGGAAAAGACTTGGCCTGATGTTGCTGCCTTTGAAGATGGAAGAAGAATGAGGCCATGAGCAGAGGAATGCGGGCAACCCTGAAAAGCCGGGAAACAACAAGAAAACAGAATCTCCACTACAGCCTCCGGAAGGAATGCAGCCTTCCTGCTACCTTAGTTTTAGCCTAGTAGGACTTACTTCAGACTTCAGATATCCGGAACTCAAGATCATAAATTGGTGCTGTTCTAAGACCCTGAGTTTTTGATAATTTGTTACAGCAGCCATAGGAAACCAATACAGGAATTTAGTTCATTTTTTTGTAAACAAATGAGGTATAAAACAAGCATTTATTATGCTCATGAACTCTGGGAGTCAAGAGTTCAGGCAGAGCAGAGTGGGGATGGTTTGCCACAGCTCATGATACATGGGTCCTATGCTGGAAGGCCATAAGGCTGAAGGCACCTTGACAGCTAAGGGCCAGAATTATCTGAAGGCTCGTGTGCTCGTATGTCTAGCAGTTGATGATGTCATCTGGGACATTAGCTGGCACTATTGGCTGGAAGACCATCGTATGATATCTCTGAATAGCTGGGATTTCCTTAGAATACAGTGACTGTTCTAGAATGTCATGTAGTTAGAATCATACAGTATGTAGCCTTTTCAGACTGGCTTCTTTCACTAAGCAATGTGCATTTAAGTTTCTTCCATGTTTTTTTGTGGCTTGATAGCTCATTTATTTTTATCGCCAGATAACATTTCATTGTGTAGATGTACCACAATTTGTTTCCATTCATCTATTAAAGGACATCTTGGTTACTCCCAGTTGGGGGCAATTATGAAAAAAGCTGGTGCAAACATCTGTATGCAGGTTTTCACTGTGGACGTTAAGATTTCAGTTTATTTGGGGAAACGCCTAGGAGCATAATTACTAGATCATATAGCAAGACTATGTTTAGCGCTGTAAGAAACTGCCAAACTGCCTTCCAAAGTGAGTGCCAATGTGCATTCCCACCAGCAATGAATGAGAGTTCCTGCTGTTCTGTATCCTCGTCAGCTTTTGGTGTTGTCAGTTTTTCAATGTTAGCCATTCTAATAGGTGTATAGTGAGATCTTATTGTTGTTTTAATTTGTAATCCCCTAATGATATATGAGTTGAGTATCTTCCCACACATGCCAGGTACATCCCATGTACCCCCACTGGGAAGACTGCTGCTAGAATCACGTAAGTATATCTGTTCTCCACCCGCCATGACCCTTGGGAAATAGGGAATTCTCCTACCAGGGACTCTGGTGATATCAGTCTCTGATGTCTCTCTATCCTGGAAAAAAGTTAAATTTTGTTTGTTTTTAAAAACAGAATCAGAGATAGGGCCTTAAATTTCTCCTTCTGTGACTCTAAAAGGTCACTGTCTTCCCTTGGGGATTTCAGGAATAATAATATAGTCAGTGTAATCTAACAAAGTTACACTCGTGTTTTCTTCCTTCCAAATACTGTAGAAGCCACCTGTATCAACACAGAAGTTTAAAGAACTCTATAGTACTCTTTCAAATTCAGTTTCATCAGTAGCTCATGGTGTTCCCCAAATCAACTGTGACTTTTGAGAGCTCACACTCATCTCTGCCCATCAGTTTTCCAATAGAGAAACAGTCATTTCCTCAAAACCAATTGGTCCCACCACTAGGACGGTAATAAATCTGTGGACAGATATGTGCTGCCCTGGATTCTTAGCAGTCCTGGAGGAGGCCCCCACATGTAGCAGCTATGAATTTTATTCTGTAAGATTTAACATCATAAATTTCACATTATTTTTATCTCTTGAAATAAAATTTAATCTTTTCTGAGGGGCGCCTGGGTGGCTCAGTGGGTCAAGCGTCTGCCTTCAGCTCAAGTCATGATCCCACAGTCCTGGGATCGAGCCCCGCATCGGGCTCCCTGTTCAGTGAAGAGCCTGCTTCTCCCTCTGCCTGCTGCTCTGCCTACTTGTGCTCTCTCTCTCTGTGTCAAATAAATAAAATCTTTAAAAAAAATTTAATCTTTTCTGAGCCCCCATTCCATTGGGTTGGTAACAAATTAAACTTGAGTCACAACTAGAGTGTACTTTCCTCCCTTAGGGTTGGCAACATTCCCAGGGACCTGGGAGGCATCACTCAGGAATGGCTCTCTGATCCATGATCCATCACTAATATGGTATGGTCCAATGCCACGAAATCTCACAAGGGTGAGCATCTCCTCTGTCCTGGCGTCACAGTCAGGGCTGAGTGTACGGGGCGCCAAGTCCAGCTTCCTTAGGGCACCCGAGGAGCCATGTTCCCCTGAGATCCTGCCACTTCCCTACAGTTATGTTCAGGGGCCAGTCACTGGTGCCCACAACCCGAAGAACCTGAGAACTCTTCCTTCCCTCCAAGTCTAAGAGAATGTTCTAAAATCCCTCTTCTCCTATGGCAGCCTCAATGTCTTGAGCCTCTTGGATGCCAAACACTGGCCTTCTCTTCTCTCGCAGCTCAGCATGATCTCCTCCAGAGCACAGACTTCGGCAAAACAAAAGCCAGCAGAGGCACTGTCTTCTGGGAGTGCTGAGAACTTCTGTTTCCCGCAGAAGCTTCCCTCTGAGGGAACAGAGGCCTCAGCGCAGTATGCAAAATGCCAACTCTATTGCATTAGCAACAAAGCCCCAACTGCCATTTCAGTAAATCATGCTGCCACAGTTTAATCAGCGTAATTATAGGAAAGAACCTCTTCTCTAAGGGTTCTTATCACCTGTACATCCCAAAGTACATTTACCAAGGCCCTCTACCTCCTATAACTTCACCCATCACACCTTTCCCTGTCCGTCGGCATACTGCCTTCAATCTGCCTCTGATTGGTTTTGCAGTGGTTTGGGATAGGAGTGGTTTTGTCTGGAACTCTCTCTCCTGTTAGATTGTGAGTTTCTTAAGGGCAGGGCCTGAGTTTTTCTATAAATGGCCAGGTCCCAATAGGAAATCAACGGCACACAGATATTGGATAATGCCAAGATGATTTATTTACCAAGGGACTAATTTATAAAGCTGCAGGAAAGATACAGGGAACATCAAAGGACCGTGTAGGAATCTAGAGCTAGTAAAAACCCAGAGATGAGAGAGGGTCAAGCAAATGGACCCCAAAAGGAAAGAGTAGGGTAGAGTCAGTAGCCAGGCTGAGGTGACCACAGGGAAGGGAGCACAGAATGCCAATATCCTAGCCTCTCTCTCCTCTGACTAGGTTCTCCACTGGCCAAACCCAACCAGAAACTGGAGCATCAGACACAGCTCAACCTTGGGGCTGAGAACAAGGTGGCTTCTGTGGGCCCTAAGTACAGTGACTAGTTCTATCAGACTGAGTCAACTCTGTGCTCTCAAGAGTCTTAGGGTCTAAGGACAGAAAAGGGACGCAAACACAGGTCTCTTGACCCTGAGTTCACAGCTTGTTCCATTCGCCTTTGCTGTACTGAATCTCACCCCCTCCGTGATTCTGAACCCTACAAGTACCTAGCCTAAGATACTCACTCCCTCTCTTGATTATAAGCTGTTTTGTAATTCACGTGGGTTATTACCCCCAATTCAACTATAAACTCTGGGAGGACAAAACCTTCGTCTTGTACCTTTCTTGTATTTCTTATAACTCTGAACATAGTGCACTTCCCATAGAAGGTACCTGATATCAAATGAGTGAGCCATTGAAAGGATCTTAGCATCACAGAGTTAAGCTCCAGGAGTGGGGAGGGGACATCCTTTGAATGACTGCCATACCCTGTTCCTATAGAGATTCTTGGGCAAAGAACTACCCAGAATCAGGAATAGTTTCCAACCTTCCCTTCCCCCTTCCCAGTACCCAAAGCCCCAGGGGCAGTCCCAGACATGCCCCCAAAATAGAAAGGTGACACAGGGGCACTGAGTCACTCAGTCAGTCAGGCACTCAGTTAACAAATAATTATTGAGGATCTCCTAGGTTTCAGGCACTGAGCTAAATACTGGGTATATAGTAATAAATAAGACAGATATCAGAACTATAAACTTGCAAATTAATGTAAAATTGAAAAGTATGATAGGTACAGTAAATTAAAAAAAAAAAAAAAGTGGCTTAAGAGACGAGTAGAGACATGACCAAGGCGGTCAGCACCCCGACCACCCCCCAGCTTGCCCTGGAGGTTACCACACACAGTTCCGTCCTGCGTGGCTTTCTGCACTGTCTCTGCTTCAGGCCATTCTCCACCCTCCACTCTGTGCTAGGGGAAGCCAGCAGTCCCCGGGAGGGAGTCGGTGCCCAGGAGCCACCGCCATCTAGTGAGAGATAGGAGTTGGTGGGGAAACAGCCGAATTCCTCACCCTCCGGGGGCAGTCCTGACGAAGGCTGCAAACAGGCCTTCCGTGGAGGACCAGCTCCCCAGACGCCCACAGCAGTAACCTTCTCCGTAACCCAGGCTGGTCCTCCTTTGTTCCCTTTCCTCCATCATTTCCTCGCCCCCCTTACTGGCACTTCCTGGAACTGCCCCCTCAAACTTGTCTCAGGGTTTTTGGGGAACCGAAAGTGAGACAATAGAAAACTCACTCAAGCTAAGGCCAATGCCCACTTATACTGAAACCCTCCAAACTCAGGAGTCTGTGACATCAGTCACATGTATTCTGAGAATTTCCAAAATTCTGAACTTTTGGAAAACAGATGAGTCAAAGGCTGGCAGTGCTCTACTAGGGAGGAAGGGAAGATGGAGAAGAGATGCTGGAAGGAGATGCTGGATGGGGGCAGGCAGGGACACAGGGTGTGACCACAAGGCAAGACCACGGGCAGCCACAGGGAAGAGGACAACAACTGTCCCATTCTCTCCACAGAAACACAGAACTCAGTGCCTTGTCACCACTTCATGGTGGCCTGGATCATACAAAGGCAAGACGAGAGCATGACTGCGCCAAGTGATGCCACATGGACTTTCTTTCTGACTCAAAGGACAGAAAAAGGCACTTCGTGGCCTACTGACTGTGTCACTCAAAATTCAGGTTCCACAGCCGCTCCCTCTTCCCATGTCGAACTCCAGGGAAGATACCATTCATTACTCAGGTATTGCCTTCCCTGAGAGCCAGGACATCTTTAAATGCTCGTCACTTAGCAAGAGAAAGAGAGAGTGCTCAAAAATATGCATGATGGATAAATGAGTGAGCATGGAAGGTGAGTTTTGGGATGTGTCTCCTCCTGTCTCCTGGCATTTCTTCCTTGTGACGGGGGCTCATGGACAGCCCCCCCCCCCCCGGCTCCACCCCTCCTCCCACTCACTGTGGCCTGACCTGCTCACTGCACGTGGAAGACAAAGCTGGAGAAGGCAGCCCAGCCCTTCCCTCTCCTCTTTCTCTCTAAAGTGAGCGGTCTACCAGCACAAGAGTTCCCGTGGCTCTCGCACCACTGAGACAGGGCTGACGGGTCTGCCTAAGCCTGGGGTTCAGCCTCTGCCTGAGACCACAGCCGTATTCTCCAGGACTGGTTCTACGATTTTAACAGCAACATTCTGGTCCCCATCAACTCTTTCCTCTATGTCTTAAAGTTCAATACATTCAACACCCAACATTCTGGAAAAAGGATTACCTAACTTTAGTGGGACAGGATGGCAGAACTAAAGAGGCCTGAGTTCAGCTGGTCTTTCATTTACCAGCTGTATAAACTTAGGGTTTTACTTCACTATTGCTCAGTTTCTTCATTGTTGTGAGCAGCAGAAATGAGAGGGATGCTAAGGTCCCTTCCATGAGTCTACGAAGTAGGAATCACAGGTTCTTGTGCCTCTGGGAAGGTTTCCCTGCGCCACCTGGTCTGGGTGCCATGTCCCTTCTCCGTGAACCCCAAGCCCCCTGCTGTTTCCTTTGGGACGACCTCTAGCACACTGTTGACAGGTGCAAGTGTCCACAGCTCATCAGTGAGCATGAGGGCAGGTTCCATGTTTGTCTTGCTCCCTGGTGGATCCCCAGCACCGGTCGCATCTCAGAGCAGGTACTTAATAAATATTAGGTGAATTTATAACTATGATATAATCTAGGGGCCGGAGGCCCAGTGGCACAGCTAGCCACCCTTCCTGGGGTGGTAAGAGGGAAAGCATGGCTGTGGTCCATCTAACCACATCTCTTAGGCCACATAACTGAAGGACTCTAGCCAGGAAGTAGAACAAATGCAAGAGAGCAAGCCTGGATGTTTTATTTATTTCTCAAAAGAAAAATAACTTCCTAAATTGTTTTGCAGACAAATTTGCTAATATTGGGGAAAGTGCAAGCCACCGTTAGGGAAGAGGCAGCCACCTCTGCCATTGACTCATCCATATTTATGGGCATCTGGGTTGGGGCTATTGCTGTGTGTGTGCTCAGATTGTCAGTGAAGCTTTTAGCCATTTGGAAAGCACAATAAACTCCTCTCCGTTCCCATCTGCACAAGCCCACGCTGCAGTCATTCCCCTCTGCAAACCCCACCTGCTGTCGTGAGACTTCTCTTCCCCGGGATTGGAAGATAGGAGCACATCAACCCTGAGCACGCTTCAGGTGGCTCTGTGACCTTGCATTCCTCCCCCGTGACCTTTCTCACGTTGCTCTTTGCATGGGCAACTCTAGCCATTACATTAGCAACACACAATTACACCTTCAAGGTAGATTCAAGTTCAGGCTCTCTCAGGACATAAATACCTTAATGAGGTGACAGCCATGCAAAACTTCTGAGTGGCATAAATCAGGGCTCTGATAGACTGCAAAGATATGTTGGCAGGTTCGTGCCCCAGCAGAAAGAAAGAGAAAGAGAGAAAGAGAAAGAGAGAGAGAGAGAAAGGGCGGGCAGGCGGGCAGACCTTTCTATGACAGTGCTGGTAGTAGCATACAGCACAGTATTTTTCAAAGTGATTTCTAATGTTTTCATCCAACACTTGCCCCCTTGTCCTTACTGCCGTGATTCCTCTTCTGGTTAAAACTCCCACTGGCACACCCAGGATTCAGCGCTCGTGTTCAGCAAGCACTCCCAGCTAACAGCGCATACTCTGGCTCTAGATTTTCTTTGCCTCTACTGGTATCCTCCAGATACCCCTTGACCCAGATGGAGGGGAGGGATGGGGACTCTACTTCACAGATTCCTAAATTTCTGTCAGGGGTCTAAGGGTATAAAAGTCTCTCATCCAAAGGCAGAGTGGTTGGGGCGCCACCATCCAGCCCACACCACTATCTAGGAAAGGGCACTCTACGGCTGGCGGCCCAGCCATGAGGTGACAGAAGGACGTCTTACCCCATCCGCTCACCTGTACTCAAACAGGCTTCTGCTCAGTTCGGTGCTGACTGCAGCACAGAAGAGCCATTACTCAAAATGGGCCTGGCCACTCCTGCAAGTCCAGACATGTGGGGTTGTGACTAATCCCAGATCCTGAGAGAGTACTGAGAGCTACAATCCAGGGTCAGAGTCAAAATAAAAGAAAAGAACGAGTAGCAGACTATGGAGATGCCCTCAGCCTATAGTCGTCCCCACTGACTGCCATTTCCTTTAAGAGTTCTGTGGCCACGTAAGCGAAGCTGTCTAGAATGGTGCCCAACACGGCTAGGCCTGGTTACGCCTCACCACAGCCGCACCAGCTGCCGTGAGCCTCAGAGTGGTGGTGCTCACAACGACGAGAACAGAATCAGTGATCATCTTTTCCCAGTTTAGCCTTGGCACAGAGGGGCCTAGTACACCGTTGTCCAAAGGAAATATAAAGTGACTGGCGTGTGTCGTGTTTAATTTTCTAGTAGCTACACTTAAGTAAATGTAAAAACAAGCAGGCAAATTAATTTTAATAATATATTTTACTTAAGTCAATCCACCCAAAATGTCATCTCAACATGTAAGGGATATAAAAAAAAAATTAGTTGAGATATCTTATCTTCTTTTCTCCACAGCAAGGGCTTTGAAGTCTTATATACATTACACATTTACAACTCCCCTCAATTTGGCCTATCCACGTTTCAATTGCTCAGTAGTCACAAACACCCAGTGACTACCATTTGAATAGCATAGTTCTGGTGCGATTCCCGGACAGTCACATTCTTTTATGTTCCCCAGTCACTCTCGAGATACCTGAGGTTCAGGTGTACACGTGATCTGTTATTTATTTAGAGAAAAGAGAATAAAATATTTCTTGACGCCACGTGTATAACCAAAAGTGGGAACACCAAGACTGATCAAGTGGGCCACGTGCTTTCCGTATCTTGCCTGCGTTTCTCATTGGGACCTACCCTGGGGGCATCTGACGGCACCGGGCTCACCATCCCCCATGGAGAAGACAGATCCATCAGGTCCTTTTGCTAGCTTAGTTCCTCCACAGTTCTGAAAGTCTGAAAGTCACTCTCTTTATTTTTGTCTAAATGCACCAGCCCTTCCTTCCAGCAATGAAACTCTGCAGTGCTCTGGGTTGAGCTCCTGGGACAGAGACAGAAAAGAAACTGAGCCCAAATTGTTCTTCCCTTTATTCAAACCAAAAAGAAGGAAGGAGTTATGGCCCTTGAAGACAGGAGGATGGAGCATTTACATCAAACTCATGTAGCCACAGTGATCGCTAGGCCACCCTGGCATAGCTATTTTCCCGGTAAAACTCACATCCTATTGACAGCACCTAACAGGAGAGTGACTTGCCCCTTTTTTCTTCACCCCCAGCTCTGTACCCCAACTGTCCCAGGACAGGTATGTAGGGCTAAACCTGTACTACCCTATCTCATTTATTTGTGTGTCTCTTCCCCTCTCTAATGTGTTAGTTCCTTGAGACCAGAGTCCGAGACCTTTTTTATCTTATTTATCTTTGCACTTTTTGCATCCGTGGCATCTGACATAGAGTCACTCTTTGAAAATGGAAAGTGATTTAAAAAAAAAAAAAAGAAAACGAAAGAAAGAAAAGAAGCAATACAAAGTCAGCCCTAAAATTACAACCTTGTTATATTTCTTTATTCATTTTATGACCTTGGGCAAATAAAAATCTTTCTAAGCCTGAGTTCCCTCATCCATAAAGTGAGGACAATGATTCCCATCTCTTAGGTTTAACATGAAGATCTGTTGGGGAATACACTTAGAGTGCCTAAGTCCAACACCTGACCTACAGTGGGGGTTCAGGAAAAGTAAGTTCACCTTGCTCCTGAGCTGAGGCAGAATGGGAAACAAGAGGCAATAGGAACTGGGCTGAGTTCAACACGGGCCCTCATCCAACTACCTGTCAGCAAGAATGCAAATCTCCATTCAGTCCCTTATATCCAGGCTGCTCTGATCCTCAGTCTGATCTTATCCCGGCCAAAGCGTCAAGTAGAAAGAGATGTCCTCCCAATCTGTGCCTTGGTTCAGAAAAGACCCACACTTGAAAACAGGAACAGCAATGTACTCAAGGGGTACAGATGAGAATACTACTTCCTTGGTTTCATTTCTTAACGCATGTTAATTAGCTTGTTGGTCTCTCTTGCTCCATTTCACTAAGAACCAGCCAGACCTCTCCTCTTTCCTCAGGTGGTCTGTCTCTGAATTAGGCCAACTAGTCCTCTGAGAATCCTTCTCAGTCTCACCCTTTTCACTCCACGTCTAGAACCCAGATCCACAATTTCCACTGGAACCACCCCGAGCTTGAACAACTCTCTTTCAGGACTTCCTTCTCTAGCCCCTCTGGAAAGAAGGGGAAGCTAATGTGGAGTGGGTTGAAGATGACATATAATGCAAAAGAAATTATTAGTCCTTCAAGAACTATACAGGACAGAAGAGAAAGATGAACTAGTAACTGGAAGGAGGTACAGCTTCATGGAAGTTTTTCTTTTAAGGATGGGAATATATTTTCAAGATGACAAGTTTTGCCATCATTCTCTAGATGACATTCCCCATTTTAGGAGGTTGGAAGCCTGAATGCCTCTCAAATTACATGAAAACTCCTTCCCCTTTTCTATCTAGATATAAGCCTTCCCTCTTAAAATTTGTTTAAGGCATCCCACACACTAACCCCCTCCTAAGCTATAACCATTTCTTTCTTGTGGTGTACTCCTTAGAACGCATCATCACTAGACTTACTTCTACCTTTGAAAAAATCATCTGGTGATGTCAGTAAATTTGGCAGAGTAAGGACCTCTAAAAATCCTCTCCTCCAATAAATTAACTAGAACACCGGCAAAAGTTGTCAGAATTAACTTCTTCAGGACGCATGAAACATTCCAGGGAGCACTTATTCAAGGAAGAGCAAAGCTCAATAAGAACAATGAGCATTAAGGCATTTTAACTTGCCCTATTCCCAGCCTCCATCCTGTGCCAGCCCAACAATAGCCTCGCTATCCCCCGTCCACAGACTCTGAAGCCTACAGTCACAATGAAAACCAGCATCCTGGCAGCCATTGGTGGAGGGGGATGCGTAGGGGAAAAGCACCTTCAAAGCTTAATTTCCAGAGAACTGCAAATATTTGACCCATCTTATAATTCCCTGGCAGATCCCATTCACAAGGCCTGTCATTATTTGACCTGACTTGGAGCTTACCCAAGTGCCCTACTGGAATAGAACTGAAAATCCACAGATAAATCCTTACATCTACAGTCAACTGACTTCTGACAAGGGGGCCAAGACAATTCAATGGGGGGAAGAATGGTCTTTTCAACAAATGGTATTGCAACAACTGGATGGTAACATGCAAAAGAATGAAGGCCCCAAATTATGTCTAAAAGTTCACGTAAAGTGGGTGAAAAACCTAAATGTAAGAGCCAAAACTACAAAACTCTTAGAAGAAAATATAGGTGTAAATCCTCCTGGCCTCAGATTAAGTGACAGTTTCTTAGCTAGGATACCGGACCCCTAGCAATCAAAGAGAAAACAGAGAAACTTGTACTTCTAATTTCACAATCCGGAAGTGAAAAGACAACCCACACAATTGGAGAAAATATTTGCAAATCATATCTGAAGATCTAATTTTATATACATATAACAACTCAACAATATAAAAACAAATAATTAAAAATGAACAAAATATTTGCAAGGTATTTCTACAAAGAAGATACACAGATGCCAATAAGCCCTTGAAAAGATGGTCAACATCATTAGCCATCAGAGAAATGCAAATAAAATCCATAATGAGATACAACTTCACAGCCACTAAGATGGTTATAAAAAAAAGTAATAACAGCCGGTGTGGTGAAGATATAGAAAAACTGACACCTTCTATTGCTGATGGGTATATAAAATGGTGCAGTTGCTTTGGGCAAGACTTTAACCGTTCCTCAACAAGTTAAACATAAATATCGTATGACCAAGCAATTCCACCCCTAGGTATATACCCAAGAGAATTTAAAACATGTCCACACAACACTTGGACATAAATAAATGTTCATAGAGCATTAGTCGTAATAGCCCCAAAGTGAACAAATCAAATAGCCATCAGTGATGAATGGATAAACAAAATGTGGTATATCTATTCCATGGACTATTACTCAGCAAAAATGAGGAATAAAGTACTAATGTCTACAACATCGATGTATCTTGAAAACATTATACAAAGTGAAAGAAGTTAGTAACAAAGAGGACCACATACTGAATGATCCCATTTACACAGAATGTCCAGAAGAGGCAAATCTATAGAGACAAAGTAGACTGGTCTTGCCAGGCACTGGAAGAATGGGAATTGGGTGGGAATGGGATTTTTTTTGGGGGGTGATTAAAATGTTCTGGAATTAGGTAGTGGTGATAATTACAAAACTTTGTGAATATACTGAAAACCATATTTAAAAGGTGAATTTTATAGTATATAAATTATATATCAATGAAAGATATGATATATATGCCTTTGAGCCATATGCTTTTCAGCTACCTACCCTTTCTTATCATTTTCCACTCCTGACCAACTGGATGGTGTCCACAGGAAAAAAGTTATCTGGTATTACCTTCTCAACTTCCCAATCTTGCCCTCCTCCCGTCACTCCTAACCTCCCACTTCTGGGAAACTGAGCTATGATATGTGTTCTTTTTCAAGATTCCCCCAACCCAATTATTAAAACTCATACCCATCCTAAAAACCTTCCTACCATTACTGGAACATGAGCTACCCTCCTCCTTCCCAAGGCCGGTCTGCCCCTGATGCCCTTGACCACACTCCCTCCAGGCTCTAAGATCCTGATGCATCTCCAAACCTTCTCATTTTATGTCTTCAAATTCCCCCTTTCTGGTAAATCTGTCTTAACTGTTATCCTGAAAATATGCTTACAGGCTTCCCATCCTTAAGAGAAAACTTTCCTTAGTACTAGGTCTGTTTCTATTTACTATCCCATCTTTCTTCTCTTTTTTTCAGGTAAACTTCTCCAAGAGTGGTCACAGTTATTCTGTCAACTTCAACTCACTCCAATTTGGTTCCCCCTCCTATCCCTTCTCTACTGACCCCACTCTATGATTACTAGATGACTTCCTAGCTCTCAAATACTACAGGTAGTTTGGGGCACCATTTTTTTTTTCTATACTACTGATGATCACTCCCTCCCCATCTTTAATCTCTATTTCCTTGACTTCCAGGACTCCACACACTCCTGGCTCTTCTCCTATTTTTCAAACCATTCTTTCAGGGCCTCTTTTTTGGGCTCTTTCTACCCTAGCACAATGCTTCAGTACTGGTATACCCAAGGCTCCTGCTGAATGCTCTGCTCATTATAGTCTACTTTTCTCCTTAGATGATATCATGATTTTAACTATATGTTAATGATTCCTACGTTTCTCTTTTCAACCTAGACTTCTCTATCAAATATCAAATATCCAACAGTATGCGTCTAGTCATTTCTCATGTGCCTCTCATTCAGCAGGTCTGCAACAAAACTCATCATTTCGGTTGGCCATCTATCTATCTTCACTATCTATCTTCACTATCTTCACTTTGGCTTCACTAGCAAGCCAAAAAAAACTTGACTCTTTTCTCTTTGACTCTTTCTAACCCCCATGTTTAAGCAGCAATACTATGAATATTACATACAAAAGATTTCTTTAGTTTGTATTTTTCGCTCTAAATCTGAGTAGGCTTTTCACCAAGGTTAGGGCAAGAACCTTAAGAAACCATTGTACTGGTTCCCTTCCTTCCATGCATATCTTTCTCAAGTCCATTCCTCATATAGCTTCTAGCATGGCCTTTCAAAACATTCTCCTGCTTCGTGCATTTCAAGGCTGACCTACAGGATGAAGTCAAAACTTGAGAGAAGTCTGTGGCTGAAAGGACTCCTCCCACCATCCTGATTCCTTCCATTATTAACCCACCCATTACTTTCACTGTCTTTCACCCTCATTCATCGGTCAATGAGATTTTGTATTTTCATTCTAGAAACCTGGACCTACTTATAGTTCCCCTATAGTTCCCAGGCCTTAATACACACACACACACACACACAACCATTCTCTATGTCTCAGAGGTAAGAACATATATCTCCTTTCAACTCCGTCACTTCCTGGATTATCCCTACTCAGTCCTTAAGTAGCCTCTGAAGGTTTACTTCCTCAAGGTAGAAGACCTGCCCAGATCCTTCACACTTGACCTACTCTTAGATAAGTTAAGGGTTTCATGTTGTTTAATGCCTCAAATATATTATCACCAATTATATTTACTGTATTGTGTTTTGATAATCTGTGTCTCTCCTACTAGTCTGCAAGCTCCAGGATGTCCATGTGTTAGTCATCAAAACTCACTTCACAGGTCCTGACACAAGGAAGCACCAATAAGAGGAATGTGGACTGAAGGAATGAGCACAGCCATAACTAGCTACATGGCTATGCACAGCCTTGAAGAGACCAAACAAATGAACAAGCAAACAAAAGAAATTCAATGGTTGGGGCAAGCTTCAAGGTCTAAAGCAAGCTTCGAAGTCCAATGTGCCCCTCAGACCTAGCTAGATCCAGGTGCTCAGAAATACTGCTCAGGTATATTGCCACAAATATATGGTTATCCTGAATCTTAGAAACAACTTCTGTCTCAATATCTGAGCAAGAGCTCAGGACCTGGCATTCAATGGCCCATCCCAGAACCAGCTGCCGAGGCTCTCTCTGGTCAGAAGGCCTGGGTTGTGTGCCTACTTCTATGAACAGGAGGCTGAACTCAGCCTCGCCCAAACACCACACTGGTAAGGGTTGGGTAAGGGTGGCTAACAAAAGGAAAATTGAGGTTTTCCTCCCAGAAGAAGGAAAATGATGGCTGGACAGGCAGAAACAACAGTCGTCCACAAAAGGATCAATGTTTATTCTTCCTCTACGGTTGCCTACAAATCCTGGAAGCTGCTCCAGGCACACTGGCCACCTCCTCCAGGCTCCTGCCTGACCGTAGGGTGAGTCATTATAGACATTATAGTCATTATAATGAGTCATTATAGACAACAGCAGCAGTGGATGAGTCCGTCAGCATATGCACAAGGCACGCCTTACAGAGCAGGTGGAGGCTCTGGCTGGGGAACATTTTGCCTCGTAGAGTGCTGAGTTTTTATATGGATTAATGGCTTTCGAGGTTGCCAGATTTCAAATGTAAACCAAATATTTATTGGTGATAGATGGTAAAGAGAAAAAGTATACTTTGGGGGTAATCATTCACGTGTTCCCACTCACCTGTCCCCGGGGTAGCTGAATTTCAATCCCATAACCTGGGGACCCAAGCAATAATAATCATATTTGTAATTCTTCACACCTTATATAATGCTTTAGCATTTGTCAAGTCTTCCCATATGTTATTCATTTTGGCTTTTTTTTTTAAGATTTTTTTTTTTTTAGATTTTATTTATTTATTTGTCAGAGAGAGAGAGAGCACAAGCAGGCAGAGTGGCAGGCAGAGGCAGAGGGAGAAGCAGGCTCCCCGCTGAGCAAGGAGTCCGATGCGGGACTCGATCCCAGGACTCTAGGATCATGTCCCAAGCCGAAGGCAGCTGCTTAACTGACTGAGCCACCCAGGCGTCCCTCATTTTGGCTTTAAATCACACACCTGCACAAGTGGGATTTGTTATCCTCATTTTATGGATGAGGAATACGAGTCTCTAAGGTGTTAAGTGATTTATCTATGGGTGACAGGAGTTATTACCCATGCTGCCTGATGCCAAAGCACAGCTCTCACCAAGATACCACACTGAGCCCTCACCCCCTTTCCTAGTCAGTCCCCCAAAACACAGCGGTCACGTTAGCTGAGGGCTTTTCAACTTGCCGTGCCGTTTCATGCACATAATCTGATTTTGACGACAATCTGTGAGATGGGTATTATCCCTTTGTTTTGGATTTTGGTTTCTTCGTTTTTTTGTGGTTTTTTTTGATGAGTGCTTCCAGATCAAGAATTGTGACTATGAGACCTAGAGAGGTGAGCCAGAGACAGAAGGTACTGCTTGACCAGTTACTTTTTTCCTCAAAAATCCTTCACTGTGTCCAGCTTCCCTTGAGAGAGCCAGACGAATGCCAAGTCCTGGCTGTTTCTGATCATTAATCAAATGCAAGGCACAATCGTCACAGAAACTTTCCTCCTTAAGTGTTCTCTCAAAATGAATCTGTCCTTTCATCTCAACTTAAGTCCTCAACCATCATTCTCAAAGATAATTGTCTATTTGTACAAACCAAATTTCTGACCTTTTCAAAATTTCAGCAGTCTTACAGACGGTGGACCCCCGCCTCATGTGTGTATCTGACCTCCATGAATCCTTCGGTGTCGGCCAACAGCTCTTTTTCTTGACCCACTTAAGTTTCCTTTTACATGTCAAGTGTCTCATCTGAAGATTTGTTTAACCTCACAGAGATTTTGATATGAGCTCTTTGTTCTTGATAATGATCAATCATCTTCCACAATCATGAAATCAAGCTCTTCTCTTCACCGCGGCTGGAGAGCCAGGTAACGCGATGACCTTGGATACACTACTGTTATAAGATCAGCTACATTGCTGCATGACTCCACTATGACCACTCCTGAATCAACACGTGGCAGAGGAAGACATTCACCTGACTTCATATCGCGTATTATAACTAGCTTTTTATATCAGAGAATGTTGGGGTTAGAAAGGGCTGATCACGAGCCAACACTTCCTAACTTTAGATGAAAAAAACTAAGACCTGCTTGAAGTATCTGATAGAAAATGTGGCTGAATTGTGGTACATGAACCATGAATCTTGGAACACTGAAAAAATAAAGTAAAATTAACTGAAAAATAAAAAAAAGAAAAAGAAAGAAAATGTGGCTGAAGAATAAAAACAAGGCCTCCTGTAAAAAGATTGTGGACAGGATCCTTCTTCCCTAAGTTCTCTCTGAAAATAAAATTAGCGGATATCTGGATCTGTTCTGAACTCTAGGTCCCCCTGTCCTGTACACTCTCACACTACTTTCTCTTTTACCAGTGCAGTAATCTGTTTTAGTGAGATGCACATTAGTGATGTTCTCTTCCATTTTAATGTCAGAGAAAGAGCTCAAAGCCTGGACTCATCAGATCTGGGTTCTAGTCCTGGCTCGGGCACACCTGACCTTGGGAAAAGTGGAAAGCCCCTAGGGGATCTCCATTTCCTGATCTCTAAAACAGGGAATATACCAATATTGTAGCGGTACCAGATGAGCTTACGTATGTAGGTGGAAGACCCCACCGCGGCCACACCACCACCATTTCTGGAGGACTGCTCTACACTGGGGGAGAAAGACACCGCACCTGACAATTTGTTTGGGCCAAAGGTAAAGAAAAATGATTATTTTTTTAAATGTCCAGGGTCTTTGACCATCTTTCTTTTTTAGAGCAGTGCGCCTGGGGCATATGGAAGAACGAATAAAGAACAAATGACACTGCATTCTCTCCAATCCTGGCAGCATACTGTGCAGAAGATAGTGCGGAAAAGATCATGTTTTTCCCCTTTATACCACTGTTTCAGAGAAATACAGCTGACCCTTGACCAACACAGTTTTGAACTGTGTGGGTGCACTTATATGTGGATAATTTTCAATAAATACAATATAGCACTATAAATGTGTTTTCTCTTCCTTATGGTTTTCTTAATATTTTCTTTTCTCTAGCTTATCTTATTGTAAGAATATAGTAGATGATCCATACAACATACAAAATACGTGTTAATCAACCGTCTAGGTTACCAGTAAAGCTATACAACATACAAAATACGTGTTAATCAACCGTCTAGGTTACACTCACGAGCTGGCCCCAGTGCCTCCCCGTGCTACCATCGTCAGCTCGACACGCCCGAATAAGGCCCTCCCAGTGCCAGAGCAGCCCTCCCGGGGCAACGGCCCACCTTGCAGGGCCCTGGCCTCTGGGATTTAGCTGAGGTCCCAGAGCTGGGGCAAGTGTTCGCACCCCTCCACCACAGTAAGTAAGCTATCTCCTCATCCGTCCAAGCAGGGCCCAACGGATGGGGTCTGGAGCTCATAAATTAAGTCCTGGCAATACACACATTATTTAGAGGTATGGAAATAACCTCCAATAGAACCAAACCAGAGAGAGCCATTAGCAGTTGTCTTCGGGGAGTAATACTTGGGAGGAGAAGAGGAGGAAAGGAGGACGTTGTTTTTCATTTTGAGCACTTGTGTATTATTCAATTTTTTAACCATATGTATTAAGTATTTCAGACTGACTCAAATGAAAAAAAAAGTAAGTAAAAGGGATATAAACAAGTCAAAATACAACGGAAGAAAATGAAGAAAATATGATCATGTGTGGATTATAGGTTCAGAGAATCCACGGAGCTAGAAAAGAAAAAAAAATCTAGATTCCCTCTTCCAGCTCCTCCTCAGCTCCTCCCTCCTTATTTACAGGTGGGAAAGGCAGGCTCAGACATTACTTGCCTAAAATCTCACAGGGAATTGATTCCTACAATAACCTTACTTCGACAACACAGTCCTGGAGGAAGAGTGGTTGATGCAGGGAGACAGAAGAGAGCAGAACAAGGTCCAAAGTCCAACCTGTCATTGTGGCCGGAGGGTCACATGGACTGTATTAGCAGACTAATGGCCACTCTTGTATTCCTGGCCTCTCCTGTTGCAGGCTTTAACTTGAATGGTAGGCTGCTGCCCTGGGGCAGTCCGAGGGGCAGAAGATGGGCCCACTGGCTGGTAAGGAGGGGAGGGCCAGGGGAAATTTTAGAACTGATTTAAAAGGCCATGAGGCAGCAATACTCAGGTTCTGTGTTCTTAGGGAAGCCACTTGATATCTCTGCACCTTATTCTCCTAATCTAAAAAATGGGGCTAAGCAATGGTACCTACATCACAGTAATGCTGTAAGGAGTAAATGGGTTTATATATGTTAAACACTTACAACAGTGCATAGCGTAAGAGTCCTATCAGTATTAACTTCCCTATCCTATTACCCCAAACTTCTAAAACTTCACTTTAATAAACATGTATAAATAGAGAAAATTTTAGTGTAAGTTGTAAGGCATACTGCAGGGAAAAAAAGTAGATCGGAAGGCTTGTTGCATAAAGTAAGATTCCACAGGATCTCCCGACACTCCATGGGAAGAAAATGTAAGCCCTATACATGGGAAACTGCTGGGTCACCATGCCAGGAAGTACAGGAGCTTGTAACATCGGCCACGCCAAGAAATGACTAATGACACGGGCCGAGAAGACACTCAGCCACCTGGAAAGAAAACAGCAGGGTCACTGAGGGGGATGCTGTCACTGAAAATGGATGCAGAACCAAAAATTACATAAATGTCAGATGCAAGTGAACATAAGGGGGAATTCTCCAACAAAGCAAAGAACTTCCATGTAGGAAAAATAATAATAAAACAAAATTTTAAAGGACTTTTCAAAAGTATAGTTGAAATCCTCTGAAAAATAAGTATAAAATTTTATCAGTGAGAGTAAGAAATTTTTAAAAGGGTAATTTCTTTGAAGAACCAATTACAGACTTTAAAATTAAAAATATAATTGATGTATTTAGCAACAGAGCAGATATAACTAGAGAGAAAATTAAAGAACTGGAAGGTTAATCTGTAGCAATTTTTCAGAATATCAGAACAGAGAGATAAGAAGAAAATATGAAATGAGTATGGTAGATTAAAAGGTATGGTGAGAAAGAGGAGCATATCTCCCCACAAGAGTGTTATTAGTCACAAATTAATAAGTTAATTCTTACCAATTATAATGGTAAACTTATAGTAATTTTTACATTGGAAAAACCTGGAAGGCACCATCCTTAATCCTGTGGTCAAAGTTAATATTACCAGTAACAAAACAAATCAATGCTATGTCCCCTAGATATCCACTAAGAAGGGCAAAACATGACTTCTGTGGTATTTTTTTTTTTTAAGATTTTATTTATTTATTTGAGAGAGAGAAAGAGCATGAGCAGGGTGAGGAGCAGAGGGAGAGGGAGAAGTAGACTCACTGCTGAGCAGAGAGCCTGCCTGACTAGGGCCTCGATCCCAGAACCCTGAGGTCAGGACTTGAGGTGAAGTCAGCTGCTTAACACACTGAGCCACCCAGGCACCCCACTTCTACGGTATTCTTGACAAAGATGTTTAACTTCCATCTATTCAAGAGAAAACACCAGACAAATCTAAATTGAAAGATTATTTACAAAATAATTGGCCTAGATTCTCCCAAAGTGTCAAGGTCATGAAAGGCAAAGAAAATCCAAAGAACTGTCAGATTGAAGGAGTCAGGGAGATGTGCCAATTCAATGTGAAATCCTGTAATTCCTATAATTAGATCCTGGACCAGAAAAAGGACTTTGGTGGGAAAACTGATGAAATTCAAATAAGAGCTATAGATTAGTTAACAGTCACATTAGTGTCAATTTCCTGATTTTAAGAATTGTAATATCATTTAGAGAAAGCAGGATAAAGGGTATATTAAAATTGTATGCTACTATTTTTGCAACTTTTCTGTACATCTAAAATTATACCAAAATAAAAAGTTTTTTTAAAAATCACTTAGAATAGTGCCTAATACAGAATAAGCACTCAATAGATGGTTATCATTGTCATGGTTCTTTTTGAAAGTCACATTTGAAAGTACCCCCGCATCCATGGTTCCTAACCTGTGGGTAATTTTCTGAAAATCCACCTGCATGCCAAATATTGTCTTTAAATAGACTATGTCTTCTACATTTATATAATAATATTTTTCAAAATATATAAGTGCATTTGTAGACTAATAAAATGTACACTCATTAAAAAATAAAGGTATAAGTCAACGGACACTTGGGTTGTTTCCATATTTGGCTATTGTAGATAATGCTGTTCTAAACACTGAGGCGCATATATCCCTTTAATTAGTATTTCTGTATTCTTTGGGTAAATACCTAGTAGTACAATTGCTGGATTGCGTAATAGTTCTATTTTTAACTTTTTGAGGAACCTCAATACTGTTTTCCAGAGTGGCTGTACCAGTTTGCATTCCCCTAACAGTGCAAAAGGGTTCTCTCCTTTTTTTTTTTTTAAAGATTTTATTTATTTATTTAACAGAGAGAGACACAGTGAGAGGGGGAACACAAGCAGGGACAGAGGGAGAGGGAGAGGCAGGCTCCCCGCTGAGCAGGGAGCCCGATGCGGGGCTCGATCCCAGGACCCTGGGATCATGACCTGAGCCGAAGGCAGAAGCTTAACGACTGAGCCACCCAGGTGCCCCAAGGGTTCGCTCCTTTCTGCACATCCTCGCCAACACCTATCGTTTCTTGTGTTGTTGATTCTAGCCATTTCTCACAGGTGTGAAGTAGTTTTCATTTATGTTTCCCTGATGATCGGTGATGATGAGCATCTTTGCATGTGTCATCTGTAATGTCATTTGCATTGGCCATCTGTATGACTGATGAATGGATAAAGAAGATATGGTATATATATACAATGGAATATTACTCAGCCATAAGAAGATCGAAATCTTGCCATTTGCAATGATATAGATGAAGCTAGAAAGTGTTATGCTAAGCAAAATAAGTCCGTCAGAGAAAGACAAATACCATGTGATTTCACTCATATGTGGAATTTAAGAAACAAAACAAGTGAGCAAAGGGGAAAAAAGAGAAACCAAAAAAACGATTCTTAAACTATAGAGAACAAACTGATGGTTAACAGGGGTGGGGGGAGGGGGAGATGGGGATGAGTTAAATATGTGATGGGGATTAAGGAAGGCCCTTACTGTGATGAGTACTAGGTGATATAGAGAAGTGCTGAATCATTATATTATACACCTGAAACTAATATTACACTGTATGTTAACTAACTGGAAATTAAATAAAAACCTAAGGTACATATATAGGTATAATATTTTATACTTTTCCCATGAAGAGTAGATGTTTTTCCCAACCCCTTGAATCTGGGCTGGCTCTGTTACTTGCTTTGACCAGTAAATATATCACAATAAAATGGAAACCCCCAAAGATGAAAAGATCCTAAAAGCCACCATAGGCAAACAGATTGTTGGGAAAAGGATGACAATTAGTCTGACAGCTGACTTCCAAATAGCAATAATGTAAACCTGAAAACAGTGAAATAATATCTTCATTAAGCTAAAAATAAATCTGTTACCTTAGAAAATAACTTCAAAAAACATCTTTCAAAAAACAGGGAAAACAGACATTTTAAGACAAATAAAATTTAAAAAAAATAAAATAAAATAAAAAAAGACAAATAAAAGATGAGAGTTTGACACAAGGCACCATCACTAAGTGAAATTCAAGAGTATACACTTCAGATGAAGGAAAGTGATCTGAACATAAGAAGGAACAAAGAGCACAAAGATATGGTAAGTATATAGATAAATCTAAAAACATATATGGTGTGTATGATACAATATTAACATCGTGGTATTAAAAATAAAGAATAACAAATTCATAACAAAACAAGTAAGTCAGAGGAGAGGTGAGCAAAGTTAAACTGTTCTAAGGTCCTCTTATTTTTGTTCTAAGTGAGATTAAAGACCTTGATATGCTTTAGATTGGGTAAGTTAAGTGTATGTTAACATTTCTAGGGAAACGACTAAAAATAGAGAAAAAAAGTGGAATGAGAAACTACATTCAACCAAAAGGAATGCAAAAAGAGAAAAAAAAATAACAAGGGCAAGGCAAGTAATATGATACCAATAACTGAGATTGTAGAAATAGATCCAAATAAACTGGTGCTTACAATATATGCAAATGGACTAAAATATTACAGTAAAAGACAAAGAATCTCAAGCTCAATATGAAAACTTATTTATAACACTGTATATCAGTAGAGAAGGGTTGAATTTTCAATAAATATTACTGAAATAATATCTATATGGGAAAAAATGAAATTGAAACTCAAACCTCCCACCACAAAGAAATTCAAATCTAGATAGGGTTAAAGGCATAATAGTGAAAAGCAAAGTTTTCAAAGACAGTACAGGAGGTTATCTGTATGTTCTCAAGGTAAGGAAAGAAATCTTGAAAATAACACAAAAAGCAAAATCATAAAAGACAAAATTTATAAATAAACTACATAAAATTGAATAACTTTTGATCATCAAAACACACTATAAAGGAAGTGAAAAGATAAACCTGAAATTTATAACACATATAAATTGAACAAAAGATTAAGAGGCCATATATACTTAACTTCAAACAGCAATAAGAGATAAGAATAGAGTAGAAAAATGGGGAAACTATTGACCACGCACTGCATAAAAGAAAGCAGATTGCAATGGCTAACAAATAAAAAGATGGTCAAAGGCACTAGCAATCAGAAAGGTACACAATAAATCATAACAGGTACCATTTCAGAGCCACCCTGTTGAAAAGCATTTAAAAATCTCTTAATTCCACATATAATGAAGATGTGGAGCAAACAGAATGCTTTCATAGTGCTAGCTGGGGTGTAAATTATTACAACCACCATGGAAAACAATTTGGTATTTATTATACAGTTCAAGATGTTCGTACCCTATGATTTAGTATATGCATGTGATCCCGGGTACATGTGCTCAGATATTCACAGAAGCACTGTTTGAGATAGTAAAAAAAAAGCCCACAAGTCTTAAATAAATAAATGAAGTATGGCATATTTTTACGACAATAATAGATATTATATAGTGTTTATAATATACCAGATACTGTTCTAAACATTGTCAGATTTTTAACTCATTCACAATACCCCTATGAGGTAGGTGTTATTACGCTCGTGTTACAGATAAGGAAACTGAGGTACAATTGAGTTTAAACAATTTCCCCACTGCCACACAGTTAATAAATAGTAGACCTAGGATTAGAACAAAGACAGCAGGATGCTAGCAGCTGTGTGTTCTTTCCTTTACACTGGATTTGGGGTACTTATATGCTCATTGTATTTTTATCTTTATCTCATACATATTTTATAGATAGACTTTTGTACATACTCAATATCTAATAAAAATCATTTTAAATAGGTTTATAAACAAGATACAGAGGAAAAACTCAGAAAAGCTTATCATTAAGTCTAAGTACTGACTGTAAAAGAAAAAAGTTTTTTTTTTTTAAAGATTTTATTTATTTATTTATTTGACAGAGAGAGAGAGAGAGCAAGAGCAGAAACACAAGCAGGTGAAGTAGGAGAGGAAGAAGCAGGCCCCCCACCAAGCACGGAGCCCGATGTGGGGCTCGATCCCAGGACCCTGAGATCATAACCCCAGCCGAAGGCAGACGCTTAACGACTGAGCCACCCAGGTGCCCCAAGAAAAAAGTTTTTAATAAAAATATTAAATTCTAGTCAATAGCAACATGGGGTTTAAATAAAGGGGTGGCAAATAAAGAAATCCTTTTTAGTCATATTCAGAGAAAGAATCTAAATACTAATTAACTCTACAATTCACTAGAAAAATATGCATTTATGTATCACATCAGAATGGACGAAAGACCTAGAAAACTTGAAATAAAGGGCATAACTTGCTTCCAATCAGTGGAAGAAAATTTTCAAAAATAAAACGTAAAAAAAATAAAATAAAATGTAGCAGCATAACCATGTGATTAAAAATTGTAGGTAAAGGGGCGCCTGGGTTCAGGTCATGATCTCAGGGTCCTGGGATCAAGACCCGCATCGAGCCCTGCATCGGGCTCCCTGCTCAGCAGGGAGCCTGCTTCTCCCTCTCCCACTCCCCCTGCTTGTGTTCCCTCTCTCACTATCTCTCTCTCTGTCAAATAAATAAATAAAATCTTAAAATAAAAAAAATGGAGGTAAATAACCAGAAGAGAGAATTGAAATGACTCAGGGAAGCAGAAAGTAAGAAGGATAAGCTGATAAAAAAGGTATTTCCTATTAGATGCCTTTCAGACTATCTTCCTTTTTAACACATGTACATGCATCATTTCAATAAAAATTATAATTAAAGAATGATTATTTCCAAAACTGCTGAAAAGATGGGGAAAAAAAAAACCTGCTGAAAAGACACTTGATACAATTCAGCATCTATTTATGATTCTTAAGACTTTCAGCAAATGAGAAATAGACATTTAAGTCTGTAACTTGGTGGAAATACCTATCAATATCATGCAAGACAAGAATGTTCATCATCACTGATATTATTCAACAAAGTGCCAGAGAAGAATAACTGCAAGAAAGAAGTAGAAGTTATTGAAAAAATGGAAAGGAAATAGAACTGTCATTACCCACAGATGAGATTATATACCTAGAAAACTAAAAAAATCAAGTAAAAAGCTCCTGGAACTCATTAGAGAGTTCAATAAAGTAACCAGATGCAAAATCACTACATAAAAATCAATGGCTTTTCCATAAACTAGCATTTATCAATTAAAAATACTTTAGAAAAGAGATCTCTGTCATGAGAAAAACAAAAACTACCTATTAATAAGACTAAAAAAATATGCAAAGCCTTTTACCAAAAACATCATAAAACTTTGTCTTTTTAAAAAAGTCTTCTTTAAAGACTAACCATATTGATGGATGAGAGATTTAATATTGTATTTCATTTCTCCCCAAAACAATCTATTTATTCAGTTCAATCCCAATCAGAATTTCAATGTGACTGCATCATTCAGGGACCTAGCAGGAAACAAATAGAACATTTATATTAGGATGATTTCAGAAGGTTTAATAAAAAGAGCTATTTTTACACGATATAAGTAGTGTCTGGGTCTAGGGAAATCACAAGGAAAAGTGCCATCCATATGCCAGAGAGCAAGTGACAATGGGGCCATTACCACCCCCAAACCTGAAGAAGCAAAGAGAGACAGCAATTAGCAGAATCCAGAAGATGGAAAAAGGAAGAGAAACAAGAACTCAAAATCCAGAAGGAAGGAGCTAGGAGAAGAGGAATTTATATGGGAATTTAATAAATAGTAGAGGTAGCATTTCAAATAAGAAGGGAAAAGATGGATTACTCAAAAAATGGTGTTAGAGCAGCAGGCTCTCGCTTTAGGGAGGAAGAAGAGTTAGATAGCTACGTCATACTGTAATAAAAATAACTTCTAAATGGAATAAATACCTAAAAGTAAAATAGAAAGCTGTAAAAAGAAGTAGAAGAAAGTATAATATTTATTATCCTTGGAGGTATAGATGTTAAAAGTAAAAATCATATAGGTAAATCTGACTTTTCCAAATGCTATATATTAAAATATAGTATTAAATAATTACAGGAAATGGAGATAAAATATTTGCAAATATTAACACAGGAGTAGTATCTGGAACATACAAAGAACTTCTAGAAATCAATAAGGACAAACTAATAGAAAAATAGTCTGGAATATGAATAGTTCATAGAAGATTTACAAATGAGTAATAAAGAGAAAATGCTCAATCTTGCTAATAGGCAGGAAAACATAAATTTAAGTGATGCTATTTTTCATTCATCAGATAATCCAAATGTTAAGCATTATAAAACCAGGTGTAGGAAACTGGTACTCTTCTGCACTGCTGGTGGGAGTAAAAATCAATACAACCACATTAGTGGTCAACTGACAGTATCTGTTAAACTAAAAATATGCCTCCTAACCCTTCTTATTCCATTATGTGTCTTGGACATTATTTAGGAGACTTGTTTTTGTAAGAAACACTTATGAAACACTTACAAAAAAAGAAGCAAACACAAAGATGTCCCTGACGGCATTGCTATAGGTACAAAAACCCGAGAACAAAAAACCTAACTGCATATACACCTATCAAATGGGAGAATGCCCAGACAACCAACCAGTCATACATTCACACTGGAACACCACGCAGCAGGTAAAAGTGATGCTCTAGGTCTGTATGCAACAACACAGACAGATTCTAAGATATGCAGTTGAGTTTTAAAAAAGGAAATTACATATGGACATTAGGGAGGGTATGTGCTATGGTAAGTGCTGTGAAATGTGTAAGCCTGATGATTCACAGACATGCACCCTATAACATACATTATATGTTAATAAATAAGTAAATAAATAAATAAAAGTAAAAATCAAATTACAGAAAAATACAAATAATATACCATTTGTATTAAATACACACTCTCATAAAATACGCACACACAGGAAATGTTTATGGGGAATACAAACCAAAGTTAAAACAACATCGGACACTGTTCTGGCCAATGAGAGACAAACCGCAGTCTGCTGGGGAATTCAGGAACGGTATTTATTTTTGTATTATTGGTATCACTTCCTCTTTTTTTTT
>CM052885.1:20461973-20495451 GCA_028534135.1 Potos flavus
TTTTTTGAGAGTTAAGTTTGAGTATCACTTCCTCTTGACGCTTCCCCATTCCATAGCCCCAAGGGAAGCTGGACAGTGTAGTTTTTAGCTGGACACGTGGCCGTTGTGAGGAGGAATGTCACAGTGTTTCTCAAATACCCGCAACCCCAAGCGGTCACAGGAGACTCCTCATCCGCCTCCTTCACACTGCTCCCCTCCTGGGCCCCCCCACCATCCAGACCACCCATCTAATTCCCACACGTGGGCCTCATCACTGACTCCTCCTCCTCAACTCTCACACAGGAAGTCACCTCGTCTCTCCATCACATTTCACACTTGTCCACTTCCCTGGGCCACCAGCCCCATCATGCTTCACCCAGACAGCTGCCACACTGTGGTCTCCTGACCCCTAGGAGCTAGTCTCTGCAATCAGCCCAAGGGATCGTTCTAAAAGGCAAAACAGTTCATGAAATGGTCTTCCACCGTCTTTAGGATAAAGAGCAAATTTCCTACCGTGGCTTACAAGTCCCCCCCTCACTCTCTCTCCAGCGTCACTTACAACACTCTCCCCTCCTCGTTTCAAAGCCATTCTGAACTTCTTTTCCATTCCTTCTCATTAAATCAAGAGTTTTTACAGGGTTTTTTCCCCTCACCTGGAATACTCCCCATTCACATCCCCTGTGTCTAAATAGTACTTAGACCATCTTCAGGGCTCAGCCTAGAAATGCTTTCCTCTGAAGAGTCTTTCCTAGTCCGTGCGTCCTGCGAGAGGATGATGATGTTATTAGTCAGCTTTCCCGCAGTAACAAACAGCCATAAAATCTCGGCTTACAACAACCAGCAACAACTTCTACTAGGCTTGGTACATATCACATCCTCTCACATTCTGAGAGGCAGGGAGGGGCAGAGGGAGGGAGAGAGGGAATCCTAAGCAGGCTCCACGCCCAGCAAGGAGCCCAACACAGGGCTCGATCTCACAGTCCTGAGATTACGACCTCAGCTGCAACCAAGAGTCAGACGTTTGACTGAGCCACCCAGGTGCCCCCCTCACATTCTGTTGATCGAAGCATGTCACATGGCCAAGTCTGCCGTCACTGGACTGGGGATGTATACTCCTCTCCTAGGGAGATACCGTAAGTCACATGGAAATTGGGAGGGATGCTGAATCCTCTAATAGGGAAGTGAGCAGAAATGTATACAATCTGCTACAACGATGATGATGATTGTGGTAATAGCTATCATTTGTTGTGTGTTTACTACGTGCTGCCTGCATGCTAAATGCACTCATGTAAATTTGTCACCGTATTCCCCACAACAGTAGGTATTACCATTGCTCCCATTGTATAGATGAGAAAAAAGAGGGGAAGGGAGTGTGGGTAACTTGGCTCGTGGTCACACAGTGAGTAGTGAAAGCCTAAATTTAAAACTAATTTCCGAGGCTGTCTGATCAGAATCCATGCTTCAAATTAGTACGTATGCTTCTCCCATAGTTCCCTGCCTACCCTCAAGCTTCGCCCCTTCCATAAAATTGTAATTTCCTAGGTAGTCTCTAAGAGAAGATAAACAATGAGCAGAGTGCCTGGCTTACAGTAGGGCTCAGCCGGTGTTCCCAGAGTGAATACATCAGTTTCTGCAGCTCCTTCCCCTACTCTTCACTTCCACTCAAAGTTTTAGTTTCAGTTTTAGATGTTAACTCCTTCCAGAAGCTTCCTCTGAGCACACAGACTGGGCTAGAACTCCTCTTCTGTGCTCCCACAGGGACTTGTGCATAGAGCTATTCTTGTTCTCATCATAATGAACTGTAATGATCTTCGTGACTCTTGAAAGCAGGCACTGTATCCCATTCACATTTATCTCCATCATCCCTAGAGAAGCCCAATCTCAAGGGCTCAATAAATGTTTGATGAATGAATACATGAATATATGAATGAATAAATGATAAGGCACCAAGACCACCTTGTGTCGCTTATACCCAGGTCTAGGCCTAGCTGAGAAGCTAACACATCATTCTCTAAGATGGAACTCTTGTATCCACTGTCTTCTCTTCCCTCCACATCCTCAGAACCTACTGTTTCCTGCTGGTCCTCAAATTCACAGCAGCACCTTCCACACTTCAGGCCCTTTCCAGTTGTTGGGACAGGGTGATTTTTCTTGGGTGAGTATTCCAGGCATAAGGGAGACGGGCTGGTGGAGGAGAGGCGGGAACTTCTCAGTGGCTGCCTACTTCACATAAGTGTATCTCCATCACGAGGAAGGTGTTCCTTCCCCAGACACATGCCAAAAGGCACAGATCTGAGTATGGACCTAATTACTGCCAGCCCCGTGCAGGACTCCATGAGAAGCCACTGAGATGCTCAGGGGAGAATAAGAACATAACAATTAGGTCTGAAATGCTCCAGGCAGGCTCCTGACTAGCCTGGACCTTGTGCTCCAGGCAATCTGGTCTAAAACTGAACTGGGAGCCCAGCATCATTTCTTGCCAATGCCCACGGCTCCCTATGTCTAAAACCTTCTTTCTCTTCCTCTGTTCTCCTTCCTTCTGACCCATGGTTGGTAGCCCTGAGCAGAGTTATTTCACTATCCAGATGGGAACTATTACATTCACTCACTTTCTTAAGGGCCTGCTCTGCAAACCAGGCAGTGAAGTCAGTCTCCTTCCTATCATCCATGCCATGCCCTTAGAGAGCCCATAGCCCAGTGTGGGAGTGAGACGAGACACAAGCCATCAGAATGGAAGCAGAAAATAAGTACAGATTGTAAGGTCAAAGACAAAGATCAACAGGATGCTGGATGGAAAACAGTAAGTCGTAAAGCACCTACTCACAATGGAACAGCCAGAGAAGGATGTTTTAAGGCCATCATGTTTAAACTGAAACCTGAAGTATGAAAAGAAATCAGCCACACCAACGCAGGGAAAGAACACACATTCCAAGCTGAGGGGACAGTACATACAAAGGTCTGACAAAGTTTGCTGTGTTCCAGAAACCAAAAGAAAGCAGGTGGCTGGAGCGCATGGGCTGCAGGGAGACCCGGTGCAGGACGAGGCTATAGGGACAGGCAGAGGCGGGTCCCAGACAGCCTTGCAGGCCATCCTAAGGAATGTTGCTGGGGAGCCTCTACAAGGTTTTTAGTGTGGCAGAGATTGTCTGCTTCCCATTTCAAGCCCCTCCTCTGACCACTGTGGGATAAAGTAGGAGGAGCCACGGCTTTGTCAAAAAGATAAATGGTGGTGGTAGACAAGACTAGGGAAGGGGCCATGCAGACAGAAAAATGGACAGATTTCCTACGTGATATGGATTTAAACATGTTTCATGTGTGGCGTCAGCAGACATCCAAGTGAAACTGTCGGGCAAGCAGCTGGAGCTTGGAGGAGTTCACGCTAAAGGCATAATCCAAGAGTCACCAGCGTGCTGACAGGGTTTTAAGCTAAGGGGACAGATGATACCCCCAGGGAGACAAAGCCCAGGACCAAGCCCTAAGAACACCAATATTAAGAAGTCAGGAGGAGGAGGAGCTGGTGGAGGGGGTTGAAAAGGATGGTCAGGGAGGTAAGAAGGAAATCAGGAGACTCTCGTACCATAGACACTAAGATTAAGAGGTTTCCAGTACAAATGACTGGTAAGGCTTAATATTTCTGCTCTTATGATAACTGGAACAAAAGAGGTTCTGAATAAATGTCCGGGTTTGCTTTTTTTCCTACCCTACCCATAGATATTTATATATTAAACTAAACCTTTACATCAAAACAATTATTTTCCATTTGTGGGATTTTAAGTGCTAACCTACACACAAGCACACTTAGGGGAAGGGGGAACAGTGATGATGAAAGTACATCCTTTATAAGGCCACATCTATTTGTTTATAAGTAAAATTCCTGTTCCTAGGAGAGCCCTTAGAAATTACCTAGTGCCTGGCTTTAAACAGTTTGCCCAGCCTGGGGACATCAATAATGAATGTCACATGACAAAGTCACTCAAGTGCTCATAATGTACCCATCTATGGTTGCTCTGGGGGATGGGGCCAGCCACCAGAGCTTCGACAAACCCTCCGGATGAGCCTGCCGCAGGCTCCAGTATGAGAACCACTGTCTTACAAGAACCTTCTGAGCTGGACCTCCATTCCTAGATAACTGGTCATGCAATGGGCACCTTGGAATAAATAAACCAAACCTGGGGTTGGTAATCAGGCATGCATACAAGTGCCTGGAACAGGGACCAATTCATCCTGGTGTTTCCAGGACTGAGGGAGGCCCTGGGATAGTGGAGCTTCAGGACTAACACCAGGACAGTCCCAGGCAAACCAGGATGAGTCAGTCACCCCTACACCCGGAGAGCTTGTTAAAACCCTACCTCGGGGGACGCCTGGGTGGCTCAGTTGGTTAAGCCTCTGCCTTTGGCTCAGGTCATGATCCCAGGGTCCTGGGATCGAGTCCCGCATCGGGCTCCTTGCTCAGCGGGGAGCCTGCTTCTGCCTCTGCCTGCTGTTCTCCCTGCTTGTGCTCGCTCTCTTGCTCTCTCTCTCTGACAAATAAATAAATAAAATCTTAAAAAAAAAAACAAAAACCCTACCTCGGAGGCCTTACCCCAGCAATCTGCAATGCTGATGAGCTCCCTGAATGCACTGCTACAGACTAGATGGTGGGTGGCTCCTAAATGCCTTTCTGCAGACCAGCTGCATTGGACATACCTGTGGAGCTTGTTGCAAATACAGATTCCCAGGTTCCAGCACCAGAGAGTTTTATTATTCAGTAAGGCTGGAGCTGGGCCCAGGAATATGTGTTTTCACAAGCTTCCTGCTGATGCTCTACAGGGTTTCCGGATCACTGAACTACATCATCTTGCAGGTTTCCTGCAATTCAAACATTCAATTGCATTTTTTAATTAACGTATAATGTATTATTTGCCCCATGGGTACATGTATTTGAATCATCAGGCTTACACATTTCACAGCACTTACCATAGCACATACCCTCCCCAATGTCCATATGCATTTTAAGTGTTTATGGCCACTCCATTCAGTAAAAGCTCTCCATAAGAGGGACAGCCCCCTAGTCATCTTCTGGTGTTCGGATCTGTTATGCCAGGCATTTCCCTTTTTTGCCGTGAGCAAATGCAGCTGTTAGAAACAGCACAGGGGTCCCTGGGAGACAGGAGCGCACGCTCAGAGTGGGCGAGCACAGGCGCTTACTCATGGATGCCGCTCTCACTGGCCCGGGGGAGACCCGAGCCTGCGTCACGGGGCTCCAGCAACAGAGCTCCAGCAAGCTGCCCGGATATGAGCTGCTCACTGGGGCCTCGTTGGAGATGAGTGTGCCCTGGTCTGTGTGTGTCATGCCAGGTGAAGTCAGCTGCAGGCAGAGGGGGAGCAGTGAGTGTTTCCTGTACCCGGGGCTCGGCAGTCCTGCTGGCAGTCATGACCCAGCCGATCACAAGCCGCCTGCAGTGGGACATAACTCAAGAGTCCCAACGGGAGTGCGGTGTGACGTCCAGCCCAGCCCCCACAGCAGGGACAGCCCAGACCCTGTGGCAGCTGAGGCCCTGGGCTCTGATCGCAGCAGGTGCTGCCCCCTCCTGGCCCCGGGCTCAGGCTGAGCCACAGCAGTCTTTTCTGGTGGATCTGGAATCTCAAATCAGGCATTCTGGAGTGTTTGGTCTAGAAAAGACCTCAGAGATCATCCAGCCCCTCCTCCCACTGTGCAGAAGAGGAAATTGAGCCCCTTAGATGATGGCAGGTCCCCCCTCCACACCCTGGTGTAGCAGAGCCTGAGTCAAGTTCAACCTGAGGCTCCTTCCCTAGAGTCTTGCTCATTTCCTTCTTTTTAAAGCCAAACCACTATGTCTAGGAGTCTTGACTGAAGAGGGAGGAGTCTCAGCAAGAAAAAAGATTTAGCTACTATTCAGAGCTGTGCTCACCTGCTTCCTTCATGCTTCCCCCAGCACTGGAGATAAACAGAGACACTGGTCAGGGAAGCGCTTGTTGCTTCCCAGAGGAGAGAAGGGAATGCCCCATGAGTGCATATTTTCACATCATAATCTAAAAAGCAAATAAGCATCATACGGGGAAAGGGCCCTATTTCCCTGCTACCAGACCATGCTGAGTTCACGGCTCCTGCGTTGTGGTCGTTCTTCTTTCAGAGTCGTTTGGGACCATGGCAAACTATCCCTGCAGCATGAATCAGCACCTGGAGAGAGGGGGTATGCCCGGCAGAGCTATTTAGAGACCAAGGCTTGGGGACAAGTGAAATGAAAAAGAAGAAAGAGGAAAGGTAAAGAAAGTGGAGGGAAAGGCAAAAGGGAAAACAGAGAAGGAAGGAAAGGCTGGACGGATACGACCACTGGGAAACAACCTGGGCGGGAGACGCTGACCCCTACCTCAAGAAACCTCCCACTCATTCATTCATCACACGTTTTTGGATGCTTGCTCTGCCCAAGGCATCCTGCCTGACTCCGGACTACACACAATAAAGACTCACTTACCCTTGTTTTCAAAGAAAATGAGGGAAGGCAGGCAGAAAAGAAACTGTACCAAGCAACTAGCAAAGTGGGGGTGTTATGATGAACAAGACACAATCCTGTGGCCCCCTAGAGAAGGAAGGGGTGTCTCGCTGGGGGAGAGGAATCAAAGAAGGAGGCATCACTATGCCGGGACTCTGGAACCACGGGGAGAATGGGCACACGCAGACATGGGATTTAGGGCACGTGGAGAAGGAAAGAAAGGAAAAGCATGGATGGCAACAGGAGAGACAGTGGGTGTGGAGGGGGGAGCTTCCATTCGGCTGAAATGCCCGGTGCAGGCAGGGCAGTGCAGGCGGCAGGTGGAAAGGGCAGGAGAGGAGGAGGCCAGGGGCAGAACAAACTCGCATGCCGAGTCTGCTCAGCAGACAGGAGGGAACCCTTGCAGCTTCCTAAACAAGAGAGGCCACGTGCCTGGGGAAAGAGAGCTGTCATGCGCGCTGCAGTGTGAGGAAGGAGGGGGCGCGAATTCACGGGAAGAGAGGTCCCCCATCCACTGGGATTTCATTTTGCAATTCTGCTGAAAGCACCGAACGGTATGTCCCAGTGTCCATATTGCCAGGATCATATCCGCCACTGACGGTTTCCGGTGCGCATCGCCAAGCTTTCTCCTGGAGGAGCCGCCCCAGAGAACAATAATAATATCCTCTGCCTCCTACTCTCCTCCGCTCTGTTCTACGGCTGAACGGCGTGTTTGCCTTTGCTCCGGACTGGTTACGGGTTGTGTGTCTGACGGATATTCACCATCAAAGTCAAAAGTAACTGTGCTGGATGGGGTGATGTATAGAAGTGCGGAATCACTATATACTGTACGCCTGGAACTAATATTACACTGTAGATTAACTACTCTGGAATAAAAATATAAAATACAAACTTAATTTAAAAAAGGAAAAAGAAAGAACTGTGCTAGGGTGTTTGGGTGCTCCGAGGAGGGTGGTCTCAGGGTCAATCCCAGGCAGAGAAACCCAGGACTCCCTTGCTAGGAAGAAAAGCTTTGTTTGAACTATTCGTTGAGGATGTGGACTTCCCTGACTCCATCCCTTCCCCAGCCCCTGTAGAACAGTGACATCAGGTCATGAGGGCGATTAACAAGGCCCTCAGCATGTACAGGGGGATGATGAAGGAAGCCTCACGTCGCTGTCGCTCGGGGCTCCACCCAGAACAGCAGAGTCATCACAGAAACCTGCCAAATACCTAAAGTTTAACTGTAAGGGACCAGGTCCCCTTGTTCACAACCAGATGAGCAAACCCAGTATACTGGAAACATGTTTCAGTCTTTTCTGAGTTAGGGTTGTTGCTTTTTTTTTCCTCCAATTTTAAATAAATAAGAGTTCTTCCCAAGGCAGTTTTTCATTCCCTTTGCTTTACAGCCTGACTAATGAAAGGCTCAGCTCCACAAAAAGCCAAGGGAAGGGAAGAAAACAAAGGTGAAAGCCCAGGCATCTCAGGGCTCTTCTGGCCTTCCCAGGGAGGTTCCTCGCTCACCGCTGCCCCTGGAGGTGACACCGCCTGGGACCCGACCTGGGCCACAGGGGCAGGCAGGTTCGGGATAAGCCCATATTGGTGGCTGAGCCCACTACCCACTCCGCTCTGATCTTGAAAAGCCACGTGGAAGTCACAAACCTCTCACCCTCCACTTCGAATTTCCACCCCATAGTGGTGCACGGAGCAATGGATTTGGAAGTGGAAAGCCTGGTTTGAGACTTGAGTCTACTCTTTCTTGGTGGTGGGACTTTAGCTGAATCACTTCCCTCTCTAAACTTCAGCTTCCTCTTCTTTAAAAGGGGTTATGCACATGTGTGGAGTCACTTGCAGCCTGTAGTAACACAAAGGGGGCAAAAGCCCTCTGCAGCATGTGGTATGAAGGCTGGCAGAGCACACTGTCTCACTACCTGACCACGGGAGAGCTCATGTAGGTAAAGGGCTTTGCAGTCCTTATAAGGGTCCTTGCAAGCAGCATGCAGTAGCAGAAAAAGTGTGGCACTGGGTGTCAGGCGACCTCATTTAGGATCCTGGCCCTGTGGTGTTAACTTAGACAACTCACTAATTCTTTCCAGGCCTCAGTCTCCTCAAATGTAAAATGAGGTTAGTGTTGCCCACTTCAAAGTGTTTAAAAGGAGCTGGTACCAAACGTCTTCAGGAGAGACCCCTTTGTAGGAAAACGTCCCTGAGAAGCTCACCTGAGATATGTATGACCAGTGAGGCATGGACAGAGCTGGGACCAAGGGCTAAGGAAAGGGGTGCAACTTCTCTGCATGAGACAAGACATTTCTAAACAAAAAGGCAGAAAAGAGCCTGAGAGAAAGAGGTGAGGGAGAGCCAGGAAGATAGGCAGAGGTGTGCGAGGCAGATACGAGGTCCCAGCCCCCTCTTCCCACCCCACCCCACCCTCCTCATATCGGTAGCAAAATTACTAACAGAACATGTGGGAATAAGCAGAGTATGGGTGAGGAAGCCGCATTTCACAGGTGGCCATTCCAGTGAGGCTTAGAACCAAGACAGAGTAAGCCGGAGAATCTGCTTCTCTGCACAAACTGCGAGGACAAGCTCGGGCCTCCTGCAGGCTCCAGAGGCTCCAGCTGACATAGGTGTGGTCTTACTATTGTTGCAGTAAGAAATCAGTGCGGGCAAATTAGGGACATTGCATTCAAAGAGTCAAATTTCCCAAGAAGGGGCTTAACCCAGGCAGTATTTTCATAGACCGAATTCCATTCTGCGCCGTTTTCTGGTGAACACAGAATGGCTGGGCCACCCGACCTGGATATGGAAGAATAAGAAGCCCCCTTCCCGTTTCAGCCCACTATTAAGGTCCAGGTGGGGAGGGCTGGGGAGCATCTGTTTCCGGGTCTTAAATGGTAAAGGGGACAGAGCTTCCACATTAGGGGAAAGAAAAGATTAAACCCATTTCAAGAGGAAACAATCTCCCTGGCCAGTTAGTTCTATGTTGCACCTGTTCTATAAGCCTTCTTACTTCTGTCTTGGTGGCATTTTGCATATTTTACCCACAGTGCCTTGCAAGAGTTTAGCTTTCAGTAGGTCGTTTCTTGGCATTTCTCCTAACCTAATTAGGTATCTGCCTAAGCCAAGCGAGTGACACTTTTTCTGGCTGAAGTTGCCTTTCCAAGATTGTGAGTGCTCTCAGCATGCGCCCGTCGGGCGCTTCTGCTGGACCTCACTCATGTAGCTTGACAAGGAAGGCCCCATCTCTCCTCTTTGTCGAATGTCTGTAGTCTACTTGACTTCATTTGGAGAACATTATCCATGGTATTGCCTGGCAAATTATTTATCCGTTGGGTTATTGTAGCAAACTTGTAAGCAGATGGGGTTTTAGATTTTCCACCCTGTCTCAAAGAAAAATGAACTAGGAGTGCAAAATACCAAAAACCTCTCATCCATCATCGCCTGGCTGCAGGTGATCGCTTTAGCTCTCTGTGCTGGGCACACCCCCTGCGTTTCTCTCTTCTCACCTGCTACTAGGGAGAGATGTGAATCCACAGCAACCGTGATGTCAGCAATATCCAGGTGTGGGGCCCACACCTCTCCCCGTGTAGGCCGCGTGTTCTGGCCTCTCCTGGCTTCCTCAACAGAGTCTCCGCACCGACATTTATTTATAAATCCTAGCTCTCACTTCCGTTTATCTTTCGTCTCACATCCCCAATCCTGGCCTCACCTTCTGACACACCAAAATTCCCTTATTTCCATCAGGATCTGTCTATACTGGGTCGCTAATTAACTTCCGGCTCTCCAAGCTACAGAGCTCATTTGCTGACTCACCAGAGACAACCAAAGGAAGCCCTTCATTAGCATTCTTGAGCTGCTCATTAGCCACTGGGAGAATCGCACCATCCAAACTGTCAAGCCCACCTGACTGCAGGAAGGAAAAAATGACTCTACCTAGATTAATAACACTTTACCTCCAAAAGCATCCACTAGGCATGTCCCAAATCCATGCAAAGGAAACCCCTGTCCTCAAGGTGATAGGAGCAAGACCCACATGCAAGAAACAACTAAAATACCATATGCAACAGGAGTATAACACATCAAGATAAAGGTAGTTTTATTTCAAAAAAAAGATTGGTTTAACATTTTGAAAATCTATCCATGTAATTTTCCAATTTAATAGAAATATAATTTTCAAAAAACAGCTTAATAAATGAGGAAAAATCATCTGATAAACATCAATTCATGATTTAAAAGGAAAAAACCTAGCTTACTTGCCCCCAAGGAGTAGAAGGGGACTTTCTTCATCTGTTCTAGAATAGCTACCAAAAATCTTACTGCAAACATTGCATTTAACTTTGAATTGTTGTAAGTTTTTTCTCTGAGACTGGGAGTAAAACCAGAATGGTTACATCATCACTTTACATAAAGTTACTGGGTAAACTGGATATTCACATGGAAAAAAAAAACCAACCCCTATCTCACACCGTTCATAAAAATCAATTCTAGGTGGATTACAGATCTAAACATGAAAAGCAAAACGATACGGCTTCTAGACAATAAACACAGGAGAATCAACCTTAGTGGTAGGTGCAGATTTCTTACACAAGACACAGCACTGACCATAATGAAAACATTAATTAATTGATCTACATTAAAATTCAAAACTGCTGTGCTTCAAAACACGACACTGACAGAGGAAAAGACATTATATATAACTGAGGGGAGGAGGAGGGTTTATCCAGACTATATAAATAACTTTTGCAAATCAATTTGCAAAATACAGACAACTCAAAAATGGAGCAAAAGCCTTAAACAGGCATTTCACAAAGAAGGTATCCAAATGGTCAATAAATATATAAAAGTTTCTTAAATTCATTAGGGACCAAGGAAATGCATATTAAAACCACAAAATGATATAATTGATTGAATTAATAAATGGAGAGAAGAGACAAATCTCCCTTGTATAAGAATTCCAGAAAATTTATATAGATACTCTGCCCTCAAAGAAGGGAAGAGTAACTCACTATTTCTTAAGTATAGTCTGCTTATAGGGACTTCCTTTCAAAGAGTACCACATGTAAGGGGATGTGGGGGCAAGACTAACTTTACAGTTCAGAAACCTGACAAACACTACTTTGGCTGGATGACCAAGGTTAATACCCGTGATAAATACACTGGCATTATGTAACCTCGATAAGATGTGATGGAAATAACCCTTGCTTCTATAGTCTTCCTCCCAACACCTTTTATCCCCCCTCCTAATCATGAGAAAAACATTAGGATTCTGAGAGCGGGGCATCCCACAAAATACTCATCTAAACTATCAGAGTTGTCAAAAAGAAGGAAGGTCTGCAGAACAATAAGAACCAAGAGGAGCCTAAGGAGACATAATGTTATACCTTAATGTAATATGGCATTCTGGATAGGATCCTGGAATAGGAAAAAAAAAAAAAAAAAAACAAAAGGATAAGAGGAGAAAACTAAGGAAATCTGAATAAAGTATGAAATTTAGTTAGTAAGAATGCACAATATTTGCTCATTAAGTGTGGCAATTGTACCGTACTAATATAAGAAGTTAACAATAAAAGAACCTGAAAACAGGATATATTGAAACTCTTTGCTTTATTTTCTCAATTTTTTTCTGTCGATCTAAAACTGTTCTAAAAATTAAATCTATTTTTAAAAACACACACAATACACCATTACATCTCTTCCAGAATGGTTAAAGTTTCAGGAGTTGAGTCAAGGAGACATTACGGAAGGTTGGCCAAGACCCTTATGCGCTATTCCACTTCTGCTGTGGTACCTCCCGCCCCCCATAGGACCCTTTCCCTTAGGCTGTCCTGATCGAAGTGTGGATTCTCCCACCCAAGGCCTAAGGAATCTAGAGGCTCCCACGGCCTCAGCCCCCAGGGTGTTTTTGCCTGCTGCAGGAACTCAGACCCCGCTGGGCAGAAGCAGCAGGAGCCAGGCCCCCCTCACCACGTTCGTGGCCTGAGCTTGTCCTCTGCATGTGCCCCAGCCCCCGAGACTCTGGAGGAAAGATGAAAGAAGAGGGCACCGTGGGCATTTGTCATTGACCCTCTTTTCTTCTTTGTCTTTGGATGAAACCTTTTCTTTGGCAAACACTAAAACATCATGCAGTATAGGCACCGGGAAAGTTTCATCCAAAAACCTTCAGTAATGACCTTGAGCTTTGGGAACTCGAGAGCAAAGGGCCGGGCAGAGCAAAGGAGACCCCCTGACCCACATCACTTCAAATCCACAGGGCAAATAAATCATGGTAATTCTAATCCCTGTGGAACCCTGCAGTCCTCAAAGTGCACTCGAATGTAACCTTGTGTTTACTTCCTGAGTCACTTTGTAGACCTGACAGAGACTATGTTTTTTTTCTTTTTTCTTATAATGACAACAACGAACACTTATTCATGAAATTTGGAAAATAGAGGAAAGAAAAAAAGTACCTGTAGATTTTCATGCTTAACATTTTTTTTAAGATTTATTTACTTGAGGTGTGGGGAGGGCAGAGGGACAGAATCTCAAGCAGACTGCCCACTGAGCACAGAGCCCCGAGGCTGCTGTGGGGCTGGATCCCAAGACCCTGCGATTACCACCTGAGCCCAAACCAAGATTCGGACGCTCATCAGACTGTGCCACCCAGACACCCCTCTTGCTTAACATTTTTAAATGGTGTATCACATTCTTTGAGATAGTTCTGCTGAGTTTTTTCCCCTTCATTAAGTTGTAAACATGCTAAATAATCAAATTTGCATAGCGGGGATTATTAGACCCCTTTTAAAGATAAGTAACCTGAGGCTCAAACAAGTTAAATAACTAGTCCAAACATACAGAGCTGTTGAGTGAAAAGGCTGGGTCTAGAAACAAAAAATTCTGACACTCTGTTCTAGTTTTTTTTTATGACTTTGAGAAATAAGTAGAATCTCTCCCTGCTTTGTCAATCTACCAACTCAGGCAGATCATTTCCTCTTTTCTTTGCCCCTCCTGGTGGGAAAAGAAGAGAAAACACGAAGTCTCAACCAAAAGTGGTTGCGGGAGGGTTAGGCTCACCGGCAGCTATAAACGAGGAATGGGGGGAGGTCCCCGTTGGCTCCCATTACACACTTCTTCCTATGGACAGTACAGGAGTCAGGGACCGGGCGGAAAACAGATGGGCCCTTCTAAAATGGGTAAGAAAAGCAAGTTTAATGAAGGCACAGTTTATAAAAGTGGGAGAAGAGCTAACAGAACACACCAAGAAAGATAATAAAGTGTCCTGGGTCTAGAAACAGTGGGATCGGAAGCTGCAAAGGGCTGCGCTATGGGAAAGGAATTCACTCTCCCCAAACCACTGCCAGCAGGGAGGGAGCTGGGGGAGTAAGCTCCCTAACCCCCTCTCCTCCCATGTCCTGAATTCCTGCCAGTGCCTCCGAGACACACGGAAATCAACCAGAAGGCTGAGGGCAGCAGGACTGGATAAAGCCGACCAGGCTCAGCCTCCTAGGACAGGGGCAGTGTGTGGAAGCAGGAAGAATCCATCGGTGCCAAAGACAGACTCTCTGGATGAGCTTTCCTCTTGCCTCCTCACAGGAGGCCAAACGGGGGCTGTTCCTGAATTAAGGACTTCCAGGCATGACACACCACAATTCCAAGCCACTAAATGCCTCCAGCAGGGACAGGCACACGAAAGCCTGTGGACCAAATCCAGCGCCAGCCCTGTTTTTCTGGAAGTGAAATTTTATAGAAACACGGCCACAGTCGTGTTTATGTATCGTCTATGGGGCTGCTTTCACGTTACACAACCAAATTGAGTCATTCTGACGGAAACTGTAGGGCCTGCAGAGCTTAAAATATTTACTATCTGGCCCCTTACAGAAAAAGTCTGCTGACTTTTCTTTTTCTTCTCTACAAAAATCACATCCGTTTAACATTCATTCTCCAAGTATTTGCGGAATGCTTATGTTTCACGGGCATTAGGGATGCAGCAGTGAACGAAACAAACAAAAAACTGTCCTCGTGGCTCTTGTGGGAGGGCTAGATACTGAACAAAATACGTAGATGAATCGATGAATGCTGGGAAAACAACAGAGGTGAGTAAGGGGGACAGGACCTGCTAGGGTGTAGGGGAGAGGCTCCAAAACGATGTATTATCATACTTCATCTAAATCGCCCCACTGAACCCCAACAATAAGGCAATGAAGCAATGTTCTCCCTGCTTCTCAGGTGAAGAGGATAATGAGACTCACAGCCCGGCCCAAGAACACACAGCAAACCAAGGCTGTTGCTGGGATGTCAACCCATGTCTGTCTGCTCCAAAGCCCTTGTTCATACAATAGCCATGCCAATTCCTGAAAACGAGGGCACTGCCTCAGGAAAAGCAACTTCCAATTAAGTCTTCTCTTTTCTCCTTTGATGCCAGGCGATAGCCAGGGCTAAGTGTCTTCGTCTTCCTGAGGATGACTTGCCCAAGCTCACGCTGGGTTACCAGCCAAGCAAGTCTTCGAATCCAGATCTTCTGAAGCCAAGCTCAGACATTTAATCTACAGTAGCCAAACTAAATTCTTAGCACGTAACGTTTTGAGGAGTTGATTAAAATTGAGGAAAGCTAAGAGAAATGTGAAACAGAGAAAGCGAAGGAACAGTTTTGACACCGTATACTGGGCTGCTCAGTGATACACTTGAGCAAGCAAGCATAGGATGACAAAGCTACTAAACACATACCTCTCCAAGGACAGAGGGAGGAGTCTAACATCACAGCTATTAGCTTGCCGAAGTCAGACTTTCCGAAATACCTCTAATCAATTGTTCCCCCATCTTCCAAAGGCCAGATTACAATTACCTTGACATCACCAAAGACACAGGTATGGGTTATAGAGAAGAGAAATAAATATCTAGGGATATATAACAATGAAAAGAAAGTTTTCTCTCTCAAATGACCATTCCAAGATGGCAGCCACTCTTGCTCTTGGATGGTATGGCCTAGGGAGCTCTAAGTTGGAAGCCCTAGGTCATAAAGAGCCTCTCATTGATTCTCCCTCCAGTTAATTAAGTCCCTAGGCTAGGAGAGCTACTAAATTTCAGTGCCAAGTATTAGTGCCTCCTCCTCATTGTAGTGATTCAATAGCCCACAATGACAGTGAATCACAGGAAGAGTTAGAGGGCTGAATGTGGCCCTCGAGCCCAGGCAGTTGTCATGTTCATGGACATCACCTGGCTTTTACATCAGCCAAACAGCTGGGCCCTTGGAACAAGTAACGCCAGCATCATCCCTTCTGGTCACCATCATTCCAGCCATGGCCATTTGGTCCTTGCCCTCAAAGCTGGGACACACCAAGTTTGGGGCTGCTCTTTGAACAGACAAAGAAAGGGAAGGTTCCAGGAATCATGTGGAATCCTAAAATATATTTCTGAAGCCTCCTCCCAACCCGAGATATTCTAATCCAATGAGGAGACACAAAAGCATCAATGAGAAAGAGCTGAAGGGTGAAAGAGCCTGAATTAAAGATTCAGTGACAAAGGAAATGACATAAATGGCTTCTGGATAACAGGATTTATAAAGAACAGGAGAGAAAGAATGGGATCTTTACAGGATGGTACATCTTGCCTGGGCGGGGGCAGTTTCTTAAAAGAGCTGCACCATGCCAGGCAACAGCCCCCTCACTTGGCACTTGTAATAGTGATTTCCATAATAGACTTCTTAAAGACCCCACCCAGAGGCCAGGAGTGGACACCTGATCTCAGGTGCCTCAGTGTCCCCCCACGTGAGCAGCAATACCAAATAAGACAGCCAGAGACTGAGTCAGTCGCCCAAGAGGAACAAGCTAGGGGTTGGTTAGGTTTAGAGGCTCCACCTTATGGAAGTCAGGATGGACTCTGGGCAAACAGATATAGGAACAGATGCTCAGGGCAGGGAAGGGGTCCAAGCATTCCTGGGGGCAGAGAACTGAGTAGGCAGACAGCGCTAGGTTCTTCTGAGTCCAAGGAGAAGCCAAGTTCCATTATCAGCAGCTCCCCAGGACTTGAACTTGTCTGAATGAGTTTCTATTCCTTGAAACAGAACAAATCTGGACCAAAGCTTTATGACCTGTTAAAGTAACCAAACTAGGCCCAAGATGGAGCCACTTACAGTCCTATGTCAGCAAACCAAATTAACTCTTTCTATGCTCTGCTCTCCCAGGGAAAAAAAAAAGGTCAACCAATCTGCACCTGCCCGCTCAGCACCAGTTACCTGACCCAGCTCCAAGACTCCTCTCTGCTCCACAGAGGGACAGTAACCAGGTTTCAACCAACTAGCAGATGCCCCATGTAACTTCCCAGTTCCTGCTCACTTAGAAAATCTCTCCCGTACAAATCCTTGTACGGCTCTTCGGAGCTCCTTTCTATCTGCTAGACAGTCGCTGCCTGATTCATGAATTGCTGAAGAAAAAGCCTACGAGATCAGTAAACTGTGGAAATTTTTCTTTTAGTCCTCTGCTCTCCGCAGTTTTACAGATGAGGGGAAGAGACTGGCTTCTTTTTAGGAAAAGGAAGGGGAAGGAAGGGAGGGAGGGGAAGGAAGGAGGGAAAGAGGGAGGGAGGGAGGGAAGAGAGGGAGGGAAGAGAGCAGGGAGGGAGGGAAGGGAGGAAATGAGGAGGGAGGGAAGGAGGGAAGGAAAGCAGAAGAAATGCTGTCCTGGAATCAGTAGGTCTGAGTTCCTAAGCAAGTGCTGAACTATTCCATGGGCCCCATAACCCGTGTTCTGTGTTTCCCAGCCCGAAGGCCACGAACTCACCCTAGAGGTAGTAGTAGGGTCTCACAATACCACATATCACCCAAATTCTACTAGAACACATCCGCCTTTCCACCAAATGGATGCAGAGGACACCCCTTCCCTCCGGGGCACAGCTCTGTACGGCGCCCCACGGCACCAGCTCTGTGAACCTGGCTGCTCCCTTCCCCTCCTCAGCCTGGTGAGCTCCCTGAATGCACATCCTATGCGTAATGAAAACGCTCCACCACAAAAGCTCCAGGAGAGGGAGAGCTTGACAGTAAAACTACTGAATATTTAGGTTGGAAGTGGCAAAGTGGCCTCAGAGACCCTCTAAGACACTCACCTTAGGCAAACCACAGCTTCACTTCCTTCGTTGGTCAAGTGAGAGGCATGGTAGCTTTCTAGTTCTGTATTTCAGTTTTCCATGCTTTGGAACAAATTGGCACAAACTTAGCAGCTTCAAACGAGACTCACAGTTCTGCAGGTCCTAAGACCAGGCCAGCATGGACACGTTCTCAGCTCAGGCTATCACAGGCTGAAATCGAGGTATGAGCCAGAGAAAACTCGGCTTGTAAAAGGAGTCAGGTGATGAGGTGAGGCCCACCCAAATACTCTCCTTAGCTTAAGGTAAACTGACTAGTAATGTTAATTATACCTAAAAAATCCCTTTCACAGGGGTAAAGCTAGGGGTGAAGGTCATGGGGCTACCTTAGAATCCTGGCTGCCACACTCCATTGTAATTATTATTATTTCAATAATTTATTTTCTATCTTCCATGATTTTCTCATCTATTACATGTGGGTGAGGATATCAGCCTCTCTCACTTTACTTGATCTTAACATCATTGTGGGGTAATGTCAGCGTGTTTGAAGCACCAGTGGGCTTGGCTGTTAAATGAGTATGAAGTGTCATTACTTGAAGGTAAAGAGAGAAGAAATAAATATCGCTGAATTTTATGAAAAATAAGTTCCTGCCCTCCTGAGCTCCTGAATAACAATAACAACAATGAGAAACCCTCTCACTCTTAAGATTTTGGGGCTACATTTGTTAAAGTATTTTCTGCAGACCAAAAATCCTGCCAGGATCCCCTTAATAAAGAGGCTCCACGTCCAACTGGTTCTGAAAAATGCTGCACTGAGGATCTTTAGCCTCTGCCCATCCCACCCCCTCCACCCCCGTGGTAACTTACAAAATACAATAACATATTCGAGCATGTGAGAAACGCTGCGGTTAATAAATACATGTGGCCACAAATCCCTCTCATTTCCTATTTTTTTATCTGTTCATACCTTTTACAACTAGATCATAAGCCCCACGAGCGCACAGATTTTGGGTAGCTTCCTGCTGTAACCCCAGTGCTTACAACAGACCTGGGTACACAGTCATGGTCAAATATATGGTTATTAAGAAAATTAATGAACCAGTGTTCCATGAACACATTTTGGGAATTGCTGATCTTAGAATCATACATATGAGCTAGTCCAGATGACAAAGGCTGGTGTTCCGAAGATGAAGAAATCAGTGTCTTGAACTCCACTAATGTTGTTTTCACTGAGACTGACTTCCAAACCAGCAAGTCAAGCCCTGCAATTACTCACAAAGCCAAGGGCACAACAGATCATACAGCTCTCCGTGGGCACCCGAAGTCTGGTGGTCTCGGCAGCCCTCACGAATCAGGTTAAAGAAAGGTTTCTTTATTTTATGTGCATTGGAACCACTTGGAGCTCTTGCTAAAATGCAGATTCTGATTCAGTAGGTCTAGGGCAGGGACTGTGTAATATATCTCAGGTGACAGGATGCTACTGGTCCGTGGGTCCCACTTGGGAGAGGCGAGTGGTAGAGGATTACTGGCTTTGGGGTTGCTTCGTGGGTCCAACCTAAACTACGTAAGGAAATGCTTTGCTGCATCGCAGCGACTGCTTTGGTCTTCTGTTCCTTAGAGGGTTGTTGGTCCCAAAGTAGACCTGCCAAGGGCCCACCACAGTCATGGAAGCTAAATCAACCTTGTGCTCAGCAGGGTAACATCTATCCATGTACTGTAAATATTCTTCTACGAGAATGGCTTTTTAATGGCCGCATGCTATTCCACTGTATAAAATCACAGTAGTTTATTAAATAAAATCCCTATGTTACATTTAGATTGTTTGTAGCTTTCCACTGTTACATGCAAAAGTGAGATGGGAAAACCTTACAGCTTAGACTTTGTTCGTGTACTAATTTTTCTTTAGGATAAAATCCTGGAAGTAGAAACACTTCATTTCAAGTTATACCTTTGGTTTTTGTGGTTTTGCTTTTGTTTTTTATTTCTATTTCCTTTCTTTGTTTCTGACTCCAAATGTCACAACTGTGATGAAGGGGTGTGTGTGTGTCTGTGTGTGTGTGTGTGTGTGTGTGTGTAGAAGACAGGAAGAAAGATAGAAAAAGAGAAAGATTCAAGGAAATCAAGACAAAAATTACTATTTCTCATAAGCATTAATCCAACTCCTATTTTCTTCCAACTCTTCCTTGCCCAAAACACAAAAAAGTTCAGGATTTCTTCTCAGTGTTGAGCCCTGGACCTCTAGAATATTCTCTAACCATAACCATCACCCACAGAGTAGCCAAAATATTGGCATTCAATAAAGAGCATTTATATTCTTATCATTTATTCTACAGAAGCTTAAAATGTGGCCATTTGTAGAAACAAATGGGAATCATCTCTTCACCAATACATTGAACGAGAGGGCATGAGTGGAAGAGGGTATTACAGAACCTACAAAGATGCACATAAAAAAGCATGTAATTTTTGCTGGAGAGAATGCTGGTCAAAATTTCAGACAAATTTTTTGTGACACAAACTGGAGTATTTTTTTTTTTTAAGTATTTCTCAAAGTAATCAAGTCTGACCTGAATTTGAGTTTTTAATCCCCATTTTACCCAAATACCACCAGGACAGGTTCACTCAACTCCATTTAAGAGTTCACATGCACAGGTATTGAAAGTTCTATAAATTAGCCACCAAAATTCATGCCAACACATACAGCCACCATGAAGCAGGAGAAACAATTAGAGCTAAAAATACTTTTTTAAAAGAGTCTGGGAGCGGGGGAGGGACGCTATTTGCATAAATGGCTGTCTGCAATAATACTTTCCTATATTCTACTGGAGTATAAATTACTTAAAATTCATCTATTTAGAGTGTGCAGTTCAAAAAGTTCCCTTGTACCTCTTTGCAGTCAATCCCTGGCACTGGAGTACTAGGCAACCACAAATCCACTTTCTTCAACCATAGTTTTGCCACTTTCAGAATCTCATCTAAATAGAATTATACGTGATAGAGTCTTTTGTGTCTGACATCTTTCACTCACCATGATGGTTTTAAGATTCCTCCATATTGTTGTGTCTATCAGCAGTTCTTTCCTTTTTATTGCTGAGTCGTAGCCCATTGCATGGCTATTCCATATCTTGTTTCTCTATGCACCAGTTGGTTAACATCAGATTATTTCTGATTTTAGGCTATTATGAATAATGCCTAAATGTGTGGTCACATGTTTTTGTTTCAGCAAATAGCAGAATTGCTGGGTCATATGGTAAGGGTATGTTCAACTTGATTTAAAAAAAAAAAAAAACTGCCAAACTTGTTTTGAAGGCTGTATCATTTTTCATTTCCAATAGCAACATGAGAATTTCAGTGGATTCATATTATTTTCAACACATTACTACCATCAATCTCTTCAGCTACTCTTGGGAGTAATAACTGGTATCTCATAGTGGTTTTATTTGCATTTTCCTAATAACTAATGATGTTGAGCATCTTTTCATATGCTTGTCGGTAATTTCTATATGTTCTTTTGTGAAATGTCTGAATCTTTTTGCTCATTTTTTAAATTGTCTTGTTATTGAGTTCTAAGAGTTCTTTGCACTTTTGTACTTTGCACCTTTATCAAATATGTATTTGGCAAACATTTTTCCCAAGCTGTGGCTTTTTGTTCATTTTATCTTTATATGAGCAAAAGTTTACAATTTTGATGAAATCCAATTTATAATTTCTTACTCTTATGGTTTATACTTTTTTATGTCCTAGGAAATCTTTGTCTAACCCAAGTTATGATTTTTTTGTTTGCTCATTAAGATATTATGACTTTAATGCCTAATTATTTTTAATTAATTTCTGTGCATGGCCTGAAGTTACAAAGTTCATTTTTCCATATAAATAGCCAATTGTTCCTGCACCACATTGAGAAGATATCCTTTTACCATTGAACTACCTTGACATCTTTACTGAAAATCAACTGACCACATAAGGGTGATCTGTTCTAGGACTCTCGATTCTGTGCCAAGATCTACAACTCTGTCCTTACGTCAAAACCATGCTGACTTGATCACTGCAATTTTACAGTATTTTTTTTTAAGTAAACTCTATGCCCAATGTAGGACTTGAACTCAACAACCCCAAGGTCAAGAGTTGCATGCTCTACCAACTCAGCTAGCCAGGTACCCCTTAGAGTAATTTTCTCAAAATTAGGAAATGTTAAGTCCTTCGATTCATTTTTAATTGTTCGATTTTTTCTGGGTCCTCTGTTGTATTTCCATGTAAATTTTAGAATGAGCTTGTCAATTTCTTTAAAAAAAAAAAAGAAAAGAAAAAGATAAAAGCTTACTGGGATTTTGAATGGGATTGCACTGAAATTACAAGCCAATTTCGGGAGAAGAGTCATCTTAACAATGCTGGATATTCCAATAAAGGAATCTGGAATTCATTTAGATATTCACAACTTTCTCTCTGCAATGTTTTACATATTTCAGTGTATTTGCATTTCTTTTGTTAAACTTATTTCTGAGGATTCTGTGATACTACTATGAATGGTATTTCTTAATTTTATTTCTGGTTTGTTATTTGTCCATATAGAAATACAGCCAGTTTTGGTTTATGGATCTCATATAATCTAATCTTACTAAATTAGCTTATTAGTTTTAGTGACTTTTTTTTCTGGAGATTCCTTAGAACATTCTACATACATGCTAATACTGTTTACAAATAAAGTCTTATTTCTTCCTGTCAAATCTCTATGCCTTTTGTTTCTTTTTCTTGCCTTACTGCACTGGCTAAGACCTCTATTACAGTGTTGAGTAATAGTCATGAGAACAGATTACTTCCCTTATTCCTGATCTTTGGTGGAATACATTCACCATTAAGTGTGATATAAGCTATAGGATTTTCATAGATGCCCTTCCTCAAATTGAGGAGGTTCCCTTCCATTCCCAGTTTGCTGAAAGTTTTTGTCATAAATATGTGTTGAATTTTTTCAAAAGCATTTCCTGTATCTATTTAGGTGATTAAATGGGTTTTACCATTTATTAACATGGTGTATTTAATAATGTTAAACCAACTTTGCATTCTTAGGACAAACTCCACTTGTCATGGGTATAATTTTTACATATTGCTAAATTTATTTATTAATACTTCAAGATTTTTAAATCTACATGCATGAGGAATATTAGTCTGTGGTTTTTTATTCTTGTGGTGTCTCATCTAAGTTTGGTATCAAAGTAATAACACTGGCCTCATAAGATGAGTGGGGTAGTGGTCCTTCCTCCTCAATTTTCTGAAAAAGTTTGCATAGGATTGGTATCATTATTAGTCATTAACTATTTGATAAAATTCACCAATAAAACTATCTGGGCTTGGAGGTTTTGTGGTTTTTAATTAAGAATTCAATGTAATCAACAGATATGGGACAATTCATTTATTTTTTCATGAGTGAACTTTGACAATTTGTGTCTTCCAAGAAATTTACCCATTTTATCTAAGTTGTTGAGTTTGTTGTCATAAAATTTTTCATACTGTTACTTCATTATCTTTTCAATGTTTGTGATATTTATAGTGATGTCCCTGTTTCATTTCTGATACCAGTAATTTTACTCTCGCTCTCTCTCTTACAAGCTCTCTTTCTTTCAATCTCCCTCTCCCTGTCTCTGAAGTTTTATTAACTTCATTCATCTTTTCACAGAGTAAGGTTTTGATGTCAGTGATTTTCACGATTATTTTTCTGTTTTATATTTCGGTGATTTCTTATCTGATCTTTATTCTTTTCTTCCTACTGCTTTTCTTTGGGTTTAATTTGCTCTTTCTTTTTTTTTTTAAGATTTATTCATTAATTTATTTGAGAGAGAGAGCACAAGCAGGAGGGGCAAAGAGAGAGGGAGATAGAATCCCAAGAAGACTCCACACTGAGCAAGGAGCCTGACGCAGGGCTCAATCCCAAGACTATGAGATCACAACCTGAGCCAAAACCAAGAATCAGATGCTTAACCAACTGCACCACACAGGCACCCCTGCCCTTTATTTCTTAAGGCGGAAAATTAACTCACTGATTTTGGACCCTTCTGCTTTCTAATGGAAGCATTTAAAGATATTAACTTTTTCTCTAATCATTGCTTTAGCTGCATTTTATAAATTGTGATACACTGCATTTTCATTTTAATTCAGTTCAAAATACTCTCTAATTTCCCATGTGATTTCTTCTTGAGTCACACATTATTTAGAAGTGTGTTATTTATATTTTCACATATTTGGGAGCTTTTCAAATTTCCTCAGTGTTGATTTCTAATTTAATTCCATTGTGGTCCCGTAATTTTAAATTTCTAAGTGGTGAGTCATTTCTTTTATGGAAATCAAAAATAGCTTTATTATAAACAATGAGAAAAAGGAAGAACACCAGCGAGAATAACCAATTGTTCAAGCACCACATATTGAAAAGGCTATCCTTTCACCACTGAACTACCTTGACATCTTTACTAAAAATCAATTGACCATCTAAGGATGATCTGTTACAGGGCTCTCAATTCAGGGCCAGTACTCCGCGAGTCTATCCTTATTCCAATACCATGCTGACCTGGTCACTGTAACTTTATGTACAGCGATTTTAAGTGTCTAAGTAGACAGTCATTCCTTACACAGAAATCAGGAATATCTTCATGTACAACAAAGAACAGAAACAGTGCCAGTAAGTCTTCCATTTCCTACAAATATACATTCCTTCTAAAACACAGGGAAGCCTGCGAATAGCCCTAAGTAAACCCTGCTCCATAAGCAGTGATTTGTTACCCAGCCTAGACGTCCCTTTTTGATAAAGCTTTCCCCAGACATCCCAGACAGATGGTGTCCTCGGATCTCTCAGCCTCATTCCAAGGCACTTGGTTCCTGTGCTTAGCATGCTGGCTAAAACCAAGATGGACCCACAGCGGTCCCATTCCTGGCTTTGGCTCTCGCCTGCTCTGGGTTTTTTGATGAGTTACTGCAGCTAATATTACTGCCTTTCTGCCTTCCACTCTTGGACTCAGGACATCTGCAGCAGATACAGCAAACTGCTGGTCTGTCATGCCTTCCTGAAAATGTCAACCCCACTTTCTTCTGTACTTTTGGAATATCTACTCAGTTATTCCATAGTTAAAATCCAGAAGACATCATCCTACAAAATATTGCTTTTCATTTCAGGGGCTCAATCAATTTTTGTTCACATGGAGGAAAAATCTTTTTTAACATCCCACAGCCATTTAAGCTGGCATAAAATAACCTAAAAAAAAAAAAAATTCTTCCTCAGAACTTTGAAGAACTCAAAATGGAAATGAAATAAGTAAAATTTCAATCCTAACCATAATCTTATCCACTGGCATAAGTGTAACTTTTTGAGCAACAACTACTACAAATGACTAAATTATCTGAAGTGTCCTTGTTTTTAATCATGAGTGGCTTTATTTAAATATACACATTTATATATACATGTATATATTTAAGAGAAGTATATAGCATGAGAAGTAAAATCCTGTCTCCTCACTCCTACCTGAATTCCACTTTCCCAAAGGAATCCACTGATTAATGTTTGATTGCTATCGGTTATTTTTTAAATTGCTACTTACTAGCCTCTCAGAGGCTATTGACAAGTTATGGATGGGATTTTCCAGGTAGACATCCTGTCATTTATTTCTGATTCCATCTCAAACCACACTAAAATGACAATAAAGGAATGAAAAGAATATAGGCCCACAGAGACAAAGAAAACAGTCTCGACCAAGTTTTCTGAAGATGAAAAGCAAGTCAACAAGTAAGAGCCCTTAGGGCTGCTCTGGACTTCAGGTTCGTCGACTTCCCCTGCTTGGGACGTAAATCCAGTTTACTCCCGATGGCCTCACTCAATACAGATGACTGGTCAAGAGTCACGAGACATGTGAGGAAATGGGAGACAAGAGAGACCATGTGAAACAGGAGACTCACTAAGAGCAGCATAATGTGTGTTCCTAGAAATAGGAGATAAATATAACAGAAGTAAAGAGTTTAAAGTAGTTCCCCATGGTGAGTGGAACTCTAAGATGAATGGGGTGAACGGGGGGCATACAGTTTCTCAACATAAACTTTGTAGTATTCATTGATTTTTAAAGTTATACCTACATATTAATTTGACAAAAATTAAAATTATGCTTCTAAGAAACCACCAAGTCGTCCGTTGGTTTTATAGAACGTTTTATTTCCGCTTCGCCTCTGGCAACGCCTTCTCTGACGTTAGCAAGACAGCTGCACGTTGTCCACTAGTGGGTTTACATGTTTGTGATATTCTCCGCTCACCTGTACATCATTTGGAGAGTTTCCAACTTCATGAGGTCATAAAAAATCACATTAAAACCAGGATATGAATACCTTGCTGTAGTCATACATGAATATATACCTGTTATAACCCCTCCTCCCACTACAAATATGATGGTACTTATTTCATCAGCTGGCAAAGCAAATGTTCGAGGCTCACTATCTTCAGATCTTCAGCGGGACCTGATTCCTGTTTGTCAAGTGCTTACAATGCCCCCAAGCCCTGTGCCAAAGCCCCTACCCTGCGTTATTACACTCGTCCTTGTAATGGCTCTGTGAGACGGGTACCACCATTATACTCCACTTCACAACTCCGCAAACTCAGGCACAACTCAGGTGCCTCACCCCAAATCATCTTACTAGTAAGTAGCAGAGCCCGTTTTCTCAAAAATCTATGCTGCTGCCCACTATACTGTGCTGCTTCCCGTGTGCTTTATAGCAAAGCTGTGCTACGGCGCAGGGGCCCCTGTTCAGCGCCGCCGGGGAACACCGACAAGGTCTGGGAGCGCTGGGAGATTAAGGCTCCGAGGGCCAACACCATTTCCCACTCGGCAGGATGGGGAAGAGATTCACTCCGAGAGGGCGTGCGGGGGAAAATGACGCATTCTTCGTAATTCGAACAGTCCCTCCAAGGATCTTTTGAAGCTGTACGGCAGGCCATCCACGAACGGACGGCTCTCGAGAGAGCTCGGCCAACGTGCTGACTGATACCCACGGCACCCTGTCTACACATGATGGGAGACGGAGGGACAGGAATTTTGTTTCCTCAAATATTTGATTTCGTTTCCTGGATACTGGAGGATTTCAAGGGGACCATGCTGGGGTCATAAGAGCATCACAGCGAAACGTCTGGTTGGAGGCCGCGGAGAGAGCGCCCCTCGTTCACAGCCAGGCGCAGCCCCGGTCCTCAGCCACCGAGACAGGCTCAGCTCTGCGCGTAGCCTTTGGAAAGGAACATTTCCTTGACAGCGTTTGCAAATCATGTTTTGTTTTTCTCCTCCAGAATAATCTGCACCACGGAAATTCCTCCATATGTCAGAGTTGATCTCCTCCTTTTGCTTGGAGGAGGGAGGCAGGAAAGAAGACTATAGTCAAGGAGCTACTTTAAACCAGAGCATGTATTGAATATTGTAATGGCATCCTCGGCATAATGTTCAAGAACTTTCATTCCTCCAGGCTTCACCTCGCTTCTAAAGTGTAGGTAATTTTGCATTAAACATCAGGTTCTGACATGAAAAATATGGCAATACAGCTGAAATATAGCTTAATAGCCTGAATTTTGATAATACTAACACCTTAACTGTTACTGCACATTACGCTTACGTTGGCTAACTGATTCTCATAACAACACGGTGAGAATGCGGGCAGAAGTATCACCTCGCCTGACAGATCTGTCCTCCAGATGCCTGTGTACATTCTCTATCCATCTCACCTGGTCCGGGCTCCTGGAGGGGAGGGACTGGTAAGGGAGTCTGTTGAGGGACACCCAGTGAGCTCTGGTGATGTGTGATCAGAGATGGGATCGCGCTGAGAAATGATAATGGCGTTTGCTGTACTCTCTCCATCTGGCCCTCTCGGACCTGGATGTTTCCAAGCATGGCAAGTGCTAGAATGGCCAGTCTCCATCCATACACACGATGGACCCAACAACATCTCCGCACTCCCTTCCGGCATTTTTGTCTGTGATGGCTTGGAGGACCCACAACTCCACAGGATGAGAGATCGAGGTTCAGGGATGAAGGCTTTTTTTTTTTCTTTCTTCTTCCTGTTTTCCCTCTAGAAGCCTTGGAACTTTGGTCTCTTCGTGGGCTTAAATTCTGGGCTAGTTACAATGCACTGTTTACTCTTGTGAGAACGTAGGATGGCGATTGTACATAAATAAATTACAAAGAGCACACAAACATTTTGAACACCACATCTTCACAATGTCCTCCCTTTGCTATCATTGCTTGCACATGTATAGTTTTAAATGTTCCTAAAAGACGCTTTTCTAAGTAAAGGAGTTCACATCCCAAGCATCAAAAGGCAGCATTCAGTAGGGATTCTGGGAGGACAGACATCTCTGTACCTGTCTCACCTCCCCTTAAACCCATGAGGCTTGGGCTTCCTGCTCCTTCCCAGCATCAAGCCCACTGCTCTTGGTTTGTGGCTGCTGCCACTGCCCCTGGCGCCCCCAAGGCCCCCGATCTTGCTCCATGAGGATGCCACGGTTCCAAGAGCTGCTGGACCCCTACACCCTCACACCTTCACACGGTCACGCCACCAGTGCCGCTGCCTGGCTGGGGCTGCAGCCACCTGACTCCCTCCCCTGCAGTCTCACCAGCTCTCCCGCCGGAGCTCAGCCCTGCTGCGGCGCTGTGTGCTGGACCACCTTTCGTTCCTCCTTCCCTACTGTTCCCTTCCCTTGCTTCCACAAAGCAATCATTGCAGGCATCCCCACTGCCGCCTTCAAGACCTCTTCCCGGCTGGTCAGCTGAATTGCATACTAATGCTTAAGCTCCCACATGCATCATAGTTTACTTAGGACATGGTTTGTTAGCACAGTTTCACAGCTGACTTAGCTTTTATCCAGGGTTCTCAGCTCCAGATACATTAGAATCACCTAGAGAGCTTTGAAAACACACTGATGCTTGGACCTCACACCCAGAGATGCCGATTTAACTGGTGTGGGGTAGGGCCTGGGCATTGCTATGCTTTACAAGTGATTCTAATGTGCATCCAGGGTTGAGAACTCCTTTATTACCTTTCTGTCCCTACCTAAATGTGAGGCCTGGGTGGTGCTTATACACTTAACAGGCCACATCAAACACACACCAACTAATAAGATACTGATTCAACTTAATGGAGTACATCTGTAACATCTTAACGTTCTTGTAGCATTGAAGGGCTACTCTTGTGATGCTCATGGTCTAAGCACCCAGGGGATGCAAAGCAGGGTACTTCTATCAACGCCGGTTCCAGACTCCCTGCCACTCCCACAACTCTGAGTTCGAAGCAGCTACGACCGATCAACTCAAATAATTTTGGTCAACATGAGGCAAGAGGTCATCCACAAGTCCAACAAGGGAACGAATCATCTTCCTTCTATCGTGATAATGAAGTGCTTGCTGCAGGTCAGTGTGCATCCTTCTCTTACATCTAAGATTCGTCTTTCTCAGGCAATGGAGCGGGTCATATGGGATAGTAAAAAGTGAGAAATGAACTTGCTGCACATCTGGGAGGTTGCCTGGTTCTGACAGCCTATTCTGGTCACCATGGTGGCCCCACATTAAGATACTGGCTGGGATGGGGGGTTGCCATGGTACCATGAAGCCAGGCCCCCACAGAAGTCTCACTAATTAGTGATGTCTTCACAGTCACTGAGCTGGGAGGTAATGTAACTTCATGCTAAAGAGCACTGGACCCTAAAGTCCTAGGCAATGTGCCTGCGTTTGAATTCAAGTTTCAACACTTTCCGGCTATGTAAATGGAAGGTAATTATGATAACCTAACTCATACAGTGCTTTTGAGGACTAAATGAAGTGATGCATGTAAAGCTACTTAGCACGGTGCTATGCTAGGTCATTACTGTTTGCCAAGAGTGCACATGAAAGTTTTCATTTTGCATAACTTAAAAATCATTTAGGGGAACAAAAACCAAAGAAGGCCATGTGAAGACATCCTAAGCATGATTTTTACTACTAATTTTCAGACAATTTGGAAATGGAAATTGGGACAGTCCCTGAGGAAAGAAAAACTGAGGGGGGGGTGGTGGAACGGTTTCCTCTTCCTTATCTGAAACCTCCTACTTGAGAGTGGTGAGGAAAGCTCTCTTTCTCCTGGATTCGACAGAAATCAGCTCTTCTCATTCTCCCTCCCGATGAAAGACTGGGAGCCAGGGAGGAAAGGAAGATTCTAAATCAGACAATTCCCGAAGAACCTAAGCCAAGAGAGTGGCCTCTTTGATCCCACATCATGATCTCTGGGCTGCGTCTGTGAGGCCCCAAGGCCTCCGCTGGACACTCGTTACAGAGGCTGCTGAGATCGTCCAATGACCACCACAGCCGGCGCCATAACGAGAACCTGACTTTGCTCTTTAGACAGCAGAGTGAAGTCACTCTTTTGCTGCACAAGACAGTTTCCCAAGCGTTTATATGCCAGGCCAGCAAAGTCAGGCTGTGACGGTTCCAAATCAACTCTACCCAAACCTCCTAGTGTCGCTTTCCTCGTAGCTGAACGCCACTCAGGGAAGAGAAATTCACTCTCGCCTTTGGTAAATAAAAAAGGGGAAAAAATCAATAAAATAATTTCCAATCTGTTCCTCACAACTCGATGCCCCACTGATCAGAATGAGTCAGGAACAAATTTATTAGCTCTGAAAGAAAACAGCTTTGAGAAATAAAATTTGAGCTAGTTGGCTGAGCAGTCATTATGCTTGAAATTTTCCATGCCATATTTGCCAGTCGATAGAGCACACGGGGGTAGAGACCACGGGGACACAGCTCCTTTCCTCTGGCACCGGCTTCCAGACCGCATCTATAATTACCATGAAGATCATCAAACCATTCAGCGACTTCGGAGAAAAGCTTAATTCTCACCAAAATGAAGCAACAGCTAGCCTGTAACAAAATAATATAGTTCCCCTTGGGACCCAGTTCTTCATCTGAGCTTCTCAAATTGGAAATACTATCTTTCACTAAAGATTTGGAACAAAGGTTAGTTGCTATTTGCCCCTGCCTTAGCCAGTCCTGTTCAACAAAGTCTTTGAGGCCCAGACCCACACCGTCACTGAGCCAACCACGACTGAGATAAGAGCATACAGAAGTCCTATTGCGCTCAGTGGACAGGGTCTAGTTAAGGTGTTTTGACTCAGGTCCAGAGTTTGGACTCTTTGTGTCCTATTCCAGAATTACTCTCTTACCCACCTGACTGTAAGAATGCCATTTTCCAGAGACCTTACCGTTACATCCAACTCACTGGAGTCGAGTCTTTGGGACACTGACAGGCTACCCTCCTCTGGAGCCCGTGCCCGCACTAGTCAATTCCAGCAGGGCAAATCCAGTCCAGAATGTCTCGCCATCAAGTCTGTCTGGATTATACAAAATATCTGGAGGGTTTTTTTTCTCACTCCACCACAAAAAGCTTAACCTCAGATTAAGCATTTGAACTCTAAACTATAGGGTCTTTGGAAAATCATGAAATAACCATATAAGCTAGGCTAAACTTTAAAGGATGCAGGCCATATCCGCAAAGCACTAGATGTGTGCCCCTAAGCACGTCGGTTTACCAGCTGTCTGCATCGAATGTGCATGTCAGGTTTACTTATTTGATACGCTGGTGTCCAGTCCAGATCACGTCTGCTAACACAGCAACAATTCCCCAGTGTTATGAGTACTGGGTGCTAATGCTCACAAGATTCCTTGAAGAATCTCCCTTATCTCACTCTCCACTAGCCTGGGGACCCACACCCAATGACTGGATACCATGGAGTACAAAGGGTTGGCCTCTTTGCCCCAAGGTGGGAACACCCATGTGGTGCCATTCCCACTCCACAGCCATCTCGTGGGATTAAGCTGAAGCTGGGCTCTAGTTGTGACCTCGTCCTTGCTTTTTTTCCCCGTCCTGGCCTGCTTCCCTCATTCCTCTTCTCTCAAGAACACTCTCTCGGGGCACCCAGGTGGCTCAGTGGGTTAAGCATCTGACTCTTGATACCAGCTTCTGTCTCGATCTCAGGGTCATGAGTTCAAGCCCCACACTGGGCTCCATGCTGGTTGTGGAGCCTACTTTAAAAAAAAAAAAAAAAAAAGCACTCCCTCAATAAATCATTTGCAGCAGCATCCCCAAACCCAGCTCAGTCTCCGCTTCTAGAGAACCCAACAGAAGGCAACTGTGCTCCATGTGGAAAATGGACTGGAGCAGGTGAAGACTGACAGCAGGAAAACAAGGTGAGAGGCTCGTGCAGCAATCCGGCTAAGCACACCCGCTCTTTTCTGTTCGACTCAGAAATTCCATGACTCTCTCGGTAGGTTCCTGCTAGCAGTCGTAACAAGCTCATTAAATCTGCTCCATATGTTAGAACAGACACAGGTCAAACTGGCACAGTGAGTTGTTTAATCCACTGGGGATGGTGGTCAGAGAAATAACAAACAGAGCAAAAACTGAAGCGTTTGATTTACCAGGCAACCAGATGGAAAAAAACAGATCATCTTCCAGTCTATCAATGGGAATTTAAAATAAAATTCCACTGGGGACCCAAAGACAGGTCTCTTGACTCACAGATTATCCAGGAACAATTTGCAACCCTGAGTCATCCACCTTCTGCCCCCCAGCAGTTTCCTCTGGAGTCAACAGGTGTTACAAGAATGTGACGTCAATGTAACTAGAAGCTAGATATGCCTTGAGCATATTGAGCTGCCCCCCAACAGCAGCCTGGTCGTGTGTTTATCTAGAGTTCCGATCAACGTGGAAATGTATGCCTTTCCTTTGACAAAGTGCATCACTATTTCTTAAACTGGCTTCTCTAGAGATACAGCCTAAGGAATTCAAAGCTCTCTATAAGAATTTTGTTTCTACTTTCATTTTCTATGATAACCTTTAAAAAATTAATCTAACTTTATTCTGTAGCTCACGATGGTCACTGATCACTGAATACTGCCATTAGACTTCAACAGCAGTGTTATAATTGGGTGTTGGTCATACTGACACCAAGTGATTACCCGGAACTACGAGTGCTTAATTTTTTAAGTGCTTAACTTTTAATAAAAAGTCTCTCAAGCTGGAAACAAGCAGATGTATTCTTGGGAGCCTTTAAACTTTCAAGTTTGAGAAACGCTGAACAATAAATTTCTTCCTGAAGGGGAACAGTACCTACGCAGTCCAAGTGCCGACATGACAGCAAGCAGTCCCAGTGAGGAGCCGGTGTCCTGGGCGCTCCGCCGTCCAGCACAGAGCAGCGAAGGACAGCCTGGCCGGGAGGGGCGGAGGCACACCTACGAAGTCAAGTGACATCGAGGATCCGTGCGCCAGGGCTGTTGAGGCTCACTGTTGCTGTGGGTGTTCTTTATGTCTAACTTTAAAATCCTACAAATTATTAAATCAGTGACTGCAAGGCCAGGGCCTACTTTTATTTCTAGCTCCTCGGAATCCAGCTGCTGGGCTGCTGGGAGATGGTCACTAAATGCTTAGCAAGAGAATAATTACGCATTAAGCCACAAAGGTGGTTCCTCAAGGAACTTTCAGGCTAATAAGAAAATGCCCATATCATAAACGATTATTTGCTTGATCAAAAAAATAGTCTGCATTCTTAGGTGCTACCACTAGAAAGAAAAGCAAGGAGCTTATTACCCTACGAGTCAGGATAATGTTACCCCTGGAGGGAGGTTGGTGTGGCCACAGGAGCGGGAAACATGGAGGCTTCCTGCAATGGCTGGGGATGTTTTCACTGCTTAACCTAGCTGACACTGACAGTGACAGTGCGTGCTTATTTAAACCCTCTTCTACTGTTGGTGGGAATGCAAGTTGGTGCAGCCACTTTGGAAAACAGTGTGGAGATTCCTCAAGAAATTAAAAATAGAGTTACCCTATGACCCTGCAATTGCACTACTGGGTATCTACCCCAAAGATGCAGATGCAGTACAAAGAAGGGACACATGTACCCCAATGTTCATAGCAGCAATGGCCACAATCGCCAAACTGTG
>CM052885.1:20495951-20563758 GCA_028534135.1 Potos flavus
GGGAATTTTGTATCATTATCCAAGGGAAAGATTCACCTGTAGTTTTCCTTTCTCGTAATGGTCCTTAATAGGTCTGGGTGTGGTACTCAACATCTGAACCTGTATTTCCTGTTCTGTAAAATGGAGACAATCTACCATAATGTTTAGGGTTGCTATGAGGATTAAATGATAAAATATATGTGAAATCACTTAGCCCGTTTCCTGGCACAAAGTATGCATTCAACCAACACTTACTGAATGACTGGAATGGACTCTGGCTCTAATCAGTTTAAACTTGAGAATAAAATGAATATAAAACAATCCCAAGAATGAATCAATGAAAATAACAGCAGCTTCATTTCTAAAATCAGTAAGCAGGATTTGACACACAACGATCTAATTTTTAGAGCCTCAGCTGATGTTCAGACTCTTACTTAAGATCTAAAGCCCAAAAAAAAAAAAAAAAAAAAAAGATCTAAAGTCCAGTGAAAGCAAATTCCAGACAAAGAAGAATAGGAGAGAGTGGCTAAGAGCCCCACCATACCCACCCTTTCACTCCCCAGCAACAATTTCCAACCCCACCATCTCTGTAAAAAGTGGACTGGTGAAAACCCATCTGATTGGCACTTGGGAGACTGTCCTTCATGCCTGAAATGACCTTTCACAATTACCTATCCCTTCTGGGCCACAGCTGCTTCATGTGTCAAAAAAACAATAATCCCCACCCAGACTATTCAATAGGGTTTTATAGGAATGAAACGGAAGGGCTTTTAAAAAGTTAAAGCCAAGGCCTGGGTGGCTCAGTTGGTTAAGCATCCAATTCTTGACATTGGCGCAGGTCATGATCTCAGGGTTGTGGGATCGAGCCCCGTGTCAGGCCCCATGCTCAGGAGAGAATCTGTTTGAGATTGTCTCTCTCTCTCTCTCTCCCTCTGCCCCTCTTCCTGCTTGCTTGCACATGCATGTGCTCTCCCTCCCTCCCTCTCTCTCTAATGAATAAATAAGTAAATAAAAAGTTAAAACCTGCTACATGCAGGGGCGCCTGGTTGGCTCAGTCAGTTAGGCATCTGCCCTCAGCTCAGGGCATGATCCCAGGGTCCCAGGATCAAGTCCTGCATAGGCTCCCTGCCTCTTCCTCTCCCTCTGCCTGACTCTCTGCCTACTTGTGCTCTCTATAAATCTCAGTCAAATACATAAATAAAATCTTTAAAAAAATTTTTTAATCCAGCTACATGCAAATATGAGGCATTATTACTATATTATTATTTCCAATAATATGCTAAGTGTTTTCTATTGACTATATCAATTAATACTAAAGTAAGTCTATGAGTTAGGATCAGAATAGCATAGAATAAATCGGCAAATTGCCCAAGGTCCTATAGCTCGTATGTGCTGCTGCCTGGATTTGAATTAAGACAGTCTCGGGCCTGAGCCTGTGCTCTTAACTTCTATACCATATCAACTAAGGAAAATGCCAGTCTTCAACCCAAAACAAAAACTTCCCATGTTTCATGTTGTGATAAGATTGAAAATTTGGTAGGTGTACCTGGGTGGCTCAGTCGGTTGGGCGTCGGACTCTTGATTTTGGCTCGGGTCACGATCTCAGGGTCATGGGATCGAGCCCCACATCAGCCTCTGTGCTCAGTGCGAAGTCTGCTCAGGATTCTCTCTCTCTCCCCCCCATTCCCCCCCAACCCCCATTTATGCACACACCTGTGTGCTCACTCACTCTCTCTCAATAAATAAATATTGAAAATAAGAAGAAATAAAAAAGATTGATAATAGGATATTAAGACTCAACATCATTTAACACAAGAACATCTATTAAAAAGGAAAAATAAAAGTGCTTCCTTTTATAACTATCCCTTTTCCCTTTTGAGAATGATTTCTTTTCCATTGGAAAATAAAATAAAATAACAGCACTGTCATAGGAAATGTTTCATCTCATAAAGCTCCAGCTAATCAAAAGTTTCCTTGGCCAATTGCCCCAGCTGTGCAACTGGAAGACATTAAGACTTTGGGGAACCCACAGTTCTCCTGTTAATGTAATATTAAATTGTTCTAACATTTCATTGACTTAAAGATTGCTCTCCAACCTGCGGTAGCTTCCTCCTCTGGATGTTCTTTGCCAGGTCTCTCTCGTCTCATTGTAAGGTCTGCAAATAGCCACGAGCCTTCTCGAACACATCATCTCTAAACCTGCCCGATGTTGGCCACTCAGCCCAAGGGCTCACCTTAGAGCCAGATGCTGTAACAGGCAGAGCGCCAGCCCTGTGCCTGAGTAAGTCAGCCAGGCTCCCTGGGCCTCCCATTCCTCACCGGTTCCATGGGATTCACCGTATCAGCTCCAGCTGCTTCCACGGCTGGTGTGCGGACACAATGAGACAAGGTTTGGAAAAGTACTGTGACGACTGCAGGACACTGTTTAGAGTCTACAACATCATTTGTGACCAGCCCAGTTGAGTCACGTTGTCCAAAGAGCCCACTGTCTGAGACTCGATAGTCTTGCTCTCTCACACAAAAATCTAAGAGTAATTTCTTCTCTCATTTTTTTTATTTTTGCCACAGTTCAGGCTCTCTTGCCCTCTTGACTTTCCCTCAGTTAAAATCTTTTTTAACTCTTTGCTAACCAACAAAGAAGCTGCCCCTCCCCTCTTCTCAGTCAGACACTTTCACTACTAGAACCAGAGATCCAGACGTTCGAATATGCCTTCCCATTCCCCCTTTGTGCACCCTCCCCGATGATTCTCACTCTTATGCTTCCCTTCTGCCACGACAGGTAGACTTACCCATGACCGAGGCATAAAATGGGGCATTTGTTTCCCACACCCGGTTTTCTTGACCCTCGCCCCTGCCTCCACATGAAGTTCTAGACCTCTCTCTGTTCCACCTTAATCATTCAGGAAACAGTCACCAGATGTCACCCATGTGCCTGGCCCCACGCTAGGAACAGAGGATACAAAGTCAAACAGAACACAAACTCCTCAGGAACTTATGAGTCTAGTGGGAGAGACCGATTACTAACTCAACAATAAATGGATACAGTCTGATATCACCAATGATAAACACGATGCCAGGAGAACACCTAAGCCAGTCTGGGGCTGGTAGCTAGGGAGAGCACTGCAGAGGAGGAGTCCTATGGGATGGCTCTTAAAGAGTGAGTTGGAGTCAGCTAGATGAAGGAGAAGGAAAAGGGCCTCCCAGGTCAAGGGAACAGAGGTATGAGTGAGCATGGCCCTTCAAGCAAATCCCAAGGAATGGCCAACATTGGCTGCATTTGAGGAAGTTCTGAAAAATACAATATAGACATAGGCAGAAATAAACCAAATCCTGAAGGTGGCATTTGCTAAGCTCAGAAGCCATGGGGAACACTGAAGTCAGGGAGTGGTGGGGTAAGATTTGTGTTTTAGAAGTTCACATTGGTGATTGTGAGAAGGGTAGACGGGAGAGGTCCTGGTGGAAGGCACAAAGACCAGTTAGAGGAGCAAGTAGTAAATGGAGCCTTAGTGACGTCACCGACCTTGAGAATGAAGAGAAGGGCAGGCTCAGGGATAGAGAAGAGAAAGAAGCTCTAGGACTCCCTGACTAATTGCACACGACAGGGCATAGCAGGGAGTGGAAGGCTAGAAGAAGGGGCCTCGGGAAGATGACACCCCGGTTTCTGACTTTGATATTCGGATGAATGAGTAGAGGCATCATCACAAGGGAACCTTAGAGAAAGAGATGTGCTTGTTTTTTGCACATGCCAAAAACGATGATGATTAAGGGAAAGAAGTCAAACACAAAAGACTATGCCATCTGATTCTATTTTCATGAACTTCTCAAGAAGGCAAAACAACATAGCGACAGAAAGCAGATCAGTGGCTGCCGGGGCCTAAGGGTCAGGGCAGGGGGCCAACTAAAAAGGACCGTAAGAAAACTCTTCAGGGTGAGCAAATACCGAGAACCAAGGCTAAGATAGGAAAAGGAAATGTTACAAAATGGAAGCAGTACATTTTTCTAAGGCCTCTATCTTCACTGAGGTGGTGGTGACTGAAATTCATGAAACTGTACCCCCAAAATGAATGAATTTTATTGTGTATAAATACCTCAACAGAGCTACTTTTTATTTATTTATTTATTTATTTATTTATTTATTTATTTTACATAAAGCTATTTTTTAAATCAATGTCCTTGGGGACAGCCAGGTGGAGACGACAGTGAGCAGAGGTCTAGATATACAACATGGCTTTGAAACTGTGGGGGAGGGGTTGGTATAAAGTAGGACAAAGGCCGAGGACAGCGCATCCCGGGGACCGTGAGAGCACAGCCACAGAGAAGGCTGTGACAGCAAGACAGCTTGGAAGAAACAGCTAGAGACCCAGAAGGTCCAGCAGGAGAAACATGAACACGAGTTGAGGGAGAGTTTTTACAAGAGTAGAGCAGTCCACAGAGTAGCACCCCCAGAAAGCTCCAGAATCCCAGGAGCTAAACTAGAGAGCATCGCTGGCTTGGTCAGAGATTGCCCTCCCTTGTCCTGCTACTGGAATAACTAGGTCACCCTGAAGCAGCAGTTTTTATTTATTTTTTTAACAGCAAAGTTGTTGAGGCAGATGGCAGAGTACTTTCTGTGACCAATCCCAAATGTGCTGATTTGCAAAATTTTTCTGATTTGGGTCCTAAAATCCAATTTACAAACACTTTGGCCGTGGGTATACCTTTCTGGTCACATGTCTGTTAGGTGAACATTAAAATGAATTAGAATGGCACGAGCACCCTCTGCCCTAGAGCAAAGGCCCAAATGGGTGCCCGGTGATAGCGCCGAGGGCTGCTGCCACGGACTGAAAACCTGCAAGGGTCATAGACCAGAAAGACACGGAACATACGAGACCTGCCACGCTCAACACCCAGACCCAAGGCTGCCGGGAAGAAGAGAATTTAGAGGCAGGGGATTACACATATTTTAAGGCCAAGAGTGACACCCAGTGTTCACAGAGATCACTCCAGCCTCCCCAAAACCTCCCTTTTCATTCAGGGCACAGAAGACAGGCTGGGTCCCAGGCATGACCCAGGCGGAGCTGCCCTCCTCTGGCTTCCCCAGTCAGGAGGGCAAGCCGGGCTGAGGGGTGGCGGGAGTTAGGTGACAGTGGGTGAGTTAGCTAGACCGTAAGAAGCAGAGTGACCTGCAATTCCATCTCGTGAAGACAGCTGCAAAAAGACAGCCTGACCGTCTCTAAAGCACTGTGGCATGCATTGCCTATCCTGAACCTCGCTGCGACCTCAGTGGGCAGGCAGAGCAAGGTGTCAGCCCCCCTTTATGGAAAGAAGACGAAGCTGCAGGGAAGTTAATAGGTATATCTACAAACCTAAATCTCGTGTCCTAAGTGCTCATTCCTTAACACCAGGCCATCAGGACTTAGCCAGGGAGATGCCAGAGCTGCAGGAGGGGGTATCTGGAGTCCCACACCTGAAGCCCCAAACCCTAAATAGGACACAGCCTCTGAGCAATCCCAAGGTCATTCAGTACCAGACTTCTGAAGCACTCCCATGTGCCAGGCACTATCTGTCTGAGAATGAAAGACAGTCTTTTCTTTTCCTGAAGAGGTCTGTAATCTATCCAGCAAGGCAGACGAGCAGGACAAGATGGGATGGGACAGGACCGGGACGGGCTGGCCCAAGTACTGCAGGGGTCCAGCTTTCCCTTTTCCCTTCCCAGAGGAGGATGAAGTACTGCAGAGTCGCTTCTGCTCCAGACACAAAGCACCAGCCCTCAGCCATGGCAGCTCAGCAAGCCCTCTCACCTGTGCCCCAGACCCCCTCTGCACACCACCCTACTTGCCAAAAACAATAGAAAGTGGAGAAGAAAATCCACCCTCAGTGAACCTAGGAAACAGCCAAAAACCCAAAGCCCAGTGGATGGAGAGTAACAGCAGTTTGGGCCAAGTCAAAGGCAGAGAATGACCTTGGGAAGTGCACAGTTCTAGAGAAGTCTGCACACACCATGGAAGGCCAATCCAGCAACCATTAGGTGGAGCAAGATCGGGGCCTCTTGGAACTGGACTGGCACCGCCAAGGGACAAGGGGAACAGGAAGCCGAGCGAGAAATTGGTGAGGCCAGGTACCAGACAGCTCTGCCGCTTCTGACTGAAGACAGCTGAAAAGAAAGAAATGCTAAACGCTATCCAAAAACCCCATGACAATGCAGGATTTTCTGATGAGTAAGCAGACTTGCTGCTCACTCCCAAAATAGAGGAGGATGGAGAATGGAAAACATGAAGCCAAGATATATTCTCTGCAGAAGGCAGAGCAGAGTCTGTGAAAAAGTATCTCGAAGACCTGTATTTTAGGCAAAAAGGTGACCAGAGATTGCTGGGGTGGGCAGTGGGAGGGAGGAACTCGTGCTATAAATATCTGAAAGAACGGGCAAGAGATAAAAACATCTTTTCGATGCATAGCTAAGCTCACGGCAAAGTAAGGGAAATTCACAAGGTCTCAAAATGAAGTGGGAACAGAAAGGAGACTGAGGAGAGAGCCTTGGGCTATTGTGGAATTCTCTGCCCAGAACCTAGAAGCCCTAGGCCATTTTAACGGCCCCAGGGAAGATCCAAGACCAGATGCTGAGAGACCCCAGGTGGAGGCTAGAAGTGGAACCTCTATGTGCATCCAGGAACTCCGAAGAGCTACACCCTTGGAGGGGGCGGGCTAGGGGAAACGTCCACCTGGGGGCTGAGAGGGAAATCTGTCTCAGGCCACAGGTCTGGGATGGAAAGAAAAAAAAAAAGGCCCACTGAGAATTTAGACGTACAAGCTTTCCCTCCTGTAGGAGGGGTTTGAAAATACACTATCTATATGCAGGGGACTCCAAAGGGAAAATTAACTTCAAGTGCTTCGCTGTCAAAATCACCTCGGGTACCCAGCAGATGCAAAGGCAAAATCGCTCGAACCCCTCAGGAGTCCCACAGTCAGCGAAATATGATCAAATCAAAAAATTACCAAAAACTTAAGAAACAAACTACCTGGAAAGGATCAACAACAACAACGCAAAGATTTCGAACCCAAATGACTCACGTATTAAAATGATCAGATACAAAATATAAAATAAGTAAAAACAGAAGAAGACACGCATCAATAAAAACATTTGTCCAAGGATGTTCATAGCAGCTTTCTCTTTTTTTATTACTTATAATGGCCAACATCTGGAAACAGCACAAATGTTCATCCATAAGAATAGATAAACCAATTGTGGTATAACTCACTCAAGGAAATATTACTCAACAATAAGAAAACAAATTAAAGAATGAATCACAACATGGATGAATCTCAGAAAAGTTAGGCCGAGAAAAAGAAAGCAAATTCAGAAGCCACACATACAACCTGTATGATTCTATTTATATAAAGTTCAAAAACAGATAAAACTAGTCTATGGGTGAGAAATATCAGAACAGCTGGGGGAGAAGGAAGAGAACCGACTGGAAAGATACATGGGGGAGCTTTCTGAATTTATGGAAATAGCCACATGCTGATCAGGATAATGGTTTCACAGGATATACAATTATCAAGATTCATCAAACTGCACTGTTACGATCTGTGCATTTTATTCTGTATTAGTTACATCTTGATAGAATATGCACACACATATTTAAATGGTAATCATGTTCCACCCCTTAAAAGTGATCAAGGATATCTGAAAAAAATTTCAGAAAGAAATTCTAGAAATAAAAATATATAGTCACTGGGGGCGCCTGCATAGCTCAGTGGGTTAAAGCCTCTGCCTTCGGCTCAGGTCATGACCTCAGGGTCCTGGAATCCAGCCCCGCATCGGGCTCTCTCCTCAGCGGGGAGTCTGCTTCCCCCTCTCTCTCTGCCTACTTGTGATATCTCTCTCTCTGTCAAATAAAGAAATAAAATCTTAAAAAAAAATATATATATATATATATAAATCTTAAAATATATATATCTACACACACACACATAATCACTGAATTCAAAAACTGAACAGGTTCTACTTCAAGCTAAGGCTTCTATCAGACGAAGTAATCTCTCAAGAATGTTTAAAGAAGTAGGAGAACATAGATGTTATTTTAAAAAGACGCTTTTAAACACCTGGGTGGCTCAGTCGGTAAGCGTCTGCCTTCAGCTCAGGTCGTGATCTCAAGGTCCTGGGATCGAGTCCCGCATGGGGCTCCCTGCTCAGTGGGGAGACTGCTTCTCCCTCTCCCTCTGCCACTGTGCTCTCTCACTTGCTCACTCACGTTCTCTCTCAAATGAATAAAATCTTTAAAATAAAAAAATAAACACTGGACAGCTAACAAAACAGTGAGAACTTGAACCCAAGACCTCAAAGAGAAAAGACATGAAAGAGAGTCAGATATTTGGCTGTGCTTTTTCCTCTTACAGTTTTTGCTGAAAGTGACCAAATGAGAATGTAGGAGGTTGTGAAGAATATGGCAACAAAAAAGTTGCGAAGCTAAGCCAAACTCTTGGCGGTCTTGAGAGCTGGGGAGATAAACAGTGGAGTTCAGAACCCTGTACCGTATCCCCAGGCTTTTAGGTGGGAGCCTAGCAGAGTTACACCCTAGTAGTAAGAGCGATAGCCCCCACCAAGACCAAAAACAGCATTAAATCAAGTGAATTTCAAAACGAATTAAATCGGGGCGCCTGGGTGGCTCAGTCAGTTGAGTAGCTGCCTTCGGCTCTGGTCATGATCCCAGGGACCTGGGATCGAGCCCGAGGTCGGGTTCCCGGATCAGCGGGGAGCTGGTTTCTCCCTCTTTCCTGCTATCTTGCTACTCCCTCTTCCTTCCTCCTTCTCTCTCAATTAAATAAATAAATAAAAATCTTTTTTTTTAAAAATGAATTACATGGTCACCTAGCACAACTGCCTAACTGAAGCAAAAGTTAGTCATCTTTGGAGGAAGAGATCATCCACAGCCTCAAATTCAATGTCTCTTATTCAATGAAAAACCAGGCAAGGGCTCCACAGGGAACGGAAAACCAAGGAAGCAGGGCTGCCCTCACTGTCCCGCCAGCAGCCTCGCCTTACTCGAGAAGGTTACAGCGGCCTGGGAGATGCACTACCGCGAAGGGAAAGGTTAGCGAAACAGCCACATGTCTTTGCTAGGGAAGCAGCTGACCTCAGCGCGGTTTTGGGGCTCCAGCAGAACAAGCCTCATCACACACCCCCAGGGACACGAGCATCAGCCATCTGGGCCCCTGCCTCAGGGGTCTGGATCTCAGGCCCAGGAGGCCCTTCCCCTGAGCTCACCGACTCCAGCACCAGATGAGCGATAAGTACCTGCTCCCCAAAGGTCTACACCGCAGTTTCGTGAGGGCCCCCCCTCCCAGCTTGCAGGTTTTAGTAGCCCCTTGCCTTTGCTCCCCGAGCCTTAAGGATGGTATCTGCACTAACTCTTTAACACTGGAGATGCCTCTTTTTGGTTTGTTTTCAGAAACCTGGTCAACAAATTTATACCTGGTTGACAATTCTTCATAATAAATTTTCTCTGCTAAAATAACTGGTGTATCTCCCCAATCAGTCAGGTCTTCTTTGATTCCTCCCTTCACTGTTTTATAGTTTATAGCAGACAAATCTTATACACAGATTTAATAGCTATAGATCTCATGACTTCATTTTCTAAGTGCTATCTTAAATGGCACTTTAAAAATGAGTTAAAGGATTGAAGGACTCATTCTAGGTAAGATGTCAAGTGTCCCCAGATTCATCTATAGATTCAGTACAATCCAAATCAAAATCCTCGTAGCCTTTTTCCCAGAAATTGATAAGCTGATTCTAAAATTTATACAGAAAAACAACAGGGATCAAATTAACCAAAACAATTTTTAAAAGGAGGAACAAAGTTGGAGGATGCACACTACCTGATTTCAAAACATGATAATAAAGCTAAAGTAATCAAGACAGTTTGATACTAGTGAAAGGACATACAGACGAGTGGAACACAATAAAGAGATCTAATAGAGCCTCACTTATGTGATCAGTTGATTTTCAACGAAGATGACAAGGCAAACCAACGGAGAAAAAAACAGCTTTTCAACAAGTGGTGCTAGACAACCAGACATCCATATACAAAACAAACATACCCCAAAAAATCTGATCCATATCACATACCATAAACATTTTCAGATAATACTAGCAGTTTTTATCATTGACTATCTTCATTAAAGAACTTTAGGAAGAAAAAAACTATGTGTTGCAAAAAGGAAAATGAGAAAAATTGATAAACGTGTGGGTAAATTTACACATTATCTGTATAAAAAAACAGTAATAATATCTCACTTTTAGGGTTTTGAAATGATTTAAAATACTACGGAAGTCATCTAAGAAAGGACAACTGGAGTTTAGATAAAATATCTCTTCTTTTCAGAAGAATTATAAAAGTGCTTGATGATTTGAGGTTTTAAGTCAAACATGTATATTAAAATATGAAGAGCAACTGTTAAAAATTTAAACCATTAAAATTTTTTGAAAACAAAGCATACAACTTTCAAAACACTATAGACAAATGGAATTAAACAAAATGTAAATGAATCATAAGATTGCTAAGAAAGGAGAGGGAAAAGTATTGAAAACGTGGGCAAATAGAAAGCTAAAAAATGATACATAAACACATAGGAGTGGGGAGCCTGGGTGGCTCAGTGGGTTAAAGCCTCTGCCTTCAGCTCGGGTCGTGATCTCACGGTCCTGGGATCGAGCCCCGCATCGGGCTCTCTGCTCTGCAGGGAGCCTGCTTTCCCTTCTCTCTCTGCCTGCCTGCCTGCCTGCTTGTGATCTTTCTCTCTTTGTCAAATAAATAAAATCTTAAAAAAAAAAAAAAAAAATAGGAGTGATCATAAAGAAGAAAACTTAATGACACTCAGCAGTTAAAGAGATCATTGTTTTAGATGGCAATCAAAATCCAACTCTATGCTACTTATAAAAGACACCTAAAATAGGACACAGACTACTGGAGAGTAAAAGACTGAGAAACCACCATGACTGAGGCATACCATGTATACATTAACTGACAGAATGGACAGATGACTTTAAGTAACATCAGACAAAACACAATTCAATGGAAAACATTATTACAGATAAAGAAGGTCACTAGTAATAAAAAAATTTTGATTCTCAGGAAGATATAACAAATGTACACTTGTAACAAACAACCCACCTTCAAAATATATCAAGCAACAATTGACAGGATTAATAAATTCAACATCATAGTAAAATCTTTTAATGCACCGTTCTCAGTTATTGAAAAGATCAAACAGTCAAGTATTAGTGAAGCTATAGATGTGAACGGTGCATTCATAAGCTAGATCTCATGGACAGTGATAGGACTCTTCTCCCAATAATTAGAAACTATGCATTCCTCTCAATTCCATGTTGAACTAATACAAAAATAGACTAGGTATGAGGGAGGCCATAAAGCAAGTTTCTGAAAAGTTCAAGGAATATATGTGAAACAGTTCACATTTTCTGATCACAATGGAATTAGTTCAAAAAGACCAAAAGCAAACACAAACACTTTAAAAATGCACATTACCAAAGAGAGCAGCTGATATCCCCAGTGGAGCTTGAGCTCAGAGGCAAAAATAACTAGACTCCTGAGAGTTAGAACCACCTCAGAAAAAAGTCAACAAACTGAAGAAACACATACCCATCTGAAAAAGAAATATTAAAACAGAGGAACTAGGGTGTTTTTTTTTTTTAAGTAAGTATGGAAGTATAATTAGATGCTAGTCATGCAAAACAAAAATTTGAAATGATTTTAAAAAACAAAAAGAAATATTAGATTTGATGATTATAATAGTTGAAATAAAAATCACAATAGTTAGAATATATAGGAGGATGGATTCAACTGAAAACATAAATTGGTTAGTCCGAAAATTAGATTGAGGAACCGTCCCAAAATCAAGCACAAAAAAATTAAGGAGCTAAAGATCTAAATTTTAAAAAACCTATCTACTAAATAAATAATTGTAGGCCAACATCTGAAAAATAGGGTCCGCAGAAGAAGACAAGGAAAGATTTGAAGAAATGATGGAGATAAATTTCCTATAATGAAAGAAAAGGAATAAGTCTGAAAGGGTTCAAGGAGCACCAAACATTACGGCGAAGTATAGGAATATCAAAATGGGGAGAATAAATTAACGTTTGCCATTAACAAAAGAGATTTTAACATACCCCTCTCAGAAGCTGACAAATCAAGCAGACAGAAATGAGCGAAGATATGGAAGATAGAACAATACCGTCAATAAGTATGAGCGATCATTGGAATGACTCTGTGCCCCCACTGGCCCCAGATAGTACTCGTTAATGCCTGTTGTGCCCTGGCTAATTATTCTAGTGGCCCCTTTCACTCTCAAGCGTGTCATAGCTTGGACAAAAAATTCTCTGGCCCTGCTGGCTACTGGATGCATTTGGAACTCTACACTCAACAGCAGAGAATATAGTTTTATTAGCAGATACGTAACCTTTACAAAAGTAGACCTCGTACTGGGCTATAAAAGAAAGCCAAAATAAATCCATTCATTTAGCCATTCTTTGATTCAGCAAACATTTCTGAGCACCTGCCATACCACTTGGCATCTTTCAAGCCTCAGGAATGCGGTCAAGGTGCTACACAGCACTAGTTCCATGGCAACCGTTCACACTGTGCCCTTGCAGTGGTCTAGCCAGGATGCCACATCGGACCGCACAGGGCTTGGAAGCCTAGCCTAACAGCTACAGCTTTCCGGTACACAGCCTGTCGTTGTGGCAACCGTCTCCAGTACAAGAGTGAACAAAACATTTAATCCTCTTGCCCTCCTGGAGCTTATTTTCTAATAGAGACAGAAGATGAACAAAATAGGGGGGCCTGGATGGCTCAGCTGGTTAATGATCCCAGGGTCCTGGGATCCAGCCTAGCATCGGGCTCCCTGTTCGGCGGGGAGCCTACTTCTCCCTCTCTCTGCTTATGTTCTCTCTCTCTCTCTCAAATAAATCAATAAAATCTTTTTTTTTTTTTAATGAAAGAAACGAAGGAGAACTGCAGAACAGACATGAAGAGGCAGGACAGAATGCCAGAGTTGGCCAAATTTAGGAGCCTGAGATTTAAACTGAAAGTAACAGGAAGGATGACTCAGTGTAAGGGGACAGCCAGGGGAGGGTCAACGTGGTGGTGGGTGCCAATGGAAGTTTCCCTCTGATTTCTTCAGTTGTCCACAGAATAAGAGGTGAGATCTTTGAGTGTAAGAAAGCGGCGTTGCAGGTCATAGTAGGGAATGAAAAATAACAGAAAATGTCATCCAGGGGAGGGAAAAGGGATAGCCACCAGCCCAGGCCTGGCCCAGGCCCAAGCCCCAGGTCCAGACCACAGCCTGCAGGCCTCAGGTCCCAGGCCCCAGCCCCTAGGCCTCAGCCCTCAGGCCCCAGGTCCCAGGCCCCACCCCCTAGCCCCAAGCCCGCAGGCCCCAGGTCCCAAGTCCCAGGTTTCAGCCCTTAGGCCCCAGGCCTCAGGCCTCAACCTCCAGGCCCCAGGTCCCAGGCCTCAACCCGCAGTCCCCAGGTCCCCCAAGTCCCAGTCCCCAGCCTGCAGGCCCCAGGTCCCAGGTCCCACAGCCCCGAGGCCCCAGCCCACAGGCTCCAGGCCCCAGGCCTCAAGCCCCAGCCGCAGGCCCCCAGCGCAGCCCAGCCTGCAAAGCGGCAGCAATCTGCACGTGCTATGCCGCCCACTCACGGGGGATAGCTCACCCTTACAAGCAGAGGGTGGGGTGTGCGGGGTCACCAGGCCGCCGCAGCGCCTGCCCGGAAAAGCCACGCAGGCCACCTGCTCACCCCGGACGCACAGGGCTCTGGCCAAACTGAGCCAGAGGACGACGCCTGTGCCTTGCAAAGGCATCCTGCTCTCGCCCACTGGTGTGGGGAAACCCGAAGTCTCCAAGCCCCCAGTCCCCGAAACACACACGCACGTCGTCTGCCCAGAAGCCCAGGGCTCCCGACTCACCTTGCCTCCACGCGGCTGCGGGCCCCTCGGCCGTCGCGGGGTCACGGCGGCGTGTCCCCCTCGGCCTCGGCGTCTTCAGGCCCGCTCCCCACCAGGGAGCCGCGCACCCACAGGCCGGGGCGCAGAGAACAGGGCGCGGCCGGGGAAGCGCGGGGGACCCGCCAGGCGGTGGGCGCGCTCTCCCGCCCCGGGACGCCCCGGGCCCCCATCCTGCCGGCCGGTACGTACGTAAGGCGCGCAGGGCGGCCGCTGGCCAGGCCCCAAACACGCAGCCGTGAACGGAGGCCGGCGTGGGCCGTGAACCTGGCTGCGGAAATACCCCCTGACACCGAGGGAACCGGTCTCGTGGGGCAACGGGGAGACGAAGGAAGAGAAAACCTCCAGATTTCAATGAGATACGGAGGAGTCTGCATCTACGACACAGCAGTGAGAAGCGGGGGACGTTTCTGTGTTTGGACTCAGCCTGGCGAAGGAGCGGGTGAGTGTGCCCTGCGCGCCTGGGACGCGGCAGCCCCCGCCCCGCGCGCTCTCAACCCTCAGTGCGCTGTGAAATGGGTACAGTAGCAATGGCGGGATTGCAAGGCCCCAGATGTCCGTGCGCTTCTCACAGGGGCCTTGTTCCTACCATTTCGTTTTGAAACGGTTTCCAGGGGCTTTTGGAAAAATCATATGACGTTTTCTTTCCAATGTGCCAGATTGGAATTGTAAACAAAGAAAACAAACAGGGATCCCAGATCTAGCCATTAATGGATATTTTGGTATTTCTGAGCAGTAAGTCAAAGTTTCAAGATCTATTAGCTCCTTGCGCAGATGCAAAAAAAAAAAAAGATAGTGGGTCAACATGAAGCAGGCTTTATACTGGTTACACAGATTTTTTTTTAATTTGACTTATTAGTCTTTATGTTTTAAAAAAATTTTAAGAGCTTAGTGGAGGTATAATTGATATGTAAACAACTGCACATATTTAAAGTGTACAACTTCAGGGGCGCCTGGGTGGCTCAGTTGGTTAAGCGGCTGCGTTTGGCTCAGGTCATGGTCTCAGGGTCTTGGGATGCAGTCCCACGAGGGGCTCCCTGCTCAGTGGGGAGCCTGCTTCTCCCTCTCCTCCCCGTTCCTGCTCTCTCTCACTCGCTATCTCTGTCGCTATCTCTGTCTCTCTGTCAAATAAATAAAATCTTTTAAAAAAGGGGGTAAATTTTATAAGTTTTTTATGTACTAAGACCATTTATTTCTGTTTCAAGATGTTAAAATTAGGAAAAGATTTCACTTTTTTCTTTTTTTTAATTCTTTATTTAAATTCAATTTAGTTAACATATAATGTATCATTAGTTTCAGGGGTAGAATTTAGTGATTCTCCAGTTGCATATAACACCCAGTGCCCACTACATCAAGTGCCCTTCTTAATGCCCATCCCCCAATTATCCCTTCCCTTCCCCCATCTCCCCTCTAGCAACCCTCAGTCTGTTTCCTAGAGTTTAGCATCTCTTATGTTTTGTCTCCCTCTCCGATTTCCTCTTACTTTATTTTTCCTTTCCTTCCCCTATGTTTGTCTGTTTCTTAAATTCCACATACAAGTGAAAACATATGGTATTTGTCTTTCTCTGCGTGGCTTATTTCCCCTAGCGTAATACCCTCTAGATCCACCCACGCCATTGCAAATGGCAAGCTTTCGTTCTTTTTGATGGCTGAGTAATATTTCTACATGTGTGTATACACATTATATACACACATACATACCACATCTTCTGTATCCATTCATCTGTCAATGGATATCTGGGCTCGTTCCATATTTTGGCTACTGTGGATATTGCTATAAACATAAGGGTGCATATGCCCCTTCTAATCACTATGTTTATACCCTTTGGGTAAATACCTACTAGTGCAACTGCTGGGTCTTGGAGTAATTCTATTTTTAAGTTTTTGAGGAACCTCCATACTGTTTTCCAGTGTGGCTACACCGGTTTGCATTCCCACTAACCGCTAAGATATGAGACTCGCATAAAACCATCCCTACAATCAAGATAGTGAATATATCCCGCCCTCCGAAGGGTTTCCTTGTGCCCTTTTGTAATACCTCCCTTCCGCCCTTTCTATCTTCTCCCTATCCTTCAGGCAGCCACTGATTTACATTCTGACACTGTAGATTCGTTTGCATTTTCTAGAATGTTATAGAAATAGAATCATACAGTGTTTACTCTTTACTGTCTGGCTTCTACCACTCTGCATGATTACCTTGAGGTTCATTCATGGTCTTGCATGTATTAATATTTCATTCCTCTTATCAATAAGTAAGTAGTATTTCATTTGTATGAGTGCACCACATTTTATTTTGTCTATTGATGGATACATTGGCTGTTTCCTGTTTGGGCTAATACAAATAAAGCTGCTATGAATACTCTTTAATGATAATAATAGAAAGTATGAACAAACTATTGCCTATAAAAGTGGGAGATGGACAGTGAGACATTATGAAAACATGATATGATTGCAGAACAGGAGCAAGAGTAAGGAATTTAGAGTGAGACCGATCAGCATGGTTTTATGTATTTTTCCAACTGTCTTCAGCTGCAGGAGTACAAGCATAGAGAAGACAGAGAATTACATTCAAGTTAGAGTTTTTCTCTGAGAATATACAAGGCAGAAGAGGGGCAAGATATCTGAGAGTGCGTGCAAGAGAGGATGTTGGTGGGCCATGAAGTTTGGAGAAGGTGCAAGAGCCCGCTAATGTTTGTGTTTGTGTTTGAGTGTGTATGTTAACATACAGGTAATTTTGTAATGATAATATCAGTAAATATAGTTGACAAATTATTCTCCTCTTATGGTTTCAAACCTTTTCTGTACTAAACTGCCAGCTTAAGAAACTCCCAGCTCACATTGAAAGAGAGAAAGGAGAAAGAGGCAACAGGTGGCTTATTTGCAGGAGTCTGGGGCACTTCGGAAAGGCTATTTGAACATAGTTGAAGGGAATAAAAATAGAATATACACGGTGAAGACATTCAAATATGGACCCATGTTCCAATTCAGCTGCACTAGCAGGCAAGTCACCAACATTGTTTTCCCACCTGGAAAATGGGATCATACTTGATGTGCCCGCATCACAGAGTCGTAATGATAAGTGTAAGCTGTGGGAGAGCAGAGGGTGTGTCTGTCTCATTCCTTATGTGAAACCCTGTTCACAGGGTTTCAAACCTAATTCTCTCACGTATCAACACACATCGATGGTTAAATGCTAACTCAAGCGATCGACGTGAAAGAACTTCTTTAAACTAGCAAATTTTAACCCACGTGTTAAAATCCTTTCCTTTTCTGACTAATATTCCCTCCCTTCCCCACAGTGTTATTGCCCCCACAATGACCCTGAAACAAGCCTGCCCTTCAATCTCAATGTTTCCCCCAGGCCTTCTCTGCCAGCATGATGGCCCACATGTAGAGTCAACCAGCCCACAGTCAAGGACAACAGTGGTTCCAACATCCCCCAGCACAGCTAAGATCTCCTAGACCACTGAAGTCACAAAAATCCCATTTCTCATCTACCAGTATGAAGCAGGTCTCCGGGAATATCTAACAGCCCTAATCTCCAAAAGACAAGTCTTTTGGACTTCAGACAAGTTTCCCTCCTGATCTTACCTTCTCTGGCATCTCCAGCTCAGCCCAGCTCCTCAGCCCAGGGCTCCCTTCCCACTCCTTCCTACTCCAGCCCGGGACTCGCATCTCATTAGACAACCCCACCCTGCCCTCCTTAGCAGATGCTGGAGGAAGAAATAGAACCTCGTGGGCAGCAACCCCATTATTAGCCCCTTCACCTTTACCTGTTGGTGGACTCTAAAATTGATGTATGTGGTAGCCCGAGAGTAAACCAGGATGAATCGAACAGAATACTACCCTTGTCCATTCATTCAATGCATGTAACAAAGTGGGGGTGATAGAGAGGCAGATGTTGAGTTAAAAACCTGACAAGCTTGCTTCAGCACCAATGAAGTCAGGATAATAGGGCCTTTTGCTCAGGGTCGTTGGAGGGCTAAAGGAAATCCTTTAAGTACCTAGTCTAGTCCTTGGCACTTTGTACTTCAGCAGATGTCAGCTCCCCTCCTTCTCTGACCCAGTGATCCGGTTGCAGCCACAATCCCTAGAACCACACAGAAGCCTTTCTCTTAATGCTCTTTTATCGCCTCATGAAGGAAATTAACATTTCCTGGGCATTTTCCCCTTACCTGACCCTTCTTACACTTACTCTGGATGACTGCCACACACACACCTTTTTACAGAGGCTCAGAGATGTCAGGTAGCTTTCTCAAGGTCACATAGCTCCTATGAGGCTTAGCTGAGATTCAGACCTAATTCTCTGGAACTCCAAAGTCTACTTTTTATGCTTCCCACAGCACTCCCCTTCAAAGAGATATGTGTGTATCAGAAGCACAAACTGGTTGAAATGATTATACAACTTCAAGGAAAGAAAGTCATCAGGCAGGACGGGCTGTCTATTCAGGGGACATCTTTATCACATACTTGAAAATCCTCTCTTCGAGTCTCCTTCTCTCATCTGACTTTCCCTCTCGCTCCACAAGGTGGCGATATTCCACAAAGTTAGGGGTAGGGCAGCTCTGCTTAGCTGGGATCTAAGGATCTCAATATCGCAACCTCATGGAAACACCTGCTAGGAAAGACACTCCCTGCTAAGTACCCTGAAACACTGGGCAGAACGCACATGAACATCACAACAGAAAAACCTCCTTCCACACCGCTCACCCCCAGAAAACAAACAGGTGCACTCTCTCTGGGGCGTGGCTGACACTCTTTCCACATTACAAGTCAAGTCGGAAAAAGAAGAAAATAAGAATGAAAAGGGGATAAGAAGGCAAGAGGAGAATGAAAAGACAAAAGAGAAGAGAAAGGGGCTCCTGGGTGGCTCAGTGGGTTAAAGCCTCTGCCTTCAGCTCAGGTTGTGATCTCAGGGTCCTGGGATCAAGCCCCGAATCGGGCTTTCTACTCAGCGGGGAGCCTGCTTCCCCCTCTCTCTCTGCCTGCCTCTCTGTCTACTTGTGATCTCTCTCTCTCTCTGTCAAATAATTAAATAAAATCTTTTAAAAAATTTTTTTAAAAAAGGAGAAGGGAAAATAAAAAGGAAGAGTGAGTGTTGGGCTTAATGGTAGAAAGCAAGAAGAAAAGAGAACAGAATGCTCTGAATTGGAAGACCCTATATTTCTAGCAACCCACATCAGGGTATGTAGGAAACCAGGATCAGAGAGAGGCAGTCACTTGGCTAGGGTCACACAGCAGTCAGGGCAGAGTCCTCATTTGGGCTGAACTACCTTTCAGCCACTGGGCATCACTGGCACACCAAATCCAAAAGTAATCCCCCAGGGTTCCAGGATCACCGGTTGCTTGAAAAACTGACCCTAAGGCTACCACTTACAGAAAAATGGAGTAGACATTCTTTTCCCTTTTTCCTGCTAAGGAAAAAATACTCAACATTAAAGTAAACTTAAGAGGACTCTAGAAATTAGAGAGAAGAAGGCAGACAGATTAGGGACCTCAGAACCCAAGAAAGTACACACTGGTGAGTTCTCCGAGTTTTCTTTTTTGCCTCCAGTCTGAGTGCAACCTAGAAATGCCAATAAACATAGACCCCCACCTTCCCAAAAAAGGCTCCAAGTAAAGACTGTCCCCAAGAAAGGCACAGCCTAGCAAACAGAAAACTTCTGGGCAAAAACCACTCAGCTCCCACCAAATATCCCAAAGAAGTTGCAGCTTCACCCCCACCTTCACCAGTAAAGGTCAAATGGAAAGCCTAGATTTTTACTTTTGCCAGACTGTAATAAGGCACCCTCAACTCCCTTCCTCCCCCCGCCCCCAACTGTTGCAGTGCCAGAGAAGGCCAATTGAGGAGCTGGGATTTTCATTCCCGTTGATCAATAGCAAGCACCCCCACCATGTGGAGGGGTCAGTGGAGACCACACGGGGTCCTCGACCTCTACTGCCACCAGGTGGTAGCAAAGTACACTTTTTTTTCCCTGTTGGGGGGCTATTGGAGGATCAGAGGAGGACCAGTGGAGAGTTGGGACTCACACCACCGCTCAGCAATAATGAGGCTCACCACCGAAACCCCCCACCCCAAGGTACCAGTGGAAGCCACATGGGGAGCCTAACTCCCACCACTGTCCAGCGATAACAAGGAGTCTCCCCCCCGCCAAGGTATCTACTGAGACCAACATCTAGATGACACAGCAGTCTAATAAGGACTTTAAAGCCACCATTGGAAAAACCCAGTTAGTGTTGGAGCTGAATTAGAACCTGCCTCTGAGGCCTTTGCCTCAATAAAGGAACAAACCCAAGAGCTTTAATACAGGGGGAAAAGCTGACTTACCAAAACAGCTGCTGCTCTATTCCTTTACTTTGTTTTTATAATAGAAGGAGGTTGAGAAGGAAGTAGTGCTTTTCATCCACAAGCTAATTTTACAAATATCTCTACAACCAAAATTGGCACCCAGAGTAATAAATGCCTTCATCTGAAGGACTTTGAATTGATTTGGAGTTAAAAAAATAAAATAGGCAACCTATGTAGAAATATTTCTCTTCTGGAAAAAAATGTAAAATACCATTGGCCTAATCCAATCTAAACGTTCTCCTGAATCATTTATCTGTGAACAGCTATGATTAAAACATTGTTTCCTGGGGCACCTGGGTGGCTCAGTCGGATAAGCGTCTGCCTTCAGCTCAGGTCATGACCTCAGGGTTCTGGGATCGAGCCCCGCATCGGGCTCTCTGCTCAGCAGGGAGCCTGCTTCTCCCTCTGCCTCTGCCTGCCTCTCTGCCTCTTTGTGATCTCTCTCCTCTCTGTCAAATAAATAAATAAAATCTTTAAAAAAAAAAAAAAAACATTGTTTCCTTAATCTGCTTCACTGCCCCAAGAGTAGTCCCTTTTCCCTAACAAAGGGAAAACAGTATCCAAAAGCCTCAAACTTAATACTTATTTTAATGTGGCTTTATTTCCTATAGATATACACTTATAGCTTAAGACAACTAAAAATACAAGTATATACAAACATTTTTAAAACACAATTTAAAAAAACATGATTGCCTGATTCTTATCTTATACAAGTAAAAATATGACAATTTAAGGGGCACCAAAGCCTAAATTACAGTACAGATTAGAAGACTGGGGCTTACCAGTTTTTCTGTCTCCTCGTCTATAAAATGCAGCTAAAAAGTCCCTCTAACTGTCATGAGAAAACTTCTAGGGATAATATATGTTCATCATCTTCACTGTGGTAATGGTTGTGTATGTGTATATGTATACCACACATATACCATAGAGAAAATACCATTATATATACGTATATATGTCAAAATATCAACTTGTACACTTTATTTATATTTTTTAAAAGATTATTTGAGACAGAGAGCGCAAGCTCGTGCATGAGTAGGGGGGAGGGGCAGAGGGAGAGGAAGAAACAGACTCCTCACCCAGCCAGGAGCCTGATGTGGGGCTCGATCCCAGGACCGTGGGATCATGACCTGAGCCAAATGGAGATGCTTAACCAACTGAGCCACCCAGGCGCCCCCAAATCGTACACTTTAAATTTGTACAGTCTATTGTCCATCAATTATACTTCAATAAAGCTAGTTTGTGCTTTATTAAACATTCTCTAAACATTGCTGCCGCTTGTGGAACACTGATCCAAGCAGAGAATGCTGGATGGCGGCGGGGGTGGGGTGGATGTTGGGAAAAATGCAGGATAAAACGTGCACAGATTAAAATGAGATTGAAAATGACTGATCGAGATTGGAGTTAAAATAAACCCAGAACCATTTTTATATGGGATTCAGGGCCCTGAAAAGCAAAGGGCCAGCCTCCCAAAGAATGGAACAGAAACGAGGTGGGACACAGCAGAGTCTTAGGAGAAGTCCTTCCACAGTCTCCCTCACCCATTCCAAGTGCTGTTGCTAGAATCCGCTTTCTCAGGGACCGTCTTCATGCCAGCACCTGCTCTCCCATTTCCTGTCATCTTCCACAATGGACAAATGCAATTCCCATCTCTTCTTCTCTCCGACTTTCTCCTCTACAGTCCTACCTACCAGGCCCACTGGCTGTTCTCCCAGCACTTCCTCAGCTCTCCGCAGGTTACATGCTTTCTTTTCCGCCCCCCCAAGTCTGCCCTTCCCATTTCCCCCCTAGAATCCGCACCCTGCCCATCCATTTAGACCCAGCTTAATTTTACATCCTCTGCAAAACCTTTCTTGGCTTCACCACTAGATGATAATTTATCGTTCCTTTCATTAAAGACCTATGTATAGAGACTATATTTCTGAACCCAAAATTGGGGCATGTGGATGTAGAGTTTTGTGCTGTTGCCAGATGTGAAAGAGTCTGGGAAACATGATTCAAACGCTCCAAAATTGGACTTTGTAGGATGTCTTACTATTGCATGGGGCGTGGGGACAAAATATTTGACATGGTGAGTAGGGTGTCCAGGATACGTGACTGTGTCTGTCATTTGGCTTTTGGCATGAGCTACCCACGGTACATTATTAAATTGTTTTATTCAAATCATTTTTCCAGAGTTAAGTTTTAATTACCCTGGGGACAGGAGCTGTGTCAATTTCTAGGTGTACTCCCAACACCTAGGCAGAGCCCGGCAAATTCTGTAGAGCCAATGAGTGGTTATGAATGAACAATTTCAAAGGCATCGTCTCTGTGGGAAAATAATTTTCACTCAGTGTCACCATCAGCCACCCTTCCTCATCCATTCCCTGGGGAGCAACGCCCCACACCGAAGTGATACAGTAGAGAGAAGTCAGGAGTTGACCTTTAGGATCTTGGGTCATTTGCATCATCTCCTAACCACTACTTTAGGAAGAGTAAGAAAAAAAAAATGAGACACCACTAGAATGTAGAATGAGTCTCTGAAACTTGAACACGCATAAGAATTCCCTGGAGAGCTTGTTAAAATGAGTCCAGGGTCCCACCCTCACAGATTCAGTAGGTTTGGGATGGTGCCTAGAAATTTGCATGTCTCACGATCTCCCACCTGAGACCGATGCTGCTAGCCGGTCTTTGCACCCCACCCTAAGTAGAAATGATGTACAGCACGTTCTGAAGGGAAAAGGCACTATGAAGACCTCTTCACGAAAGTGATGGTAGAAGCCTAAATCAAACTACCTTAAGCAAGAAAATGAATTTGTTGGAAGGAAACTGAAGTGGGGAGCTCCCAGCATGTGAGCAGTAAAGGAGCAGAAGCAGATGAAGATCTGAGCGCCTCAGGGATTGAATTCGGGAACTCAATCATCATTAGAACTCTGTCTCTTTTTTCACTTTTATCTCTGGTCGGCATTGTTCTCCCCTACTGCCAATAAATTTTCTTCCTACAGTGGACATGGCCCCTGGAAATTCTAAATTCTTATTACCAAGTTCCACGTTTCAATTATTTATTGCTGTATTATAAGCCATCCCAAACTTGGTGGCCTAATACAACAAAAATCGTTTATTTTACTGACAAATCTATAATAATCATACCATTATAAGCTATAACTTGGGCAAGGCCCTCATCTTTAGTCTCTGTGGCATCAGCTGGGTGTCAAAGGCTAGGGGCGATGACAGCTGGGATCTGGAACCATCTGAGATTACCCATTTGTCTGATGATTGGGGTAAGCGGTTGATTGGGACTTCAGCTGGGGCTATCAACCAGAGCATATATTCACGACCTCTCCATATGGCTGCTCAGGCGTCCTCACAGCATGATGGCTAAGTTCCAAGAGCAAGTACCCCAAGAGAACCACATGGAAAATGCATTATCCTTAATTACATAGCCTCAGATATCACAAAGCTTTATTTCCATCATAGTCGCAAACTTACCAAGATCCAAGGAGAAGGAATATAATAAATCCCACTTCTCCATAGGAGAAGTGAAAAAGTCACATCGTAAGGAGAGCTGTAGTCTGGGAGACATTGTTGTGAGCATCTTTGGAAATATAATCTGCCACAATCCATAACTTGAGATGCCAGATTTTTTTAATTATGTATGAAAAATCCCAGGGAATAATTTTGACTGACCTGGCCTTGGTCAGTGCTCATTCCATTGACCAGTTACTGTGACCAAGCCTAGCCTGGCTCAATCCTCATCCTGTAGCTGGCTAGAGAGAACAGCCAAATGACATACATTCACAAGAAAATGGAACTTTCCAGGTTTGGGTCCTTCTGGACACCAGTCTTAACTATAATAACCAACAACAGTTCATAGAGTTTAGATATCTTTATGTGAAAACACCTGGAAGGGACTGTTCTCAGAAATGCATCGGTGTTACAGATTGAATGTTTGTGCCCCCCCCACCACCACCACCAAATTTATATGTTGAAATCTAGTCCCCAGAGATGTTGGGTTTACCCACAGTATACCTTACATGATTGTCCTGAGAGTGACAAAATATCAATTATATGGACATGTAATTGGCTTTGCAGAAAATCTTCCTGACCTACCTCCTGCCCCCCGCCTTGAAGTTACTGCTCTCCTTACTCTAAATTCCTTAAAATATATAAAGTTTGGATCATTTTATTTGTTACCTTTTGTCGACTGTCGTGTGTATCAGTGATCTGCCCATGTTTACATCTTACCTCCCAATTAGATCATAAACATTTCAAGGCAGATGCAGGCCCAATGCCCTAGTAATGTTAATGTACCCCTAGGGACTAGGATGGGAGCTCTACAGAAGCTCACATAGAAGCTTCCTTTTTACGTTGATGTTTGCAGGCACTCGGTAAGCATTTTGCTAAATGTTTTACATGCATTATCTCATTTAATCTCTGCAACCACAATCCTGGAAGCCAGGAATTACCTTGAGCAAACGGAAACTCAGAGGAGTGAAGTCACCCATTCAGCATCCCACACGGCTGGGAACTGTGGGAGGCAAGCCCAGACCCGGGCCTGTGTGATACCATAGTCCCTGCTCTTAGCGAGAACAATGCAGGACTCCTACGTTCTTCGTGTTAAGACGTAATTGCTTCTAACAGGTCCTTCCTTGAGAACTGGCTGTTTAAGAACTATGCTTAACATAGTGCAGAAAAGCTATCAACTACTTTTTTTTTAAAGATTTATTTATTTATTTTAGAGAGACAGAGCACGAGAGAGAGAGAGTGCGCGAGTAGGGGGAGGGTCCGAGGGGGAGAATCTTCAAGCAGACTCCCCACCCAGGCCAGAGCCTGATGCAGGGCTCCATCCCATGACCCATGCGATCATGACCTGAGCCAAAATCAAAAGTCTAGCACGTAACAGCCATCCGCTACTTTTAATATTCGACTTTGTGTTTTAAAACACCCGGTCACAATCATCATTTTGCTTGTCTCTCACAGCAACCCTAAGTGCTACCTAGCACCCCTGTTATGACCTCTAATGTCACAGGTGAAGAACCCAAGACTCCGAGGGGTTAAGAGGCCCACACAGCCCCCGTTCAGGGCTCCTTCTGCCCTGCTCCTTCCACACTCAGTCCCATGTCCCTCCAGTCAGGGACATTCCCACCAGCCCGGCAGTTCAGGGCTGTCCTCAGCTCTCGCCCCATCCCACTCCCATGCCGAGGGCATGAGACTGAAAATCTTCCTCCCGTCCCGAAAAGAAAAAGCTGACACAACCTCTTTAGCTTCAAATTCCTGCTCTCAGAAAGCCTGAGAGCAGCTCCCACATCTGAGCTGAAGCATCTTCCGTGACGCCTCACCTAGGCTTTCTCCTCAGAAGCTCCTCATCTCCTGCCGCAGCCCCCACGCCAGGCTCCCAGCCTCGGAGCTCGCTTTGGACTTGTTCCTTGGGATCCAGGACAGGAAAAGTGTGTCCTCTGACTGGGCTCTGCCAGGACCAGCTGTGTCCACGTGGGTTTACTCATCCAGCAGGATCAGCTCCAGAGGTCATTGTTTGACTCCACCACTCTGGGCCTAAAAAATTGACCTATGGGCTTCAAAATTCTAATGTTTTTTAAGATATTATTTATTTATTTGAGAGAAAGAGTGTGAGTGAGAGAGCACAAGCAGGGGAAGTGGCAGAGGGAGAGGGAGAAGACTCCCCACTGAGCAGGGAGCCCCACGTGGGGCTTGATCCCAGGACCCTGGGATCATGACCTGAGCCGAAGGCAGACATTTAAACCACTGAGCCACCCAGGTGCCCCTAAATTTCTATTTTTATTAAAGAATTTTTTTCAGACCAAATGTTTCCAGAGTCCATAATAAAAGAGATGCAAGTGATAACAGTTTCTTCAGACATTTTTAAATTATTCCATGTGCAGAATCAAATACATCACTGTTGAAGGAGGCCCAGGAGTAACTCTGGATAGCTAGGACTCTCCAAGAGTTTGAAAAGCCCCTGGATCGCTAGGCCCCTGAGGCCTGGCCAGCTCCACCAATGTTCGGGTCAACAAATACGGCTTATAAAGGGCAGTGTGTTCATCTTTAACCCAAATAAGATTTTGAAAGCTGGGGGCGGGGGGCACCATGATCAGTAGCATAATTTGTGTGCCTCATACATTCAATGTTCATTAGTACTTACTGAGATTTAAGGGGGTAGATGCTTACAGAAAAAATTAGACTTGCTCATATACTACTTTCTCCATGAAAAATTCCCTCGGGCTCATTCCCAGAGCCCTTATGATGTGAAGCCATTTAAAGCCAGCAAAGACCCACCCCAAAAGGATGCCACTCTCCTCTCCCACCTCCTCCCTGTTCCCTCTCGCCAGCCCCAGCACCACAATGTTCTTTTCTCAGAATATAAATTTAGCTCCTTGAGGAGGATGAGCAAGGCTCACGGCAACTGTGCTCTCTGCAGGCGGCATGAGTCATTCAGCCTCCGGAGGGGCCTCTCTTCCCGCGCTTGTCAGCCTGTCTTCAGCCAGTCAGCCAGTGGGGTCCGGTTAAACACACCTGAAGGGACAGTGTCTCCTGTATCGTGCTGTGCGCTCACCCAGAGAACCAAAGCTGTAATTAAATCCACCCAGAAGATGTTCCATCCCCTGCATTTGGCTTCTCTAACTGCAGTTAGCTTCCCTTTCCTCTTTTATGCAATGCGTTCACATGGATATGTGATTTGGATCAGATGGTGAAAGCAGACCCACTCCGCAGTGAAATAGCACTCCTTTCTCCACCCCCCCCCCCAAATTCTAAATGCTTGAGAGATTTTATGCTGAATCTAATTATTTTTGTTTTTACTACTTGCCATTTCGCACTAATCTGCTCCCTCTGGTCTGTCCCATAAACATATATATTTCACTCCTCTTTTCTCTCTCTCTCTCTCCCTCCCTATCTCTCTCTCTCTCTCAATTCTCTGGCCCATGGTTTCCCACCCAGATGGCTAGCATTTCCAAGCCGGCTGCTAAGTGAAATGTGCAGTCTTTCTTTAAACAAGGGGGGAGAGGCTGCCATCTAGTGTCCAAAAGGGGACATGCAGTCATGAAAGAAGTCCGCTATGTCTGCAGAAGTATATTGCTCCTAACCTGCCAATTTCTGGAAACAAGGATGAAAGTTTGTCACACAGTCAGACAAGATGTATACCATAGGAGCTAAGGAAGTGGTGTGTGCATGAGAAAACACATACCTCTGCCTTCTCCTGGTATAAAGTGACCACCCATCCTGGTTTACTTAGGACTGAGTGGGAACCTAAGGCAGAAGACTTTGAAGTACCCAAACCAGGAAAGGGTCAGGGATACAGGGAGTAGTTAGTCAACCTATCTGGAGAGAGAAAATGGCTCTGGAAGCAGAGACTATAAAACAGAAGAGACCTCGGGCATCTGGTTGAGGGCAGAAGACTCAGCTTGAGAAAGAGAAGTTTTACTTTTGCAGAAGAGATTGGGTTTTGTGGGTATCAGATAGAGGAGGCTCAGCCAGAGAACAGAGAGAGTACTTGGAGCACCAGCCAAAAATATCTTGGATCGAGATACCAGAATGAGCTCCGGAGACCCTCTGGGGGCTTCCAGACTGAGGGGTCTCAGTTAAAATCATCTGTCTCCTGCTGAGACAAAAGTGGGTTCTGCATCTGCCCATACAAACTTGGACTTGCTGACCTGGGCAGCATATTGTATGTATAAATTCCTCATAGAGCCTCAATGCTCCAAGTAAACACATTCAGCTATACTCAGGAAGTGAACCGGAACGTGGTGCTTCGTTGAGCACCTGGGTGTCTCCCAGTGAGCAAGTGGACCTCAGGATTGTTATGCACTGAATGCGTGTGTCCCCCCAGATTCAAACACGAAAGACCCAATCCCCAGTGTGATGGTGTTTGGAGGCAAGGCCTTTGGGAGGTGATTAGGTTTGGATAAGGTCATGGGGTTGGAGCCCATTAATGGGATTAGTGCCATCGTAAGAAGAGGAAGGGACCAGTGCTTGCTCCTGCACACTCGTTCTCTTTCTCTGCCGTGTGAGGACACAGCAAGGAGGCAGGGGTCTGCAAGCTAGGAAAAGGGCTCCCCACAGAGCCTGACCGTGCCGGCATCCTGATCTCGATCTTCTCAGCCTCCAGAACTTGAAAAATAAGTGTCTGTTATTTAAGCCACCCAACCTACAGTATTTTGTGATAGCAGCCCTACCTGATGAAGACAGAGGTCAAGTCAGGCTAAATCTGTAGTTCTGCCCCCAACCAGCTGCGTGACATTGAGAAGGTGACTTACATTTCTGACGTTCCTTTTCATCAGTGGGCTCTTGGGCATATTGGATGAAGCTTGCATAGAAAGCACTCCTAGAGGGCACCTGGGTGGCTCAGTCGGTTAAATGTCTGCCTTCAGCTCAGGTCATGATCCCAGGGTCCTGGGATCAACCCCATGTGGGGCTCCCCGCTCAGCGGGAGTCTGCTTCTCCCTCTCCTTCTGTCCATCCCCCCTACACTCCTCGTGTTCACGTGTGTTCTCTCTCAAATAAATAAAATCCTTTTTTAAATGTTTTAATTTAAATTCAATTAATTGACATATAGTGTATTATTTGTTTCAGGGGTACAGGTCTGTGATTCATCAGTCTTATCTAGCACCCAGCACTCATTACAACACATACCCTCCCCAATGTCCACCACCCAGTTGCCCCATCCCTGCACCCCCCTCCCCTCCAGCAACCCTCAGTTTGTTTCCTATGATTGAGAGTGTCATGGTTTGTGTCCCTCTCTGGTTTTGTCTTGTTTCATTTTTTTTCCTCTCTTCCCCTATGATCCTCTGCCTTGTTTCTTAAATTCCATGTATCAGTGAGATCATATGATAATTGTCTTTCTCTGATTGACTTAGCAAATAAATAAAATCTTAAAAAAAAAAAAAAAAGGAAAGCACTCCTAGCCCAGTCCTAGCAATTGACTAGGACCAGGTAAACCTTGTTTATTGTTGACCAGGCAACCCACAACCACTTCCCAGCCCTGAAGCCAGAGTCCTGGGGCTTCTTCCCTTTCTTGGCACAGACTCCAGATCAAGCCTACTTTTCTTTCTATTTAAAGTTGCCCACCCAGTACTTATTGCCCACCTCCCTCGCTACATGCCCCCCTTACCAGGACTAACTGCAGAGTAGAGATAATATAAGCTTTGTGGGGATTAAATGAGTTAATTCATGTAAAGAGCCTAGAGCAGAGCCTGACATAAGGTAAGAACATAAAAGTGCTCCTTTCATTATTAGCGTTATCCTGCCCTCCCCTTCCTAGCCACAGGCCCTTTCATCTCAACAATTGCCAGAGTCAAAGAAACACAAGTTCCAAGAGGTCGCCCAAATTTCACCCTAAAATCTAAGCAATGCTGAAAAGTTTCAAAGGTGTTCCTGGTTTATTTGTTAATCTATTCAACAAGGATCTGTAGCCCCTAGGCCAGACATTGGGTGAGGCAGGAAGGCCACCTGAACCAGCCACCCGTGACCAGACCTCTGCCCCCAGGGAGGTTGGCCATTAAAGGTGAATTACAAATGAGGTCCAAGAGACAGGGCCCTGGAGGGCTATAGGAATGGACTAGAAGAGCCTGTGTCCCAGGCAGGACCTCTGCAAGGCAGTTCTATTTGACCGGATGCACAAGAGATGAGGATAGGAATGAGTTCCCTCACCAATGAAAGGGGCAAGGGGAAAGGTGGAGAGAATTCCCAGCCATGGGAGAGAGGTCAGGACGGCCAATACCAAGGACTAAGAGAAGATGGGAAGGTAGAGAGATAGCGAAGCAGAATGGCGTGGGGTGAGGCTGGGAGGGGAGGTAAGAGCTAGAATTTGTGGGACCTCAAAAGTCTTTGTAAGGACATTGAACTTCCTTCTGGGGGTGATGGGGAGCCCCCGGAGAGCCAGGAGTAAATGATCAGTTTTGAATTTGGAAAGTTCACTCTTTTATTCCTAAGGTTGAAACTGAGCAAATGTCATCTATCTCTTTCTTTACTAAACTCTTCAGAGAAGGTGTAGTTGGGGTGGAGATGTAGGTCTGAAACATGGGCTGTTCGGGTAGGTACATCTCATGCCCAGAAGACTCCCAGACTAGCAGGCTTGACTCCTAAAGAGCCCATCAGGCAAGATGGCGCGTTTCTTCCCAGCGAGGCACCCACCTCTGAGTGAGGGAGAGGATTGGAGAGTGGAGCTCTCCCCCGGGGCCCCAGATGGTGAGGGCTGTTGGGAGCTAGCAGCAAGCCAGCTGCAGTGCCGACACAGGCCTCGTTTTTCTTTTTATAGCTAATTTTATTGCTAGTTTTTACAGTTGGTTAACAAATCCAGCTTATTCTAACCCCTGTATATTTCTCAAATCCCTACCTTCTGTAACAGTTGATCCGTCATGATGTAACAAAAATGGCCTCCGTGCTTTTGGGCGTGGGTGGATGGATGGGTTGAGGTGTGGAGAAGCTAGATATAAAACAGAGACCTCATTCCAGGCTTCCCAGAGCTTATAATCTTGTTTGGGTGTTTTGTTGTTGTTGTTGTTGTTTTTAAGATTTTATTTATTTATTTGAGAAAGAGAGAACATGGGAGGAGGTTGGCACAGAGAGAAGCAGACTCCCCACTGAGCAGACAGCCCATATGGGGCTCAGTCCCGTGACCCTGAGATCATGACCTGAGCCGAAGACAGACACCTAACTGACTGAGCCACCCAGGTGCCCTGAGCTTACCATCTTGTGAGGAATGGGGCAGGGGAATGAATTCAGTGGGAGACAAGGACAGTGACGACCTCTGCACTTCATGGGTGGGGAAACTGAGGCTGGGAATGCAGGAAGCCATTTGCCCAAGAATGGGATGAAGGCAGTGCCAGGGCCAGACATGGAAGCCACCAGACCACAGTGACCATTGCTCACACAAAAGCCTCAGGAAAGAGCCTGGGCCCTGTCCCTGCTCTGTAGGAGACTGAACATAAACAAGTTGCACACCAAATTCCTAGCTGTAGTCCACCAGCCTTAAAGGGCCCCCACCCCAGTCTCGCAGACCTTCCTCTGGTCCTGCAAACAAACCAAGTCTATTCCTACCACCTCAGGATGCTTGCTTTTCTGATTCCCTCTTACTGGAATGCTCTAACCCCCAGAATCATCTGACTTCCTCCTCCTCTAAAAGGGCCACCGGAAGACCCTTCCTGAAGTGACCCCACACCCACACACTCTGAGTCTCTGTGCTCTGGTGTCATGCTTGTCCTCTTCATCATACTTAACCACTATCTCACATGATCCTATTCAGCTAGCTCTCTCTCCTGCACCCCTAGGTCCTGGCCCCTGGACCCTAAATTCCACGAGACTAAGATCATGTCTGTCTTGTACATGGCTGTGTCCCCAGTCAAGGGAGGAGGCCCGGCACATGGCACGTACTCAGCAGCTTTAGAATGAGTTTAAAAAAAGAAAAGCTGTGTAAACAAATTTATGTCAAGTAGACATGAAAATCATGGCTTGTAAGTAATTCAGTTCTAGCCTAGCGTAGTGGAAAGAGGCCAGGTTGAGTGGTCATAAGACAGGAATTTAAGTCCTAGATAGATAGCTTTTCTAGCTGTGACTGTCAATGTACTGAAAATTCTGAGCCTTAGACAGGTTTGGTGCCCACAAAAGAGAGGTCTGTCTGACCTTACCCACTAAACTTGGTGTCCTTGAGTACCCAAGAAATACTTGTTGAAACAATAAATGAAGAGTCAATGAAAGAAAGAAAGAAAGAGGGAAAAAGAGAAAAAGAGAGAGAAAGAGCAGTGCCTTACACATCGCTCTTGGGACGGTCAAACTAGACAATATATATTAACATGCTTCGTGAATACAAAAGTGCAAATAAATGTATTATTGTAACTATACAAAGGGAATTACTACGGTATTTACTTATATAAGCACTTTCCCTAGCCTATCTAAAGTAGGCCTCAACTTAGAAAAAACCAATTTAGAGTCAACATTTCAGAAACTCATCTAGGACATAAATGGAATCATTTCTACAAATGAGGGCAGAGTATATAAATTGCGTCTATTCTCAGACTCTGTTGTGTTTTTTTCACACTTTGCCCACTGACAGCTGGTCTCACTTTTGAACAGCCTTTTCTATCTGACTGTTTACTTTCTTTTTTTCAAAGGCTTTTTCCCCATTTACAATGTCATATACATTCTTATAAAACTTTTAGAAGACATTGCAAAGTCTAGAAGAAAACAGAACCACCTGTAAGCCTCATAATCTAGAGATGACCAAAGTAAATATTTTGAAATATTTTCTTCCAAATGATTTTTTAAAGCTGGAGTTGCACGTGACAGTTTCATATCGTACAGGGCATGGGGTGCCCGGGCAACAGAATAAGGGGTCTGTTAAGCTGCCTGAGACCCCGGAGGATGAGAGGCAGACAGCATAGTACAGTGGGAAAGGCACGAGAAAATGAGGAATAAGAACTCCCACCACCTAGAGTGGTTGGAAACACGCAAAATAAAATATGTGATTGACAGAAACATAATGATACACAATAAATTATGGTCCTATTACCAGTACTGTTCACAATAATGTGTTTAGAGGTGGCAGCTCAGCCTTGCAGAAAGAGAATTTAACGTAAAGTTGGGGCGCCTGGATGCCTCAGTGGCTAAGCATCTGCCTTCGGCTCATGTCATGATCCCAGGATGCTGGGATCGAGTTCTGCATGGGGCTTCCTGCTCAGCGGGGAGCCTGCTTCTCCCTCTGCCTGCTGCTCCCCTGGTTTGTGCACTCTCTGTCAAATAAATAAATTTTTTAAAATGTTTCTAAAGTTAAAAAAAAATAATAATAACTTGAAGCAAAGTTCGCTGGAGCCAGACATGATGGGGTAGGACAAGGTAAGAATTCTGCTCCCATTGCTAGGATCTCACCTTGCATAGCTGGAGAAGATTTCCCATATCTGAGGCTTACTTGCCCCTTCCTTGAAAATGGTTATCAGAAACATAGAAAACCAATGAAAATCAACAACCCCCAGGTCGGGACAGCTTAAGGATAGAGATTGGAGCTCTTGGTCACTAGCTCATCATAGAAAGTCAGGTGAGACAAAGCTATGCTGTGTCACCCAGAGCGTCCTTCACGATGACAGACTTCATTCCCCAGCTTGCGGGAGCACTGCTGGCAGCGCCCTGCAGGGATGACCTCAATGAAGAAGACTGCCCTGCCTAAGGTCACAGCCCTTTTCCGGGTGACCCACATCCAGTGACTAACGATGTGAGAGTCTATGAAGGCCCAACCCTGCCTGCTCGACCTGGGACACCTTCAGAATGCCCTGTCAGGTCAGCTAAAGCTTCCGTGGAGACTGGACATCTTCACTTTATGAAATCCTGCTTCCTGCCCACGGGTGTTGATCCCAAAATGTTCCCTCCTGAACGTCCCGCGTGCTGGAGCCTCCATCTCAGAGCCTCCTTCTGGGAGAAGCCAGCCCGAGGCAGCCGGAGCGTCACCTGCACCCCCTTCCCTTCTTCCGGGGCAGTCACCGCGGTAGAACCTGGAGGTCTACTTGAAGAAACACAGGTTTTATTCTTATACTTTATCTTTTAAAAATGTCACAAAGGGACTTCTGCTTCCAGGAGGATGGAATAGGTATACTTCCCCCTATTTGTCCTGCTAAATACAACTAAACGTTGGACATAGTTCATGCTCAAACAAAAGAAGACTCTGAAGGTGGACAGAAGAAGGAAGACAGGCTAGGGACTTTGGGACACAAGGGACACAGTGCTGAGCTCCTTCGGTTTTCTTTTCCCTCATGGGTCCCAGACTTGGAGCTGAAGCATCGGGAACTCAGAAATGGCAACCAGCACATGTGAAAAACCAGCCACAGAAGCCTGCTTTCTCCAGCCACAGAACCAAGAAAAGTGCTGTCTTGCAACAAAGAAACTTTAATTTTACTTTTTTTCTCTTTTTATTTTTATTTGCATTTATTCTGTGCAGAATTTACTCCCAGGCATAAGTTTTTGTTGCTTCAGTTTCTTCTGGAATATCATTTTCTTCTGTGCAACCTCCTCTTCTGGTTTAGGAACCATCTGCTCTTTTTCAGTAAGGATCATCTCAATGAGGCAGGGAGAGCACATGTATGGGTCCATCCTGCCATGAGCCCTGGAAGTTCTTTCTACCTCCTGATTTGCATGATTTCGTAGGGTTTTCTGGGTCAAGCGAATAGCGAACCATTTTCAGAGATCACCTCAGACCGCTTAGGGGAAGAGAGCCTGAGAAACTTAGACAATAAACACTTAACTCCGGCCAAATGCCCCATTGCCCCCACTCAGCAGAGAAGGCCAACCGGGGAGCCTAGACCTCCACCCTCGTCTGCAAACAAGAGAGGAGGACAGAATCTCCGGGTCCCCGCAGCTCGATAGTGCCTCAGACAGAATTCATTAGGATCTCAAATCTGTGGATGTGATCTTTACCATCAAAGAGAAAGATGGATTTTCTTTATTAACCAATAAAATTAAACACAGGGGGAGTCTTTCTCGTGAAGGGCACAGTTATTAACCCCAGGCAGACAGGAGCCGGAACAAAATGGCTTCGGTGCCTCCTGTTCCTGCCGGAAACAGGTGGTGGAGACACCACAACCCACCCTTAACTTCAAGGACTTCTTTTGGAAATTTCAAAGGTTTACACGCCCTTTATTTCATGAAAAAGATCCAATCAATATAGTTAAGTGTAAAAGTTAAACTGCTTAAGGGTTATTGTTGTTCAATATTTATGATGTGTTTCTCTTTCCAGACCATCCTCTTTGACACAAATTCATATATTTGTATGTCTACACATTTTCTCTACTGTATTTTAAAAATTATCAAAAAAAAAAAAAAAAACCCAAACCCTAGAAGCTTAGTGCAAAAAAATTTTTTATAGGAGATGCAGGACTTACAAAGGAAAAGTGTTAAGTTCTGCTTCACCAAGGCCAGTCAACGCCCGGGAGGTAGCTCATGCATGTGAATATATAGCGATCTACCTGATATCTTGACTTGTTTCCAAATAAGCAGCATGAATTTATTAAGTCCAAGATGACTACTGGCCCAACTCCGCGTCCCCAAGTTTCCCTGTCATTACAGGGCCCCAAATTTCATCTCATTCAGGCTAAAATCAAGGAGTCAGCCTCAGTTTCTCTCTTCCCCTCACACCCCATCACCAGTGCACCGGGAAGTCCTGTTGACTGCTTTCAAAACACATCCGGAATTCTGCCATATCTCATGGTGTCTGTGACCTTGGCCCCAAGGGCAGCCACCACCCACTCTCACCTAGATGACTGCATTTGCTTTCTGACCCATCTCCATGCTTCCAACAGTGGCCAGGTGCACACTTAAAATGAAGTTTAAATGACTGCTCTGACTTTCCATTGCACTTGATATAAAATCCAGCCCCTCTGGCCCCACAGGAACTGTCCCCCGTCCTTGCACTCCCGATGCCCCTGGCTCACCAGACTTTCTAGGCGACACGGAGCTCCTTCCACACAGGGACCTTCAATTTTATGTCTCCTCTGTCTGGGATGTTCTTCTCTGGCATCTTTCCATGGCCTTCCTTCTCTAATATCCCTTCCTACACGACTTCAGAAAGCTTCCCCACCCCTCTCCTAGATGGTGCTTAGCTTTCGTCAAGGCAGTCAAGATGATCTGCAATGAATTATTGTTCCATCTCTCTCTCATGAGAGCTCAAAGCCTGTGAGGGGCATGGACTTGGTCGGACCGAGCACTGCATCCCTAGTTTCCTTCGTACACGCTGGGGGCTTCGTAAGTATTTATTGACTCTGTTCCAGGATTTTCTTTTCTTTTGGTGCCCACAGCTGTTGGTCACGGAGCATTGAAGAATGAAGAGGTAGCTCAGACAGAGTGGTGGGCAGCAAAGCAAAGTTTATTGAAGCGATACTACGAAGCTCCCAAAGAGGGGAAAGAGGGAGGGGACCCAAGAGGATTGCTGATTTGGCTTTTTTTTTTTTTTTAACATTTTATTTATTTATTTAACAGAGGAGAGAGATCACAAGTAGGCAGAGAGGCAGGCAGAGAGAGAGGGGAAGCAGGCTCCCGGCTGAGCAGAGAGTCCGATGCGGGGCTCCATCCCAGGCCCCCGAGATCATGACCTGAGCCGAAAGCAGAGGCTTTAACCCACTAAGCCACCCAAGCGCACCCTGATTTGGCATTTGATCTAGGGGTTTTGATGGGCATATTGACGGGCTATTTTAATCTGATTAACCATCCATGCCCCATCATCCAATCAGATTTTTGTCACATGGGAAAGGGTGGCTGGCTCCTTCAAGGGTGGTGTAAAATCCTTTTAAGAATAGTTTCCTCTTTTTGGTGTGGGGGGGATCTCTTGTCCCTGCCTGCCTTTCTTCAAACTATCCTTCATCAAATAAAAAATAAAAACATACATATGTATCTTCAATTTTTAAAATAACGGTTTCAAGCTATGACTACTCTTTTCAATATGTTCTTTTCACATAAAAAAAATTACACAAACACCATTCTAAGTCCATGCACAGAAACCCCCCCCAACACAAGATATACTATGTTTGTACCATGATTTATCAAAGCATTTCTCTGATAGACACTTAGATCATTTCCAGGTTTTTTTGTTAAGTGTGGAAGCGTCTTCTAGGATGCAGAGTTCTGCACAAAGGGGAAAATGATCAATCCGGTAGTGTGGCGCAGCCGTTAGGAGCCAGAGCTCTGGAGCCATACTGCCTTCATGCTAAGGCAGATGGCTCACGCGTCACTGTATCCTCACTCGGCAGAAGAAGAGCCAGCTAGTTCTCTGACCTCTTCTTGTAAGGGCACCGATCCCATTCACAAAGGCTAATGTGGGGACCACTGTTTCCTGTGTCCTGTGCGGCAGACGGTCCATCCTTCTATGCCCAGTATTGCCGTCTTTGCAGAAGATGGGGATAATAATGATAACCATCCCATAGAGTTGTTGTGAGGATTTCATAAATTAAAATATGCATGAAATACTTAGAACATTGAGTAGCACATAGTCAGCACTGTGTAAGGACTGTCATTACTGTTACTGTTGTGATTTATTTCAGAGCACAGAAAGCATTGCTTTATGATGAACACAGTTACCTAAATACTTTTTTTTTTAAGATTTTATTCATTTATTTGTCAGAGAGAGAAAGGGAAAGCACAAGCAGGGGAGCAGCAGGCTCCCCACCGAGCAGGGAGCCTGATGCAGGGCTTGATCCCAGGACTCTGGGATCATGACCTGAGCCAAAGGCAGACGCTTAACGACTGAGCCACCCAGGTGTCCCACCTAAATACTTCTTGATACTTATTTTGGTTTCCAAAAAAGTCCTCGCATCTTCATAAATTATAAAAATTTCTCTCCCCATTTTATCCCTTTTACCTACACTCTCTTAGCCTTTATTAAATTTGTCATCCTTTTCAACTGGTTCATGTCTCACACAGAATAATACATGTAGTCTACTCTATATTCTGTCTTTGTCACTCAAAAACTGGATTAAAAACAAGAAAACCCTAATATCTCTCAATGATTTTTAGGAAATAAACACAATGACATAGTGGTGTTCTGGGTGGTGGGGGGAAGGGGAGGCTGCCAGTGTACTGACCCGCCATGTGCCATCATCAAAAGGCACTGGTTAATATTCATGGTGTGTTCGTCTGGGAAATCAGACAGCACATCCCTGAAAGACAAAGCTCAGCCGCACTTGATGTCTTTCTGCAGAATTCTCACTGAGCCAAGATGCACAAGTGAAACAGCTGTGACAGTAGGTACGGTTAACCCTCTTTGCCTGGTGCGTGCTAAATGACATGAGGCTTCCCAGGACATGATGGAACCCAGTGGTCGCGGCACTGGGGGAAAGAGAAGGCTATTTACAATTTGATACAGAAGCATCGATCTATTATATGGTCATCCTCTTTGTATTTTTGAAATTCTGGATCTCTGTCTCCCTCTGTTTTTTCCAAGAAGTGATCAGCTTGTCCATTTTGGAGCCAGAGAATATAGCTACAGGGGTAAAAATGTGCTAGCCTTGAGCCACTTCCCCGATTACTGATAGAATTACAACTTTTGTCAAAACAAAGGACTTTCTCTGAATTCCATAGGATGACATCTTTTCAGATCAAAGCTTATTGGGCTGGTATCAGTTAAAATTCAAAATTATAGTAAGGATATAAAGGTATTGTGATAGTTAATTGTATGCAGCAGCTTGACTGGATCCTGAGAGTCCCAGATATCTGGTTAACATTATTTCTGGGTGTGTCTGTGAGAGTGTTTCTGGAAGAGATTAGCATTTGATCGGCAGAAGCCTGAGTAAATCACATTGCCCTCCCCAATGTGAGTGGGCATCATCCAGTTCACTGAGGGGTCGAATAGAACAGAGGCAGAGGAAGGTTAGATTCAAGCTCTCTCTGCCAGACCGAGCTGAGACATGGATCTTGCCCTGCCCTTGCTGTTCCTTGTTCTCGGGCCTTCAGATGCGGACTGGAATCTGCACAATCAGCTCTCTGGCTCTCGAGCCGGGAACTACATCAGCAGCTCTCCCACAGATAGCAAGTGTGGGACTTCTCAGCCTCCATCATCACAGGAGCCATCACCTTATAATAAATCCCTACCCATCTCTCTCTCTCTGTCTCCTATTGATTCCGTTTCTGTGAAGAACTCTAATACAGGTATCTTTTATAGAACTCCTAAATCCATCAGTCCTGTCACCTACATTTCTAACAGACTCTTTTAATTGACATTTAATAAAAATTTATGTCTAGGGGTGCCCTAGACATAAGGCTCATAGAGGCTCAGTCTCAGTCGGTTAGGCATCTGCCTTCGGCTCAGGTCATGATCCCAGGGTCCCAGGATCGAGTCCCGCATCAGGCTCCCTGCTCAGTGAGGAGCCTGCTTCTCCCTCTCCCTCTGCTGCTCCCTCTGCTTGTACTCTCTCACTCTCTGTTAAATAAATAAAAACTTTTAAAAAAAATTATGTCTAGTATTCCTTTTCCAATAGTGAGGCTTCTGTTCCTGAAAAATGTAGGTTTTGAAAAACTCGAAATTGGGGATCTTAAGACCTTATGATCTTTGGGATTAAAAATAAACTTACATGAGGCACCTGGGTGGCTCAGTCCATTAAGCATCTGCTTTCAGCTCGGGTCATGATCTCAGGGTCCTGGGATCGAGCCCCACATCGGGCTCCCTGCTCGGCAGGGAGTCTGCTTCTCCCTCTCCCACTCTCTCTCTCTCTCTGCTCTCTCTCAAATAAATAAATAATATCTTTTAAAAAAAAACTTACACATAAAAAAACTTTAATTAAAAGTATTATTCTGACCAAATTTCTTAGACTGGCACCAATGCTCTATCTACTATCTCTTCTCAACCTGGGTTTCTGATCTTGTCTCTGGACACTGCCCTGTACAGATGCTAATCTGTTAAACAGAGCCTCTTCATCTTTTTTCCCCAAGCACACTGATACTCCCTGTCTTGGAGCCTTTGCTTAAGGGCAAATCAGTCGCCAATAAACTTTCACAACAAATCCTGGAATGCATCTTGGCAATGTCTTCAGCAGTAAAAATATACAGCTGTCTGCCCGGAACAGAACCACTCTTCTTTTGGGGAACACCGTTGTTATGGGCTGAATGCTTGTGTATCCCCCTCCAAAATTCCTGTGTTGAAGCCCTAATCGCCAATATCATGGTAGTTGGATGTGGGGCCTTTGGGAGGTACTGAGGTCATGAGGGTGGAACCCTTATGAATAGAAGTAGTGTCTTTATAAGAAGAGGCAGAGAGCTAGCTTGCTCTCTTTCTGCCATGTGAGGATACGATGAGACGTCAGCAGTCTGCCACCCAGGAGAGGGCCCTCACCAGAACCTGACTATGCTGGTACCTTAACCTTGGAGTTCCAACCTCTAAAACGATGAGAACAAATCTCTGTTGTTTATAAGCCACCTGTCTATGGGACTTTGTTACGGTAGCCTCTACTGATTACAATGGCCATCGCCCCAAATACAAATCTAGGGTTCTAGGGAGGAAGGGGGGCTGCCATTGACAAGACCTCACACATACGATCATGGTGACAGGACCCTGATCTACCCAGGCTATCGGAATCCTTCTTGGGGACTTTCCTAACTGGAGCTTACTTTCCTTTCTGGTCAGGAAGCCACAATGATGCCAGCACAGAACCGCTTGAGGCCGTGGCAGGAAAGTACAAATCGTCAGTTTGCAAAGAGAAACAGAAGTAGAGACAGAATCAGCCAGTCTTAACTGCATCGCAGTTCCCTAAGGCCCGATCAAACCACCCTTCCTGTTCTTTGGTATGCTTCAGCTACCTCGAGCTGGATTTCTGCTACTCACAACCTGCCAGTGTTGATGGATACTGCTGGTTTTGCAGAAGATGCAAATTCTTTTTTTTTTTTTTTAAGATTCTATTTATTTATTTGACAGAGAGATCACAAGTAGGCAGAGAGGCAGGCAGAGAGAAAGGGAGAAGCAGGCTCCCTGCTGAGCAGAGAGTGCAATGCGGGGCTAGATCCCAGGACCCTGAGATCATGACCTGAGCCGAAGGCAGAGGCTTTAACCCACTGAGCCACCCAGGCGCCCCAGAAGGTGCAAATTCTTAACATGACCATTTTTGGGTATCAATCCTTAATAAAAGTTGAGTGCAAACTAAATTTAAAAATGCTCGTGGCAATAAAAGTTATCTGTATCCGTTTTCTGATTGCTAAAGTTAAACACAGGCATTGTCAAATAGGTGTATGAAAACTACGACAGAGTATAAATGAATATCTCAGATTTTTATCTGTACATATATAAATGCATATAATTATTTTCTTACTTTACAAAAATTGGATAAAATTATGCATGTAATCCCACGGTTTGCATTTCTACTTAATAACGTATTTTGGACACTATATCAGTTCCTTTAATTCTGCTTGGTTTTTTCAGTGTTTATTTTATGTTCAAAGTGTGTCCTCCTAAATGTCTATCATTTGTAATGGCGGTCGCTAAGAGTGCATGTTATCTCATTGATGGAATTCTAGCTTAGAGCCCGGAGAGACCTCTGGTATTGACTTTTTGTGGGCAGGTAGGTTTTGAGGGAAGTTGAATGGCTCATTTTTCACCTCCATGATATAAATCATGTCAGACAGTTGGCAGTATTTCAAGTGCTCTCTCAATTCAGGGTTGAACCACACAAGAGAGCTAGCGGACATTCACCTGGCAGTCTGCCAGGTGACCTTAGCATTCTGTAATGTGGACAGAACAGGGGAAACAGCAAAGCCTGCTCGCTCTGGACTTCTCAATTCAGCTTCATAATCAAGAATCATGAAAGTAATAACAACTAACACAACTGCAACTTTCACTGAACACTTGATAAGTGCCAGGGACCCTGGCTAAGCACTTGACATTCGTTATATTCTTTTTTCCTCTTATTTATTTATTTGACAGAGAGATAGCTCAAGTAGGTACAGCAGCAGCAGAGGGAGAGGGAGAAGCAGGCTCTCCTCTGAGCAGGGAGCCCAATGCAGGACTCGATCCCAGGACCCTGGGATCATGACCCGAGCTGAAGGCAGTCGCTTAGCCGACTGAGCCACCCAGGTGCCCCTCGTTATGTTATTTAATGCTTATAATAACCCTAAGACTATCACTACTTTTAGTAATTAACTTGAAGCTCTCACCCATGGTCAGATAGCTGGCAAGTGGCTGTGTTACTTAGCTCAGGCTAAATAACCACAAGCCCAGGCTCCTCACCAACATTTATTCTGCCGTCCGATTTGCCCCACCTGACTTGGGACCTGTATCTATCCTTACCCCAGGGCTCAGGCTTTGAGGTGTAAAAGTTTTTAGTGTTGGGAAAGTTTGTGGAAATTTTACTAACACCGTTGTTGTTGGTTTACAAGAAATTTAGGGAAGGATATTACAAGATCCTCTGGGTTGGTACAGTCTGATGCAAGAAAGGGTTAGGAGTTTGTGGGCTGGGATTCTGTTCCCTGACACCTCCAACGTTTGCTGAATCAGACTTCTGAATATAATATACATTAGAAAGAATATAGTTATGTGCGGTAATAAAATTAATACTAATTATAAACAGCACCAAGTCATTAATAAGAACACTCAACGTAAAATATGACTTTAGGAAATTTGGGTGATGTATTAAATTCCTACGGCTGCTGTAACAAATCGCCACAGACTTAGTGGCTTAAAACAACCCAGCTTCATTAACTTACACTTCTGGAGCTCACGAATCTAAAATGCCTCCCACAAGGCTGAAATCCAGGTGCCGGCGGAGTTGGGTTCCTTTTGGAAGCTCTAGGGAGGATCCATTTCCTTGTCTTTTCGAGCCTCCAGAAGCGCATGCATTCTCTGCTCCAGGTCCCCCTCACTCTGACCTCTATTTCTGTCATCACATCTCCTTCTCTGACTCTGACTGAACTCTGACTCTACCTCCCTTTTTTCAGTTGGTTGTTATTACTGTTATTTTTTTTTTAAGATTTTATTTATTAGGGCCCCTTGGTGGCTCAGTGGGTTAAAGCCTCTGCCTTCAGCTCAGGTCATAATCTCAGGGTCCTGGGATCGAGTCCCACATCCGGCTCTCTGCTCAGCAGGGAGGCTGCTTCCTCCTCTCTTTCTGCCTGCCTCTCTGCCTACTTGTGATCTCTCTCTCTCTCTGTGTCAAATAAATAAACTCTTTAAAAAAAAGATTTTATTTATTTATTTGAGAGAGAGCGAGAGGGGTGGGGGGAGGGGCAGAGGGCGAAGCAGACTCCCTGCTGAGCAGGGAACCCATGCTGGGCTTGATCCTGGGACTTCGGGATCACGACCTGAGCTGAAAGCAGATGCCTAACCAACTGAACCACCCAGGCACCCTGATTGCTGTTATTTTTGGTAGAAAGCCTACTTTATTTTTTAATTGTGGTAAAATACACAAAACATAAAGTTTATCATCTTAACCATTTTTGAGGGAACAGTTTGGTATTATTAAGTATATGCACACTCTATACCCATTAAACAACCTAACCCCTAGCAAGCAGAATTCTACTCTGTGTTTCTGTCAGTTTGGACTACTCTAGACACCTCCTGTAACTGGAATCCTATGATCCTTGTCCTTTTGTATCTGGTTTATTTCATTTAGCAAAATGTCTCTGAAAGTTCAGGGCATAGCATGTGTCAGAATTTCTTTTTAAAGGCTAGATAATATACTATTGTGTGTATACACCATGTTTTGTGTATCCATTCAACTATTGGAGGCTACTCAGAGTGCTTCTAGCTTTGGACTACTTTTTTTTTCTCTTCCCAGACCCAATTCCTCCCCCAGCAACACCAAGCAATTCTTGAACACCAGCGGGCTGAATGCCTAAACATATATTTTGTATAAATTGTTATATTGCACTATTGTAAATAATGCTGCTATGAAAATGGGTGAACAAATATCTCTTTGAGACTCTGCTTTCAATTCTTTGGAGCATATAACCAGAAGTAGAATTGTTGTACCACATGGTAATTCTATTTTTAATTTTTTGGGAACTGCCAAAATTATTTCCCAGAGCAGCTGCACCATTTTACATTTCCACCAGCAGTGCACTGGGCTCCAATCTCTCCACATTCTTGCCAACATTTTTTGTTGTTTGTTTTGATAGTAATCATCCTTATGAGTAGGAAGTGGTATCTCACAATGGCTTTGCTTTACATTTCTCTAATGGTTAGTGATGTTGAACATCTTCATATGCTTATTGGCCATCCTACCTCTCTTTTATAAAGACCTTTATGATTACATTGGTTCACTTGGATGGTTCAGAATTATCTCCCCATTTAAGGATCCTTAAATTAATCCCACCTGCAAAGTTCCTTTTGTCATGTTAGGTAACATATTCATAGGAGATTAGGACATAGACATCTTGGGGGATGATAGCAGTGAGGGGGAAGGTCATTATTCTGCCTTCCACAGGTAAGTACCCTACCACCAAAGCCAAGAGAATAAAGTTTGAAGACTGAATGTTTGGTCGATGATTTCAAATACTGCAGAGAATCTGTGCAGTCCAAAAAGATCGAGCTAAATTTTAGGATCAGTGACTTTTGAGACAGCTTTTGGTAAAGTGGCAGGGCTGCAACTCAGGAGAAGTTATTAAGATTTTTATGTAAACTACTGATTTGTGATTGTACTTACATATATATGTTTTCCCTAAAGGAGCTAATCTGTTAAAATTACCCAGAGTTTTCATAAGTTCAGGTTAAAGTAAAAAACATGCAACACCCCGCCCACACCACCACCAAAAACCAAAACAAAACAAAAAACCCTAACATGGGGTCCCAGGCCAATATGGCAGCTCTGCTCTGCAGTGTTCAGGGTCCAGGTTCCTTCAGGCTGTCTGCTCCACCATCCCCAGGAACAAAGTCCTGGTCCTTGTGGTCCAGGTGGCATCCACATTCCAGGCAGTAGGCTGGAGAGGCAAAAATGAAGGGGATGCCAATACACAGCAAGAGGAAAGATAGACCAGTTATTGTAAGAGGTCACTTGGGTCTAAACTAGGTGTTGGGTGTGAGGGCAGATAACTTGCACGGAGGGTCCAAACAAGGGAGAGACGGCCAGTACTTACAGAGGTTGAAGGAGCCAAGGAAATATGTGTTGTTTATTAAGACAAGAATTGGATTCTGCTAAGGACTGACTGCGTCTCAAGATCCAGAGCATTCTCCACATATAAGTGTTCATCAGGCTTCGGAAAGGAAGATTGTCTTTCTTCTAGTGCTGGAAAAAGTGCCAAGAAAATCGGTGATAGAGGAAGAAATATGGAGATTGAGAAACTCTAAGGTAGCTCATCTCCAGCAGACTTAATCTAACTCGAAATTAGGAGACATGATTATTTGCAGAGAGTAACACAGGTGGGTAGAGGCCCAGGTGTTTCAGGGCTCATTGAGCAATTTACAAGGCCCTAGGAAGTGTGAGGAGGCAATGAGAGACTTAGAGCGGTGTGTGTGAAGCACCCCCTTGAAAGGTGGTCTTGCCTCTATGGGCACAGCTCCAGTGGAAGGGCCCTTCAAAGCAAGAGAAGGAAAATCGGAGCAAAGGAGAAGTCCATGGACGCACCAACAGAAGGGTATTTGGAAAGTTTGATGCAGGGTTTGTAGTTATTATACTGAATTACTTATTTGGGGCATGTCAGATTGTTTCAGTCAGAAAGTATAGTCAACAACCAGAATAATGCACCATGCTGTATTGGGGTTTGTTGATAGACTCATGTTTCTGATTTTACGTATTGGAAGAATGTCAGAGTTGGCACCTATCAAGTGGTAAAGGAGCTTTTATCCCAAAATCCAAAGCTCGTTTCATGCAGGAGATTGACTACTACAATATATGACATAATGAAATAGAGTAAAAGAAAAACATGATAACCTTAATAGACACCAAGAAGGTATTCGCTAAAATTGCATACCTGCTTTTTATTTTTTTTTTTTAAGATTTTATTTATGTATTTGATAGAGAGACAGAGATCACAAGTAGGCAGAGAGGCAGGCAGAGAGAGAGGGGGAAGCAGGCTCCCTGCTGAGCAGAGAGCCCAATGCGGGGCTTGATCCCAGGACCCTGAGATCATGACCTGAGCTGAAGGCAGAGGCTTTAACCCACTGAGCCACCCAGGTGCCCCTATTTTATTTTATTTTATGTTAAATATTTATTTTTTTGTCAGAGAAAGAGAGAGATAGCCCAAGCAGGGGGAGTAGCAGGCAGAACAGGCAGAACAGGCAGAGGGAGAAGCAGGCTCCCCGCTGAGCAGGGAGCAGGGTCCTAGGATCATGACCTGAGCCAAAAGCAGTCACCCAACGAACTGAACCACCCAGGCATCCTCTACTTTTTATTTTAAAAAAGGAACCTTACAAACTAGCAATAAAGAAAATTTTTTTGACAGATATATCCACACATGTACTCAAAGATACTTAAACATAAATAAAAGGCAAATGACTAGAAAGAAGTAGGCAAAATTATGACCATTTGAAGACAGAATACTCTAGCTAGAACATTCAGGAAAATAAACTACAAAAATCATTATTTTTCCTCCAAAATAACCAAGAAGAGTTGTAATATATAAGAGAAGTTCTACTTACAGTAATCCCCTCTGTTATTTTCCTAGGGCTGATCCAACAAAATCCTATAGACTAGGTGCCTTACACAACAGAAATTTATTTCTCACAGTTCTGGAGGCTGGAAGTCCAAGTTCAAGGTGTCAGTAGGTTTGGTTTCTACCGAGGTCTCGCTCCTTGGCTTGCAGGTGGCCTTCTGTGTCCTCACGTGCTCTTTCCTATATGTTTACACACCCCTGGTGTCCCTTTTTATGTAGTGATCTCTCTCTTTCTCTTCTTTAAGAAAGACAAACTTCCATGTGCTGTGCCTCATTTGGGTAAGTCTGGAGTCTTGGAAGCTTGACTACCCTATACTCTCCTTGGACCTTGAGAGCTTGTTTGGGGGTTCTAGCAGAGGAGTGCAGCTACTTGTATACCCTCGACCGAAGAAATGTCCTTCCCTCTCTCAGGGAAGGTCATCTTCCATCAAGCATGCAGCTTCAGGGAAGGGCAGGCACATGGAGGGTAAGGGAGAAAGGGGACCCTTCCCTAGCCAGCCAAATCAACCCTGGTGATCAATGGAGTGACCAATGTCATAGCCAGATTGCCTTCACATTCCTAATCTTCTCCTTTTATAAGGACACCAGTCAAATTGTTTTGGGGCCCACTCTAACGACCTTAACTTAATCACCTCTTTAAAAGCTGGATCTCAAAATACAGTCGCATTCTGAGATACTGAGAGTTAGGACCTCAACATATGAATGGGGGTGGGGGCACACAATTCAGCCCGGTAATACCTCCAGAAAAGATACAATACTTAAATATAACCCTAAGAAGATCTATGAACAACCTAAAGGAAGGTAGCCATACCATGAAATTGTACAGAAAGACATAATGAATGGGTAAATGGATGGATACATACCATGTTCTTAGTGGGAACTTCTCAGTATTATAAAGTGCTAATTTATCCCAAATTTAATTAAACTAAAAGGTATAACACAACTGTAACCAAAAGTCCAACAAGACCTTCTTCACATCTTTTATCTTTTTTCTTTTCTCTTCCATATTTGTTACATTACCTTCAACTGTATATTCTTTATTTCTAATGAGTGTGCCACCATCAGTTGGATTCATTGTCTTCCACCCCAAACTGACCTTCCCAACCGCTCTATACCTGGTAATGGGAGTTCATCACCTATGAGTCACCTAGGAGAAAATCTCTGGCTTATCTGGAAAAATTCTTCTTAATCCACCTATAAACAATCAGTCCTGTGCAGCCATTTTTGTTAAAGTTAAGCCTGTTCATTCCATTCGTATCTGCCCTGCTTTCCTCACATTTGGATTTTAACTTTGCACAGCACCATCATCTAGATTAATCTTTCTAAAATATGATTTTTATCATTCTCTTCCAAGTTTACAAATACTGGTTTTAATAACTCTATGGGGCGACCTTGGGCATGTTAATCACTGTGCTTCAGTTTACTCATCTGTAAAAGGGAGATAACAGATAATAGTACATACCTTATAGAGTTTTCATGAAAATTAAATGTTATAAACTGTTAATTTGTAGAGAGCACTTAGAACAGTTAGCACTATCTGTGTATTTGGTTTTTTTTTAAGATTTTATTTATTTATTTGACAGAGAGAGATCACAAGTAGGCAGAGAAGTACGCAGAGAGAGAGGGGGAAGCAGGCTCCCTGCTGAGCAGAGAGCCTGATGCGGGGCTCCATCCCAGGACCCTGAGATCATGACCCAAGCCGAAGGCAGAGCCTCCAACCCACTGAGCCACCCAGGTGCCCCTATCTGTGTATTTGTTTAATAAATAAATATCTTCCCCCATTGTTTTACCTGCTACTTAAAAGTACTCACTTTGAGGAAAACTCATGTCTGTGGGTTTAGACACTGAATGTGCTTTTCAAATGATTATTTTCAGAAATACTTGAAAAATAGGTTATCAGTGAACACAGGTGTTCCTTACAGCAGTACATTTAATAGAAAAAGATTGAAGTAGGTCTGTAGAAAAAAATGTATAATAAAAGATGGTGAAGTCATACTATGGAAAAGTGTGGATGTGGACAAAGATATATTTGTAAATAAAAGTTGCATTTGCTATGGAGGGATGGCTGCAATACAGGGAGTGAAAAAAGTAAGCTGAAGAATAAGAGGCATAATATGCTTTTATACACATTTGTTTCCAGAAGAATCGGATGCACAGGAAGCTGTAAGCAGAGGGCAGAGGTTTCTGTTATGAAAATGAGGCTGTATGACCTTCCTACAATGAACATGTTTTATAATTAAAGCTAAGTAAAAACAAAAGAATAACGAAAACTAAAAACTGATCAAAACTTCCTTTTCTCTAGCCCTTTGCCTTTGATGATCAGGTTTTTATCTAAACTGCACAAAAATACTGGTGCTTTTGACGTTGATGAGAAGTCAAAATTGCTAGGATTTGCTTCAAAACCTCTATCCCATTAAGATGGTTTTAAACACCTTGCAGATGAACCTCAAATGTTAGTGGTTACTTTTTTTGCCTGAGAAATAAGCATCATCAAATATTTACGCTTCATCCCGAAACTCGGGCAAAGATCATTAATGTAATTACCTGGGAAACTCAAATAAGATGAGACGCAAAACCTTCTATCTTAGGCATTGATGAAGGTTAGGGGGAACAGCTACCTTCTTCGACAAACAAATCTCAGACTTTCAGAGGTAGAAAATCTCTATGTCGAATTTTCTCATCTTCTTGATAATTACTTCCACTACCAAAAGAAAACTCAAGAGAGTTGTAAGTTCAGTCGCGCACATTTGAAAAATGCCTTTCCCATGTTCTTCCGTATTTCCTATACGCTGAGATTCAAAGGGTTTGGGGCTTGTAAATAAAAGGTGGCCCTCTGTAAGGCATGACAAAAGTAAGCAATCTCAACTTAATGACACGGTATGGTGTTAACTATCAAGGCACTTGCTTTGCCTAGAAAAACAGCCTGTTGTTTTCATTTGTCATCACTGGGCCTCAAAAAGCTAGGCCTTAGCCACCACCTGGTGACGCTGATGACGCGCGATGTCTTACAGCTGCCGCAATTAGAAAGGCTGAGCCTTCTCCTTTAAGAAGCTGACTCACGTGGATGCTGTGTTGTGTGCTCTCAGCTGGGAAGGAGGTGGATCCGAAGTCTCTCCACATTGGCCGCCTCCGGAGAAGGGGCAGAGTTAGCCTCTTGGATTGGCTGTACGAGTACGAGGAGTAGAGCCAGGGGCGGGGCGAGCTGCGGGAGCTCGCCCAGGATCTGCGGCTTCTGGGAGGGGTGGGCAGCGACGCGCAGGGGAGAGGGAGTGGGGGAGGGTGAACCAGGGAAGGGGCGGGGCCCAGCGGAAGGGGCAGGGTGCCGGGGACGAGGGCGGGGCCTAGAAATGAAGGGCGTTCTGGGCCAACCGGGAGAGCCGACTGTTTGAGGGGTGGAGCTATGCCGAGTGATTGACGTTGAGGCCCAACCAGGGAGAGGCGGGGCCAAGGCCAGGGCCTGACTAAACCTGGAGACTCGGGTGGCCGAGGGGTTTCATCCCAGTTGAGGAGCGAAGAGCCGCTGGCGGCCGCGGATTTCACAGCCGCTCGGGGTGAGTGCGGTGGGAGGGGGGCTGGGCTCGGAGCCCGATGGGGGCAGAGGAGCCCTCCAGGCCGACGGCTTCGAAGCACTCTGGGATCGGCCCGGGGCGGGGGGACCCAGGCAGGAAGTGCCTTTTTCTCGCCGGGCTCCCCCCGGGGGCCCGGTGCGGCCGCCCTTGACCCCTCTGGGCGGGCCCCAGTGCCGGGGCTGCGGGCTGACGGGCTGGGCTGTTTCCTCTTTGTGAGGCCCAGGCGCGGGGGCCGCCGCCGGCCCGCCTCCGCCTCGCAGCCGGGGCGACCGGCGCCACCGCAACAGCTGCGACCCCTCAGCTCGGCGCCCGCGCCCTCCAGCCGCAGCCTCCCGCCCGGCCAGTCCCCCCGGCGTCGCGGGGGAGGCCCTTCCGCGGGCAGTTTGGCCGGTGATCCCCCCGCTCCCCGCCCGCCCCGACTGCCCCGCCCCCACGGGCCGCGTCCCCGCCGCAGTGTCGGGGGCGCGCCGGGGTTCCGCGCCACCGCAGTCGTCCCGAGGCCTGCTCCTCGGCAGCCTCGCCGCGCCCCCGGCCCCGAAGTGAAGTCTGAACTCGGCTCCGAGCTGCCGGGCCGTGATTACGCCGCGGAGTGGCCCCTCTTTAAAGAGAGCCATCGTCCTGGCCGCCTGGCTCTAGTCACGGGCGGGGGCCGCGTTGGCTTTGTGTCGGCCCCGCCGGGTGAATGTCGGCCACCCGGCCCTTTAGCTCGCTGGCTGGCCCCCGAAGCGAGCGTGGGGCCCCGCTGTCCTGACGGAGGGCGGGGTGCGACTGTCGGACGGGCGTCCCCGGGCCGCGGCGGCCAGACCCCGACCCCGCGCCGCCGCCCGCTCAGCTGTTTCCGGCCTGTGTTTGTGGTGCGGGAGGAGGCCGCGGCGCGCTCGGCCGGGCCCCTCCCGATTGGCCCGCGGCGTCACGTGCCCGCAATCAGCTGGGGCCAGCTGGGGCCGCGGGCGGCTGGCGGGGTCTGGGCGGCTGCGGCTCGCGCCCGGCGGTGATGGGCGGGTTGAGGGGGTGGGCGTGCTCTCGCAGCCCCTTTATTTTACCCTCCTTCGAGGTAGCTAGGTAGGACAATGAGTATTATGAACGGTGGGTGTTGGAAAACGGAACTGCTACCGGAAGATCGGTTTAATCCTGACACCTATTAATCCCCCCCTTCTAGGGAGGGTCTGGGAAGGTGTACAGCTCATTTATTTTTAAACTTTTTCTGTTTACAGAGCCCTGTCGGTAATGTGAGGATTTTTATTCCAGGTCTCCTTGACAGATGGAAAACCTGAAGTAACCTCAGGCTAGCTAACCTTGTGTTTTTGGAAAACTAGACTTGCTGGTGAAGTCTCTGTGGGTAATAGGATCTTAGCTCAGTTTGCGTGGCCGTGTATACAGTGTTGCAGCAGCGTTCCAACACAGACGAACCAAAATACACGAAGTGTTCCCAGGGTAAATATTTCTGCCAGATCTCCAGTGTCTCGGTTGATTCTTTTTCTAAAACTTGATTGCATATTTGTACTCTGTTAGATAAGAAGGAAGTTACGAAGAACTTTTCTTTCTCTAGAAGCCTGTAGCTTAGTAAAAAGTCATAGACAAATGAAATTGAGTAACAGTACAAACATAAGTGTTAGGAAACTAGGAAATGAGTGTCACAGGAGCTTAAAAATGGGGCAGTGGAAAAAAATGGGTAAGAGTGAACTGGAAAGCATTCTTAAGTGGATTAGTATTGCTTAGACCTAGAAAATGGGTGAGTCTTTGGGTGGCTTTTGGGGAGACAGGCCTAGAAGGAAAAACAGGCCTGGAGCATTTACAAATAGAAGGTGGAGCTTGTGGAATTTGGCACGTAATGTATTTTTCCACTTAATCCCATTATCTTTCTGGGTATGTATTGGAACACCAGGTAGAATGTACTTGCTTGGAAAGGACATGTCTAACTTTATCATACCCTCACCCATCTCAGTGCCCACTATAGGCCTACTGGTTGACTTTCTTTTTAAGTTTATCTATAGCAACCATCTTATCTAAAGGAGAGGGAGATGATAAAATGTGCTCAAGTAAATTATTTAATTCTCTACAGGGGAACTAAGGAAATTGGATTTTTAGAAAACAACTTTTCTAAAAAGGTTGGTAACATACATGTGGTCTCTAAAAATAATATATGGTTGGATCATCAAGGACTTTTCCCTATTTATTTGCCTTTTGCTCTAAAGTGGTAGGAGAGAAAAAAAAATTTAGAAACAAAAGGGAAGGGAAATAAAGCCAAAATTAAGTCTAAAAAGATATTAAGACACTACCCTCCAACATGGTTGTAACATAGTCTTAAATATGTTCATGAGATGTGAAAGCTAGTTCTAAATATATTCACGAGATGTGAATATAGTTCTAAGTACAATTGTGCCCAAAATATCATTTTAGGTTTTATAGAGCCTAAATGGCTATATAAATCATTATCTGTTTCTCTGGTAATCTTGTGTCCTAATATCTGGATAATGTAGGAACTGAAGCTTAGCTATGACATGAATTTGCTACTTGACACCTAAACCAGACAGTTAATTTATACTCCAGTCCACCCAATAAGGCTTTTTTGACTCATGGTATTGCATCACAACAATTGAGAGATCTCGAATTTGTCTTGCCAATGGGGTGTTTGAGGGTGATTACAAACTCAGATTGTTTAGCTGACTCAGTGAGTTACATGACTACTCTTATTTTCTAGTGATGACTAAACAATAAGTATTATAGAAATATAGTAAACCTGGAAAACATTCAACAACAACAAAGGCATTATTTGAAGGACAAACAAAAATATAGATTACTGCCCATTGAAGACCTGATTCCATAACCATAACATCCTTTGACACAGTAAAGGAAACTGGCCGGGTATTGCAAGAGAATTAAGACGAAAACAGCTTTCTCTTGTTACTGAAACCTTGGCTTGGTAAATATTTTGTACGGAAATTGGTAAATTGGTTTTATGGATCGAACTCAATTTATTTTCGCCCTTGAAGGTTTTCAATAGAATTTAGTCACAAGTCAGTATGAAAATAGTTGATGAGAGAACAATAGCATTAAATGTAATTATAGTAATCAACCCAACACTATTAAAAGTCTTTAGGTTTTGTTCCTTCTTTTGTCTTGGAGAGGGGAGAGACTGAAAAACAGATAAACATGCTTCAGCATGTTTTCATTTTACAAGAACCATCGCAGAACACAATCTCCTCTGGGAGGGCAGATTTCTTGAACTCTTTCTGCACTAGTGTCTGCACATTCAGTTCCCTGCTGGAGAGAGTCTTTGTAGGTTGCATTTGCCATCCACCTCCTGGCATTGGAAAAAACCCCGTTCACTTGTCCAGCAATAGGTAGAGTCCCAGTATTGTCTGTTCTGTGGCCCATGGAAATGCCCTGAGGAAATCATTACTTTACAGAGGAAAAGTCTGTGAATGGGGTGTTTTTCTCATCAGTGAATCCTTAGAGATGCAAATCAATACCTACTATTCTCCCTGGTATTTTTAGGGCTGGGCATTGTTATGCTTTCTTTGGCTAAATCTACCTACCAGGGTTGGATCCCAACTGGATTATTAATTGCAGGGAGGGCTGGAACTGTGACAGTGAGAATTTGAGATGCTTCAAAAGGATTTCTAACTTTCCTTCTGCTTGTAATTTCTGCCACCTCTTCACATAACTTTGCAGTAATTAACAGGAGGTGAAGCCAATTAATTGTTGTTTGTTTCATGTTTTTTCTGTTTTGCTTTCTTCCTTTTTAACAGGATGGGGAAGTTGGGGTGGGGAATGTGGATGAAGGAAATCTAGTTTTACTGCATTACCTTTAACATTTGTGTTGTGCCTATTCTCTTAATGTATTACCTGCATTGAATTCTCACAACTCAGAGATGGATACTGGTGTATCCATTTTAAAGAAGCAGAGGATACCTTACCCAAAGTTTACACAGCTTTTAAGGGGCAGAGCTGAGACTTGAACCCAGGCTGATTCCAGAAATCCAATATCTGAGACACAGTGTTTAGATCCTGAGGATGGGGAGAGAAGGAGGCAGCAGCTAAGTAGTACATACTACTTATTTTTGTAATCTTTTTAGAGCTGATCTGATTATAAAAAGTTAAAGATTTAGCTAGGAAAATCTATGAAGAAAAGGGGAGCAGGATTAAATTCATCCTTTCCAATACTCCTGTTGATCCTTAAATCTGAGTGCCAACTAAGTTTACTTTTTTATTGAGAAAGACTGCTTTCTAAATGAAAAGCCCTTTTCGCTATCTGAAAGCTTTTTTAACAGGGGTCAGCATACTTTATCAGGAGCCAAATAGTGAATATTGTGAATTTTACAACCCATAAGATTTCAGCCCCAACTATTCAGACTATGGCAGTGAGAGAGCTGTCCAATATAAACAAATGGGTGTGGCTGTGTCCCAATAAAACTTTATTTATGGACACTGAAATTTGAATTAAATGTAGTTCTCACATATCACAAAATAATCTTTTGATGTCTTTTTCCTACCATTTAAAAGCATAAAAAACATTCTTTGTGGGCCATACAAAAATAGGTGGTGAGCTGAATTTTACCCACAGGCTTAGTTGACCCCTGCTTTTAAGGAAAGTATATAGCAATGAGCCAAACAAAGAACAAGATACCGTATTTGTCATTGATTTTTATGTGTGTGTGTATATGATATGTGTATATATATGCATATATTTATTACCTATAAACAAGTAGAATTTTAAATGAAAAACAATAGCATTTAGCATCCAAAAAAATGAAACACCGAGGTATAAATCTAATAACATGTTACAAGATCTAAATGAGGAAAAATAAAAAACTGATGAATGAAATCAAGAATGAAATAAATGGAGAGACTACATCTTCATGGGTAGGAAGACTCAGTGTTGTCAATATATCAGTTCTTCCCAACTTGGTATTGCACTGAATCCAAATCAAAATCCCAACAAGTTACTTTGTGAATATCAAGAAACTGATTCTAAAGTTTCTATAGAGAGACAAAAGAAGAGCCAATACCATACTGAAGGAGAATAGTCAGAAGACTGACACTACCTGCCTTTAAAACAATATAAAGGTACAGTAATCAGGACAGTATGGTATTGGCCAAAGAATAGACAAATCCATCAGTGGAACAGAGTAGCCCAGAAATAGATCCACATAAATATCATGAGCTGATATTTGACAGGTGCAAAGGCAATACGGTGGAGCAAAGATAGCATTTTCAGTAAGCCAGTGCTAAAACAACTGGACCTCTACATGGGGGGGAAAAAATCAAATCTAGACACAGACCTTATACCTCATTCACAAAAATTGACTTAAAGTTAGTCACAGACCTACATGTAAAATGCAAAATTATCTCCTAGAAGATAGAAGAAAATCTAGATGGCATTGTGTATGGCAGTGACTTTCTGAATACAACACCAAAGGCATGATTCATGAAATAATTGATAAGCTGGACTTCATTAAAATTAAAAACTGTGCAAAAGACATCAAGAGAGCAAGAAGATAAGCCACAGGCTGGGAGAAAAGATTTGAAAAGACATTGGTGAAAGGTCTTATCTGGTATATACAAAGAACTCTTATTAAAAACTCAAAAAAAAGAAAACAACCTGATTTTTAAAATGGTAAATAGCATATGAAAAGATCCTCCATATCATATGCCATTAGGGAAATGCAAATTAAAACAACAGTGAGATACCATGATACACCAATTGGAATGGCCAAAATCCCGAACACTGACAAAACCAAATGCTGAAGAAGATGTGTAGAGTAACAGGAACTTTCATTTCTTACTGGTGGGAATGTAAAATGGTACAGCCAGTTTGGAAGACATAGTGGTTTCTTTTTTTTTTTTTTTTTTCTTATAAAAGTAAACGTAGCATGTGTTCCAGTAATTGTACTCCTTGGTATTTATTCAGAGGAACCCAAAACTTAATATCCATACAAAAATCTGCCTTTCATGGATTTCTTAAAGAGAGAAGTCTTGCGTTTTTTTGCTGTGAACCTAAAACTGCTTTTTAAAAACAACCCTTAAGTCTCATCTAAATATAGCCATTTTTAGACAGTTGTTTTATTGACTTGGACTCAAACCAGGAAATTGTATAGTCCATGTTACCTAATTTTTGAAATAGTTTGGACACAGGTTTGAACGGTATGAGTCTGCTTATATGTGGATTTTTTGATACAGTACTGTATAGATGTATTTTTTCCTAGTTTTCTTAATGTTTTTTGTTCTAGCTTTATTGTAAGAATACATAATGCATTCAACATACAAAAGTTGTTTTGACACTTTTGTCAGTAAGGTTTTGGGTCAACAATAGCCTATTAAGTTTTTGGGAAGTAAATGGTTACATGCAAATTTCCCACTCTGCAAGGTATGGGGTGGTTAACATCCCTAGCCGGTCACCCCCTTGGCCACCCCCCACATTGTTCAGGGGTCATAGAATTGTATATTAGAATATACATTCCTGGCGACATTTTATTTCATGGATTTTTCAAAGCAAAAAAGTTTTTTTTTCCTGTTACAGATTCTGTAAATTCTGTAAATTTTTAAATTCTGTAAGAAGGTAGAGGTTCAAAAATGTGATTGCTTCACCAGGGTCTCCTAGTAAAATAGAAATAGAAAATTCTAGGTAGCTAAATGTACTGTTGAAGAAGGAAACTGAAACAATTACTAAAATGTGATCTCAATCATCTATGAATTTCATTTATATATATATGTATGTGTATATATATATATATATATATATTTTTTTTTTTTTTTTTTTTTTTTTTTAAGATTTTATTTATTTGTCAGCGCAAGCAGGGGGAACAGCAGGCAGAGGGAGAAGCAGGCTCCCTGCTGCGGGACTCGATCCCAGGACCCTGGGGTCATGACCTGAGCCGAAGGTAGCCGCTTAACCGACTGAGCCACCCAGGCATCCCTCACTTATATTTTCAACTTGTACCTTCAGTTTCCATTAATTTCAGATAAACGGATAATAGGCTTCTAGTAAACAACCATATTTGGTACTTATTTCAAGCTTTTAAGGATTTTAATAACCTGGAAGTAAGAAAAACTAGTACCAAAGAGGTCTTATTTATAAAATTATCTGGGAAATAGTACTTATTAAAATTAAGGTTATTACTATTTTTTTGCTTGAGATGTTAAAAAGGAAGAAAGCATCCTAAAGCTTTAGCTACGATGAGTTCAGCCCTAGCTTTGGTTATAAACTTCAACACCGACAAATACCAAAGCATGTATTTGATTACTTAGAGACACAGTAAGGCGCCCCTAGAGTCAATACAGACAAGTCATCTGTAAAAGCAGCTCAATTTTAAGGTGTTTTTAAAATATGTGGCTGAAAAGATTTGGAACTCTTCTAAGCCAGGGACTTACCATATCGGGGAAATATTTTGGACGTAAAAACCGAAAAATAGAAAATAGATCACTGGTTGCCTGTGACTGCAGAGGGCTTTAAGGAATTTGGGGGAGGTGAGAGAAATATTCTAATGCTGGGTTCTGGTGATATAAAGTGGTGGCACAACGTTACAAATCTAAAAATCATTTAATTGTATACTTAAAATGGCTAAATTTTATGGTATGTAAATTATTCCTTTAAACATCTGGGGACTTTTTTGTTGAAAGATTAGCTCTGTTCTATTCTGTCGGAAAAAAGTTTCAAAGTTTGTGGAAGAGTGATGTGTATGAGCTCTTAGAAAGAGATGAGGGGGCACCTGGGTGGCTCAGTTGGTTTGGGCTTAGGTGTGGGCTTAGGGTTTGGGTTTAGGCTTAGGTGTAATCTCAGGATGGTGAGATCAAGCACCAAGTCATCTCAGTGCTAGGTGTGGAGCTTCCTTGGGATTCTCTCTCCCACTGCCTCTACACTCTCTCTCTCCCTCTCTTAAAAAAAAAAAAAAAAAAGAGAGAGAGAGAGAGATGGCTAAAGCACATGTGTTTGACCTTACTTTTGTAGTGCTATCAAATTTAGCACAAATGTAGGGGTACCCGTGAATGTGTGTTGCATTTAATACACACTCCCTGGCCACAAGAGGTTTATCTAGAAGGAATGAGAATTTGAATTAAGACACCGATGGGGAAGGAAGACCTCCAGAAGTGATTTAGGAAGTTTTGTTGGTTTTGCAATTTCTGTGAGAGGTTGCCAGGGTTTGTTTACTAGTTTAGGAGAGTATGTCATTCGAACTGGCCACCAACCATGAAAGGAAATCTAGGAAGGATCAGCATGGAGGCAGGAAGGGTAAAGATAAACCTGAAGGAGAAAGACCATGAACCTGGCAGCCCTCTGGTCACTAGAGAATGAGGAGAGGGGAAAAGAACAACTTGAGCAAGGTTTCCTTCAGGCCCAACTTGGCCAGTATCAGGAAGTCATATAGACTTTATTTCTTCTGCAAACGTAGGGTGACAATTAAAAACTGTCAAGATTAAATGTATGTGAAGTAGTGTTCCATACAGTGTAGACACTAAATAATACTAAGTCCAAATCAGAATTGAGTGTATCCTCCAGGTAAAAAGGAGCCTGATTCAGGCACTATGTCTTAGTTTTTTAATGACCCTTCTCCTTAAATATAAAGTGGCATTCTGATATCAGCCTCTTGAGAATTTGGATGGTGTGAGTCAATAGGTTGAGTTTCTAGCCCTGCAAAACTAAGGCTTAACACCTAGAACTCGATGACCCTGCAGAGGTTTTTCTACTTCCTAAAGACCAGACCTTTGACAGAAAGGGCTGTTTTGCTTGCTTTTGCTAAATTCCGTGGCATTCTAGCCTTTTTTAGCAAATAACTAATTTTAAAGTTTTATATCCACATATAGTACTCTATAAATGGAAATCACAACTAGGAATAGTGATTCTGCACGGATATTTTTGGTCTTGGTAATGAATCATGTAATTGAATCCAGTAAAAACACTTGGGTAAAAGTAAAAAATAGACTGAATTTGAAGCAAGGAAGAGAAAGCATGTTAAATCTCTTTACCCCATTTAGGAATAAAGAACTGGCCTGTATCCAGTAGCAAATGGTCACAGCTATATGGTAATTTTGAGTCAAAGATAGAATGATGTAGGCAGAGGGTACAAGGAGATTTCATTTTGAAGTCCAGTATGTTTCCACAGCAGCCTGTGTCTGCCATGGCCAATCCAAAAACATCTAGTTATTACTGCATTATGGTTGAAAGAAGTTACAATAGGAATATTACATTTAAAAGTTTGAAGGAAAATTGGCTTTAAAGTAGTGAGTACCAGAAGCCCAAGCAGGAGGCTAAATCACCGCATGATACTGGTTTTCAGAGAGCTACAGAATCTCAGGACTGTAAAACCTTGCTCTTGATTACTTTCTGTAGTTGAGCAGCCATAAGAAACATGACCCAGATCACCTGCTCACAAGTAGTTGTATGCTGTGCTTATATGAAGAGTCATAAATCCAGATGTCATACAGGGGAAGTAATTATGTGATGCAAAGTGGTAACTGAGCAAACCCAATGACCTTGCAGCTGCCACTCACCTCCAGTCATTGTTGCCACAGGAGAACACATGCCCTGTGGGCCAGATCTCCCCATTGTTTAAAAAAAAAAAATACAGGCTCTTTAATGAAATGTCTCATGTTTAATGGTGGCCCAGGTATTCTTTATAAATAAAAAACTGTGTGGGCCAAATTAAACATGTCCACACATGTTTCGTAGGGGAAGGGTTATGTATTTGGTTCACTCTTGTATCCCTATGCCACCAAATGAGTTCAGCCCCATAGGCCTAAAATTTGCAACCTCTGACCTTTATGTAACAAATGCTGTGTTCTTAAGCATCTGAAAAAAGTAATGCTATCATTTTAAAGGCTGTGAAACAATAGTAACTCTTAACTTTTGTCATTTTGCAGAAATGTAATCAAAAAGCTAAATACCATTTCTAAGTCTTGCTGTTTTTACCCAGGGTTTATTCATTAACATGTTTAACTTCCATATCAAAATGTTTAGTGGAAGTCATAATCTTTGTAATAATGACTTTTTTGATGACATTAGGGCTGCCTAATAACTAAGGAAGTTCACAGATGTAAGAAGGAATGACGGAACTGTCTTTTTAATTTGTAATGAAATTTCCCCAAATTTAGGATGACAGTGGATTCTTATTACAAACATAGATTGTTGGGTTTGTTTTCATAGTGAAAGCTGTATCAGCTGTGCATGCCATTTTAAAGATAGGTGATATAAATATTTAAAACATAGGAGCTGAAAACTATATCAGGAATAAATTCTTTTTTTAATGAGAGCTGTAGTGTATTCTTGACTATATCTACATCTTTAAGAAATAGTGTTTAAGGGAATTAATTGCTGTGAATTCAAGGAGTTGCACATATTACTCTAACTGTTGAAAATGTTAACAGTGTGATTATCCCTGTTTCAGAATCTGGTTTCAAAGCTTATTTCCGTGTTTTAGCACTTCTGTGATTTATTGAATCAGTATGGTTTCTTAAATATAAGTTATGTAATAATGGCTTATCTTTCCCTTCTTCTTTTTTTTTTAAAGGTTTAATTTTATTTATTTGAGAGAGAGAGATTGAGATCACAAGTAGGCAAAGAGGCAGGCAGAGAGAGAGGGGGAAGCAGGCTCCCTGCTGAGCAGAGAGCCCGATGCGGGGCTCGATCCCAGGACCCTGAGGTCATGACCTGAGCCAAAGGCAGAGGCTTAACCCACTGAGCCACTCAGGCGCCTCTCCCTTTTCTGTGCTTGTTCTCCTAGCCTTATACCAGGGTAATGGAAGAATTTTGGCTTTAGGGTGGGTGAGCAGCATTCCAGTCATGATTTTCTGTACTTGAAAGCTGTGTGATCTTTGATCAGTTAATAACCTTGGATAATTTATGGAATGGGGGGGTGATAACCTCACAGAGTTGTGACGATTTTGAAAGAAAAGCACGCAGTACAGTGCTCCAACAGACTCTAACTCCCTGATGTCAGTGCCATCGCCCCTACATGGTTGTAGACGTGCCTGATGACCAGAGCTACCCGTGCTCTTAACTGAAACTACCCTCTTCGCATTTTCTGATTGCCCTTCTTTCTGCTCTTGTGATCACCCACACATACCCCACAAGTCTTTCCTCAAATTACATATGCTCAGAGTGTATACTTATCACTTAGGCTAAGCCTTTTTTCTCTCACATCGCTGCCTGTGCTTCTCATTATTCAGTTTCTGATAACTCCACTTGTTTCCTGTGTTTGTCAAACCAACCAAAAGAGAAGTGATATTGTTCCGGCCTTGTCTAAACATGTTTGCTTCCTTGGCTCACTGCTTCTAAATAGTTCTTAGCTTGGTATGCCTGTTTATTTGTTCAGTGCATGAACCTTGGATCCTTAAGTACAGAGTCAGCTACTTCCCATACTAAGTACTACAAAGCAGAGCACACACACACACAGAGTTCTCTATGACCCCCACCAAGTAGACACCAACAACTTTTTTTAACCCTAATGCTTTCTTGTTCTTTTCCATTTGCTCCTAGGTTTTTAGAACTTCAACTATAAAAATGGGCAGAATTTTCCTTGATCATATCGGTGGTACCCGTCTGTTTTCTTGTGCAAACTGCGATACAATCCTGACCAACCGCTCAGAACTCATCTCCACTCGGTTCACAGGCGCCACTGGCAGAGCATTTCTTTTTAACAAGGTTGGTGGGAAAAGCAGTTTCATTTCCTAAATGAGTTCAGTGGATATAACTGACAGCAGTACCAGAATATCCCTCAGAGCTTAGAGATACCAGAAAGAGTCCGAATGAGAGCTATAATCTGCATGCAGAAAAGAGTGCCCACTAGCTTGTCCTTGGGACCTCAGGAAGGCATTACTCAATCCGATTTTTTCCTGTGGAAGTTTGAAGACTGTGTTACAGTAAGAAGGGCAGTCTCCATTGCTTCATGAAACATTCAGTGTAAGAATTTAGTAGTGACTTCACAGACTATGGAAGAAGGGGCAGAGGCACCCCTATACCCACATCACTGATTTATCCTTATAGGGAGATAGCTGCGGTAAGCTGTCGTAGTTTGACAGTGCAAGTGAATAAAGATCATCTGACCAACTTCCCTTGCTCTAATTTATGCTCACCAATGATCCTGATTATGTTGTGGTTTATTGCGTGCCAACAGGAAGAGTGGTTCCTGATTTACAAATTAATGTCTAGTCTGTCTGCTTCTCTAATTTCTGGCTTACTTTAAAATTGGTTGATGTGATTCTGCCTCCTGGAGTCTAATGTGTACTAGCAGAGTTGAATTTCCAAATCTTTTAGGGTTAGGGATAGAACTAGTCCACGGTACTGCTCTTAAAAGGTCAGCTAAACTTCCCCAGCGGACCCCCCTCTGTTCCATTCAGAAATAAGCTTTTCTCTCAAAGAATCGTTAGTGTGCATCTCCTGATCTTTCTGTCGGTGTAGAGCAGGAGTTGGTGTACTAGGGCAGGCTGGCTACCTGTTGGCATAAATGAAGTTTAATAAAGCACAGGCTGCTCAGTCATTTATGTATTATTGCCTATGGCTGCTTTTGTGCTACCGTAGCAGAGCTAAATAATTAAAGCAAAGATCATATAGCCCTCAAAGCCAGAAATACTTACTCTCTGGCCCTTTACAGAAAAGTAAAGCGTAGAGGATTGCTGGATGTTCACAATCATTGGAAATTCTCCACAGGTTATTTGAACCCATTTGAAAACTGTATCACAGTGTGGTAGGCCTAGTGTGTCCCAGTCAGTTTGCATAGTATTTCCAGAAACAAATTTGGCAAACTTTTGTTGTTGTTGTTGTTGTTGTGGAATACCCATTGTGTACTAGGTTCTCTTTCATTGTAGCCTTGTTTGAACTCCTCAGTGAATGGGGAACGTTAACAGTTGGACCCAAACCAACATTTTATGGCTCCAAGTGGAGGACTCTTCACTGCAACAGAAATGTTAACTACAGGATATATGAATAGTGTGGCTTGGACTAGTACATGGTACGGTAATGCAAGATTGCGTTAGATGGCCAGTGCAGTTTCCAGATCCTTGGCTTTCCCAGTAGCTTCTAAAAATAGCTCTTGGGAAGGGTATTGTAGGTTTGACTAAAGCAACAACTGCGGTTTGCTTTTCTGAAGTTGCTCTGACTGCATCAACCAAAGTAATGTGTACTTGTTTGGCAGATCACTTACCGGGCTTGGCAATTTTGTGTTCCTATGTTTCTTAGGTAGTTAACCTGCAGTACAGTGAAGTTCAAGACCGGGTCATGCTCACTGGCCGCCACATGGTTCGAGATGTGAGCTGCAAGAACTGCAATAGCAAACTGGGATGGATCTATGAGTTTGCCACTGAAGACAGCCAGCGCTATAAGGAAGGCCGTGTGATCCTGGAACGCGCTCTAGTACGAGAGAGTGAGGGCTTCGAGGAGCATGTACCGTCTGATAACTCTTGAAGAAAAAGAGATCACTCCATCTTTTCCCAGGTCTCCTTCACTGAAAACAAAAATCTACTTACATACACTGTCACCTTAGCATCAGGTCGGATTCATGAACTGCGGAACAAGAGGTTGTGAGAATCTAAGATGGAACCTTTCTTTCTTTCTTTCTTTTTTTTTTTAATTTTCAGTTTTCCATCCAGCAGCAGTGTGTAGAGAGAATTTTATGCAGATGCCGTTAATTTTTTTTTTCCCTATGTTTACATCTTGAGGCAGAATAGTCTGTCTGCAGCTACGTGATGGGCTATGTGAGGGGGGAAAAAAAATCTGGGCTAGTAGAGTGAAAAAGTGTGTTTTATGTAAATTTTGAAAGGAAAATGTGTCAAGAGCATGGTTTTTAAACTTATTTGGGCTTCATTTAAAAAAATGTTTTTTTTTAAACCCAGTTATTTCACCTGATTTGCTAGCTTCAGGGAAGAGATCCGAATTTGTGACCAGCGCTAAAGGTTCAGTGTTAGTATGGCTTGTGCTGGCCGCTGTGCCATATTCTTGTTGGAGATGAACCGTAGCACCAGAGCCCATCCCTCCTTGTCAGTCTTGACCCAAAGATGTCACCATCCCTAGTTATTTGTCACCACATAATTGGTGTTGATTGGAAATTTTTCCTGAAATGGGGCAGAACTGCTTGGTTGTCTTTTCAATGTAACTTAAGCATAGTAATATAAATAAAGTAATAGTTGGATGTTTTTGGTCCTGTGTTGCTTTTAAAAACACCTTCTAAAAGAAGAGTGGAGTATTTGAAGTAATTTTCATGGTAGTGTTTCTCTTCCGCTCTCGAGCTAAATTGTGTAGAAAAGATTACTTTGTTTAAAGCATACTGTTTTAAACCCATAGTACTGCATTTGGAAAAGCATTGAACAGAATGTCAGTGTGCGTGCATGCAGAAAGCATTTCATCTGCATCTGTTTTAGAAGTAGGGGGAAAATGAAGGAGCCAATCTAAAAATAAGACTTTGCAGAGCGTTTTCAGCCTCTCCTCAGTTTTGTGTTGATTTTGACAAGTCCGTAGAACCTAATAGTTTCATCAAAGGACTAGATCTGTCATTAGCATTATTTTCTCAGATCTTCCCTCAGAAATTCAGCTGTTGAAATTAAAACTGTACTTGGTCCCTTCAGGGATCAGATTTGCCTCAGGGTGTTATTTTAGCCCCAAACTTACAACATTATGAAGTATTAAAATATAAATGTTTCTTTATCCAAACTATTTCTAGATATCCTAGTACTTGTTTCTGGTGGAATAAATGACATTAAAATTGGCTAATTATTTAAACGTATGAATGGATGTTTGAGTGCTCAGTCTCTAGGTCTTTGTCTAGAAGGATGTTTGCCTCAACTAGAAAAATCTGTCATTGATATTAGAAGTGACTTCTGAGTACAATTAAGTTTCTCTTCTTTGCCTTCCAGCTCTTGGTTAGAGGCATAGGTCTCTGATTAAGTAGGTGTATAATACTGCATTTGAGATAAGTGGACACAAATGCTCTTTCCTTCACCATGGAATAAATCTTCAAGCTTTAAGAAACAACTTTCATTCCCATTCATTTCCATACTGGCCTTTGATTATTTGCAGATCCCTGGTAGCATGCCTTACCTGCAGCACTATGTGCATTTGCTGTCACAATAAAGTATATTTTGTCTTGCATTGGTGCAATACTACTTATTTCCCACTGATCCTTAGTTTTAATTATCTTAGTTTTAACATGAACACATTTGTCATATCTTTGAGTAGCTATGGCTTTCTTCAGTCGGTGATAAGATGACATTCTGGCTTAGTTAACCTAATCCACACCAGGAGATACTGAATTCACCACTATTAACTTCTGTTTGATGATTTTGCCTCAGACACTGACACACTACAGTTTAGTATATAGGAACAAAAAAATGTCATATCACTAGGTTAATCTAGGTGACTGGCAGGTACCACAACGAATCACGAGGTCCTCTGTGCCTTCCTTTTAAAAACTTACGTTTGCAAAACTGAAAAAAAAAGCAACATGGACGATGCAGTCAGATTGGATTGTTTATAGGAAAGCGAATACACTGTTCACCGGAGATGGGAAAGCACTAATGGGAATGATTTTGCTTCCGGATGAAAAGGTTGACCAAATACAGGGAAGAGTATACCACATGATAAGCGGGTTGCTGGGGGGTGTAGAGGTTAAGCTTTAATCTCTGAAGACTTCAGAACCCTTCTTCATCATTTTAGAGGACGGTGGCCTTAAGTTTTGATTTTAAACAACAGGAGTGCTTTTATTTAAGGAGAACCTAAAGTGAGTATTTTGGGGGTTAAGCGTTTATTAGTAATTACTGTAACAATTTAAGTTACCCTTGTATGTGGCTACTTTTGGATTGGAGGAGAAAAATAGTGGCATGTCTGTTTTCTAAATTTATCTCTTCATAAAAGTCTTAGGGGATGCTTCAGGACAGTGGTGGCCTCAACCCCGGGCTGAAATCAGTCCACAGGTAGTTTGGATCCAGCAGTATTGGGAAACTACCAATTGTAAAAAAAATTGTTTATGATGGTTCCATACCAGTTATAAAAATACCTCACAGTTTAAATAGACATCCAGTATTGCATGCCTGTTTTTAACACCAGCTTCCCACCAGGAGCCATATAAAACCTTCTAGGCAAGGAAGGTGTGAAATGGGAGTAGATCAAGATTAAACTGAAAAACTGTTAAGGCTAGCACTTTGCACTGGTATGAAAATTATTCTAGAAATGAAGTAGAACTAAAAGGAAACTTCAGGATGCATACCCATCTAAAATTGAGTATGAATTGTATGGCTTCTTTATTTTAGGATAGTGGGACTTAGCGAATTGAAACTTACATATTATGGCATAAAATATACATTCCAAAGCACCAGTAAGGGTTTTGTGATCCTGGACAACACTACATATTTAGGCTTTTAACATCTGTAACCTGACCACCTGGGAGTCTTGTTAAACAGTGAATTATGCCTGTCCCAATACTGGATTGCTCTCTGAGGTGGAGTCAAGAAACCTAGATTTTTTTCACCCAATTACAAACATAATTTACCTGCACATACATGACCATCACTATTCAAAGGGTTATTCAAACTCAATACAGTAGTCTCCCCTCATCCATGGTCTCCGTTTCTGAGGTTTCAGTCACCTGCGGTCAACCCTGGTCAGGAGGCAGGTGAGCCTCCTGACATACGGTCAGAGGTCAGGACTAGCCCTACATCACAATGCCTACGTTACCCACCTCACTGCCTCTCGTCATGTTGGCATTTTATCATCTCCCGTCATTACAAAAAGGGTGAGAACAGTACAGTGTATTTTGAGAGAAGCCATATTCACATAGCTTTCATTACAGTATCTTAGAATTGTTATATTTTATTGTTCATCTCTTACTGTGCCTAATTTAGAAATTAAACTTTAGGGGCACCTGGGTGGTGCAGTCGGATAAGCGGCAGCCTTTGGCTCAGGTCATGATCCTGGGATCGAGCCTCACGTTGGGCTCCCCACTGATCAGGGAGCCTGCTTCTCCCTCTCCCTCTGCTATTCCCCCTGCTTGTGCTCACTCTCTGTCAAATAAATAAATAAAATCTTTAAAAAATTAGAAAAAAATCTTTATAGGAAAAAATAGTATGTATAAGGTTTGGTACTCTCCACAGTTTCAGGCATCGCCTGGGGCATTGGATGTATTCCCTGCAGGGGAGGGGGGAGGGGGCCTACTGCAATGTATGGTTTAGTTATGTTACCACCTCTACAAACAGGTGTTTCTCAAAAAGAGGCCAAAAGAGAAGCATGAACAAGAAAAAGGATTAATATGATTTCCATCTGCTTAAAAATAGTGATCCTTAAAAATGACTAAGTACAACAGATAAGCTTTTTTTCTAAGATACACTTTTTAAAAGGAGGGGAAAAGTCTCTGGGAAAAAGTTTCTAGAAAGATCACTAGACTTGAAAGGCCTTGTCTTCAGTATCAAGTGTGATTTACTGAGTGAGTTTGGGAAGTGTGTGACTTAACCCCTTAACCTTTGTTTTCTCAAGTATGAATTATAAAAACAAGTCCTATCTTAAATGATTCTTGTTAAAACATAGTGAAATACATGGCCTAAAAACCTGTGAAGTACTATATAAATGTATCTATACTTTTTTCCAGTAAACCATCACAATCCTTAACAATTTACTCTAGTTTTACTCTAATGAATGGCCAGAATGCTTTCAAAGTTCTTTAAATCCTTCCTGGTCTTGATATGCCTTTATAACAAATTAGGGCTGTTTATCAAATGTTACCATCTTGACCTTTTGCCATAAGGAACCTTTCACAATCTGCTACAACATTTTACTTTGCTTTCAAAAATTGCCAAAGCTCCTATTTTTTCCCTACCATGGAACAAAAGGAAACAAAGGTAAAAAGTTCAGTGAATACAACCTCAGTGATAAGGTAAATAAAGACATTTAAAAAGCTCCC
>CM052885.1:20563858-20580142 GCA_028534135.1 Potos flavus
CCTGCTCATTCTCTCTCTCTCTCTCTCTCAAATGAATAAATTCTTGAAAAAAAAAAAGAATTTTCACTAACAGGCATTGACTAGTTCCTTTTCAAACCTAATTTTCTTTCTCCCGTGTTTGTCTTAGCCTATTTCACACTAGCGCTCTAATGGGGTTAGTCCAATATTTAAAGAGTCCTAAGATTGTGAGAAAATGGTTTTATATACCAAATCATCTCATTTTAATCCTCCTCTGTGGATTTGCCCTAAAGACGAACAAGTCATCTCTTGTCCCTGGATTTAAAGCAAAGTACAAAAACTAATTCCATCTAATAATTTAAAAAACATCCCCAGAGCTAAGCCCAGCTTTGGGAAAGGAGGTATTTATGTTCCTGAGGACTGCCCAGAGGTTTTTAGGGACTAGTGCAGTTGGGAGACCCCACCTGGTGTGCCCCTGGGTCAGAGGGTCGGCTTCGGCTGTTCCCAGAATTTCACTTCCACCAACTGTTGAGGTCCCATGGAGTGAGCTGTCAGTCCCTGGCCATACTGCCGTCTCAGCCCACCAGCCCTACGTGTACAGCCTTCCAGAAAGCACTGGACAAGGTGGAGGCCTTAGTGGGACCACACGAAGGTTCTAACCCTTTCCCTAGCTAAGCCATCTCCCTTCCCCCAGGTTCCAAGCCAATTAGAAGGTGCTCAGAGGCATTTCTAAAACCTGCCAAAAGCGTGCAGGAATCCGAAGCTTTTCAAACCCTTTCCTGAGTAAATCCTAGGTCCTGTTTTAAAGTAGGCTCCTTAGACAATGAGTCTCAATGATTGAGTATTTTCAAGGACTTGACGAGTACTGAGTAAAACGATCTGAGTGGCCCTGCTGAAGTTTACACTGCAGAAAATATGTTTTTTTAATATAACATCCGCTGGAATTCATGCTACCAGAAAAGCACCAGTAGATGGCACCAGTATGCAAGTTCACTTCTTAACCATCAGCCTGACCTGTCTTTTGGAAAGATGAGGGGGGCTCTTTTAGAGTGGGCTCACCCAAATGAGAGAGGATTTTACTCCAACGGGGGAGAGTCATTGGGGGGGCCAAAGGAAATCAGATGTGAGAACACGTTTGGAAACTACAAAGATTGTAAAGATGGTATTGTTTCCAGTTTTTGTGATAAGTGATTTTTTTTCTGCTGTTTTTGTATCTAAAGCTTTAGCTTCCACAGCTTTAAGCAAGTTTTTCAACAGCTATTTTTTAATATTAGCTTTTATTTTGAAACGGGTACCCCAAGTCCTAGAAAGCTGAATGCCACAGTGTGACTTTGCCATTAGTTAACTTCTTGAAGCCTTGTTTCCTCAACTTTAAGATATGGAAAATAATCTATGGAGAATGTGTGTGAAATTTCTTTACAAGCCATACGGTATTCTAAAAATAAGATACATTCCTATAAATTGAGTGAGATTCAGTGAGTTATCTCGCATCGCCTCCAGGTGCTGGAAAGTGTCTGCGCGTTCATGCATCCATTGGGCAATGTTTGAGTGCCTACTGCCTGTAAAACAATAAGCTAACAGTCGCTGACACCTAGCGCCCACTTCCCAGCCGCCAGATGAAGGACGTTTGCAAAGCCCGGTAAAAATGCTCCAAGCTACTTTATCCATACTGGATGTATCCCTGCTGTGGGAAATGAAAGGTATCCAACACAGGGGCGCAGAACCTTGTGAAGTGCCTTCCTTCTCCTAGCAATTGATTCATTCTTAAGTTGGAACAGACGGAAACTTCCAGATTAAATGAAAATAACAGAAATCATCTCCATAAGTGCGATGGATTCTAAAATTGGATTAACCTTCCATTCTAAAACAAGCTTCATCTGTCTCCCTTCCAGAAGCAAATATAAATCAGCGTTTCCAGGGCACGTGGCAATGAGAAAGGACACGGCTCACGCCTGGGAGCCATGCCAAGTAGAGGACGTCCATAAAGGCTCTGGGCCTTCTTTGCACAAGAAACATCCCAGGTAAAGTGTTCTTTAACTTGGAGGAGCATGGATTGGGGGTGGGGGGGTAAGCTGTAAATTCACAGGCCCTCAGATTTAGGCATTTTTTGATGAGTGATCTCACACTCCAGTGCCTTTGGAAGCTGGGGAGTTCATTAAGGGGAGGCGTGTGGGCCTGGGAGAGGCTACGGGGGGGGGGAGGGGGGCTGCCGAGTGGAGAGCCAGAGCACATACCATTTCAAGACCGTCACTTTTGACTCAGATCAAGAGACAAACACAGCTTATCCTTTGGGGCCTCGGGGCTCCAGCTCACAACCCTAATCTAGCCCAAGGGCGCATTTTAAACATTTGGAAACTAAGGCTGGGAGAGGTGAAATGAACTAAGCCGAGTTCTCACTTTAAGTAGCAGAGAAACTATGTTCAGGGCGAGGTTTCAGCACAACAGAGAGCCCAAGGGGAGTAGGTTAAAGGCCGGACACATTGAGGTTTCCAAAGCAGCCTTGGGAGGCAAAAGAGCATGGACCCTGAGCCAGAGGGCCGATGCCTGAAGCCCAGCTCTAACCTTTACAGCTGGGTGCCCTTAGGCAGGTTACTCAGGCTTTCCGTGCCTTGACTCCCTCATCTCTAAAATGGTGGTGATAAGTGTCCTAGCTTCGTGGGGCTGTTGTGAGGATAAAATGAGTTCATATGTGGAAAGGGCTTAGGCTTAGCCTGTAAGTACTATCACTCGGATTTACAGACAAGGAGCCATATGCATTCTCAGAGGTCAAGGTCACACAGTTTTACTTAGAGGTCAAAAATCTGTGCATGCACATATATACATGCACGCGCAGCTGGTATGTCTGCACCCCCCGACCCCCAGCAGACATCCTGATTTCAAAGCCTGGCCTCCCGAGCCTCTCACCTGCAATGACCAACTTGGCCAGAATTGCAAAAGGAGGGGCTGGAACCGAGACCAGAGCTGGTTGGGGGGGTGGGTTTTTCCACTATTCAGGAGTAGTGTAGGCTTCCAGAAAAGCGAGCTCAGCGGTGAAGCAGTTTTCACACACTAGTGTTTCGCAAACTTGCGCGTGCATTAGAATCGACTGGAGGGTGATCTCCAGCACTGGATGCTGGCCGCGCCCCAGAGTCCCTGGGTAGGCGGGTCTTGGGTGAGGCCCGACAATTTGCATTTCTAATGATCCCAGGTGATGCCGAAGCTGCCATTCGGGAACTATACTCTTAAGAACCACATACTTATTTTTCTAATTCTCAAAATAACCTTATGAGTTTGGCATTTTCTCCATTTTATGCTGGAGAAAAGTAAGCCCGGAGAACGTGGCTGACTTCCTCAATAGCATACCATTTGTAAGGAGTGGCACTGGGTCTTGAATCAAGGTGTCTGACTCTGGAGTGTGTGCTTTTTCTACTGTACCATGTGGGGTGAGGCCTGAGTGTTCACTCTTCCCCCAGGCACCTCGCTATGGGCTAGGGGCACAAAGATAGGGGGTCTGATAGGGGCTGCAGTGTGCAGGTGGGGGAAGATGTAAGGGAGACCTCTCTCCTAGTTCCTATCGTCTCCCCTCCCAGTTCACCAAGCACCCTACCTCCTGGGCATTCGCAACTACTAAGTGTGACCAGGTAACATCCCTGACCCCGCCCCCCTTTGTTGGCTCTGCACTCCCAGCTCCCTTCATGGCCCTGTCTGCCTCTGCAGCCTAAACCCCGAAGCTGCAGTCACACTAAGCCTTTGCCCACCCCTGAAAGTGACCCGCTCTCTCCAGCTCACTGTGCTACGCTCAGTTTTCCCTCTGAGTAGGGTACCCACCTCCTTCTTTGCCTGGAACAACCCATCTTGTGCTTGAAGACTCAGTGGCTCTGGCCACCCACCCCTCAATCTCCTCAGTGGGGGTTATCCTCTACCTTCCCAAGAGTACGGTGCCTTGCGTCCTTCATAACACTCGCCTACGTTGTTGGGTAATTACATATTTATTGATGGATTTCTCCTTCTACTGTAAATATCTAGTCTAAACCAACTTTTACCCCTAAATCATCAAGGGCTATTGCAGTTATGTGGTACAGGGTGGGGCGGTGGTCCCGGAAATGGTCTGCACATTACAATCACCTGGGGATCTTTAAAAAGTTCAAGCCCAGGCTACATTCCAGATCGATGAAGTCACGGCCTGTGAAGGTGGGGGGAGGGGGGCATCAGGATGTTTTCAAATCACCCCCAGGTGATCCAATGTGTGGACAAGCTTGGGAAGCAATGAAGTAGAATTTCAAGGTGCAGGATGGTTGGATAATCAGGTTGAAGTTTGAAAAAACGAGAGTACCATGCAGAGAGAGGGAGAAGAATTTTTTTTTTTAAGATTTTATTTATTTATGTGACAGAGAGAGCACAAGCAGAGGGAGAGCGGCAGAGAGAGGGAGAAGCAGGCTCCCCGCTGAGCAGAGAGCCAAGGCAGCCACTGAGCCACCCGGGTGGGGGGGCGGGGGGAGTGGAGAACTTTTAATAAAAAGTAACAGCATAAACAAAATCCCAAAGGTAACAAAGTACATAGGACCTGCTGGAAGATCAAGCTAAAAAGGTAGCAGGCAGACTATGAAAGACCCAACTTGCCGGCCTCAGGAATTTTAAGTGGATGAAAAGCACTGGAAGAGTATAAGCAGAAGGTGAAATAAACATCTATTCTTTGGGGGCACCTTGGCGGCTCAGCCACTTGAGTGTCTGCCTTCGGCTCAGGTCGTGATCCCAGGGTCCTGGGATCCAGTGGGCTCTCTGCCCAGCAAGGAGTCCGCTTCTCCCTCTCCCTCAGCCCCTCCCCCTGCTCGTGCGCACGTGTGCTCTCTCTCAAATGAATAAATAAATAAAATCTTGAAAAAAAATCTGTTTTTTGGAAAACCAACTGGCAACTGTGAGATCTTATTGGAGTGGGGAGAGGCTGGAGGCAGGAAAAGTGCTTTTTCTGCTTCACCCTCCTGCCAGGGACTGGCCTCTAGGAGGCTGCGGAACTTTTAGGAGAGGCAGCCCAAGTGACATTCTTGTGGGGGGTGTTGCTTGAGGCTATTGGGGTGGGGGTGGGGATCCCTCCTCTACAGCTGCTGCTAAAACTAGGACTCCCATCCATGGCTCTCTGCCTCTGACTCTCATAACCTTTTTAACTTCAAATGATCAGCAACTCCGGGGGCGTTCTGACTCTGTGTCCGGGTGCAGAAGTCATCCTTGACAAATTCAAACACAAAGGCAAACAGACATGAATTGATCAATGGCCACCAACAAAGCTGAACCTGCCAATTCAACAATCCATTTTGGGGATCGAACTACAGAGGGAAGCGCAACAGTGAAGCCACCAATGACACCATCCAGTTTTATCTCTAGGTTAATCAGTCTGTCAATCTGTGCTCTGATACTCTAACCATTATCATCTGGACTGGGTCTCTCTGGCTCTCCCAAGACGTGCTCGCCCTGCCGCCACCCCGTTTGACCGGGAACTAGGGTATCCTCAGGCGAGCTTCATGCTGGAGTGTCTTCTTTACTCCCCATTCTTCCAACTAGTGACAGAGGTGGGGAAGATGAGGAAGAGCTGGTGAACTGGAGTCCCAGGACCCCACGCCCTTGATCTTCTGCTTCCCCAGCTGGTCATGCTGGAGCTCCCAGCCACCTGTAGAGAAGGTCCCGAGCATCTGCCTAGGAGGACTCGACAGACCCCATATACTTGGTCTGGTTTTCCTTTGCCATTTCTTTCCCCCTCTTTCTTCATCTCCTAATTTTGTTCTCTCTCTTCTTTCCTCTATTTTTTCTCCCCTCCTTTTCTAGCCCCTGCAACCACCCTCGTACACTATAACCACGTCTCTCCCGTTGGGCTACCTGTTCCCTTCCTGCCCCAGGGTTGCCACACTCAGATGTTTCCCTGACCAGGAAGGAAGTGGGGAGAGCCTGCCAAGTCCAAAAGCATCTGCAGAGCTAAGTGCCCAGAAGGGAGCATCCTTTCTGATGGGCACAGAGGCCCTGCATGGGCTAGTTATCCTGTTCTTTGTGTTCTTCTCTCCTTTCTGTATCCCTCTGCCCCATTCCAGATTAATGGAATGCTGATTCAGTAACCTTGACCATGTTATTTGAGCTCTCTGTGCCCACCTGCTTGGCTGTTGGCTCAAAATGCCTAGGGAGCATTTTGGCATAGTGAACACGGACGAAAGTCTCGAACACTCTCAATCAACCACTTACTGGCTGGGTGACCTCGGCACCTAACCTCCCCAAGCCCTCATTTCCTCCTCTCTCCAATGGGTAACAGAAGGACCAGGCTTGTCAGGTTGCGGTGAAGATAAATGAGCTAATTCAGGGAAAGTACTTAGCATGAAATAACTGCCAACTGTATGCTACGGTTGTTGTTATATATTATCTATATACTGCCTAGCACACGGTAGGTCCTTACCGTAGCCAGCCCCCAACATGGTTCCCAGGGAGCCTCGCCGTCCGGAATGCCCGCCCTTGTGTAGTTTCCTCCCACACCGAATCACAGCTCATGGGAATTAGCGTGAATGCAGTGCAAGTGACTGCGTGCCTTGCAAGGCCAAGTTTGAAATGCCATTGCAGCTCCCGCGGCAGCTTCTTGAATCGTTTGCTCTGGGGGAGTCAGCACCCCGTCCTGAGGTTGCACAGACAATAGAAAGGCCCCTGTGGAGAGGCACTGAGGTCTCCTGCCAACAGCTGGTGCCATCTTGCCAACCACGAGAGTCCAGGGCCGTGGCGCCTGTCGAACCGGGAGATGGCTGCAGGCCTGGCTAGCATCTGATGGCGGCCTCATGGGGGCCCTGGAGCCAGAACTGCCCAGCCAAACCAAATTCCCGAGCCCTAGAAGCAGGGAGAGCTAATAAATTGTTGTAAGCCAGGCATTTTTCACACAGCAACAGTGAACTAACATAGTGCTAAAAAGGAAGGAAGGAAAAGAAAGAGAAAGAAAGAAAGAAAGAAAGAAAGAAAGAAAGAAAGAAAGAAAGAAAGAAAGAAAGAAAGAAAGAAAGAAAGAAAGAGAAAGAAAAAGAAAAAAGAGGAGAAAGAGGAGAAAGAAGAGACAGAAGAGACAGAAAAGAAAGAAAGAAAAAAGTCTCTTCCAAGTGAGAAACAGCAGATTGGCATTTCCATTGCAAATCCACGCCGTCTAGCATGTGAACAGCAGGGGGCGCCATTGGACCACTTTCTGATCTGGCCATGCCAGCATTTTTCTCCTTCAAGGCCCTGGCACATCCCGGTTGGGTCAAAGGAAAGGCCAGACTGCCCCGGAAACAGGTCAACCACCTCCGGCCCCTGCACCTCGTGGATAGAGCTGAAGTGGGTCCCAGGGGGATAGCCAGTCTCAAGAATCAGCTCAGAACAGGCCCCTTCCTCCTGGAGCCAGGCAGCCCAGAAAGGGTGAGGAATAAATGTTAGTTGTTTAAGCATCCCCAGTCTGTGATATTGTTGAGATAGCCCCCTGAACAGACTCAGGCACAAGGTTATAGCTTCTTTGGGGAAGCCCCCAGTTGACAAATCCAATAGTCTGATTCTGCAGTTACGGTCATAAAATACCCAAGAGCTGATCTTCTCCACCCTGTGTGTTGCACTAAGACCCTCGCCTTTCCCAGACCCCGGTCCTAGCAGTGAGGTCAACTCCAGTCCCTGGGACGACAGACTATGGTTGGATGACTGTACCTGCTCTCGTCGGCCCAGTGGGTCACTCTCCCTCTCCAGACTCACCATGTTGTTACTGGATCTGTTAGTATTTGATAGAGTTAATTGTGCTCATTCCTTTTGTTTTCAAAATTTTCCTGTCACATGGCAGGCACTTGATAAATATTTCTATAAACGAATGCTTCAAAGGGCCTTTGGTCTCAGTGGTACGATCAAGCTAAATAGATTAAAGAAATGATGTCCTAGGAATATATTCATTCAACAAACGACGACTGAATGCCTACCTCGTGTAAGGTGCTGGGCACCGCGCCATGGAGGAGTGTAAAGTAAGCCAGAATCAGTTCCCATGGGCGACCACAAGCACAGGTACTTGAGAGAACAACCCACATTGCTATCGCCCCCCCTTCACGGCACACGGAATGGAGACCTGGGTCTACCAGCTGGAGAACATGTGTTGCCACTGGGAACGTGTCTAAGGTAGAAATGCTCAGCAGTGAGTAAAATGAGAAGTGTCTTGAAACCACTAAGGAGTTGGGGTGGTCTCACGTGACCTAGGGGAGAGAGTGGGGAGCTGGGAGGATCCATGGGGGCCTGGAGGAGAAGCTGGGTGCTGATACATTCAAAACAAAACAGAACTCCAGAAAGGAGCTTTCTGGAAGATCTGGGAGAGGTGGAAGAATACCTCCTCCTCAGGGACCCTCACCTTTCCGATCTGCAGCCTCGTGGGGGGGGTTCTCACCTGCAGGAGGTATGAACTAAGAAAATCGCCAGACTCCATCCGACCCCGATGAAGAGGCTGCCCCAAAGGAGAATGTGTAGAAAACTCTGGGAACCATACAGCGCCCTCCTCGACCTGAAAAGTCTCTGCCAGAAATGTCTTTACTTCCTCGCCAAGAAACGGGCTACTCCCAACAGGTTGGACTAGCTTTCCCGGCTTCTCCCCAGTCAGGAAATTGATTTTCTATTCTCTCTTGACTCCCTCTGGATGGTGGAACTCAGTTAGGAAGCTTCACTTCCTGTTCTCCCGCTAACCCTATTTGGTGAAATTAGAATTAGGACTTTAATTCAATGTAGTGCAAAACCCAATGAGATTAGCTTTATGGTTTCAAGACCTCTACTTGGAAACAGAATCCCGTGTTCTCTATTCCTCTTCTAACAATTGACAGACGTCTAAAGTGTGGGGGTGGGAAGGCGCCCCGGCCTGGGGGTTAGTGCCCCTCTCCTGGGTCCTGTGCCCCCCTCCGTCTGGACCGTTGTGACTTTGAACTCTTGCAGCACTAGGTAGCTACCAACATATTCTGTGAAGCTCGGCCGATACCTATCTTTAAAACAAAAGTGACCATTGGGTTTGTTTTCCATGCTCTGCGAAAATCAGGTGGCAAATGGCCAAAACCCAAATAGCTAACATTCTTCAGGCGCCTCCCAAGTGGGACACAGTTGGCACGTGGCATTTTACGTGATCCTTACCTGTGGCTGGCTTCGTGGTCAGAGGGCCCCACTCTCCGAAGCCACTACCCGCCCTCCCCCCTCCCCCCCACCCCCGCTCCGTCCCCACTGGCTTTCCTCCTCTGTTGTTGTCTTGAAATGTTTAACAACTCTGGAGCAAAGGACGCTGCATTTTCATTTTGCACTGTGCTCTGCAAATTATACCAGTTCTGTTCCCACTACAACTCCATTATGCGGTGGGTAGGGTTGATCCCACTTTTTAAAATGGGAAACAGATGTTGAGAGTGGGTTCCGTGACTCACCGCAGGTCATGCAGATAGAAAATGGCAGATCCGGGATTTGACGCCAGGACCCTGCTACCAACCCCACAGCCATGTTCTGGTGACTCTGTGATGGTTATTTCGATCTACTTCAAGTCAGTCCGCCTCTCTGAATTAGTATATTAATTCTGGACACTACAGGTGCAAGTGCATTAGCAGGTGGGTTTTGTTCCTTTATCCTCACGGTAATTGCTTTAGATCTCTGGGTAGTTCTGCATTGTAGTAGTTATTTTCTGACAAAATGGTTTCCGGCAAAAGGCCACAAATTTTGTCTTTGAAACCTAGGCAATCTTTTTATCCTTATACACTTTTAAAATGGCATTACAGGGAGCCTGGGTGGCTCAGTTGTTAAGCATCTACCTTCCGCTCAGGTCATGATCCCAGGGTCCTGGGATCGAGCCCAACATCGGGCTCCCTGCTCAGTGGGAAGCCTGCTTCTCCCTCTCCCACTCCCCCTGCTTGTGTTCTCTCTCTCTCTGTGTCTCTCTTTGTCAAATAAATAAAATCTTTAAAAAAATAAAAAATAAAAATACATAAAATGACATTGACATGAAGAACATTTGCCCTATAACAAAATTACATTTCTTTTTAAGATGTAGTGATTTAATAATTAAAACAATATCCATGAAATATAAATACAAGGTATTCATAAATAAATTAGACTGTGGCTGCTAAGAGCCAATTATCACGTAAGATATCTTCGACGGCTGAAATAATAAGAGGGCAGAATATTAATTCTGACATTCTCTATAGGCCATGATTATAAATTGCTAAAATGGTTTAATAGACTATGGAATTTTATTGAGATTTCAGATGGTCCTTAAAATATTCATTGTGTGTTAGAAATTAGTTGCCTTGATTGATTTTAGTTATAATTCCATTATATGTTTACAAGATGGGAACAGGAGGGGGGCTATAGAACTGAAAAGAAAAGTCTACTTATGAAATAATAATGTGACTAAGATAGTGGCACCATGATTAAGAGGCTTGGACCTAGATCTGAATCCCAGTTTCACTACCTTCTGGCTGTGTGACCTTGAGCAATTTACTTCTCAAATGTCCTCGTTGTCAGGGAAGGGTCGTGATGAGGAATGAATTAGATAATGCATAAAGCCCAGAGCACAGAGCCTGGCTTTTTCCGTCTTAGGATCTCTGCTGCCACAAAGGGGGAACTTGAAGGATTTGGGAAGACAGCCTTTCCTACCTCAGTTATTATACTTTACTTCTATCTCAAGGGCCATAACATTTCCTTTAGCACCAACCTGAAAAATTATTGGGATATTCTCAGTGGTGTGTTGGTGAAGGTTTACTAGCCAGCTCTGGGTGGCAGAGCGAGTGGGGAAGCCTGGATTTGCTTGCTGATTTCCACGGTGTAAATACTCTGACCGTGACTGGAGTTGGGAAGGGAGGGAGACACTGGTCTCTGGAGAGCTGACATGACAGTCCCCACACACCACTGGAAAACTGGGTTCTCCCTCATTCTTAATCTCTCTCTCTCTCTCTCTCTCTCTATATATATATATATATATATATATATAACATATATATATATTTAAATTAACATATAATGCATTATTTGTTTCAGGGGTATAAGTCTGTGATTCGTCAGTCTTATATAATACCCAGTGCTCATTACAACACATACGCTCCCCAATGTCCATCACCCAGTTACCCCACCCCGCTTCCCCTCCAGCAACCCTCAGTTTGTTCCCTGTGATTAAGAGTCTCTTATGGTTTGTCTCTCTCTCTGATTTTGTCTTCTTTCTTTTTTTCCTCTCTTCCCCTGTGATTCTCTGTCTTGTTTCTTAAATTCCACATATTAGTGAGATTATATAATTTCTTTCTCTGATTTACTTATTTCACTTAGCATAATACCCTCTAGTTCCATCCACATCGTTGCAAATGGCAAGATTTCTTTTTTTTCGATGGCTGCGTAATATTCTATTGCATATCTATACCACATCTTCTTTATCCATTCATCTGTCAATGGACATCTAGGCTCTTTCAATAGTTTGGCTATTGTAGACATTGCTGCTATAAACATTGAGGTGCAGGTGTCCCTTTGGATCACTACCTTTGTATATTTGGGGTAAATACGTAGGAGTGCAATTGCCGGATTGTAGGGTAGCTCTATTTTCAACTGTTTTCCGGAGTGGCTGGACCAGCTTGCATTCCCACCAAGAGTGTAGGAGGGTTCCCCTTTCTCCACATCCTTTGCCAACATCTGTCATTTGCTGACTTAATTTTAGCCATTCTGACTGGTGTGTGAGGTGGTATTTCATTATGGTTTTGATTCGTATTTCTCTGATGCTTAGTAATTTTGAGCATTTTTTCATGTTTCTGTTGGCCATTTGGATGTCTTCTTTGCAAAAATGTCTGTTCATGTCTTCTGCCCATTTCTTGATTGGATTATTACTCTTTAGGTGTCGAGTTTGATAAGTTCTTTATAGATTTTGGATACTAGCCCTTTATCTGATCTGTCATTTGCAAATATCTTCTCCCATTCTGTCCGTTGTCTTTTGGTTTTGTTGACTGTTTCCTTTGCGGTGCAAAAGCTTTTTATCTTGATGAAGTACCAATAGTTCATTTTTGCCTTCGTTTCCCTTGCCTTTGGTGACACGTCTAGCGAAAAGTTGCTGCGGCCAAGGTCAAAGAGGTTGTTGCCTGTGTTCTGCTCAAGGATTTTAATGGATTCCTAGCTCACATTTAGGCCTTTCATCCATTTGAGTCTATTTTTGTGTATGGTGTAAGGAAATGGTCCAGTTTCCTTCTTCTGTATGTGGATGTCCAATTTTCCCAACACCACCAATTGAAAATGTTGTGGAACCTGGACTGGATCCTCGTGGAAGAACCAAGTGGCACTCGGAGACTTTAGAGGATTGGAGATTTATTTAACACTGGTGGGCTGAGAGACCCCTCTCCAAAGGTCTGAGCCCCGAGCACAAGCAGGGAGTGTAATTTATACCCTCCTACTTCCGCATACTTGGTATTTTGTTGCACGCGGGGAAATGGGGTAGGAAAGAAGAACCCGGAAGGGCTTTGAGACAGGCACTAGAATTCCCTTGCTGGTTTGGTCAGCCATCTTAGAGTATAGTTTTTCCTTATCAAAGGGACTGTCTTTTTTCCATTGGATATTCTTTCCTGCTTTGTTGAAGATTAGTTGACCATAGAGTTGAGGATCCATTTCTGGGCTCTCTATTCTGTTCCATTGATCTGTGTGTCTGTGTCTGTGCCAATACCATGCTGTCTTGATGATTATCTTCGTCATAGAGCTTAAAGTCTGGAATTGTGATGTCACCAGCTTTGGTTTTCTTCTTCAACATTCTTTTGGCTATTGGGGATCTTTTCTGGGTCTTGTTTGGTCTTTCCATACAAATTTTGGGATTATTTGTTCCATTTCTTTGAAAAAAGTTGCTGGTATTTTGAGAGGGACTGCATTGAATGTGTAGATTGCTCTAGGTAGCATAGACATTTTAACAAAATTTGCTCTTCCAATCCATGAACATGGAACGTTTTTCCATTTCTTTGTGTCTTCCTCAATTTCTTTCGTGAGTGTTCTATAGTTTTCTGAGTACAGATCCTTTGCCTCTTTGGTTAGGTTTATTCCCAGGTATCTTACGGTTTTGGATTCAATTGTGAATGAGATTGACTCCTTAATTTCTCTTTCTTCTGTCTCATTGTTGGCATATAGAAATGCAACTGATTTCTGTGCTTTGATTTTATATCCTGCCTCTTTACTGAATTCCTGTATGAGTTCTAGCAGTTTTGGGATGGTCTTTTGGGTTTTCTGCATAGAGTATCATGTCATCTGCCAAGCCTTTTATTTCTTTTTGTTGTCTGACTGCTGAGGCTAGGACTTCTAGTACTATGTTGAACAGCAGTAGTGAGAGTGGTTCTCCCTCCTTCTGACAAAGGATAGTTGGAAAAAAGGCAGGCAGGGGCCAAAGCCTCGGGCTCTAAGAGGAAACCACCCTTAAAAGGATTTTTACACCACCTAGGAAGGAGGCCTCCACCCTTTCCCACGTGATAAGTAGATGACAAAAAACAGATTGGGTGCTGGGCACAGGGAGGGTTAGTCAGAGTAAAACAGCCTGCCAATAAGCCCATAAAACCCCCTAGATCTAACCGCCAAATTGGCAACCCTCTCAGATCCCCTCCTTCTTTGGGATCTTTGTACTATGGCTCCTGAAAGTTTGCTTGGCCACCACCACTCTTCCTCTGGTCTACCTCTTCATTCTTTGAAGCGGCACAACCCAGAGCCATGGGCACCGAAGGAGGAAGGAAATCCTGTAACAGTTCTGGCGCAGCTGCCCTCGAGCGGCCGGACCCAGGGCAAGCCCTACCTTCCCTGGGCCTCAGCTTCTTCGTCTGTATTATGCAGATAGTAATACTTATCTGGCAGGCCTCATAGGGTTGATGGGACAAAAAATAGAGGACATGAAAAACTACTGAAACTGAAACACAGTGGAAATTCAGTTGGCAGTAGCGTTGAGGCCCAGTGTAGTTACAGAGGTGGCTTTGGCTGATTTAAAGGTCCCAAGGCTGGCCATTCCTTTTTCTTTGATCTGCTCTTCAGTTGGGCCCTGGAGCTCCTGGTTTATTTACCCTAATCTTTTTTCTTCTCTCTGCCCATTTTGCTCACAATGATTGTCTGCACAATTAACATAGTAAAGCAGGTCAGTTAGGCTCTTTCAGGCCCCGGGAAGCAAAGGCTGGGGGCTATTGCTTGAGGCCCAGTGCTGAAAGCAGGACTGAGCTCTAAAAACCATCAATGTTATGCCCCACCCACCCCTGGAGCATGGAACAAGGGCTCCTTGTCCTTTGGGGACCGATGCTGTCCTGGTGACCTGGGCTTCTTATCCCCCACCCCGCAAATGGTGCCCCTAGAGTTCCCCATTCTAGCCTTGAGTAAGGGACAGGTGGGGCTAGGTACAGAGAGATAGGGGGCCACGGGATCAGGCTCACAAAATTCCAAAAATGTGGACATAAAGGGAAGCCAGAGATAAGGAAACAAATCAGACCATCTGGTCCTAGGTGTCTGAGGTGGGGTCTTGTTATGACAGCTACTTGTGACCAACAAAAAATTACGGGACCCTAGGCAGGAAGTAAGCCATTAAAAGTGTTATCACTAACCCTTGCTCAATGGTGATTTCAATAGAGATGTTAAAAGGACTAAGTTCCCTGGTGAGCTTCCAGTGAAAGACCAACTCTAAAAGCCCACAGTGGCAACCCTGTGGGGACTCCTCTCACTCCTTTTTCTGTCTCCTCATTTAATAAAACTCCATCATTTTACTCACTCTCCTTTGTTCTTGAGATTCATTCTTGGGCTCCATGAGAGAAGAACTCGCTCTCCCGCTTCAGTCTCCCTGACGGGGTCACAGAACTCTTGGCTCCGCGCTGCTTCTGCTCCCACCATGTTGAACACAGCCAGGGTCAGGCCAGCAGTGTGAGTCAGACTGCAGGGTTCAGACCTCAGTAGCACCAGGTGCTTACCTCAGGCTGCTAGGTCACATTCCTGTGCTTCCTTCTTGTCATCTGTAGAATGGGCACACTGGCACTTGCCTCAGAGCGCTGATGGATGAAAGAGTGAGAGCATGTAAAGTGTTCAGAAGAGTGTCTGGCACCCAGTGGCCACTGCCGACAACTGTCCGGCTCTCGTGCCATCTCTCTGTGCCCTCTCTATCCAGCCTGGGCTCTGATGACATCTCTTTGTCACTGTCCGGCACAGTGTTTCCCTCCTGTATGGACAGTTCTCACGGGCATCTGGCTTCCCTCTTGTCTGCCTAAACGTGGCCGTCTTTGGCTAAGAGACACTGTCACAAGACCCAAAGCAGGGGACATTATGGTGAGGAGCCTCCTTCCTGTGAGGAGGGGTGTGGCTGTGCAGACGCTGAGTCGCTGGGCTTCCCTCCTTCATAGCAAGCAGTCCTTCCTGAACCTTGAAGAGGAGGTGACCTCAGCCACAAGCACCTCCAGCAGGACATATTCCATGGCTGGGTAAGGAAGGGTTCTGAGGATTATAATCAGAGGAAAACACAAGGACGTTTGGTTCCTCTTTCATTAGTGGATGTTTCAGAAGTTTGTCTTGTATTCTCCTTGATTTAAAAAATTCATTCCTCAAAGGCTGTGCCGGTCATCAACCTTTTCCCACCCCGGCACCCTTGAGTGGCTCACTCCTATCAGGAACAGCCTCTGAGGATGGCAGGGAGTCTCAGGCTGGGGCGTAATTATCTCCAAGGGCACAGTTAGCTTGAGAAGAAACAGCTTCTTCATTTTCCTCAGAGGGAAAGCATTTAAGAGTGTGTTTGCAAGGTTCAGCTGCTCGTCTAATAACAATAATAATTACCTTAATGTTCTTTAATAGGGGGTTAGTTAAACAAATTATGGTACATCCTTGGTACATGATGCAGCCATTAAATTAAATGAAGTAGAACAATACACTGTACCTGTTTCTCCCGCTATCTGAAAGTAGAGTGTTTCTAGGAAACCTGAAATGACATTCACCCAAGAAGTAATTCCCATTAATTTGTATAGAAAATTTCTTGATCATTCCCATACCCCCCGAAATAACCTCTTTCAGGCTCTTCTGATATCTTAGGACACATCCAGCTCACAGATACACAAAATAAATCAAAGCTACAGTGGTCTGAGGCGGCGACGCTGAGTGCAGTTCCCAGAGATGGCGCTTGGGGGCGCCACTCAACCCTAGAGGCTCTTTTGCTTTTCGCTTTTTTTCCTTAAAAGTGAAAATCCGGGACGCCTGGGTGGCTCAGTCGGTTAAGCTACTGCCTTCGGCTCAGGTCATGATCCCAGGGTCCTGGGATCGAGTCCCACATCGGGCTCCTTGCTCAGTGGGGAGCCTGTTTCTCCCTCTGCCTGCTCTGTCTCCTGCTCCCCCTGCTGTGCTCTCTCT
>CM052885.1:20580642-20617251 GCA_028534135.1 Potos flavus
GGCAAGGCCAGAGGGATACTGTAGCGAGGAGGCCGAGGCTGGAATTACAATTTCTGGGAGGCGGCACGGTTCAGAACTGAATGTTCCGAGTGGAGAGCGATCGTGTGAGTCACTAAATTGAGGAAGTCTCTGAGACTCCCTTGCGGAATCAGAGCAGGCTGGTTCTGGGCCAGCGAGCTACTCCTCCCCGCCCCCCCCAGTGCTGCCTTGGGGCCTGAACATCTGGGAAACACCAGAACAGACTACTTTCCCCTGGAAAGATCTGCAGCGAGCTCTGTGCTGGGGGGCAGAGAAAAGGTTCGGGAAGGGCTTGGAGCCTGCTGCAGAAACAGCCCAAGAATGAATAGGGAGATACGCCTGTGTGAGCATTTTCAAGGCCCCACCCAAAGGGGACTTGGCAGGAGGGCATTTCTGGGCAGCTTGCCCTCGCTGCTCTGAAATGAGCATATGGCAGGGCGGATAGCAACTGGGATGGATATGTTGAATTTATAACCTTACAGCAGGGACTGGGGGAATGTTGACGTCTCCCAAAATTATTGCAGCGTGCTTTCTGCCTGGTACCCAAAGAACAGGCGTGGGGATCCATGCACGCTCTCGTTGAGCTCCTGCCGCAATGACATGCAATTAAAAATTAGTAAACCACAGTGTATTGGCCCTTACTGTTTCCCTGGGGTACCGTCTCATGTGAGTGCCAGTGGGTGGAGGAAGAAAGAGAGGCAACTCTAGCAGCCAGCCCAAGACACTGGACTGAGGAATGGAGCTCTGATCTGAGAAGTCCAGGCAGGCCTCCGTCTGAGCCGGGACAGGTGTGGCTCCACTCTCTGAGGATAGATCTCTGACTTTCCAGGTCCCCTGGGTGTCGACAAGCAGGTGCCCAGGCCCAGGACTCTCCAGCAATGGGTAGGGGTCTCTAATTTGCTTCCCATGTGGCAGGAGAGTCAATAAATGAGGGTTGTTCAGAGAGTTGTTCGTCCTCTGATGTTTCACCATGTGAATGAGATAACCTCCAAAACCCAAAGCCATGCCTTTGTATTAGGTGTCTATGGCTGAGTAACAAATTAGTCCAATAACTAGTAGCTTAAGACAATAATAATTTATTATCTCTCACTGTTTCTGTGGCTCTAAAATTCAGACTGAGCACTGTGGGGATGGCTGGTGTCTGGGGCCTTAGCTGGAATTACCAGGAGGCTCATCCCCTCATGTGGCTAACCACTAACTCTTGATGCTGACACACAGCCAGAAAACTGACACACGGCCTCTCCATGTTCCCTGGGCTTCCTCAGAATATGGCGGCTATTACCAACGACCTAAGAGAGAGCCAAGCAGACACTGTATCCTTTATATGCGTGATCTTCAGAAGTCAGAGTATCACTTCATACTGCATTTATTAGAAGTAAGTCACTAACCCATATGTAAAGGAAGGATTAGGCTCCATTTGCTGTGGACCTATTTTAAAACTACCGTAGGCCTTGGCGGGGCACCTGGGTGAGGCCGTTGGTTAGGCGTCCAACTCCTGGTTTTGGCTGGGGTCATGATCTCATGGTTGTGAGATCGAGACCTGCATTGGGCTCTGTGCTCAATGCAGAGTCTGGGATTTCCACTGCCCCTCTCTGCGTGCTTTCTTTCTCTCTCAAATGAATGAATGAATCTTAAAAAAACCAAAAAACAAAAACTATCGTAGGCCTTATAGTTACATGGATGATGACAGAAACATTTAAAAGCTGTTGTTCCCCACATTCCCTATTCCTCACCATAACTAGGACGTTGATGCACACAGGGGTAGGGGTTGAAAATGTCATTAAGTTTGGCTCTCATGGTGCCATTCCATCCCCAGCCTAGTAATGAAGGATAATTGGGAGACAGGCAGCCAGAGACAAGGGCCCCCCCGCACCCTAAGAGGAAACCACCCCAGAAGGAGTCCTCCACCCTTTCCCATGTGAACCCCTACCTGATAGGCAGAAGAGCACGTGGATAAAAACCTGATTGGGTAACAGGCACGGGGAGGGCTCATCAGATTAAAATAGCCGCCAACAATCTCATAAAAAACCCTAAACTTAGAAACGCCCACATCGGTGGGGCGGGTCCCCTCCCTCTTCAGGAGCTCTGTACTATTGCTCCATAAACTGTGCTTTGCTGCCCACCACTCTGTCTGGTCTACCTCTTCATTCTTTGAACCCAGAACTGTGGGTACTGAAGGAAGAAGGAAATCCTGCAACACTAGTAAGTGAGAAGGAGATAAGAAGGACTCACTCGGGCTCCAGCTTGTAGTACCCACAGAATTCCCATAGAGTAGTTAAATATGGTCCTGAGAAGATCATGATGTGAGGAAGGGAAGTTTTAGCCTGAAAACGGGGACACTTGACAGGAGGCATCATTAGACATTGGATGTCTCTTTGAGAAGGTCCCAAAAGTCAACAGAGGGGAAGGGGGACTGGATAAAACCTATTAGCATTTGATCCTGGCCTCTGGAATATACTAGCTATTTTTTTTTTTTAAGATTTTATTTATTTACTTGCCAGAGATAGAGTGAGAGAGAGATCACAAGTAGGCAGAGAGGCAGGCAGAGGCAGAGGGAGAAGCAGGCTCCCTGCCAAGCAAGGAGCCCGATGTGGGACTCGATCCCAAGACCCTGGGATCATGACCTGAGCCAAAGGCAGCCGCTTAACCAACTGAGCCACCCAGGCGTCCCTATACTAGCTATTTAAATTGCAAGTGCCATGGGGCGCCTGGGTGGCTCAGTGGGTTAAGCTTCTGCCTTTGGCTCAGGTCATGATCTCAGGGTCCTGGGATCGAGCCCCGCATCGGGCTCTCTGCTCAGTGGGGAGCCTGCTTCCCCCCCCTCTCTCTGCCTGCCTCTCTGCCTACTTGTGATCTCTCTCTCTGTCAAATAAATAAAAGCTTTAAAAAATAAATAAATAAATAAATTGCAAGTGCCTTAATACACACAGCTTCTTAGCCTGTATGAGCTTTAGTTTTCTGATTCATAAAATGTGAATGAGGACAACCCCCATCTGGTACAGTTTGCATGAGAATTAACTTAGATGATACAGCTTTTCTTATGTGAGAGAAGGATCAAGAGAAAAGGAAGAGAAACCGGGACTCACGCTGAGGGAGCTTTTCTAGGGAATTTTGAAGGACAAAATGCAGAGTAGCTCAGGTCTACGAGTCTAGTGGATGGGAGAGAAAAGTAAGATTTGCTAAGACAAACCTTTTATCTGGTTAAACAATACAATTATGTGCTTGAGTTTATTTTTAACTTTTGGTTGAGAATTTTTCTCTTTTCCTTTTTTTTTTTTTTTTGGTTGGGCCACTGCTCAGAGTCTGGACCATCTGGAGACAGTCTTATATGTGTTACATATTTTATATATGTTACATATTTTTAACTAAAACTAAGGCTGTTTGGTAGAGCATTCTTACATTGGTGCAGGTTTTTGCATAGAAAATTTCTAGAAGACAGACAAGCAACCATTGACAGTAGTTTGCTCTGGGCTGAGAGAGAGAGACTATTTTTCATTTTATATCCTTTGGTTCTACTAAATTTTTCTTCAGCCTGGGTGTGTACCACTTTTTCAACCTATCTAACATAAATTAAGTGGTTTATGTTTTAAATAGTCATTTATTAAATAACCATTAACTATCTGTGTTAGGAATTTCTTTTTTTAAGTAGGCTTCACGCCCAGTGTGGAGTCCAAAGTGGGGCTTGAACTCAAAACCCTGAGATAGAGACTTGAACTGAGATCAATAATCGGATACCTAACCGACTGAACCACCCAGGTGTCCCTGTGTTGGGAATTTTGTATGCATTGTATCTGATCTTTCTGACAACTTTTCAAGATTGGTTTCATTATATCCTATTTTATAGATAAACAAACTCTATGTGGAGAGATTTTAAGAGAGAAAGGTATTTTAAGGAATTGGCTTATGTGGTTGTGGAAACTAGCAAATCCGAAATCCATATGGCAGGCCAGCAGGTTGGAAATTGGGGTAAGAGCTCATGTTTCAGTCTTCAGTCTAATTCAGCATGGTAGTAGGCTAAAAACTCAGTCAAGGTTTCTATGCTGCAGCCCTGAGAAGCATTTCTTCTGGAAACCTCAGTCTTGGCTCTTAAGGCCGTCAACTGATGGGATGATGCCTCCCCACGTTATGGAGTACGATCTGCTTTATTCAAAGTGTGCCGATTTTTGGAGCACCTGGGTGGCTCAGTGGGTTAAAGCCTGTGCCTTCGGCTCACGTCATGATCTCAGGGTCCTGGGATCTAGCCCTGCATCAGGCTCTCTGCTCAGCAGGGAGCTTGCTTCTCTCTCTCTCTGCCTGCCTCTCTGCCTACTTGTGATCCCTCTCTCTCTGTCAAATAAATAAATAAAATCTTAAAAAAAAAAAAAAAGTGTGCTGATTGTAAATGTTAATCACATCTAAAAATATGTCTTACAACAACATCTAGAATGGGGTTGACCAAACAACTGGACATCATAGCCTCCCCAAGTTGATACAAAAGTAACCATCACAGTGAGCTGGACAAAATTTCACAGCTAATAAATGGATAAGCCACGAAGCTAGATATCTCTGGGGTCAAAGGCCAGAAGCGGGTGAGCAAACCGTCCACAGGGAGTACGAAGAGAGTAAACGGTACACAGCCAGATGGCTGGCTGTCTTGGATAGGGGACAGCCAATGAGAGGTAAAGTAGCACCCCTCAGAGAGAATCTCTGGGCCGGATGAGCTCTTCTAAGCTTCTAGAGTTCCAGGGCCAACTAACTATGGGATACTAGGCAAGTCACACCTCTTTGGCTCCATTTTGTTTATTATTTCTCTTCTAAAGGGAGGGATTGGAGTAGATGGTCCTTTACGCTCTTTCAAGCCATGCATGCTAATATTCAGTGCTACAAAGAGGAAACACAAATTTATACTATAACAAGGTATCACTACATACCCACCAGAATGGCTAAACTTAACAAGACTGAAAATACCAAGTGCTGGAGAGAATGTGGAACAACTGGAACTAAGTACATTAGTCCCAAAAAGACATGCATAAGAATAAGCATAGGAGAGGGGCACCTGGGTGGCCCAGTGGGTTAAAGCCTCTGCCTTCAGCTCAGGTCATGATCTCAGGGTCCTGGGATCAAGCCCCGCATCGGGCTCTCTGCTCAGCAGGGAGCCTGCTTCTCCTTCTCTCTCTCTGCCTGCCTCTCTGCCTACTTGTGATCGCTCTCTCTGTCAAATAAACCAATCAAATCTTAAAAAAAAAAAAAAATAAGCATAGGAGAAAAAAAAAAAGCAAAAGTGGGTGGAAGGTAATTAAGGTTAAAGTCTTAACCTAAAGTCTTAAGGGCAGAACCTAATTCGATAGGACTAATGTTCTTATAAGAGGAAGAGACACGGCACACACACAGAGGAAAGGCCATATAAGGACTTAAGTGAAAAGACCGTCTTAGTGAAAAGCCATCTACAAACCAGGAAGAGAACGTTTATCAGAAACCAATCCCGATGACACCTTGATCTTGGACTCAGCCTCCAGAACTGTGAGAAAATAAACTTCTGTTATTTAAACTAAAGGAGAAGGAGGAGGAGGAGGAGGAGGAGGAGGAGGAGGAGGAGGAGGAGGAGGAGGATGAAGAAGAGGAGAAGGAGAAGAAGAAGAAAAGGAATGTGCATAGAAGTTTTACTCATGTTTATTTATACTTAAAAACTGGAACCAACCCAATGTTTATCAGTAGAATGGATAAATATTAGGGGACATATTTATACAATGAAATATTACATCACAATAAAAAAGAGCCAACTATGTTACATGCAACAACATGGGTAAATCTCAGGTATTATCGAGTGTGGGGGACAAAACAGACTCCAAATACAAGCTTCCCTTTATGCGAAGTTGAAAAACAGGTAAAACTTATCTAGAGTGGTAGAGGCCAGAATGGTGGTTGCCCTCGGTGAGTATTGGCTGAGAATAGGCCTGAAGGAGTCCGCTGGGATGCTGGAAATGTTCTGTCGGGTAGTGATTACACAAGTTTATTCATGTGCAAACATTCAGCAAGATTTGTGCATTTTACTATATGTATGTTATAAGTTGGAAAGAAAGGGCCAAATTTTTTTTAAAAATTATTGAGCAAAAGGTTATTATTATTTTAATGCAAGGAGGTGATTCTGGGGAGGTAAGGTTGTAATCAGGGAAGGGCAGGGAGAGGCTCCTGGAATGCACGTAATATTCTGTTCCTTGACCTGGAAGTAGTCATACAGGTGACCACATAATAATTTATTAAGTTCGTTATAACATTGATGTTTTATACACTTTTATGTATATGGCTATGTTTCGCAATTTAAAAAAAGTTTTCAACAATCAAGCAACTTGGTTGTTATTTTCTCTCCTTTTTTTTTTTTTTTTAAAGATTTTATTTATTTGAGAGAGAGAAAAAGAGCAGGGTCAAGGGCAGGGGGAGAGGGAGAAGCAGACCCCCCACTGAGCAGGAAGCCAGGTCTGGGGTTCGATCTCAGGCCCTGGGATCATGACCTGAGCCGAAAGCGGGCACTTAACCCACTGAGCCACCCACATGCCTCAGTTGTTACTCTCCTGATGCAGCTGAAGACTAGAGGCTCTGGGAAGGACTCCCAGGCAGAGGGGCTTCAGCTCAGAAGGCCAGCCCCCGGGGCCGGTTCTGCTGCCCCTCCCTTATTTCAGGGCACCCAACCAACAGGAGGTGTGTTTGATCGGATGCAGATCATTCCATTGCCCTCAAGAAGTAGCATTTTCTTCCCTTGTCTGATGTGTTGGTTACATTTCAGACAGGATCAGTGGGGTTGATGCCATTAAGTAAAAAGTCATCTCTTTTGGAAACAGCCCAGAATGTCTGGATTCCATTTTTAAAAGCCTCAGATCCCATTAAGATGAAATAGAACTATGTGGATTCAGATTCAATGGGAAAAGACAGAACTCTGAGTACCAGCCGGCACATGTGGACACCTGGGGGGTGGGAGGAGGAAGGTGGTAAATGAGGACAGTATAATTTGGCAGTAAGATCAGAGCATTCTCGGCAACTCTCTTTCTCAAAAACAAGGGATCAGGAAGTCAAATACTGTCCATCTGCCGTGGAACGGCTAAATAAATTGCAGTATACCTACACCACAAAACTATGTGCATCCAATGAAAAGTACCAGTTAGAGTTACACCAATGCACTTGGGTGGATTTCTACCAGCAAGGTGCTTTAGCTCTTCAAGTATCTAAAATATGATCCTATCATAGACAAACAACCTCCCCATTTCTGTACATGAGTACTTATGTCCATGTGCCTGTATGTGAGTCTACATGTATGGAAGGAAACACACCAGGTTGTTAATATCCTTCCCCCCCGGAAGGATTTGGAGAAGTAGTGGGGACTGAAGAGGGTGGAGGAGAAAGGAAACTGCAACAAACAGCCAACAAGTATGATGTGATCACGTGTGTGTGTTTATGTGAAAATGAATAAGGAGGCAGGAAGTAAGCTATGTCATACATCTCTGCAGTCACTAGCCCTGATCCCAGCATTGCAAAGAACAGAGGAAGACTCTTCCCACCAGAGGCTTAATCTCCTTTCGGAGAAACAAGGCGTAAACCTATACAGCTCTTGGCAAGCATGTCCACATAATCCAGCATTCTCGTTCTCTCTCTCCTGCATTCCTACCATTCTATCACACTGTTTATTAAACAAGCATTTCCTGAGCCCACACTAGGTTCTGGGCACAATCACTACTCAAAGGAACATTTCTAGTTGTGGAAAACATGATATAATTAGAGATGGGTACATAGAGATGCTAAGAAAATATTTATCGAATGGGGTTAATAATCGGGACAGAAAGAGACGCTACGTAAGATTTTGTCATTATTGTCTTGGCTGCCCATTACATCAGACTCTAACAAGACTTTACTCCTTAGCTAGTCTAACTTCCATTTTCTGTATCTGGAGAAGCGGAGGCCCAGGGTAGGGCAGAGTTGGGATCCCAGCCCACAGCTCGAGAATCAGTCTTGTTTCTTTCCACCGTACTATGAAGTCTTCAAGCAGAACTGAGAGCAAATAATGCCTGAGAGTGAAGCGTTTGCCATTTTAGTCATCTTTCGTATGAGGCAGCTGATATGATGGGGGGAAATGTGCTAGGGGTTGATTTGTGTCCCCCCAAAAGATATGTCCAGATCTTAGCCTCTGGAACCTGTGAATGTGACCTTATTTAGCAATAGAGTCTTGGCAGATGTAATCAAGTCAAGATGAGGCCATACGGGATGAGGGTGGTCTCTAAATCCAATATGACTGGTGTCATAAGAAGAGGGACATTTGGGCACAGAGATACAGACACGGGAGAAGGCCAAGGGAAGATGGAGGCAGGGATTGGAGTGACGTTTCAGTAAACCAAGGAGCACCCAGCTTTACTGGCAACCACCAGAAGCTAGAAGAGGCAGGGAAGGATTCTTCCTTAGAGCCTCAGAGGGAGATGGCCCTGTTTGATTTCAGACTTAGACCTTCCAGAGCTGCAGAAGAATATATTTCTATTGTTTGAAGGCTCCCAGTTTGTGCTACTTTGTTATTAGACCCACAGGACTGTAACACACATGGGTTGGAATTTGTTGTATTTGGGGTAAAATCTGGTTTTTGTTACTTACAAATTGGATGATCTTGGGCAAGTCAACACACTGAATATTTGGATTTTTTAAATCTGTAAACCAGGACAATAGCAGCATCTCACCTGCTGTGAGGATTAAACCAGGTAATTCAGCGATGGCACCCAGCTTTCTGATCCCTTGGCTGAACTCTGAGGAAGGGAATGGACCAGGCTGGGCAGCCGGCTTGAAGCTCCTTTTCCCTCTTCGCCTCACAGCGCCATGTGCAGTGAGGCTGGCCAATCCTTCATCTTTTCAGCTGCGATTAACCTACAGGAGGGCCTGGCATGTTGTGGAGTAATGATGCTGTTGGCTAACGTTTTTCCCTCTCTGACGTCAGTAACAACGTCGCTCTTTGTCTAAAGAGTGACTGCTCTAGAAAGATTGGGCTCTAGTTGACAAGAGAGAAGATTGGCTTGAGATAGCCAATCCTGGCTTGGGGACGTGCTCTGTGACTTTGGAATTTGCATCCCAGTGGAAAAATAATACCACCTTCTATGAAGCAAGTCATTAATAAAAATGGATGAGGTTTTTTTTGTTTGTTTTGTTTTGTTTTTGTTTTTGTGTTTTTGTGTTTTACAAGCCCTTTGAATAATGGGGCAAAAGAGATAATAAAACACAAACTGACTCCGGGGCGCCTGGGTGGCTCAGTCAGTTAAGTGTCTGTCTTTGGCTTAGGTCGTGATCTCAGGGTCTGGGGATCGAGCCCCATGTGGGGCTCTCTGCTTAGTGGGGAGTCTGCTTCCTCCTCTCCGTCTGCCTCTCTGCATGCTTGTATGCTCTCTCTCTTTCAAATAAATAAGTAAAATCTTTTAAAAAAATAAAACAAAGTGATTCAGCTATAGATACAGATGGAAATTTGGATTCAGCTTCTAGACTAGAAGGAAGAAAGAATTCCCTCCTTTCTATGTGCATCTGTGAAATGTTTTTTGAGTAATCACTAGGATCCAAGGGCACAAAGATGAATAAGGCACAGTCCTCCGTGCCCAAGTCCCACAGTCTGCTGTGGAAGACAGAATGTTATACGTTCATGGGCTCATGAGAGCTTTCAGAAGTTGCGATCCTGCTGAAAAAGAGCTGGAGATTTCTGGAGCTTCCGAAGGTAGCAGGAAAGAAGTTCAGGGAAAGCCTTTTAGAGGAGGACAACCTGTCATATTTCCATTGCTGGCTGTAAAAGGTGATCCTGGTCTCAAGTATCACAGGGACGCCTGGGTGGCTCAGTCGGTTAAGTGTCTGCCTTCGGCTTGTGTCATGATCTGATCCCATTGGGATCGGGTCCCTCATCAGGCTCCTTGCTCAGCAGGAAGCCTTCTCCCTCTGCCTGCCACTTTCCCTACTTGTGCTCGCTCTCTCTCTGACAAATAAATAAAATCTAAAAAAAAAAAAAAAAAGAAGAAGAGGTACCACAAGTTATGAAATCACCTCTGATTTACCCACAATGTATGAAACACCCTTTATCTCCCTCTGTTTTATACCTTCTTAAAAATGAGGTGCCTACAAAACTTATGGCCACAGAAAAACCCGCACAGGGATGTGTAAGATAATAGAAAAATACATATTGGTCTCTGCCTCCCACCCCCTGCATTTCTGACCTAGAACTCCTGAAACCCTTGAAATTCTCTGGATAAGGGCACGAGTAGCATCTTGTTCGATCTAACATTTGGTCTTTAATCCTGGTTCCTATCACAGGGCTTCTGAAAACTTGGCAGATTCCTGGATGATAGGAGTGTTTTTGTTCTCACGAGGCTCCTGGATGGCTCCTGGGGAGGGCGGGTCACAGAAAGACCAAACCAAGATTAGAGGCTTGGAATTTGCAGCCCTGCCCCTGCTTCTCTTGAGAGCTGAGAATGGTTACTGATCCATCATGCCTACATAAAATCCCAATATGTTTTAGGGTTTGAAGAGCTTCAAGATAAGTGAACACACATACACGAGGGGAATGACACATCCCAGCTCCACAGGGACAGGAGCTCCTGTGTTTGGGATGCTCCCAGACCTCGCCCTACATGCCTCTTCATCTGGCTGTTGGTCCGTACCCTTTAACGTAGCTTCTGAGAAACTGGTCAATGTTAAGTGTTTCCTTGGGTTCTGTAGCCACTCTAGCAAGTTAATCAGACCCAAGGAGGGAATCATGCAAATCTCCGATGTGTAGCCAACCTGGGCGGAAGCTGTGAGTAACCTGGGGACCCACTCTTTGTGATCGGTGTTGGAAGTGGGACGGAAACAGTCTTGTGGGACTGAGCCCTCAGCCTGTGGGATCGGACGCCATCCCAGGTAGATGGTGTTAGAAATGAGTTAAATTGTAGGACACCCACCTGGTGTCATGGAGGATGGCTTCCTGTGGGGAAAACCCTCCACACGCTGGATGACGACAAGTGTCAGAAGTGAAGTGTCCTCCGTGAAGGTAAAGGAGACACAATAAAAAGACACCGTGTGGGGGAGGGGAGGGAAGCGAGAGAAAAGCTGGGTTTTTCCTATCACAGGATGTGTGCAGCAGCTTTGTCCATAATTGCCAAAATGATGTCCTTCAGGGGGTGAATGGATCAGTGAACTGTGGTAAATCCGCACAATGGAATATTTTTCACTGGTAAAAGAGAAATGAGTTAGCGGGAGCGCCTGGGTGGCTCAGTTGGTTAAGCGGCTGCCTTCAGCTCAGGTCATGATCCCGGGGTCCGGGGATCGAGCCCCACATGGGGCTCCCTCAGTGGGAAGCCTGCTTCTCCCTCTCCCTTTGTGCCTCCCCCCGACTTGTGCTCACTCTCTCTCACTTTCTCTCTCTCAAATAAATAAAATCTTAAAACAAAATACGAATGAGCTCTCAAACCATGAAGAGACATGAAGGAAATTTAAATGCATGTTACTAAGCGAAAGAAGCCAATCTGAAAAGTCTATATATTGTATGGTTCCAACTGCATGATATTCTGGAAAAGGCTAAACTATAGAGACAGTAAAAAGATCAGCGGTGTCAGGGACGGGAGGGGAGGGGGTGCTGAATAGGCAGAGCACGGAAGATCTTTAGGGTAGTGAAAATATTCCGTGTGATACCATGAGGCTGGAAATATGTAATTATACATGTGTCCAAACCCACAGAATATCCAACACCAAGAGTGAACCCTAATGTCAACTATGGACGCTGCGTGATTATGATGCCTCATTGATTTTAACCAATGTACCATCTAGAGGGGGTGTTAACAGGGGGGAAGTGATTTTTGAGTGCAGGTAGGGATATATAGAAACTCGCCGTACTTTTGGCGCAATTTTGCTGCAAAGCCAAAACTGCAAACTTAGAGTCTGTTTTAAACAAAGGAGAGAGATGCCCCTGCTCATCTCTTGATAAATTGAAGAATGCCTCTCTTAGCTCTCCCTTCTCTTCACCAGAATGTCTCCGGTGAACAGTGGCGTTGGATGGGATTACCCAGAGTGCCAGATGGAGGGAAAGAGACGTCCATATGCAAAGGAAGAAGAAATGCTGGCTGCAGTCTGGAGCTTGTTAGCTTGGAAACACGAGTGTGCTCTTCATGAATCTTGTTTGACGAGGGGCCAGCAGGGGGCGCCCTCGGTAGCACGAGCACCTACCACTGTATACTTACCCGGAAACAGGAGCTCAGATCTCTTTGTCAATGTCACCCTGAAACGACAGTGATGGTGGCAGAACACTCTGCCGAGGTAAGAGGGTCAGTAATTCCAGGGCTGTGGGCTGGCGAAGAGGGTCCCAGCAATGAGGAAAGGGAAATGTCACAGTGGCCCCTGTCTTGAACACCATGAAACCAGAGGGAAGGAAGGAGGCAGCTGTGGCCAGAGGGGTTGTCCCTGCTCTTACCCCCAACTTTCCCCCCATCTTCCCCTCCTCCTTATCATTGATGGAGCTTTTGGGCTAAACACTTCACGTGGGTTTCTTAATCATCAACTTAGAGTCTGAAGATGAACCCACTCTTAAGAGCGGTGGGATCCTGAACCTCTCTCTGTCCCCACGTGTGAAATGGGGACATTAGCACCTGCCCCAGACCACCTTCCCTCCTTTTTAATTTAATTTAATTTTTATTTTCTTTTCCGTAGAAAGCAGAAGAATAACTTATCCCCAAGGAAGGCAGGGATAAGAAATTCATCCTGAAAAGATCCTTTGGTGTAATTCTGTGGGGATAGACCTTCCCTCTGTGAGCGCGTCCTCCTGTTGACTGGCCCTTGAGTCCTAATGTCTTGTGACAGTTTTTAAGCACTTGGTTGATTCCCATGTTGGGAGTAGGCGGGAGCCACCTTCAAATCCGCAGATTTTAAGGCGAGAGTGACGTTATTTCTCAGGATAGCACCTTCTATCTCAGAATACCGCACGGGCTTTTTGTGGAGTTGGCAGAATTTAGGTGAAGCAGGCACATAATTCAATGGAGTCTTAAAAAGGTGACAGGAAAAAAATACCACACTGTGGACTAAGGTATTCAGATGTGGTGTGAATGTTTAAGGCAGCTGGTGGCCTAAATAGGCAAATTGAGGTCTGGTGGTCCCAGGGCATGGCCAAGTGCAGGCAGCCTGGCTCCTGGTGGGGCAGCCCTCTGTGACTCCTGACAGGTCCACTCACTAGCTCCTGTCACCCCCTTGCCATAGCGCACGGATGATCGTACCTCTTGTGTGGCCTTTGGCGGAGAGTTTAAATAACTTTATGAGAACTTAAAGACCCACCATTTTATATTTCCCCGATGCCGAGTGATGTTGAGCTTTTTTTTCGTGTGTCTTTTGGCTGCTTGTATGTCTTCTTTGGGAAATGTCTGTTCATGTCATCTGCCCCCGTGAGATACCACCTCACACCGGTCGGAATGGCTAAAATGAACACCTCAGGAAACAACAGATGTTGGTGAGGTTGTGGAGAAAGGGGAACCCTCTTAACACTGCTGGCGGGAATGCGAACTGGTGCAGCCACTCTGGAAAGCAGTGTGGCGGTTCCTCAAAAAATTAAAAATAGAGCTCCCTGTGGCCCAGCAATTGTACTACTAGGTATTTATCAAGGATACAAACATGGTGACTTGATGGGGCACCTGCGCCCCAGTGTTTATAGCAGCAACGTCCACAGGAGCCAAACTATGGAAAGGGCCGAGGTGTTTGTCAACAGATGAATAGATAAAGAAGATGTGGTATATTATATACAATGGAATATTATGCAGCCATCAAAAAGAATGAAATCTTGCCATTTACAATGATGTGGATGGAACTAGGGGGTATTATGCTAAGCAAAATAAGTCAGTCAGATAAAAGACAAATACCATATAATTTCACCTATATATAGAATTTAAGAAACAAAACAGATGAAGGGGAAGGGAAGGAAAAATAAAATAAGATAAAAACAGAGGGAGGCAAACCCTAAGAGACTCTCAACTCTAGGAAACAAACTGAGGGTTGCTGGAGGGGTCGGGGATCGGGGGGATGAGATCATTGGGGGATGGGCATTCAGGAGGGCACTTGATCTAATGAGCACTGGGTGTTACATGCAACTGATGAAGCATTAAATTCTAGCCCTGAAACTAAAAAACAAAGACCCACTCTCTGAACGTGTGCTCTGTGCCCAGCCGTTACACTAGCACTCACATCATCTCACTGAATGCCCAACGCCCAACAATGACATATAACAGGTTCAATTTTCCCATTTCACAGACCAGGAAGCTGAGGATCAGAGAGGTTAGGTTCCAGAACGAGGACTCAAAGCCAGGCCCGTGGGTGCACATTTAGGATCAATGGCCACAGCACAACGGGCTCTCAGACCGTTGGTCCCCTGCCCCTAAGCTCACAGGGCTGCTGTAGGGACCAACGACGGCACATTTCTAAACAACAAAATGAAAACGAGACTTTGTCAATGTAGGCAGCTTAAAAAAAACAACAACGGTACCTCTATTTTTTAAGTTAATGTTTAAAACATCACAAACATCACAAGTTTTATATTTTCATGTATTCTCTTGTTTAGACTAGGATGACAAAAAATGTTCACCAACAAAAACATTGCTGCCGCTCCTCCGAATCGTTTATTTGCAAGTATTCTCAAATTTGCTTTTATGCTACTGGTGCCGTTTTGAATGTCAGAGGACAGTCTGCAGAAAATCAAGATAGAGTTTTGTTGGAAAAACAACAATAGCAATAACAGGACATCATGTCGCCTGTGCGGAAGGTATTGAATAAAAAATACAAAAAGCACTTTTCTCGATCCGGCGGAGGTCACCCATGGCCTCTGTTCTCTGTTCTCTGTCCCCGCCGCCCCCGCCCCCCACCCCGTGCTGCCTCCTCTGTGCATGTCTGCTCTGGTTGTTCATTTCTTCGGTTCCCTCTCCAGTGGGCCTTGATGCCGTTCAGTTGTGCCTTCCAGAAGCTGGGGAGGAAGGTCCGCAGGATGGAGGAGAGGGCTGCTGCAGACGCGGCCCCTGGGCAGGGCCGGCTTCCTGCACGTGTGAGCCGGGCCGGTACTACAGGCCTCGGTAGCTCCCAAGGGCCCTGCTCTGGGATTCAATGCTCTTGCCGTTTCTGCCTGAAATTCTTGGCCGTTTTGTCTTTCATACGTGAGGTCCGACAGGACAGTGGCACTTCATCTCACCCTCTTCTCTGAGCCCTGGGACCCTAGTCCCTACGCGGCCCAGCCCTCCGCACCCCTGCCCTGCAGCCACGGCTGGCCTCTGCCCAGGGTGGCTCCTCGGTCACTCGGGACAGACTCGAGGGCCTAGTACAGACATGGGGAGGGTCAGGGTGGGGCCCCAGCTCATGGCATCTCGGGGTGGGGGTCAGCAGCTGTCCCCCTTCAGGGCTGGCATTGGTGCCTTGGCCAGAACCTTCTGCCTACTCTTGGTGGAGGGACAAGTGCATTCTGGTGCAGAGCCCGAAATCCCTGGGGGTCACAGAGTCTCTGGTAGGAGGTGGGAGTCAGCAGACCGTGGGACGAGGAGCGTGACTTCTCAGACCCAACAGGGGCCCTGCAGCTTTATTTGGCATGGAGCCCACAAATGATGTAGCAGACCCTTCCCCTAGCTTCTCTCTTCCTGTCCTTCAGTGAGCACCTGCGTCTCCAGGTGGCATGTCATTCTTTCCCTGCCTCCCGGATGCCCCTCCGCTGTCCTCCTTTGCCACCTCCTGTCTCTTCGGAGCTCTTTTCAGATGCCCCCTGGGCCAGGCCCACGCTAGCGCTCACTGGTGGCCCCTTCCTATCTCTGCCTTCAGGATTTACTGCGCCTGGCCCACCGCCTCTGGCTTTTGAGCTTGTACTCCCGACCCCTCTGTTGGGCTTCAGTTTCCTCTGTATAATGGGGGCAGAAAGAGTCGGCGAGTCTCTGGTTGCACATGTGTGAGTCACCCCCCAGAGGATGGGGCCTGGAGTTCCTCCTCTCATTTGTGCTCAGCATGTTGCCAGCCTTTGATACCCGTGCATGGAATTGGGTTGTGGGAGTCTGCAAAACACCCGATTTCTTAGCCCTTTCACGCTCCTGCGGGGGATCTCTTCAGCTGTATGGCCCCGTGCAACTTTGGGTTTTCACATCCATCGTGCGTCTCCCAGTTCTTCCCACTGTTCCCAGTGGACTGAGGCTATCACAATGGGAAGCGTGGCTCAAGCCAGAGGTGGCCTTTCCTGGCCATGTGTCCTGTGGAGGCCACTGCTGTCCCAGCACAGGGGCCCCGTGTGAGCCCCCCCATGCACTGGGCACACACTTGACCTTTCTCCCCAGCCGAGTCAGCTGCTCTTTGCCCCCAGGCGGCCAGCGGGCAGCTGCTTGGCCAGACTGCGGGGGCTGAGAGCGTGAGGGCAGTCAGCCTGGAGGTCCAGCCTTCAGACATCTACTCATTCCAGGGGGAGCAGCACAGGCCATGACACTGGGAAAAGAGCAAGAGACAAGCATCTCCTCCAACGAGTGTGGATGTCAGAGACAGCCCAGGTTTGAACACATTTCATGGGGAAAGGAAGACCACCTCTACCCCTTGGGTTTCTCAAACTTTAGAGTGCAAAGGAACCTCTTCAGAAGATTCTTTGTCATCTGCTTCTCCAAACCTCACTCTCCAGCAGGGACAACTCAGCGGCTCGGGGGTGGGGCCCTGGAATCTGAATTTGTAATAAGGCCCTCTGGTGGCCCTGCTGTCCCACCCATGCAGAGCAAGTCCCCTGCTCCGTGAGCAGCAGGCCGCCGGCCTCCAGCTGTCCAGACCAAGGCCAGTGATCGGTGGGCGGTCCACACACGGACCCCTGAGTGGTGAAGCTCGATCAAACAACTGAGGCGAAATACCAGACAGAAAAGAAACTTGCCAATTGGAGTAGGTCCTAAGCTTGAAGATCGTGTGGACTCCAGAGCTGGGGGAGCCAGGTTGGGCTGTATCAGGATGATAAACAGAGGGGGGTGAATGGAACGGATGGCTCAAGAGAGGCAATGATGCTGAGAGAGAGAGCAGGAGAAGGGGAAGGGGGGGGAAGAGGGAGGGAAAGAGGAAGGAGGGGGAGGGAGGGGGAAGAGAGGGAGGGGGGAGAGGGAAAAGAGAGAGAGGGAGAGGGAGGGAGAGAGGGAAGAAGAAGGAGGAAGAGAGAGAGAGAGCGTGTATGTTTTCTCCCCACCTCTGACTCTGCCTCTTCCCTTTCTGTCTGAGACTGGAGGCCTCATCCACATTTCCATGGGTTTCTGGCGCCCTCTGCTCCTGGGGTGACTCCGTTTGGCCACCAGAGGGCGGTAGCGCACAGGGGGAGCTCTGACCGACTGCAGGCGGTCCGTTCGCCTCCCTGGAGGTGGTGGAGAGCACCTGCCCTGCTCAGCCTGCAGGGCCCTGGGCCCTGGTGCCTCCGTGGGCGGTGTAGCCCGCTGCATTCTTAGTCTGCATTCCTCGGGTAGCTATCTGGAAAGGGAATTGCTGAGTCTGAGGGTGTGGCTTTGTTTCAGGCTTTCTTGCGTGTCGCCCGCCTATTATCCGGAAACCCCAGTGGAGTACCTGCTCGGGGCGAGGCACCGGGCCAGCCAAGGCCCTTCCGGGCCGGAGAGACTGCAGGGGATGCGAGTCAAGCAGGAGTGCAAGGTACTGGGAATGCCTCTCTTCCGGGTCCAGCCAACGCTCTGGGCAACCTGCTCTAACAATTCCAAGTGTTGTACCCGTGCTAGTCCGGCGTTCCAGGTGCCAAGGGAGCCGACCCCCGAACGACATGGGTTTGAACGGGGCGGGTCCGCTTACATGTGGGTTTTTCCCCGTAAATACAGTGCCGTACCGCAAACGTATTTTCTCTCCTTTATGACTTTCTTAATAGCATTTTCTTTTCTCTAGCTGCCTTTACTGTAAGAATATAGTATATAATACACAAGAATATAGTATATAACAGCGTGAATCGACTGTTCCCGGTAAGGCTTCTGGTCAACAGTAGGCTATCCTAGTTCAGTTTTTAGGGAATCAAAAGTTTATGTGGATTTTCAACTGGGCAGTAAGTCGGCACCCCAAGCCCTTGTTGTTCCAGGGTCAATGGTAATTGAAACAGTTCTTGGTTTTCTGAAACAGGATGAGGATTTATTGGAGGGCGTGGTCAGCAGCATAATGGTTCTTTGGAAGATGGCCAGGTCCTGTTTCCTGCAGCCTGTGAATATATCACCTTACCAGGGGAAAATGGGCTTTGCAGATGTGATTAAATTAAGGATCTTGCGATGGGGAGATTATCCTGGATTGTCCGGGTGGGCCTGCTGTAACCACAAGGGTCCTTTGAGGAGGGAAGCAGGTCAGAGTCGGAGAAAGAGATGTGACATTGGAAGGAGAGGTCAGAAAGAGATTGGAAGGTGCTCTGCTGCTGGCTTTGAAGACAGATGAAGGGGCCACGAGTCAAGGAATGCAGGAGAAGGCCTTGTTCAGAAGCTGGGGAAGACAAAGAAATGGATTCTCCCCAGAGCCTCCAGAAGGAACCAGTCTGGCCAACAGCGAGCGTGTCCCTGTTAGACTTGTTTCAGACTTCTGACCTCCAGAGTTGTGAGATTGTCAGTTTGTGTTGTTTGAAGTCACAGTGTTTGTGGTAGCTACGGAGAGTCTGACCTCTCTCTGTCTCCAAGGTGCAGGGGGCCCTGCCTCCCGGCTATCTCAGGAAATGCCCCCAGAGAAAAGTGTTTAGATGGTCGCTGGATGAAATGACAAATTCCCACCAGAGCGGCTTGGGGCCACTCAGCACACATCTCTGGGCCTTTGTGTGTTACATCTTTAAGATGGAGAGTTACCATTTCCTAAGTTCACTTCCAGCCCTGGCACCGAATACGTATTTGTTAATTGGTGAGGTAGGGGAGGGGGGGTGGCCAGGGGTGGAATGGAACCTGTCGTTTATTGCCATGAGATCCGGCACAAGAGCCCCCACCCCGTCCTGGTACAGGGCGCCCCCACCTGCTTGCACTGGCCCTCACCGCGGCAAGGAGAGACTTCGTAGGTTCTTGGTTTGCACGAACCTAGGTCTTTACCCACATAAACCCAAGCAAAGCTGGATTCGTATGTCAAGACTGGGATGGAGAAAAGGGAGCCGGCAGCTCTCAGTGGATCACGGAAAGTCCTGGACGCTCGTCCCCTCTGGCTCAGTGAGGAGCAGCACATTCAACAGCCGTAGAGGCCGCAGGACAAGGGACACACCGTAACTGCACTCCTCTGACCCGGAAGCTTTGGGAAATATTTGAGGAAAGGACACATGGAGCAGTGTACCACTGAGGGGACGCCATCCTGAGTGGCAAGAGTTCATCATGGTTCCCCACTCTGTTCTCAGGTAGGGATTCGGCTGGAGGCCCAAACCCCGCCGTGTGCCTGAGAACACAGGGCTGATTTATTTTTTTATTTTTTATTTTTTTAAAGATTTTATTTATTTATTTGACAGAGAGAGAGAGATCACAAGTAGGTGGAGAGGCAGGCAGAGAGAGAGAGGGGGAAGCAGGCTCCCCGCCGAGCAGAGAGCCCGATATGGGGCTCGATCCCAGGACCCCGAGATCATCACCTGAGCTGAAGGCAGAGGCCTTAACCCACTGAGCCACCCAGGCGCCCCTGATTTATTTTTTAAAAAATATTTTATTTATTTATTTGAGAGAGAGGACATGAGAGGGGAGAAGGCCAGAGGGAGAAGCAGACTCTCTGCTGAGCAGGGAGCCCAATGTAGGGGCTGGATCCCAGAACCCTGGGATCATGACCTGAGCCGAAGGCAGATGCCTAACCGACTGAGCCACCCAGGCGCCCAAAAAAGGGCTAATTTAAACATACCCAAAAAAGAAAGCAAAAGGTAAAAAAATAAAACCTCTGTTATCCATCACCCGAATTCAACAACCACCAGAAATGTTCCATCCCGCTTCATTTATCCCTTTTTCCTTTTTTTCCTCTTTGGTGAAATATTTTAAGACAAATCCCCAGCACTGTGTCATTTCGGAATGTATCTCAAAGATGAGAAATTTTCGGACAGAACTCCAGTGTCACTGTCACACCTACCAATATGAGCTGTGATTTCCCAATGATCCCATATCTAGTGTCTAGCCAGATTTCCCCATTTATCTACGAGGTGTCTCTTCAAAGGTGGTTTATTCGAATCAGGATGTAGCCACACCTTGCCTTGGATATTCTGTCTCTTACTTCTCTTATAACCTAGCAATCCACTGTTCCCTCTTCTTCACTCCTATTTTTTCTCCATGCTATTGACTTGCTGCTGAAATTGGGCTGATTGTCCCGTAGAACAGACTATCCCGGGTGTTGAAGATTGAAAGAAGTTATAGTTATATAACGGTGTTATAGAAGAAGTTAGGCCTTTGTCACATGTATAGGCATTGACACCTGGACCTGCCATTTGTCTGTGGGTCTTTGGGCCACTCACTATATCCGGTGGGCCTGATCAGAGAGGCCGAACCTCTATGAGTGATGTAAAATAGAGGTATTGGGGGGATTAGATCCCGTGCACTTGTGGATGCTGGTGGAGCAGTCTGTAAGAAGTGGTTATTCCTCCATCAAGTGTTGGGCCTGAAGTCCCTAGGGCTGGCAGGTGGGAAGGGAAGATAGACCTGGAGGGGGTGGAGAAGGACAAACTAGGACTCACAGAGACAGGTGGGGACCCTCGGAGAGAAACTGGAGCTCACATTTGTTCACATTTATAAACGAATTTGTAAACAAATAAAGCCATAATGAAATAATCCACAGATAGGTACTATTCATGTTTAGGGTTTGGTCTTTTTTCTCTTATATATTATACATACACACATCCACATTATATCTAGTTTCACAGTTGTAGTTAATTTTTTTAAAAGATTTTATTTATTTATTTGACACAGAGAGAGAGATCACGAGTAGGTAGAGGGGCAGGCAGAGAGAGAAGGGGAAGCAGTCTCCCCACTGAGCAGAGAGCCTGATGCGGGGCTCGATCCCAGGACCCTGAGATCATGACCTGAGCTGAAGGCAGAGGCTTTCACCCACTGAGCCACCCAGGCGCCCCTGTAGTTAATTTTTTATACGGTTCTGAATCCCACTTTTTTCTGTTCACATGATTCTTGTCTATTCTCAGTCATTAAAATTCTTAGACAACATTACTTTTATTGGATGTCATTGTCCCCCATAAAGCTGTGTCATAATCTGTTTACCCACGTCCTTACTGTCGAGCAGTTACGCCTCTTCCATGGAACATTTATGCTCTTTTGTTGAACGTTACGCAGTCTTAAGGGGCAACGTCGGGAATGCCTGTGTGGCCCTGTGTTCATGTCCCTGAACATGTCCTCAGGAGGATGGAATTCCTGGTTAAAGAGCACCGACATTTAAAATTTTATCCCCAAACAAACCATGACTTGAACATCTAGAAAAAAAATATCCAGAGAAAGGAAGTATTTCTTTTCCACTCTCGACCTGCAAGCCAGGAACGCGTCCAGTTTTGCTGGTTTGGCTGGTACTGGGTCAGGAATGAGTAGCTGCTCAGTAATACCCAGCTCCGCTTCTTAAGTAATTAAGGCACAAACCCAGGCAGTGATGAGCACCCCGCTCAGGGCCTCTCGGTACCGAATTGCTCCCAGCCTCCTCTATCTCCGTGGAGAGGAGATGCGGGGTGGGGGTGGGGGTGGGGGGGAGGACCCCTCATGGCAGAGCACAGCCACTGTTCTAACCCTGGCTCCCCAGCACCCTCCCCATAGGAGCGCTCCTGGGGGGATTGATGTTCCCGAGGCCTGTGCATCTGAGGCTCGCGCTTGGCCAGAATCCAGAACAAGGAGACGCAAACTGCATCTGCGCCCAGGTGAGCCCGTCTGGTGGGAGGTCCCGGCTATGGGAGGGGAGGGCAGGCACAGCCGCGAGCCAAGTGTGGTGGCGAAGGAGAATGAAGGTTCGCGGGCACCTCGGATAGAACAGATTACCCTGAGTGTCAAAGACGAAAAGAGGAGGGGCACACTGGGAGGGCGTGGGGGAGCCCTGATGGGGACCCCCGTCCAGGTATGGCTCGCAGGGATTTCTGGGAGAGCAGCTAATGCCCTTACTCCTCCAACCCCCCACGTCTGCCCCAACCCAGCATGCCGGCTGCTCTGTCACTCTGGAACACTCTGGCTTTTCTCTCAGAGAAACAACCAGACCAGAACACCGGAAAGAAGCTTGAGGCTCTACATCACTTTCTAGATAGACCTGGTCCCCAGACCGAGGAAGGACAAGGCCCTGGCTCAGAGCTGGGGGCAACGAGAAGGTAAGGGGCATGTTACCTGTACAGACTGTCGTATATCCAGGGCCTCTATCATCCTACTCCTTCTCGAAGGTCTCCAGGGAGCAGGGGAGCTGCCGGGGACCCGCCCTGCTGGGGACTGCGCTTTGGCAGGTCTGCCCCAAATTTCCCCAGCAGCTTGGCCGAGCATTCCCACTGCCCCAGCACGGGCAGCCCTGGGGTTCCCTTTAAGGCTCTGGATGGAGCCCAGCCACCTCAGATGGGACCACCGAGGACCAGCCATGCACCTGAGAGCTCCTTCCCGGCCTGTCTGGGAAACATCTCATTTTCTATTTGCAGAATCACAGATGTTGACTTTTGATCTCTTCCTCTCTCCCTCTGGGCCTCAGATCAGCGATGACAGCTATTTCCTTTCTTTTTCCTGTTCCCTATAGACAGCAAAAACCAGGAGGGTTCAGAAAGGTTGTTCAAATATTGGAAGAGTAACATACTGGCTACTGGGGCGAGGAAGAAAAGATCAAGCCTCTCCATGTGAGGCCGGGGCCGTGTTCAGAAGATGGGGAGTGGGGCACCCTTCAAAGCAGTGTCTCTTAACCTTTCATGTGTTTGTCGCTCACCCAGGAATCTTGTTATGATGTGGATTGAGATCAGTAGTTCTAGGGATGAGCAGATGAGGTCCACGCTCTTGGTTCAGGACCACGCTTAGAGAAACAGGTGTCAAGGGGTTTCCTGTCCCTCTTTGCTCTAGTCCTGAAATGCTGTGATCAGCAGATCCTCTCTGCCAACCTCATGCTGCCAGTCTATGCGGGCAAGATGCTGGTCTCATGAGCTTCTCTTCGCAGATACCTCAATATAACTAAAACCCCCACTTAGATTTCTATCGCTTCTACCCCCCTTAAACAGAAGGACATTCAGATACACACAGATTTCCAAGGAAGGTGTCTGTGGACCAGGATCTGCCCCAACAGGTCACACAGAGACTCTTACTGGGAGGTGGGGGTCTTCTTTCTCTCACTCCATTCCATCCCTAGCCTTATTTGTCCCCCTTAAAAAAATATTCAGCTCAAGCATTATATTATACTGAATCTTTTTGCCATTCCATGAATGGGCAAGTCTCTGATTACCCCGTGAAAATTACCTTTTCCCTTTTATATTTCCTAGTTCCTTTTTAAAAATTTCAAGTTCTGTAGATTTTGTGTACACGGGCTCAACTTTAGGAAAATGCGTCACAAGATAACTCAAGCATGATACAGTGGATAATTATCATGCATTAGAAAGTGAGTCTCGGCTTTATAAAAGGATTCACTGCATCCTGCTTTCAGGTAATGAGCTCTTTCTGGGCATTTAAACTATGAGAATCTTGCTATCAAGGTTCCGATTTAATTGGTCCGAGTAGGGACCAGGGCACTGATATTTTGTTTTAAAGCTCCCAATTCTAATGCACTTCCAGGGTGAGGGGCTACCAGACTGAATGATGTCAGATTTCCAACTTTAAAAGACTCCAAGGACCTGCTGGCCGTTTAAATGCAACGGGCGTTTTTATGCGCCTGCTGTATGCCAGGCACTCTGTGAGGCTCCGGAGATGGGAGGAAATCAGCCCCATGTCCCACCCTGAAGGCACCCGTTATCCAGCAGGGGAGATAAAACACGCAGAATTAATTTTATCCAGAGGCCCCACAAGTAGTGAAACAGGGAAACGGTGCTGTGATGCACCAGTAAAAGGAGGGGCAGGCATGGGGGACCTGGTCCTCGCCGTCATTCCTGTCCCTCCCCCTTCCTCCCAGAAGGTACGAACTCAGGCTCCATAAGAACGCGAGGAACTGTGTAGCCTTCCAGACTGGGTGACTTCTTAAGGTTCCCGAAGTGGCCAAGGCTGAGTATGAGATGATCGTCAGCATCTCCCCTGCCAAACGGTCAAGTGACTGCCCCTACCTTCTCCACCGTCCTCTTACTCCTTTTCTGGATGCTTCTCCGACCTCTGGCTTTGGGTGCTCTTCTTCCCAGATGGCCTCAACCGCTCCCCTCACTGCTCTCCATCCCTCACGTCTGGGCTCGCCTGTCCCCAAATTACCTCTCAGCAGTGGCAGTCCTGATTCCTGTGCGGTGGGCCCCCACTATGGACTCCACGCCGAGCTAGGAATGGCCGAGAGACCCACTCAAGAACTCCTTCTTTGGAAGGCAGGAGTCTCTTACTCCAAAAGCCATTCCCCGGTGGGGAAATTCGTGAATGAGCTATTTTAATAAAGGCAAAGCCAGGTAGCCGCCAATTTAAGCCACGAAAGAATAAAGCAAATGGACTTTTGGCAGAATACAGCATAGGCCTCAAGACTGCGCTCTGGGCCTCAGCAAGTGTAGTCAAGGTGGGGTTCCTCACCCACCAGGGAGAAAGCGCCTGCTCCCAGGCAGAGATGCTCAACGAGGAAATGCGCTGCTTCGTGGGAGGCGAGTTTTACACTGGAAACCTTTTCCCAGTGGATATGAGGTGAGGTTTTGGAACAGGAGTATTTGGGCAATGCTTGGGGTGTGGACCACTTCTAATGAGCCTTATAGGGAACCTCTGAAAACTGCGTTGTGGCCTGCCTTTCACTGCCTTCCGATTCCACAGTTCTCTGAAGTACTTGAATTGAGTTCAGTGCGCATGTGAGGGCAGCCACGGTCCTACAGAGCAATGACGATGAGCCAGTGGTACCTGGGACTTTTCCTCGAGCCCCTCTCCGGGACCCTCAGGTCTGTCCCGCGGCTCAACCCTCACAACCCCTCCAACATGGAGATCGCATTCCCACTTTACAAATAAGGAAAACTGAGGCTCAAAGATTTGCCCAATATCCCACAAAAGACAAGTAGTTTGAGTCCGGATTTCCTGACTTTCCATCTGAGGCTCAGAGTATGATATCATGATTTGTAATCTGTTCAGACACAGTAAAAAACTGAAAAACTGGTATTTATCTTCCAGAAAGAAAATGATCTCAAAGAAGTGGATTTGGTGGAACTCAGCCACAGGTTCACTGGCAGGGCAATGCTCACGAGTCACCAGGAGGCGGCAGAAGCCTGCCATTCTCAATGCTTCCATCCTTGGAAACCCAGGTTGGCCCCAGGAGTAAGTAGGGTGAGACCTTCTCACAGACAGAGAACCCAGAGAAAAAGCAGGAACATGTGGACTGCTGGAAAGGCCAGTCTCAGGCAGCGTGCATCAGAGCCAGAGGCACGGAAGGAAAAGCCCTCCCCTCTGCAGCCTACCCCCAGAAGGTAGGGGGATGCCCCCAGAAGACCTTTAGTGGCACAGGATTTGCATACAAATGATCTAGAACTTGGGCCAACTGTCTGCTGTGTCGTCTTTCCTGTGTCATCTCTCCTGTCTGCCTACTCCCACGGCGAGGAAATGACGATCCGAACAACCCCTCATAGGACTGTTGGAATGATCAGGTAAAAGCACTTTGCAAACCATAATGTGTACTCGCAAGTTGCACACAGGTTCTTGAGGTCAGTTCGCAGGCTGCTCCCCTAACATCGTCCTCACTAGCATGTCAGCTAGTGACAAGGTGACCCTGTGGTCGCCTGTGCTGGGGAGCTGGGGGAGGGGGCACCAGTTGGCCTTGAGGGGATACGCAGAGGGAGAAGGGGATGCCACTGCCCCCAATCTTTGGTAGGGGTCGTCCTGAGCTTAGGACACTCCAGCCCAGTGTGGTGTGCCTCCAATGGGCTCTCTGTCCCCTGGGGTCCTCTGTCCTCTTTCTCTTCTCCCTGGGCAGCAGCTGAGAAGCGTGAGGGTCCGTGCTGTGACCCAGTTCCCTCTGCCCAGGGACCATGGGCAGAGTCCCCTACAGGCCGCGTAGCTCCGAACCGAAAAGGCGAGAGGGAGACCATGGAACCCAGAGCCTTCTGGCTGCTCACCCGACCAGCAGTCATCACAGGAACTACCCTTCCTGCTTCTGCCCGGGGCGCGACTTTGGGTCACATTCATGGTTTTATTTATCAGGCTAAGGATCCTGAGAAGCAGGGAGGACAGATTCGCCTTTAACCCCATTTTTTAAGATGAAGAAATGTTGCCAGTTTAACTGATTTGTCCAAAGTCCTTATAGTGGTTACAAAACAAACTCAGAATCTGGTCTTAGGGCCCTAAAGACACCACCCTGCCCTCATGTTTCCACCGACAGAGATCTCCCATCCTTCTCCATCTGACCTTTCTCTCTTTTTAAATTTCTGGTATGGAAATGTCAGGTCATCGTTCTCAACGTATGACGCATCACCATCATCAAGCTGTGCAAAGACCATCTCTGGCCTGTTTAATTTCTTCCATTTCATCTTCCCATCATCCCCAGTTTGTATTCCCACGCCTCCACACTCCTTCTCAGCCCCAAATCGGCACTCCCTCCAATTTGGTTGGTTGGGTGAGTTCATTCATTTATTCATTCGGAAGCTAGAGCCAGATACATTTCTTTTTTTTTTTTTTTTTTTTTAGATTTTATTTATTTATTTGTCAAAGAGAGAGAGCACAAGCGGGGGAGCAGCAGCCAGAGGGAGAAGCAGGCTCCCTGCTGAGCAAGGAGCACCATGCAGGGCTCGATCCCAGGACCCTGGGATCATGACCTGAGCTAAAGGCAGATGCCCAACCCGCTGAGCCACCCAGGCATCCCAAGCCAGATACATTTCTGACCACGACTGTGTTTGTGATGCTTTCAACAAGTGTTTCTTTTTCGGTATTGTTGTTTTCAATTCATGAACCCTAACCTCTGGTCCGTCTTTTGCTATATTCCTAGTGATTTATAAGCTTACCTCATTCCCCACTCCTGCCATCCTGAAATATACAAACTTGCTGCTTGTACCTCTTTCATTTGCTTTATTCTTATTGGCTTCTGATTTGTTTTATATTACTCTGGACTTTAATTCTCACCTTGAAGGTGTTTCCTGGCTCATTTTGTATGATTTGCTTATTTACTGTACATGCTTTTGACTCCTGCATCCAACGCAGTGACGGTGATGTTCAGAATCAGTCACTTTAGGTCAGTCCTCAGTCATCACCTAAAAGTCCAAGTTAACTCCTTATAAGGCTGACAGTAAATCATTGACACTCTTGCTTTGATCCTCTTGTCTTGATCCGCTATATAAGTTTTATGTATTCTAATAGTTGAATGATAGACCAGTGGTGTCCAATGCAACATTCTATAATAATGGAAATGTTCTATATTTTTGTGCTGTTCAATATGGTAACCACTAGTGACCTGTGGCTATTAGAAGTTGCAATGTGGCTTGTGTGACAGAGGAGTTAAATTTTAGGTTTAATTAATTTAAAATAAAATTGAAATATACTCATGTGGCCAGTGGTTGCCAATTAGACAGTGCAGCTCTGCTGTATTTCTCCCCACGATGTGGTCCCCGACCAGCAGCATCGCCATCACTCGGGAGCATGTTAGGAGCAGTGCAGAATAGCAGGCACATCTAGATCTACTGAATTAAATCTGCATTTTAAGAGGATCTCCAGGTGATTTCTATGCATACTCAAGTTCCCCCCCCCAGATTTATTAAGATATAATTGACGTAATCACATTGTGTAAGTTTAAAGTGTACAGGGGTATTGATTTGATACATTTATTTATTTTTATTATTTTTATTTTTTTAAAGATCTTATTTATTTATTTGACAGAGAGAGAGAGATGACAAGTAGGCAGAGAGCAGGCTCCCTGCCGAGCAGAGAGCCCGATGCGGGGCTCGATCCAGGACCCTGAGATCATGACCTGAGCCGAAGGCAGAGGCTTTAACCCACTGAGCCACCAAGGCGCCCCTTGATACATTTATATATTGCAAAATGATTACCACCATACTGCTAGCTAACAACTTCCTCATATCGCATAATTACCATCTCTTTTTTTGTGGGGAAAACATTTCAATTTTACTCTCTTAGCAATTTTCAAGTATGTAATACAGTATCATTAACTATAATCACCATTCTGCAGATTCCCTGGGACTTACTCATCTTGTAACTGGAAGTTTATACTCTTTGACCAGCATTTACCCATTTCCCCCACCCTCCAGTCCCTGGTAAACACCATTAGTCTATTTCCACGAGTAAGCTTTTGTAGATTTCACGTGTAAGTGTTATCATACAGTGTTTGTCCTTCTCTCTCTGACTTGTTTCACTTAGCATAATGTGCCCAAGTTCTATCCATGTTATCACAAATGGCAGGATGTCCTTCCTTCTCATGGCTGAATAATATTCCGGGGTGTGTGTGTGTGTGTGTGTGTGTGTGTGTGTATCACATCTTCTTTATCCAGGTGCCCCAAAATTGTACACTTTAAAAATATTTTCTATTTTAACTTACTTTCCATTGCTGATGTAGAGGAAAGATATTAGTCTTTATAATATTGTCTTTATTCAGCAAACTGGCTGAGCTTTAGTATTAGTACTTATAATTTGTTGATTATGTTTTGTTTTCAGTGTGATCATGGTTCTCTTTCCTTCCTCTGGCTCTTCTCTGTTCTGATTATGTGGCTTCGGCTAAGCCTCCTGTACTGGGCTGGTCCACACCAGTGAGAGCAGACACCTGGGCTGGGCTGGCAGGGCTGCATCTAAACTTTCTCCAGATACCATATTTGCTATAGATACTCAATAAATAGCCTTCATCAAGTTAGGAAAATATACACTTACTCTAGTTCTGTGAGATTTTTTTTTTTTAATTCAAGGGTGTTCATCAAATGCTTTAAATGCATGAAATTTTTCTTCTTTAGTTCATTAATGGTAAAAACTATTAGTTTTTTTCCTCACATTGAAGTCTCCCCTATTCTCGAATAAACCTTAATTGGTCATAACTCTTTAAATACATTGTGGGAGGGGCGCCTGGGTGGCTCAGTGGGTTAAAGCCTCTGCCTTCGGCTCGGGTCCTGATCTCAGGGTCCTGGGATCGAGCCCCGCATCGGGCTCTCTGCTCAGCGGGGAGCCTGCTTCCCCCTCTCTCTCTGCCTTTCTCTCTGCCTACTTGTGATCTCTCTCTCTGTGTCAAATAAATACGTAAAATCTTTAAAAAAAAAAAATAATAAATAAATACATTGTGGGATGCAGTTAACTAATATTTTATTTATAATTTTCATATCTAGATTCAAATATGAAATAGCCCGATAGTTTTTTTGTTTGTTTTTACAATCCTTATCTGACTTTGTAATAAAGGTTACACGAATTTTATAACAAAGGAGAAACCGATTTCTAGTTTCTAGAACAATTTATATATCTCATGTGATTATCTCTTCCTTAGAAGTGGGTGGAACTTTTCTGTAAAACCATCTGAGCCTAGGGCTTTTCAGGAAGAGGGAGGTCTTTGACTGTGTTGTAATTCTTAACTGAGTCCTTGCAAATCAGTGTGCTATTTATTCTTATTCTAATTTTGGAAATCACATTTTGCCAAAATTACATCAATTTTATTGTCTCCTAATTACGATTTCTCATAATATTGTTAGTCTAAAACTTTCTGTTGTGTTTGTGGTTTCTTTCAGTGTTTGTTCCATGTTTACATTTTCTCTTTCTTTCCCCCATTAATTTTTTCATGTATTTGTTTCTTTTTTTTTTTTTTTTTTTTTTTTTTAAGATTTTATTTATTTATTTGTCAGAGAGGGAGAGAGAGAGCACAAGCAGGCACAGTGGCAGGCAGAGGCAGAGGGAGAAGCAGGCTCCCTGCCGAGCAAGGAGCCCGATGCGGGACTTGATCCCAGGACCCTGGGATCATGACCTGAGCCGAAGGCAGCCACTTAACCAACTGAGCCACCCAGGTGTCCCCATGTATTTGTTTCTTTTATAATCTTTTCAAAACACCAGCTGGTTTCATGTCTTCTTGTTGCTCCAGTCCATTCCTCTGATTTTTGACCTTACCTATGTGTTTTCTTCCCTCCCTCCCTCTCTCTCTTTCTCCCTTCTCTCTTACTTCCTTCCCGTTCTCCTCCTCCTCCTCCATTCCTTCTTTTTCTTGTTCTTCTTCCTCTTCTTCCTCTCCTCCTCCACTTCTTCTCTCCTTCTCCTTCTTCTTCTTCAGGTTTATTTATTTTTTTATTTTTTTTATTTTTCAGGTTTATTCTGGAGCTTTTTTCTAGCTTTCTTCCTGCACTAAAAAATTAGCTCCAGGGGCACCTGGGTGGCTCAATGGGTTAAAGCCTCTGCCTTCAGCTCAGGTCATGATCTTGGGGTCCTGGGATCGAGCCCCGCATTGGGCTCTCTGCTCAGCGGGGAGCCTGCTTCCCCCTCTCTCTCTGCCTCTCTGTCTACTTGGGATCTCTCTCTCTCTCTGTCAAATAAATAAATAAAATCTTAAAAAAAAAAAAAATTAGCTCCAAGAATGTTTGTAAAAGGGGTTTGAGGATAAGCTCTCTGAAGCCTTAAATAACCGATTCTATTTTTATTTTACTTACATTTAAGTGGTATTTTAGCTGGATATAAAATTCTGGATTTGTATTCTTTTTCCATCAACACTTTAAAATATTACTTCATTGTCTGGTGTCCAGTTCTGTTATTGGGGTTTCATGTCATGCTGATTCTTTTTCCTTTTTATTTCTTCTTATTATTATCTTTTACAGATTTATTTATTCACTTTGGGGGCGGGGAGGAGCAGAGGGAGAGGGAGGGAAAGTCCCAAGCAGACTCCGCACTGAGCGGGGAGCCTCACTTGGGGCTCGATCCCACCACCCCGCAATCACAACCTGAGCCGAAGCCAAGAGTCAGGTGCTTAACCAAATGAACCATCCAGGCACCCCGATTCTTTTTTGTGTTTAGCTGATCTACTTTTTCTTTATAGGTGTTTTGAGAATTTTCTCTCTGTCGTTAATGTTCTTAAATTTCACTACAATATATCCAGGTATGAGCTTGTTTTTCATTTATCTTGTTTAACACTATATCGTTTCAGTCTGAAGTTCTATATTTTCTTTATTTCTAAGAAAGTCTCTGTCATTGTGCCTTCAAGTATATCTGCTCTCCATAATTTATTTTCCCATAAATAAATTTTCTATCAACCTATCATTTTTCTATTTCTATTTCATATTTCATATTTCTATCAAATTTCTGATCAACCTTTGAACCTTTATTGATTCATGTGATTTTCTACCATGTCCTCTTTATTATTTTTTAAGTAGGTTTGATGTGCTTTCAATATTCCCGCTTTTCTGATCTTCAATAAAAGTCTTCCTTTTGTATAGCTTTATTTGAAGAGGCTTTAAGTATAAGGTGGGAAATTGGATTGGATTATCTTGGGCACCATCCAACCCTACACTCATTGATTCCATGAAATTTATGACGTAGTTAACACTAAACTAGCACCACTGAGGATCACTAATGATTAATGACCCCTTAGGATCGCTCCAAAGTCTGCAATCCTAATCACTGCACTACCCTCCCTCTCTGAAAAGAGTCAACATTCTGTTGCCCTTGTCTGTTCAGGTTCTGCCTCCCTCCCCCATTCTGTGAAAGGCAATGATAAGGTCCAATTTTGTACTCCTAGTGCCTCAGTGCCCACTGTGTGGTGAATGAATGAATGAATGAAGAGAATGGAGGAGTGGAGAGGCCATACAGTCAGAGCGTGATGTGCTATCGGGCCAAGGTAGCAACCAGGCTTCCTGACACCACCGCGTGCCCACCCCCAGATGCATGACCTCTATCAGGGGGCAGCCGCTTTGGCAGATCCCTCCCTGTGGGAATAAGCCCCTGGGGCAGGCAGCCTGGCCCAGCCACACTCTGAGATAGTGACTGCTGTATCCACAACCAGTTCTGGCCTCGAGCTCGATTCTGGTAGTGGTGGGGATCCCAAGGTGAAGCTGGACTGACTTTTTCCTGTCCAGCTATGGGACCTATGGCAAGTCGTCCTGCACTTTGACCCTCAGTCTTCTTTTTTATAACATGGGGATAATGACATTGCCTTGTCCAGCTTGTAAGGGTGTAAAGAGCAGCAAAGGAGATGTTCAAGTGCTCTGTAAGTGTGAAGGGTCAAGTGTAACAAGGTGCCACTATCATCAAGGACACATCACAATGCACCTAAGAACCTCTAGCCCTTGGGTCTGAGCTCTGAAGGGAGATTCCCCTTGGTGATGTGGAATTCTAGATTTAAATCCTGCTTCCTTAGAGGGGGCCAAGACTCCCCACAGGTCTGTGTCTCTCCAGATCATTGGGAAGAAACTTCCGGGAGCCAGAGCCAGCTTCCATTGAGATGGAGCAGCAGCTCTAGGCTGGTGATTCTCCCACTCTTCGCTCTCCCCTCCCACATGCTCAACCACAACCCTGTACTGTATTTCCCCACTCCACCCACCTCATCCTCCCCTCTTTATTTTCATTGAGTTCCCATTCTGGTCTCCCCTGCTTGTAAGAGGGCCCCACACTCTGAGCCTTTCCCTTCCCCTCTGCCCAGCAGAACTTCCTTCACTGCATTTGTACCTTATGACCCTGCTCTCAGCTAGGCCTATGCTGAGGAATTCAGTCTAAGGGTCTCCTAGCTGATACAGGTTTACTCCTCATGAGCACTCTCTCTCTCTCTCTATACATATATATAGAAGAAATATATATAGAAAATATACTTTCAATAGGGTACCCAAAGTCTTAACCCAAAGAGGGAACTGGTGTTGGGAAATGTCATGTCCTCCGGAGCCTGGTGGCAGGGAGGGGGAAGGACATCTTCCAAACCCCTCAAATAGCCCACATAGGCAGTAATGTAGACAAATACTCCCCTGGTGTCCAAGGCACAGACATTTTTCTGGGTAAGACCCGCTCTGTACCCAGACTGTCAGCTCTCAGAAAACACCCTTTCACTTTTGGCTTCTCCTAATGGCCACTCTGATTGACCTTTGAACCTTTATTGATCCATGTGATTTTCTACCATATCCTCTTTTTTATTTTTGAAGTAGGTTTGATGTCCTTTCAATATTCCCGCTTTTCTGATCTTTCATAAAAGTCTTCCTTTTGTATAGCTTTATTTGAAGAGGCTTCAAGTATAAGGTGGGAAATTGGATTGGATTATCTTGGGCACTATCCAACCCTAAACTCATTGATTCCATGAAATTTATGACATAGTTAACACTAAACTAGCACCACGGAGGATCACTAATGATTAAACCTTCAATTATGTGGATAGTGCTCTTCTGCTACTGAGAAGATACAAGGCTAACCAGCAACTTCTTTGTTCCGTGTTAAGATTAATGAGTTACTCTGACATCGTCTGGTTTGAACATTCAATCTAGCCATATTTCCAATGTGCTTTGGAAATCCTATCTTAGTAACGACAATAATAGATGACCTACAGTATACCAGGCACTGTCCCAAGTACTTTATTTTTTTTATTTTTATTTTTTAAAGATTTTATTTATTTATTTGACAGAGAGAAAGAGATCACAAGTAGGCAGAGAGGCAGGCAGAGGGAGAGGGGGAAGCAGGCTCCCCACTGAGCAGAGAGCCTGATGTGGGGCTTGATCCCAGGACCCTGAGATCATGACCTGAGCCAAAGGCGAGGCTTAACCCACTGAGCCACCCAGGCACCCTCCCAAGTACTTTAAATACATCAACTTGTTTATTTCTCATAATAATATTATGACATAATTAATACTTTTACTCCTACATTACAGAAGGGAGAAATGAGGCACAGGGATACTAAGTAATTTGCCCAAGATCAGAGACAGTAAATGATAGAGCTAGGATTCAAACTTAGCAGTCTGGCCTCTTAACTACTACCCATGCTACCTCCTGAAGCTCAGAAAAGGTTATTGTGCACCCCCTCATGTGTAATTATGCTGTCATATATCCTCCCAGGAGACTATGAGAACCCCTCCTCTACCCCCTTAATCATTGTACCATGTGTCTGGGTTTTACCTGTTGCACACTGAAAAGAAGACTTAGGAGACCTTTGAAAGAGGCGAATACTGGAAGTAGAGATACTGAAGCTACAATAAGAAACAGGAAGTAAGCAATGTTTGAAAGTCAAGGTCAGAAGGGTCGGAGAGTGGAGCAGAGGAGGAAATGAGGGTCTATCGAGGGCTGTGAAATCACAAGCACATGCCATACAAAAGAATACGAAGAGGAACACTCCAAATCATAAAGCTGTCAAATTCATCAATAGAATTTTATTTGAAGCCTAACAGGGTATTTTGTTTTGTTTTGTTTGGAACTAGACAATCTGATTTGGAAGAAATTGATTTCTCAAAATGGATTTGGAAGAGCAAAGGGCCAAGAATAACTGAGAAGCAATTTTGAAAAAGTAGAACGTGGAAGAACGTGCCCTACCAGATATCAAGATTTATTATCAAAATATTTCGTAATGAAGACAGCAGCATTTGGGCCAAAGGATAAACCTTGGAACAGAACAGAAAGCTGAGCCACAGGCCCACCCATGTTTGGAAACAATACCAAGCAGAGAGGATATTACCAATGCGTGGGGAGAGGGTGATCTATTTAAGAAATGAGTCCGAGAAATGACTTTATCCATATGGAAAATACAGAATTAGATTTCTCCCTTAGATCAACCCTCTGTAGATTAAAGAACTAAAAACAAAAAGCAAAACTTTCAAGCACAGAGTGAAAATACAGATATATTCTTTTTTTTTTTCCTTTAAAGATTTTATTTATTTGTTTGACAGAGAGAGAGACAGCAAGAGAGGGAACACAAGCAGGGAGAGTGGGAGAGGGAGAAGCAGGCTTCCCGCCAAGCAGGGAGCCCGATGTGGGGCTCGATCCCAGGACCCTGGGATCATGACCTGAGCTGAAGGCAAACACCCAACAACCAAGCCACCCAGGAGGCCCCAGAAAAATTCTTTGTGACCTTAAGATAAAGAATAATTTCTCTTTTAGAAAGCAAACCAACAAAAAAGAGAACATAAAAAAATTGATAATTTTGACTTCATAAAAATTAACTTCTTCATAACCAAAGGCCATTATAACAAAGTGAAAAACAAGCCATTGCCTGAGAGAAGGCACGTGCCATGAGTGTAACACGTAAAGAAATCTCTCGAATTAATCAGAAAAAGATAAACAGCACTTGGGAAGAAATGGGCAAAGAATCTCAACTATCAATTTGTAGACAAGACGAGAATCCCCAGAAGGTCAACAGAAAAACAAAAAGATGCTTGCTTCCACTATTAAGCAAAGAAATACAAATCAAAGCAACAGTAAAATATCACTCACACCTACCAGATCAGCAAAAATTTAAGTCAGCCAATGCCAAGTGTTGGCAGAGCTGTTAAATCATGGAAACCCACTTCCTCCTAGTGGGAGTGTAAGTTGGTACAAGTACTTTGGAGAGCAATTTGGCAATAACTAGTGAAGTCGTAGGTGATCTTGTCCACAAGTTCTACTCCTAGGCATCTAGTCCTATATGTGGGCACAGGAGATGTGTATTAAGATGTTTGCTGTAGCTTGGAAACCACCTAAATGGCCATCAGCAGGAAAATGGGTAACTAAATCGTATTATAGTTCCACAGTGGAGTACAGTACAGCATGTGTTGACATAGATAAAAATCTCACAATTATAATGCTAAAGGAGAAATGAACACAGAAGATTCTGATACTGTATGTAGACACGTATGTAGCTTAACAGCTGGCAGAGAGTAATAAGTGATACTTTATAATGCTTATGGATACATAAAAAATGCAATAAAAACAGTAAAAAATATAAAAACATGCAGGAAGATGACTAACACTGAATTCAAAACAGTGCTTAGCTCTGGGAAGTGAGGGAGGAGATGGGCTGGAGAGGACTACGGAGGGGAACTCCATTGTATCTCTAATATTTACTTTCTTTGAAGTAGAAAGACCTGGAGCAAATAAGGCAATATGTTAATATTTGCTAAAGCTGATGCGGTCATCATTATCGCTGCCCACCGAACGTATCTGGCTCTCTGCCTTCCAGGCCAGTGGTAGGATTGCATTTCCCATCCATTCTGAAGTTAGGGGTGGCCTAGAGACTTACTCTGGCCATGAACTGGAGTGGAAGTGACTTCTGTGTCTGGCCCCAGGAACCAGTGCACAAAACTTTTGGCCAACATGGCCACGCAGAGTCAAACCTTCTCTCTTCCCCAGTCCCTGAGCAGACACGACGTCTCCGGGCAGCCCACGCAGGACAGGTGGTAAGAGATGAACCTTTGTTGCTCTCAGCCATGGAGATTTGGGGATGTTTGTTAGCACAGCACAACTGAGTCTTTCCTGACGGATACAGCTGGGAAATTGGTCCACAGGGCTTCCCTGTATTATTAGTCTCTGATTTTATCTACGTATTGAAAAATTACAAAGGAAATTTTAAAAGTTCTTCATTTGGACTGGATTAATCCTATTTCTCAGTCCATAGCACGTTATCTGTACCGGTCTGTGCAAGGCCCGGCTCTTGTTTTATTAATTCTTATTTTCTTAGTAAGTGCCTCAGACTTGAGAT
>CM052885.1:20617351-20639375 GCA_028534135.1 Potos flavus
CCCCCCCCCAACCTTTTTTCCAGTGGGAGTGAGAAGTAAATAGATTGACACATTTTCCAGTCAGGGAGCAGTTCTGGAGAGCAAGTTTACCTTGGCACCGGCGCTCAGGTGGGGCTGTGAGAAACCTTATCTGTGCTTGCCCAGTAAACAAGGAGCCCTCATCTCCCCGGAGCCTCGGCCACCGCGCAGGTGACCGCGGGAGGCAGGTGAGCGGGGCAAGCAGAGCAGCAGGCTGGCCAGAGCCCCAGAACCAGACTAGCCCGGGGTGGGGGGTGGGGGGTGAATGAGGGGGCAGACTGTGGTAGGTAAATATTGCCTCGATTTGATTGATGGACTCATTACTGACTCTGGCGGTGGCCAGAGAAATGCCATCAAATCCACCAGATTCAAAGGTAGCATTGATGTCCCTGAATTCCATGATTCTCCAACTGTAATGTGCATATGGTCTTATTAGAAATTGCATTTTTAACAAGCTTCGGGGGGCGGGGGGCTGCCTGTTGGTGCTGGCCCACGGACCACACTGAGTTAACAGTCTCCACGTTCGGGTGGCCGTGTGCCTTTTACATAGTCGAAATAGTAACCATTTGAGGAGCTGTGTCTTGACCCTGTGACAGGTGCCATACAGGTGTTTTCTACCGTCCAGCTCTTACTCGCTACCCCAGCTCTGCAAGGTGGGGGTTACTGTGCCTGCCCCCCTCCTGGACGGGCAAGGAAATAGAGCTAAGAGAGGTTAATTCATGCGATGTACGTGTCATTGCCAAGAGATTTCATGCCTACCTTCCCTCCCCTTCCCAGTGATCTGAAATAACCCAAAGCCAAAGGATAATAAACAGCCTGCAGTCGGGCGGGGTGACTGTGCCTGTGGCCATTCGCCCTCTTGATCCCCGAGAATGAGTAATTCCTTCTGTACAGAAGGATCAGGGCCAAGCATAGGAATTCAGGAACCCTAGAATCAACATGGGGCCCAGTCATTCCTGGCCTCGATCGAGGCAGCTCTTCAGAAAGGCGGACAAGCCTCGTTTTCATCCCTCTGGCGCTGATGTCTCACCCACAGGACGTGCATCTGAGACTCTTCATACGTGGAGCAGAGGCTTTGATGCGTCAGCTTGGAAAGAATGCCTCTCAGGGCCACGCAGGAGACAAAATTGCCCCAGCTCGTGGAAACACCAAAGTGAAGGCAATTATAACCGGACTGACTGACCTGGAGATATTTAAATACCTCGAAAAATGGTGATGTACTCTTGCAAAACCCAGACTGCCTCCAGCCGTGAACTTGCATCATGTCCGGATCTCCCGGAGCGCGGCAGCCACCACACACGGGGCGCGGCCCGGGCAACGAGAGACGCCCCCTGCGGACCCGTGGGAGACCGGAGTCGGGGCGGCCCCTCAACAGGTCGGGCTCCCCCAGGACACCATCAGCATCCTCACCCAGAGCGGTTCGGAGATGGGACCGCGATGTGCACTGCGGGGTGGGGAAGGCCAGGTTCAGGCCCTCCTGGGGAGCCCTCCCAGCTCCACCCTGCGAAGTTCGGACCCAGAAGAAAACCCTCGGAGCAGCAAGTGCCAAGACACAGTGGAGGCCTCCAAAGAGGCCATAGTTCATATTGTTGTTTACCTATAAGATCATTCGAGAAAGCATTTGAGGGAGCTTATAGATACCACGTAAAATAGAGCAAAGTTAAAAAAAAATGAGAGAATATGAGGGGAAATAGAATAAAGGGAAGAGAGGATGAAGCCTAATGGGGGTGACACTTTCTCCTAAACCATAAAGTCCCGTATACTTGGGCCAAGGTGTCTTCAAATCAAGCCCAGACTCCCTAACCTAAACCCACCCAGCACTCCCTGCACCCACGAGGTACAGAAAAGAAGCAGTAGCTTCAGAGATGCGTGTCCAGTCCATTCCTGGCGCTGAGGCTGCCCATGGGCGAAAATCAGAAGGCACGGTGCGAAGATCGTCCTCCACACTCCTCTATGGGCACTGCTTTGGGACCCTGAAACACAGACTTCTATGGGCCCTGTCTCTCTGGAAATGTGAACTCAGTCCTTCCCCCAGGCCTGGTGTCGTCCTCACTCAGTGCTTTGGGGAGTGAGCCCCTTGTGCTCCCAGCCAACCTGCCGACACTGATGGGCAAATTGGGGTCACAGCACTCACTCCACAGGGAGACCATCCACGGGGAGCCATGGTCTTCCTGCCATGAGGCCCTGGGCACAGCGCAGTCTCCTTTCTTGGGACAAGCACAGGCCAGGGGGCCAGAGGGCTAGAGCAGGTGCTGGTCCTGAGTTCACTCACTGACTGTGGGAGCTGAGGAAAGGCAACTCCTGCAAAATGGAGGACATGCACTACCATTCCACCTGTCCCCTCCCTGAGGATTCTCCGAGCTGCAGCCCTCTGCAATGCCTGGCAACGTGAAGAGAGGCCATAGAGCAGAGTCGCAAGCTTTGGGCTCTGTGGTACAGAGAAAGAAATGCGCCACCCGGATCCCCTGTCCGAGGAGGACCCACTACCCAGCTGTGGTAGTGGGGTCAGGAGATGGCCTCCCATCCGTAGCTCCCTTCAGCCAGAGAGAGCCACCTCTCCCAAGACCGTGTCCTTCCCCAGGACAGCCCACACTGCGGGCTGAGCAGAGCAGGGGAAGATAGACCCTGGAATTTCGTCCCAACACAGGCCACTATGACAGGTAAGAATAGCTGCACAGCTCCCGGCAGGATTGGCGGAGATTTGTGGAGCCCGCCTCTCATGAGACTTCCTTCTGGGCCCGCTCCTGCTTCTGCCGTTCCTGGGTGTTGGTCCCAAACCCTGTCTCCACCTCTGCCTCTGAGAACCCATCAGCCACAGCATCCAGGCCTCCCCCCCAGAACGGCCAGGCACCTGACCTTCAGAACTGAAACCTGGGCTCATGGACCCAAGAGGGAGAGAAACAACCGGCGTGGTCGCTAGGACAGCACGTGCTGTCCTAGCTACAGCTCGGGCCGGCCTCCCGTGGGAGCCCCGCCCCCTAAAAGGCAGGACCCCCTTTCCCTGGATCAGCCCCTCTGCACTTGGCTTTTCCAGCAGGTGGTGCCCGTTTTGCAATCCCTCAGGCTCCAGACATCCAAGGCTTCTCCAGCTGCCTTTCCCTTCTGCTCCCACATCCAAGCAAGTACTGAGTTCTGAAGGCTCCGCCTCTGCCCCGCCTCCCGCCATCACCTGCGCCTCCCCTGAGCGCCGACCTCCCTCTCCAGTTCACCCCTCCTTTCTGGCTGTCAGATGGCTATCCGGGTGCAGGCTCCGATCCCTGGGATGCCCCCCTCTGCTCCCCGCCATTGCTCTGGAGGAGGGAGAGAATGCTGGACGTGCTCGAATCGCCCGAGTCCCCCGCACCTGTTTCCCCCCAGGTCACTGCTTGTGACAAATACCCCAACACAAAGAAAGGCGGTAAAACAATGTGAATCGGATGAGAAGTTTCTGCTTCTGTATGGATTCGGGTCAGCGTTATTTCCTTGCCTTGGGGCCGGAAGACAGAGCGCTCATTCCGCGGCTGAGACGTCGCTGGCAGCCAAGCACGTGTGCCTGTGCCGACCTGCGGAGTCCCAAGAACAACAGAAGCGCTGAGTGATTTGCTGGCACTCCGTACCAGGGGATTGAGAAATACTCTCTAATACAAATAGCTTTAAAATGCCCGCGTCCGCGTGTGTAGACCGGCAGCTGTGTGTGTGGGAGACCGTAGACCTGCCGGGGAAGTCTGGTATAACCTCCCAGGGCTGCCGCGGGAAAGCAGTGGCTCGAACACCTGCGTGCTTCTAGCTAGGGTGTGGGCAGGTGCGAGAGCCAGTGCAAATACTCCGAGAAAGTGCTGGAAAGAGGGAGAGATGGGATAGCAACTATTAGATCTGGTATCCTTCTCTTCTAAGAGAACTGGCTTGGCCTCGCTTTCCCCGAAATCAGGAGAGGCTTGCTGCCCTGGCTGTATTTTCCTGTTAACAAGCAACAAAACGAAGTAATTACTGTGAGTTTCACTTTCCCTTCTTCTAGCTATTCATTTTCAAGCAGATCCGATGGAGGATAACTTAATACTGCACTTTTCTGCCAAGGAAGCTGACTGCTTGCCCCTCTTGCATCCTTACTGTGCGGTGAGCTGAGGCCAGGGAACCTCGGGCCCATTTTACAGATGAGTAGAGTGAGGCCAAGCAAAGAGACCTGTTCATTCTCTCGTTAAGGCTATCAGACAACATCATAATCAGGAGTGTAATTCATTACTCTTTATATTTTCTTCTTTTTAACCAACAGAGCCACCCAGGCGCCCCTATATTTTCTTCTTTACAAATCGAGAAATTCATTAGCGTTGTGGAAGATGATGTCCTGCAGACGAAGGCAATAAAAATGAGAACAACCCTGGGGAGTATGCGTGAAGGCGACCTTCGCGGGGGTGGCGCTGAAGCAAAGTGAGCCAAAGTTCTCATTGGTGCACTCTCCAACCACTCCCAAATTCAGCTGAGCAGGTGGCCAGAGCAAGGAACGCCCCCCACCCCCAACCTGGAGAAAGACTCAAGCGCTAGCAAGCTAGAACGCTAGCTTTTTTCATTAGTAGCATCAAGGGCACTAAAGCATAAAGCTAGCCAGCAGCGTCAAGTGAATCTCCTTCCGCCGTTCTGGTTTTTGTTTGTAAGAGGAGGCCTGGATGAAAAGGTAGGAGACGGACAGGGGCCCATTCAGAGGGCAGGTGGGGAGGGCAGGGCAAGGTTCTGTGGTCCTGCAGGCTTCAGAAGCGCCCGGCCAGTCGCCGCACTGCCCCCAGGAGCTGCCGACGCTCCTGCCCGAAGCCATATTGTACCACCCTGTCTGCTCCCCAGGCTTAGAAGCCCTGGGTGGGAGCCGCTCTGCCCTGAGGGCCTCATTAAGCTTGTGAAAAGGCATATGGCCTTTCTCACTGTCAGGGCTTGTCAGCGGCTCGGGCTGGGGCAAGACCTCTCTCCCGGGGCGCACCTGGGCTGCTGGGCCCGGCCTGGGCAGGTGGACAGGGTACCTGGGGCTCACTCAGAGGGGTCCCCTTCAGTCTGAAACTCTGTACCTTCTTAGTGAAAGGGGTCTGCCGAGACCCTCTCCCCCCTCCCATTGATCAGTGGACTTAACCCACTCGAGGGCTGTTGCCGGATTACAGCTGGGGGCAGGGACTCCGATCAGATCCCTCCAGAATCAGATCCGTCCAGAAGGCAGGCCCACTGGTTGCAGCTACCCCAGCCTTCTGGGGGGGGGGGGGGGTTCACTTCTTGCTCTAGGCCTCCATGGCCTAGTTTCCCCTCAGATTGCTGCCACCAACCATCATCAGCCCCTGTGACCACAGAGTTCTCACCCACTTACCCTGCCCGAAATGCCATCGTTCGACGGAGGCCGAGGGTGTATCGAGAGCGTGTCTCTCTCACCGTAGTGTGAATTTATGCATCAGATCAAGTGCGCTTGCCTAGCAGCTGCCTGGGATTAGGGAGCTGAAGGATGGAAGCTTGCAGGGAAAAGAAAAGCATGGCTCTGGGGCTTGCAAGGCTGTGATGAAGGCAGCACGGGTTTGTTCAGATCAGTGGGCAGGTCAGAGAGAGGTGTGAAACAAGAGGGAGTGGAAAGGGGAAGTCTCAGAAGACACAGTTCACATCAACTCAATTTGACCTACTTAACATTTCTGCTTGGGCGCCACCTAACTGGAAAAGAAACGCTGATATTCACTCAAATAATGAAGAGGTGAGGGAAACTGGATGACTTTGGCCCGTAGAAGTGACCGACTTTTTTTCCTGTTACAAATTCTGTGCACGATCCGTTCTGCAGAGTTCAAGGACCTTTGCTAACAAACAGGCATTCTGTTCAGCATGCAAACTTGGACTTGCGGGGGGGGTGGGGTGGGGGGGGGCCTCCGGTGCTCCCTCCCAAGATCGAGATTCTTCTGCTCACTCCTCATTCCCAGCACACCCCTGGCACTTTCTCACCCCCGAGCCTTTGCTTTTGCTGTTCTTGTAGTAAGGACTGACCTTCTCTGGCTTCTACCCCTCCTTCGAGGCCAGCTTGTGGGCATCCTTTCTCTTTAGCTTTTCTTACCATTCATTCATTCATTTGGTCCTTCAACAAATGTTTCGTGAGTGCCTATGTGCAAGGCACTCTTCGAGGTGATGAATCCAGCAGTAAACAAAACAGACTCAGTCCTTACCCTTATGGAACGTATATTCTGGTAGTCAGCACCCTTCTTCCCCAGACAAAAGTAATCGCACCCCCCCCCCATGGTCACCGCAGTGGTTTTGCTATGGCGTCTGGTCCTCCCAGTCTCCTCAGTGATGGACCCCATGCCAAGCACCAGAGGCAGCCCTTGATTTAATTATACAAGGAATTCAGGAGAGCCCATCTGGTGGGAAAGGCAGAGACAAGGGGTCTTTTTTTTTTTTTTTAAGATTTTATTTATTTATTTGTCAGAGAGAGAGAGAGAGCAAAATCGGGAGGGGGGGCAGCAGGCAAAGGGAGAAGCAGGCTCCCTACTGAGCAAGGAGCCCAACACGGGGCTCCATCCCAGGACCCCAGGATCATGACCTGAGCCAAAGGCAGACACTTAACTGACTGAGCCACCCAGGCATCCCAGAGCCCAAGGGTCTTATGTGCAAACTCATGTGCAAAACTTGTACGCATAGCATGTGTGCTATTTTTACTCTGCCTTAGTATTTTGTAAGGGATCACTGAAGCAAGTTAGGGAATTTATCCTAAAGCTGTGTTGGCCCGGTAGACACACGGTTATCACTTGGAGTGTGTTTATTTGGGATGGCTTTGGGGGGTGATGGATTTAGGAGAGCTAAAGTTCCCCCCTCAAGCGATTCCTTGGAGCCACCCCCATCTGGCGCATAGTAGGTGCCTACGACCTGGTGGGACTGTTGCTGAAAGGGCAGGAAAGTGTAATATGGAACCGGCCATCTGATCCCAAGGCCGGGCACTGTGTGGGTGTGAAGCACACTTGGGACTCCAGGGAGCGTGAGCTCGGATTACAGTTGGCAGAGGGGATCTGAAGGAGCTGCTCCCCGCTCACTCCTCCTCCTCCGAGGAGCCCTGGGGATGAAGCCAGGAGGGACGCAGCTGCCCCTGGAGGAAGCGGGGCGACATCCTGTATACTTGAAAAGAAAACTGAAAGTGCCTTTCTTCACAAGAAACTATTGTGTTTTCCTCTTTTTTCATAACCCACAGGTATGACAGAGTTCCTCTGGTCCAGAGCCTTGGGTGAAATAGGGGCAGCGGGGGAAGGGGAGCCAGAGAGGTATGAGGGGAATCTGGATTGTTCCGTGGTGCGCGTTCTTTGTCTAACTCAGGGAAGGTATCAGCCTGCTGGAGCCCACCCTGAGGAGCCCCGTGCTATATGATACGGGTCCTGGTGATAGGAACCTCTCTTCTGGCTGTTAAAGTGCATTCCTGCGTAGATGTGGAAAGAGAGAAAGCATGCTGGAGCCGGAGCTAGGATAGGAATGTGAGTATTTCCTTAATTGGACACGAGAGCCTTGAACTCGTTCCAGTATTGGTGTTTTCTTTCAAGAGCCTGGACCCTAAAGATTCCATAGAGTTTTCTTTCTCTAAAAATCCCTTTGGTTCAAAGGCCCCTTGATAGAAATAAAGAAAAGGCCAGGGCTGAATCTCTTTGATATTTGGGAAGGCAAGAGTCTGTGGGATGCCAGATCGCAGGCTTCTCTGGGGGGTGAGTAGGTTCTGGGTGGAAAGAAGGAGGCCCCCTCCTAAGACGGCACAGGGCAAGAGCACCCACAGGCTTTATGTGGGGCCTCAGAGCCTGGATGATAGGACGCAAAGCACTTTCCCCTCGAGCATTGATAGAAGCAATTTCTCTTAGCCTTCTTAGCGTTCTGAGAGCTCAAAAGATTCCTACTGCCTCCTTTATTGCTTTCTGAGAGGAGTCTGGGGCACAGAGAAGCCATGCAACGGGCCTGAGAACTTACAGCAAAGTAAGTCAAAGGCTAGAGGATTTTGTCTGGTGGGTTTGGTGGTTTCGTGTGGGGACTAGTCCCCTGATGGCTGACATGGGAAAGCAGCCCACACTCAGGTCGGGCATTCACCGTGTGTCCAAAACCCAGCTGGACACTTGCTGTGAGGCACCAAAGACTGGAACTCGTGGGGGCTGAGGGGTGATGTGGGGACACTGGGAGCACCCACTGGGCAGAGCTCTGCTACTTGCCTCTCATGTCTCTCAGCCCCCTTCCCCCACCCAGTGCTGGAAACTTCAGTCAAGGGACTCCAGGGGAAAATGGGGCAGTCCATGGCTGAAATGAGTGAAAAACCAAAGCAGATGCAATCAGCTCTGCTGAACCCCATCTTTTCCCCCAAAACACCTTAAAAACAAGCCCTGCGTCTGCTCAGTGCTTTCCAGCTTACCGAGTGTTTTCATAACACTCTCTCATTTCATCCTCACATCAACCCACACACATTCTTGCCTTTCAGATTTCTTATGTACTCAAATGAGTTTCCCTGCAAAAATTGGCTAGAAACTCCCCTTCTTCTATTTGGTTTTTTTTTTAAACCCCAAGCCTTTGACTGATATCTTTAAGAGGCTCCCAGATTCCCAGGGTGGGAAATTTATTTATTCTGCCAGCCCTCCCCCACTGGGTGGACTCCAGTATTTCTGGTCTTTGCTATTGGAACTAACTTTTTTTTTTTAAAGATTTATTTATTTGAGAGAGAGAGTGAGCAGGGAGAGGGGCGGAGGGAGAGGGAGTGAAGCAGATTCCTGCTGAGCACGGAGCCCGACAGGATGATGGACAGGATGATGATGATGATGACGACGAAGGTGACAATGACGATGACGTGGGGGGGATGGGAGAGGGCTCAATCTCACAACCCTGAGATCATGACCTGAGCCAAATCAAGAGTTGGATGCTTAACCGACGGAGCCACCTGGGTGCCCCTGGAACTAACATTTTATATTCAGTGTGTAGTTGATCTGTTAAAACAAATAGAGAGCTAGGATAAGTGTAGTATTGTGGGAAAAACAGAGGCTTTAGAACAAAGGCCCAGAGTCAAATTCTGGTTCAGCCATTTGAGAACTATGTGGCCATGGCCCAGTTACTCAACCTCTCAGAGCCTCTCTTTCACCGTCTGACAAATGGGACAGTAGCGCCTATGTCTTAAAGTCATCATGAGGCGTAAACATGCTAGCAGACGCAAGCCCACCTTAGGCAACAGCTACTTTCTGAAGTCCCTTAGAGCTGAACAAAGCACCAGCTTCACCACTATTGGGCAGATTAAAAGCAATACTGTCTTTTTGCAAGGCAAGAGGGAGATAAAGCATGGAAATATACTGCTAAAGGAATTTAGAGGGAGACTTTTTTACTCCAAGAACAATTAGCTACATGGCCTGCACACCTGCACAGTGATGCCACGGGTAACTCAGTACCTTTATTCTTTTTTTAATTCTTATTTCAGGTGCGAGAGAAAAGGAGCTGGGAAACTGGACTGGGGCGATGTTGGAAAGCAAGGCAGTTCTGATTACACTTGGATTTTTGTTGAAGCAGAATTGCAATTTGACTCTTGAGTCCCTGAAGACAAAGGTGGCAGAGGGAGGGGGTGCAGAGGGCTGTTGAGTTCACTGAGCGGCACACAGTAGGTGCTCAGGAAATACCAGTGGTGGGCTGATGGGTTTTGGAGAGTCCAGATGGCGTGTTTGACTTCCGCTGCTGACTTCTTGGCAGAGGCATAGCGCTGTAGTGGAAAGAACATCTGACCAGTGGTCTGAAGGCCTGCGTTCAGGTTCCATCTACACCATTTAATAGCCTGCTGACCTTGGACGTGCCATTTAATCTCTTAGGTGTCTTCTCACCTGTAAAATGAGGAGACTGGACTCGGTGATTTGGAAAGTCTCTTTCAGCTCTAAGCTTCTGGGGCTCTATGCTCACTTCATTCAGTGGTGTTTCTGTTTCTTTATTTGAAGGCAATAGGGATAGAAATGTATCTCATAGGATATTGGGAAGCCGTGGTCAGTCTGCACGTTCAAATCCCCTGTGTCCTTACAGATATGATCAGAGCAATGTAGCAGAATAGCTGCGTGATCTTTGGCAAGTGCCCTAATTTATTTCAGACCTGGTTTGCACACTCTGGGCTAGGGACTGCATATTATGCTATGTGAATCTTATTACATTCTTTTGAAAGACGAGATCACGAAAATGCTTTGAAAAACAGCAAGGCACTACATAAAGTATTATGACTGAGAAATGGCATAGTTGTTATAGTGACACCAAAGTTTAGCCCTGTACCTCCCATATTTTCATATGAATGAATGTGTCGCCATGGTTTCACGGGGGAAACAGAAAGTGTACATTGGGGTTCTAACCCAACGCTTGCTTTCCACTCCAACTTACTGACAAGAGGTAAATTTCAGTTAAAATGGGCATTAATATAAAGTTTCTTCAAGAGCAGTCATCAGGGGCACCTGGGTGTCTCAGTCGTTAAGTGTCTGCCTTCGGCTCAGGTCATGATCCCAGAGTCCAGGGATCATCCCAGGGTCCAGGGATGGAGTCCTGCATCGGGCTCCCTGCTCAATGGGAAGCCTGCTTATCCCTCTCCCACTCCCCCTGCTTGTATTCCCTCTCTCACTCTCTCTCTCTGTTAAATAAATAAATAAAATCTTAAAAAAAAAACAACAGAGCAGGCAGGCATCAGGGAGTTACCTCAAGGTTCTCCAATGTAGGGGATTTTTCAGGAGCCCAGACATCTGCTGGTGGAGACCTTTCCATCCCACCCTCTCCACAATGAGGCCATTTTAAGGGCGTGTGTGTTGCAGGGGGTAGGAGGTAGCTTTCTGAGTCTAGAAAGTTTCACAAGCGGTGATCACAAATATGTAAGGGGGGGCTATTGGTATATGAAAGTGGTGAGTCAATCTTTCATCCCAGGCCTTGCCAGGGATTGCTACTGGGGAGAAATGGCAGAGGACACAAGCCCTGCTCTCCTAGGGCCGGGAGACCTCAGTCCCTGGAAAGCCACAGCGTGGAAACCAGCTCTCCAAGCACTGGCTTCTCCTTTGACTACATAGATGATAACATGTCCCACCCAGCCTTTCGAGAAACTTCTCCACCCTGTGCAAAAGGCACCAACAGCCCGTTAGCAGCAATCCCATACTGGGGCATCTCCCCTTAGCACCTGTCCATAGGAGCCTCAGCCTCCATCAGTACACTATCTCCCGAGGAGCACCGGGGAGCTGGTACTCGGCAGCACGTATCAGTTTCTCATTTATCTTATGGGGTGGGGTGGGGGGGAGCAGAAGCTCCCGAATTTCTCTGGTTGGAAGGAACAACTTGGGTGGGCGGAGGAGGCAGGGAGTGAGGGGTTGTCTTGAAGCTGCCTTTTCATAGGAAGTACACTGTTTATTACTTAGGCGGTATATACGAATGACCAAAAATAGCAAGGTTGTTTTTATTTAATCTTCCTGGTTATTTTTATTTGGGTTAGCTTGGGAGGGCTCATGAAAATTATGAGGGCCTCCTCATGGTCCTGCCCCTGTTAAATCCTCACCATGAATCCTATCATCCTTCACCAGAGCTAAGCTTATGTATTTCCACTTTTAAGCGTATATATGGGTTCAAGACATTCACTACCTTTCAAAGAGCTGACTGACTTCAAAGCCCATTTAATTTTGCCAAATTTTTGAAAGCTCCTCCTTCCTCTCCCACACACACACACTTCCTCAATCCCCAGTACACACATAGATCAGGGTTATAAAGCTATTTTACAGGAGTTTTTGAAGCAGAGGTGTGAAGCAACGCGCTCCAGCCGCAGGGGGGCAGACCCTCAGCCTGGCTCTGGGGGCTGAAAAGCCTGACCACCAGGACAGACCCCTGGAGCTGTAATTCCTGGGCAGTGTGGGAGGGGTTTGGCCGAAGCTCTTTGTTTCTTCTCCTCGCAGCAGATCCGAAACCAAAGCTAGTGGGGTGTGCTTGTGCGGTGCCCATCCGCACCCCCTGCCACGCGCCGCCGTTGTGTAGGTGTCCAGTGGAAAAATCCTACGACGATACCACATCCTTTCACACACAAATAAAACCCTCCACGGATCCGCGGGCTGCAGACCAGACCCTTGCAAGCTAACGCGACCCCCACGGGCACTCCGTCTCCCCAGCTTCGCGCTCCCTCCCTCCTTCCCCCCGCTTCTTTTTAGCGATGCTCCCATTTCCACGCAGCTTGCGAGCGATGGAAGGGACGCGCCTCGGGCTCAGCGATCGATCGAGGTGTCACGGGCAAGGCCTAGTTTGGGGGATGAACGCTGAAGAGGGGTCCCGAGTTATGGGTCGGGAACGGCGAGAGGGTGCAAAGGAGGGCGCCGACGCCAGGCATTCAGGGTCGAGGGATGGCGCCCTCCTACCGCGCAGCTCGGCCGCCGAGCGGTCACGTCCGGAGCGGGTCCAGTGTCCGCCCCGAGTGCCCAGGGGCGTGTGCAAGGAGGGGGCCGCGGGCGAGGGCGTGTTTGTCGCCAGGAAGCGGCGTTGACATTGAACTGGTGCTTGCGTGTGTGTGCGCGCGCTCGCGTGTGTCCACGCGCGTGTCTGCGTGTATGAGTCTTGGGGAGGGAGCCCGGCTGGAAGCAAACCAAGGCCTTCAGGGAGCTGAGCCGAGCGCGCCCCCGAGCCGCCGCTCGCAGGAGCTGCGAGCACTGAAGCCATTCATGATTTTGGTGACGTTATTCCAGGAGTGGGCGATAGGGGGCGGGGCCTCCCGAGGCCTAGCCCCGCCCCCTCCCCTATAAATACAGCTTCCCGGGCTCTTTGTGGGGCCGCGAGCTCGGTGGAGAACCCAGAGCTCCGTGTGCTCTGCCGACGCAGCTGGCAGTGGGGCTGTCTCCGGAAGGCGGACCGGCGAACGCCGAGTGCCCGCACCCCGCCGCCCCTGTCTGCGCCCCTGACATCCTTACTCTGGACGCAGTGACCGTTTTTAAATCACAAGGGCGTGGGTCAGCTTCCCCTAGGACTTCATGTCTGTATATTTCCCCATTCACTGGTGAGTATCCTGCGCCCTCGGCGGGCATCCGTCTCGCGGCCATGGCTGCGGGGCCCGGGCGCCTGCTCCTGCGGGCTCGGGTGCGAGGGCAGCAGGCGGCGCGGGCGCCGGCACTCACCCGCCGCCCCAGCCCGTGAAGGAGTCAACGTCAAGGTTGCAAAGGTGGGGGTGGGGGGAGGTGGTGCCGAGAGCATCCAGACAAAGGGAGTGAACTCGAAGCCCTCACTTAAGTGACGGCTGGGAGGGTGTGTATGTGCGGGTTGGGGTGGGGGGAGGGCGGAGAACCAGGGATCAAGCCTGAATCCCGCTAATAAAACCCCCAATGCGGAGGGCTGCAGGAGGCACGCGCCCCGGCTGGCGCAGGGGGCTCCTGCTCTCCCCCGGCCCCTCCCGTTTTTCTTTTTGTTTGCATGCAAGTCTCGGCGTCGAGGCCGGCGGCAGCGAGGCTGAGCTGGTGCAGCGGCGGCTTTTGCAGAGCTTCGAGGGGTGGGGAAAAACGCTCTCGCCACACGGAACCCGATTAAAGCCACAAGCAGCAGCACAAGCACACGCTGCACCCTCTCGATCTCATTCCTCTTGAAAACCCGATGCGCCTTTGTGGGGGGCCAGGGCTGGGGCCAGGGAGCCGCCCTCGCCGGCCGGGCTGGAAGAATCCCGGGCCAGGCCAGGGTTAGGCGGAGGAGGTTCGCACCGACCCTGGATCCGGGCAGGGAGGGATGCGCCGCGGGCGCCGCGCTGGTTGCGGAGCGAGGCCCCCGGCCGCGCCGGCTGCCGCTTCCTTCCTGCGCCTGGGAAGAGGAGGAGCGGCCGGGGGGGAGCACTGGCGGCGCGGGAGGGCGCCCTCAGGTGCTGGCGCGGCGGGCGGGACCCGCAGGTTCCAGCTCCGCGCTATTCTGCTCAGGCCAGGAACCGGAAAGTTCATGCTTCTCGCTTCAACTTTTGGGGCCCGCGCCACAGCTCGGAGCGAGGAGCAAGCGTCCCTACACCAGGGGAAGAGCCTGGCGAGAGCCCCGTGGGCGCTCTTCTGGCCCATTTCTTTGGGGGTCCGCGGCAGCCTTTCCCTGACCCGGGATGAATCTGTCTTTGGAGTCCCCCTCCCAACCCCCCCCTTCCTAACTCTAACCCTTGCCGGAAGCCCAGCATCTTGTCTCTCCTCCCCCACCCTGGCTCTGTTTAGAGAGATGAACTCTCAGAATAAAGTAAAAATTCCCCCACCCGTGAGGCTTGCGCCCCTCTCCTTAGGGGCGCCCCTCCCCTCCCACCTCCCTGGCGTGTGAGCAGCCGGGTGCCTTGTGGGTGAGACTTCGAAGGTTACTGGAGGCTTTGTGCCCCTGGCCACCCCAAACTTGCCAAGGTGGGTGTTTGGGCCCATCGGGGTTATTATCCCCTGAGAAATTAAGGGAAAGAAAATAATTGGGAATTATTTTATAGTTGATTAGCATTTAATAGCTTGCAATGGTTTTTCCACCCCAGAGATTAGCCATTTAGCCTAACTGTGAGACATGCATTATTAGCATCATGGTAAGAAACAGGGCACCTGTGGCTCAGAGAGGTTATATTACTTGTTCAAGATCACACAGCTCTTGAGCGGCAGAGCTTGCACCAGACCTAATGCTTCTGTTTCCAAATCCAATGCTGTTTCTACTCTGTGTAGTAATTATGAAATGAAGAATCCTTAGATGCAGTCTGTCTAAAGCCTTGCCCGCATTTTTTTTTTTTTTTTTTTGTAACTATGTGTAAAGGCATGATGGTGAGAATACTGGGTGTATATACAGCGCAGGGAGTGCACTGACTTTGGTATGTACTATTTGGCATTATGCATTCGGGACCCTGTCTGTGCCGTGGTTTGTGAGAGGATAATGGAACATTTGTATCCTGCTTACAGAGTACAAAGCACTTTCACATGTCAGCCATTGGTGGGCCAGCTTGGCCCCTCTGGAAATTTCCTTTGCAATCAGAGTCCGGGCATCCTTAAGGCTTTTAATCCAGGGGATGATTTTGAAGCTGTGAGCTTGCAGCTGCTGTGGCCAGACTAGAGAAGGGGGTTGGATGGCAGATGTGAAGCTTGCTGAAAGCTGACCCCGTGGGGCTTTAAGTGGGACATTTTGCAAAAAGGAACACCAGAGAGAGAGAAAGAGAGAGGAATTCGGGAAGGTAGCATGATTGGCCTTGGTTTCCCTGAGACGGACCTGTTATCATTATACAATAATAATATGCAGTTCCCCTAGAGACGGGTTGAATTGGTTTTAATATAGACAGATGGACTCAACTACCTACTGTTTCGGTTTTTTCTAGTTCTGTCGCTTAAAAGAAAATCCAGAGTCGCTCTGTGCCAGTGGGGACTTGCACAGGAGAGGAGGGAGGAGAGGTTTGCCAGAGAGGTTTCCAAGCGGTTTCGGGGCTTTGTTGGGGGAGGCTGAGAGCCCCGATGCCCTGGGCTTATAAGGCACTTCCCCAGGGTGTGAGCTTGTTTTTCTGTGAGTTCTGTTTTGAACACCTCTCGTCCTGCCTCCCGATAGTCCCCTGATCTAACAGCAGAAAGCACCAAGGACAGGAATGTGAACGTGCGCGTGTTTGTTGACTTTCGGTCTGGGTTTCTTGGCAGCCCCGACTATCTGAGATCTGCCGAGATGACTGAGGTGATGATGAGCACCCCATCCATGGAGGAGATTGGCCTCAGCCCCCGCAAGGACGGCCTTTCCTATCAGGTGAGTTCGTCCCGGCTTCCTTCCGGCCCTTGGGAGCCTGGTGACTTTTGCTGGGGCTGGAGGCAGATGTGGTTCTGCATCCCAGTGCCACTTGGAACAGCCGTGCGACCTTGGGAAAGTCCCCTCATGCCAGTGAGCCTCAGTTTCTTCATCTGTAAAACAGGGCAACAATAGTCGTTACCTCAGAGGATGGTGGTAAAGATTCAACCTGAGGAGATGCTGTGTAGAAGACTTTCACGGAGCCCGGGACACAGGCAGGGTTCGGCAGGCGTGAGCCAGTGTCACTCATCATTCCGGCTGCTGTGGCCTCTCCCGCTGGCAGCAGCAAGGGGGAGACGTGATTTGTGCAGTGAGTTCGGACCAGCGCTTCCCTTTGCAGCCGTGCCTCAGGCAGTAGAAACATCACGGCGAAGGGTAGCTGACTTTCCCCAGAGGCGAGCTGTCTCCGGGGTGTGATTTCTGGTGTCTAGATTAGAGATCGTCCCGCGTGATGGATCCAAAATACACGAGGACCTCAGAAAGCGCCCTCAGTGTGACCTTCAGACTCTTAACCACAGTGCTCTTCCTCACCTGCTCTGCGCTCGCCTGCCGCCCCCAGCTGGCTACGCGGCATCTTGCTGTCTCTGGGGGTGTGAACCGTTCATATTTCCAAGGAGAGTTCGGAGGTCACTACCTGTGGGAGGGGAAGGAGTCTGTTTTTAAGGGAAGACCTTGGAGCTAGGGAAACTGGGTGCAAACGGTGCTTGGCCTGGGGGAGATGGATGGGGTGCCATGGGCCCATTCAGCAGATGTTAGCTGAATGCTGTGAGCCAGGCGCTTTACAAACGCTATTCATTTACTCTTGGCCAGAGCTCTGAGGTGGGAGTCCTTGCTCTAACAGACGGAGAAACAGGCTCAGACTGTGGTAGACCCAAACTCCAAAGCCTCGCTCTTCTGGGATGTCCCGGGTCTGGACCTCGAGCCAGTTCTCGCTTAGAATCTAGACTTGCTCTGGCTAGTCGTTCTGTAGAACCGTTCCAGGGCATTTATTTCGTAAAGGAAGAAACAAATAGAGAGCTGCGGGCATGTGATGGGGGAGGGTTGATCAAAGAGCTGAGATGAGAGCTGGGTTCGTGTCAGGTAACTTGGTAGATGACAGCAGAGTCACCTCAGACGGGGAGGCTCAAGGAGGCCCCTTTGTTCAGCATCAGGGTCTGGCCAAGCCCCTTTAGCTGGCTGGAAAGAAGTATTCATGTAGCCTGAGGAGATGAGGGAAGTGGGGGGAATACCCTTTCCTGCCCGGTTTTCTACCCTCCGCCCCCAGAGTGGGGCTGAGAGAGACCATCGAAGGCCCCACAGCCTGTGGGAGGGTAGAAGTTTCCTGGCCCACCAGCGAGGGTGTTTTTGGATACTAGTTTCCAAGCCACTGAATCAGACCGAATCTCTCTGTGGTCACGGGTGAGATTTTCTCTCGGTTCTGGGTTTTAGCGTTCCATCACAGAACCCTTCCAAACATAGTCGTCAGTATGTCTTGTGTGTGCTTTCCATATTCTCCTTTTGGACATGTCCCGGGATCAAGGGGCCACAGCCTACGGGGCTGTCGTCTCCACCTTTGGGCCACCCTGCCAGAGTGAGGGCCAGGACAGGTGAAGGCGGTGGAACAGACTGCAGTGCGGGGGGAGGAAGGCTGACTTGGGGTCGCAGCGCCCGCGGACTATCAGATTGCCTCTGGGCTCCCAAGATGTCATGATGCCGCCTGAGGAAAGGGCCCTAACTCTTCCTAGTGGAGCTGGCCTGAGAGCCCGCTTCCCACGGCCCCGCGGGAAATCTGTTCCTGCTGCCTGGGTGGGGGCTACAGTCCACTTCCAAAGTATCTTCTCTGGAACTTTAAAGCACTCTTGTCACTAGATTGTAGGAAGGTCCTCTGGTGGCCTGCTGAAGAGAAAGGGGAGAGCGTCGTTTGTCCTGGGCACGTGCTGTCCGGCCTGCGCTGCGGTGGGCGCTCGACGGAGGGCCCGGGGCTCCCGGGGAGAGCAACATGGGCAGAATACTCGGAACACAGGCAGTCTGGGGCAGCGACACAAGGCCATGGTCAGTCCAGGTACGGACGGCCATGAGAAGGCCTGGCCGGTCAGACCGGGGCTGGGCCCTGAGAGAATATTAGGACTGGGAGACAGCACCTCCATCTCTAATCTGATTTGGTTGCACACCCAGATACCCCCCTGGCTTGCCGCTGTTCATGCCAGCTGCGGGGCCCTGCAGCCACCTGATCTGACAATTGTCATATGACCAATATCCTCTGGGCCCACTCAGAGCTAGTGTCATGCAATTAAACACATTCCCGCCGGGCTCTGGGGACTGGCCGGGACCGCACCGGCCGAAGAAGCCCATCCCTGGTGCATGCTCGGGCTGGGCTCAGATCTGGGGCGGGACATCTCAGAACTCTGCTCTTGGCATCCTTCCCGAGAGTAATACTAGTACATGGCTTTCACCAGGCCCTGTTTTTCCAAGGAACTGAAAGTGGAAAGGAGACATCAATCCTGACTTGGCAGGCAAAATAGAATCTCGGGCTTGTGATCTGACCTTGAGACAAGGTCATAAAATGGATAGGCACATAGGACTTTGTCAGTCATTCCCCCACCTTCCAGACCTACCCAAGAAGGAAGCTTTCCTCATTTCTCTGCTCAGATGTTACCTCTGTCTTCTTTCAACACCCGTGGCGTTTGTGCTCTGAAATGGAGCTGCCCTGCACTTTGGGGGTACAGGTCCTGCCCAAGGCTCTGAGGGCAGGGGAGGCCTTCTTTCCCTCTTGGTGCCCATTCGCCTCCCCAGCCCAAGATGCATGCTGGTTCCAGGCCTTTCCAGACAGGTGCCAAGTGAATGGTGGATGTTTTGGCGAGGTTGAGTCTCCCGATCCGAAAGCTGGCCGTCTTCGCTTCTACTTTAGGGGTTTTGTTATTTTTTTTTTAATTTTATTTATTTATTTGACAGAGAGAGAGATCACAAGCAGGCAGAGAGGCAGGCAGAGAGAGAGGGGGAAGCAGGCTCCCTGCTGAGCAGAGAGCCTGATTCGGGCTTGATTCCAGGACCCTGAGATCATGACCTGAGCCGAAGGCAGAGGCTTTAACCCACTGAGCCATCCAGGCGCCCCTACATTAGGGTTTTTAAAGGGTCTCCTCAGCTCAGGCCTACCAAGGCTTCGGATAAATATCTTTATCCCCTGGAAAATTCGGGTCAGCCCTACCTTTCGTGCTTGGGAGTTACTGTCGTTTTGTGAGCATCTATAAAAATCAATAGAGCCAGTGCCTGGTTTCATCTTACCATTTCTTTGGAGAGTCAGTTCGATATGGGAGCTCCACGTCTGCACGCCCACTTGGCGTGAATTATGGCACCTTGCTGGGTGGGCGAGCAAACGGTTACTCGGAAGTCTGAGTACATTCTGGGTGGGCGGTGGGGAGTCGCCGGGTCACTCGGACTGAGAGGGAGGGTCCCCATGAGGACATTTAGATCCCCGACGACGGCAGCTCCCTCCCCTCACTGCGTCCGTGGGCCTCTCATGGAACCCCCACCTGTGGCACCGAAGCATCTCCCACCAACACCCTCTTCCTTGGCCCCAACTCAAGGAAGCAGGCCAGCGGGTGCCTCGTGGGGCCCTCCGTTGGCTCCAGGGGCTCTAAGTAGGTAGTATTTTGGGATGCCTCTCTGACGGGGTCCCCTCTCCTGCCGCAGCTGACCCAGCCTGGGTCCTACATGGGGAAGGGCGCTGAGTGTAGACACCGGCATGGCCCAGACCCAGGGGCTGTGGGCATTCTGGCCTTGCTCCCTAACTCACCCCCGGCACAGCTCGCTGAGCCTTCTGCAGTCTTACCGTTCTCACTAAGTTCTGGATAGACGTATGGCTCCTAGGTTTTCATTTAAAATTGTCCCTTCTCTAGCATCTGGACTGAGATCTGATAGCTCTGTCCTTCCCTAGGCTCTTTCAATTCCTCTCTGATCAGCCGGCGTGCCTGTGACGGGCTGCCCCTTGTATCCCCTCTGCTGTTCTCGGTCACGTAGTCCTCCCGCCTGACATCCCTCTGGCAGTCTGACAGGCAGCGGGCTCTCCTCAGGGAAGGCAGGGAGGGGGCACCGTAGAAGGAGCTCGCTCTTCGCACACCGCAGTCTTCCGTGTCCTGTGCCTTGCCTTTGATCCGCGGAGCTCAGGACTTCCCTGCCTCCTCCCCTTCGCTTCCTAAGACCGGAGGGAGGGAGAGCTTGGCTTTTGCACCAGAGGGAGGAGGGAGAGTGGGGGGCTGACCTCTTGCCACAGTTCTGTCCTTTGCTTCTTGCAGTCTGAGAGCTTGAGTCGGAGCTCGGCCTTCAGGACGGGGGTAAAGCACTAGGCTGGCTGAAAGCTCGCCTCTCCCGGGATGGGATCTCTCAGTCTCCTCTCTCTGCAAGGCCCGACAGCAGCAGACCACCCCCCTCCCCGCCCCGGTCCCCCTCTTGCTGCCTCCCTTTATCAGAAGCAGCAAGTCCTGTCTCAGCAAACAGGCTCGGGTTAATCTCTAAAGTTAGGCTATGGTTTAGAAACCCTCTCTGTGTGGAGCCTTTTTTTAGGAAGACCCCCAAGCCTGCCCCTCCCCCCCCAGTATTCCCACCTGTGCAAACGCTCATGTCGAAATACGTGTCAGGTGGAGCTTCCTGCTGGGGTCCAGCCCTCAGAGAGGTTTGAGCCCCGCGTCGTCCCTGCCTCCCTCCCCCACAAGCCCTGCTCAGGAGGCCATTCCCGGTGGAACCCCCCCACTTGCTGCCTGGTAAGCCCCAGTTGTGGTACCCCACACGTTCTCAAGAGTTTGGGAGGCCCTGCTGTGTGGCCTCACGGAAGTCCCACGGTCACTAGGAAATCGTCGTCCACGACATCAGACTTAAAAAGCCTCCATCGTCCCCGGAGGGAAATAAAGCCAAAATTGCCGAGCACTTGGCAGGACACGTCCGGCTACGGACACGACGTGTTAATGGAAGACGTGTTGGTGGAATCGCGGCAAGTTTTCTCTCTTCTGTCCCCACCCCTCCGCTCCCTCCCTCCCTGGTACAGCTCCTGACAGGTGAGGTGAAACAGGCAGTTCCGGGCCCAGCGGCGCCCGGAGCCTGGGGCTGTGTCTGAGGCTGGTCTCTGTCCCTGCACCCCCGTGTCCCCAGCTCGCAGGGGTCTGTTGGACCCTTCCCCTCTCCCTTTCCCACACGCAGAGCTACCCCTCCACCGGCCATCCCACAGCCGAGATTTTTATAGGATCAGCATCTTCTTGACATTGGCCCAGTCTTCCCAGTCGAATAGAAAGGAGGATTGTTCCACTGGGGAAAGGGATGAGTTTGGGTGGCGAATCTTGTGACCGGAGCCAAGAGCTATTCCTGGGTGTCTAGTGAATGTCCTGAAATGATCTTTCAGGTCCAAGTCCTGAAATAATCTTCGGAGGATATGAAGACAGGCCCTGATTCACATGGGGCTCAGAGTTGTCAAGCCTTCACTCCTTTCCAGTTCAGAGACGCTGGATGGCCTCTGCGACCTGTGGCCCTCCCACCCCTCCCTTGTCCCTGAGCCGCCCCCAGGAGGGTTCTTGATCAGCAAATCAGATCCCATGTCTGCCGCTTCATTCCTCGGCTGGGGGAGGCCCCTTATTGCACAGACCTGTCTTAGAAGAAAATTAATTTGCCAGAAGTTTCTCCAGACTATGGTTCAGCTAGCGTTTTGAATTTAAGGGAAGTTTGGGAGCTCCTTTGGCCCCCTGACTGCTAGAATTAGCTGCCTGCACTGTCAGAAGCTCCTTTTTTAGGTAAACTATAGAGAAGAGGCACCCAAGCATTTAGCCGAAGCAGCATTGACTGCTTGCTTCTCAGCCACAAATATTATTGGAGCCAACGGGAAGGAAGGTTCTGGATCTCTCACCTGAAGTGGAATTGGCCTGAGCGTGAAGGGCACTCACAAATCTCAGTTCAGAAGTGGTTGGCTTCTAGGTCTGACCTTATCCTAACTTGAATCTGAAGGTGGTTCCCAGGTGGAATTAATAGTATTCTTTGAGGGGCGCCTGGGTGGCTCAGTGGGTTAAAACCTCTGCCTTCGGCTCAGGTCATGATCTCAGGGTCCTGGGATCGAGCCCCGCATCAGGCTCTCTGCTCAGCAGGGAGACCGCTTCCCCCTCTCTCTCTGCCTGCCTCTCTGCCTACTTGTGATCTCTCTCTCTGTCAAATAAATAAATAAAATCTTAAAAAAAAAAAAAAAAAGTATGTCTTGAACTCACGTCCTGCCTTTACTTTATAGAACACTCGTCCATCCTGGATTTGAGAAGCATCCTTGGCTTTCCAAATTCCTGAATGT
>CM052885.1:20639475-20713721 GCA_028534135.1 Potos flavus
ACTTCTGACCGGAGGGCCGCTGGTGGGATGTTAATAGGGGTTGTTTTAGATTGGAGTGCTGAGATGATAGGAAAATTTTCTCTTCCTTTCCCCTTTCCAGTAATTTCATATTTTCACTGATAAAGGATGTATTTTATTGTTCTCATGCTTACTTCTCAAATTTTAAAAGTAACCTCTGCCCAGGATAGAACTTTAATTTTCTTTAACTTTTTTGTTTTCTAAATCACCATGATCTCGCCATGCCCAAATCACAGCTGTTTGCATTTTAGCATCTTTTCCCTTCTTTTCCAGCTCCCTTAATATTTTCACATAGCCAAAATCGCAGGACTCCGTTCTGCTTTTTTTACTTACCAGTGTGTAAGTCTTCAGCATCTCATCATTTCAACTTCTCTTAAAAATGCTTCAAAGCCAGCATTTTTAATAAGTGTACAATATTAGATCCTAAAGATATGAAATAATTCTTTTTTCCATTCTCCAGTTCTTAAAAACTTTTAGATTATATCCATTTTTCCTCTTACAAATAATGTGACTTACATATAACCTTATATATCAATCTTTGTCCATAGTTGATACAATTTCCTCAGAGTAGAGTCTTAGGACAGAGTTTCTAAGTCAAAAGTTGTTAAGTGTGTGAGTGTGTGTGTTATAACTATAAAGATAATACTGATTCCTTTTAGAAATTTAGAAGAATTTAAAAAAGTTGTTAAGTGTGTGAGTGTGTGTGTTATAACTATAAAGATAATACTGATTCCTTTTAGAAATTTAGAAGAATTTAAAATACAAAAAACCCACCCATATTTCTATCACTGAAACATTTTGGCATGTTTACTTCTAGTACTTTTGTATGCATTTATGTTTAAAAAAATAAAATTGGGATAAATATGTGTATGCTCTAGTGAATTTTTTTCAATTACTGTAATCTTTTTTTAATTTACAAAAATTTTTTAAAAATTATTTTTAAATTTAAAAAAAATTTTTTTTCTATTTATTTATTTGACAGAGAGGAGAGCGATCACAAGTAGGCAGAGAGAGACTGGGAAGCAGGCTCCCTCCTGAGCAGAGAGCCCGATACGGGGCTCGATCCCAGGACCCTGAGATCATGACCTGAGCTGAAGGCAGAGGCTTTAACCCACTGAGCCACCCAGGCATCCCCAGAACACTGCTCTTTTTACATGACACACATCATTTTACGTGACTCTCTGCACAGACCTGATTTATTTCCTTGGAATAAATTCTTGGAAGTACAATTACTAATTCAAAGAGATTCAACATCATTAAGCCTCTTGATTATATATTACCGTAAAGACAGAAAACAAATAGAAGAGTTTATCAAGATAGAAGCTGCTCACATGGAGAGCTCTAGCGCCTAGAACTTCGGGGGTGTAAAAGCTATAGAGATGAGATCATGAAAGAGCTCTGTGGCTCGAGTCAGAAAGGTGTTTGGTTTATTTCAGAGTGTTTAGGCGATGTCGTACATCTTCTTTTAGTTTGTTAATTGTTTATTTTGAGCAGAGATGGTAACAACTAATGATGTTTAGGCAGCATTTAGCCAGCATTGCAAAAGAGCTGGTGATCATGTTTTTGTCCCTTTGTGGGTATAATGACACACTCTGGATTACAGATGCCTATGGGTCCGTGATTGCCCTACTTGTCTCCTTTATTCTGTTAATGACATTGGAGCACCATGTGACCTTGAAGAAGACCAGTGAAGTCATCTCTGCCTGGAGACCCATGAATTTTGGACAGATGCAGATGTAGTCCCCTAAGCCGTCTTGCTCTCCTGGGGTTCCAGGTCTGGCTCATGGAGTGGTCATGGTTTAGAAATAGGGCTTCTCTGGAATCCAGGATGGACTGGGCTCTGAGAAGGAGATCTGAGCATAATAGAAGTTTTGGGCCCAGAACTCAGGGGCCTTTTACCCTACGACTGTGCAAGCCAAAGGTTCTTTGCAACAAGTAAACAGCCCAAGCCAGTGTTCCAGTAGAGTCCGCAGACTCCTGGTGGTTTACAAAGTCCGTTACGCGAACTTTAGAAATGGGGGTATATTTTTATGGTTACTACTTATGACAAGTAATACTAGTTTTCCATCTATGTGGTGATACGACTTCCTTTTTTTTTTAAAAGATTTTATTTATTTATTTGACAGAGAGGAGAGAGATCACGAGTAGGCAGAGAGGCAGGCAGAGAGAGAGGGGGAAGCAGACTCCCCGCTGAGCAGAGAGCCCGATGTGGGGCTCGATCCCAGGACCCTGAGATCATGACCTGAGCCGAAGGCAGAGGCTTTAACCCGCTGAGCCACCCAGGTGCCCCAGAATTTCATTTTTATATGTTTTAAACAAATGAGTAAGATAATTGAGCCATCCTGTGGATGTGGACCTGGCGATATAATTACCGTGGTGTCCAGCTTCCTGAGGCTGCATCACTATTGTTATCATGAAGGAGTTTCTTTTCTTCGACTCTTGTATCCCTTTTGATGAAAGCATTCTTAAAGATCAGCTAGCACTCAATCATGATTTCCGTATTTCTTTGGTCATTTGCCCCTCACATGTGGCAGTTGAAGCCTTAGGATCTTTCCTGGCTGTTTTCCTTGGCAGCCTGAGATTAGAGGTTCTCATGCCAAATTACTTCTTAATAATGCTCCATGCATATACTACTTGGTGTTTTAACGAAGTGTTAAAACCAGAGGACAGCTGCCCCTGGGGTTCACAGAAACTTTCCAAAGGACGTGACAGCAGAGAGCATTTTCGGGAAACCTAGTTCCGCATCTTCAGCCTCCTTGTGTTGCTTTTCTAAAATCGCATTTCCTGAAGCCGGGCTTCCCCAGTTTCTTTGCTGGCTTTCCTGTCAAGCTTGCCCTCCTCCGCCTTTATAAGAGCAGGACCTGCTTCTTGCCCTCCTGAGTCTTTAAAGGTGATTTTCCCCAGGGTGTAGAAACCATAAGGTCATCAAACAAATGGGCCATTCAAAATGCTACTGCCTGGGAAGTTCCGTAAATCCCGCCTATCTATCACATGAAGAAACCAATAAAAAAGATTACCTCTGTGTGTAACCATTACTTGCGGTATGTTTATTGATCAGTTACATACATAGCTGCCATGAGCCAATCCAGATTTGTTGTTGTTGCCAACAGGCCTTAGAATCATTTGACATAAAAATATTAACTGTCCATTTATATCCATGACTATCTATTGCAGAGAACTATGAAAAAAGCTAATGACTAAAAACTTATATTACAATTCTAATGAACAGTAGGATGGAGATACAGTTTCAAGCAGAAAAAAGAATAAGATTTTAGAGCTTGTTTATGAGTATTTTTATTTTTGTTAAGATTTTATTTATTTATTTAAGAGAGAGCGCACGAGTTGGCGGGGGGGTGGTTGGGGAGGAAAGGGCAGAGGCAGAGGGAGGAGAAGCAGACTCCCTGTGGAGCAGGGAGCCAGACATGGGGCTTGATCCCAGGACCCTGGGATCATGACCTGAACTGAAGGCAGACGCTTAACCGACTGAGCCACCCAGGTGCCCTGTTGATGAGTTTTTCATGGGTGATGGTTGATACCAAGTTGCTTTGGTATTTATGAGGCATTGGGTACCTTTAAAAGAATGGGATAAAAGTTCTGTTTTAAAATGTTAATGTTTGTAATATATCAGGAGTTTTAGTTGCCAGTTTAAAAACATGTGGAAGGACACAGAGTTTTTCCAAATTCTTTGAGAGAGTAGACAAGCAGGTGGACTGAAACTGGCACTAGAGCCTCTCAGATGCGGGAGTGCACGTGACAGCAGCGTGGTATTGGGTCACTGAGGTGATCTTTGGACATAACCAGCGATGGCATTTCAGAACTCAGCACATGGGATCATGGGCTACAAATCTGCATAACTGGTTTCTAATCTTGGCTTTGCTCCTATATGACGCTGTCACCTCAGGAAACTCACATCACTTCTTTTGGCCTTGATTTCCCCATCTATACGGGAGAGAGTGGATTCTATCACTTTTGTTAGAATGCTGTATAATGAAGTGAAATCCTCCGTCCTGATCCTGGCTCCACCCGCTGGAGTTAAAAAAAAATCTGCTCTCTTTTCTTCATGTCAGCCTTCCAACTGTTTGAAGGCAACTTTGTGTTCCCCTCAAATCTCTTCCAGTTTTAAAACACCTTCCTTCGGGTGCCTGGGTGGCTCAGTTGGTTGGGCGACTGCGTTCAGCTCAGGTCGTGATCCCGGAGTCCTGGGATCGAGTCCCGCATTGGGCTCCCAGCTCCATGGGGAGTCTGCGTCTCCCTCTGACCTTCTCCCCTCTCATGCTCTCTCTCACTCTCTCTCTCAAATTAGTGAATAAAATCTTTATTTGTAAATAAATAAATAAATAAATAAATAAATAAATAAATAAAACACCCTCTTTTGACCTTGACTTAATGTGGTCATCCTCTGGGGGGTGTTTTTTCTCTAGGCCAGAAGCTCTCAAATATTTTGATCTCAGCCCCTTTCACATTCTTAAAAATTACTTAGGACCCCCCCCCCAGAGATATTTGTTTATGTGGATCTCTCTTTTGATATTAAAACAGAATGTTTAAAATTTTCATGTTTTAATCCCTTTAAAATAACAGTAAAACCATTACATGTTAATATAAATAACAGTTTTTAAGAAAGATAAATATATTTTCAAAACCAAACCCAGATCAAAGTTTAGTGAGAAGAAAGGCATTGTTTTACTTTTTTTTTTTTTTTTTTTTGCAAATCTGTTTAATATTTGGCTTAATAGAAAAATGGCTAGACTCTCATACCTGCTTCTGCATTCAATTTGTTGCCATATGTGTTGGTCGAAGTAAATGAAGACAGTCTGGCCCATGCAAGATCTGTTAGAAAAGTCAAGAAAGAAAGAAATATCTTCATAGCCTTATTCAGGTATTTTTCTTTGCTATTTCACTAAAACTCAACAAGTGGTAGTTTCTTAAAGGTTAGCAGCAACGTGGAATCTGAAACCTTATCAACGAGGTTTTGATCTTCCATTCAAATCCAGCAGTCTGTCTGACACTCCGAATGCATCTTTTATCCACGTTTGGTTGTGTAATGTGATGTGTTGATCGTTTGGAAAGTACATGTTCCATGAGCAAGACAGATCTTCCAAATATGGACGCATTACATCATAAGACATTGGAAAGTCACATTTATTCATGTCTTTACCAGTCTCATCAGAAAACTGTCAAGTATAAGAGAGCGGACAAGTTTATGGTGGCTGATATGATTTGTGCTTGAAAGTTTGATTTTTATGATTGGGAACAAAAATTGTTAGTCATTTTCCACGGAGTGACATGCTTGTTTTGTTCACTTTTGAGTGTTCCCCAAACACCCAGGTCCAAACAACCGTGGTTTGTTGGGCAGTCACGTTTTCAAGTAAACACGATGTTCCACAGGAAAAGTGGCTAGTTGAGCTGGTAACTCCGTCACATGAGTGCTTTTTCCTGAGGTGACCGTTGTACTTTGAGAGGCAGCAGAGTGCTGTCTGCTGGCTTTCCATTTTATCACATACAGTACTAAAACAACATGTACTTAAGAGTCAATATTTAATAAAAATTCATTTTGACTGCTTTATCAAGGATATTAGGTCTTTTTTTTTTTTTTTTTTTGTGGGTATGAGGTGGTAAAGAATATAATGACCACAGGTACAGTTTTCTGCTGCTGGATTCATTAATTCTTGCCAAGGTGCCAGCAATTTCACCCACCAGTGCTTTGTATGCCATTAGTGCCAGTGTCAACACAGGGAGAAAGGCCAATGACATCTTTGTACTATTAAGAAAGTATTTTAACTCCGTGGACATTCCTTCCATGAAAGGAGCTTGGGATCTGAGCTTTGAGAACTGCTGCTCTAGACCGAACAGAAAGAATAGGCCTGATCAGAGGACAACAGGGCCATTGCCTCCCTGCTAGTGTAGACAGCTTCTAGGAATAGAGCCTTGTTCGTTTCAGTGTCATAGCATCAGTACTGCAGTTCTGACCAAGTAAAATCTCCAGGCCTCTCATAGCACCTACTATCAAGCAAGGCTTCTGTTTGGGAAGAAAAAAAATGTTTTTAACTTAAAGAAAGATGGTCTATTAGCTGATGACCCCACTTTGGGACAAGGTAAGTTGGAGATGATGGATGTCTTCCAAGTGGAGACGTTTCATGGAAGGTGGGAGGGAGGAAGTGCCGCTGTAGACTGGAGAATCCTCCACCTGTGATGGACAGGTGAAGCCAGGCAGCAGAGTCGGAAGAGAAGCCTAGGAAGATACCTAGTCTAGGGAGGGCACAGGGAAGATGAAGGTAGATGGGTCAGATGAGCCAGGGCAGGGGCATAAGAATCAGGAGAGACCGTGAAGCCTGAAGCAGGCCGGATGGCCTGGTGGGGTGCTGCAGAGGTGGTGGTGAGTGAAAGGCGAGCAAAGGCCATGGGGCAGGGCTGTAAGGGAGTCCTCAGAGACTTGAAGGAGTTGTTTCCATGCAGGGATGTGTTTGGAAGCTACATAGGTAGGGGTCAGGACAACGATGGGAAGGCTGCGGGACTAGGCCGAACATTCAAGATTTTTGTCTCCAAAACCAAGAGTGAGAGAATGGTTGGAAATGGCAACTGTGCCATTTGGGGCTTTCTGAATGATAGCAGGTATGGCTGTGGGACATTTGGCCAGTATCAATGGAGGAGGATAGAGAAAGGGATCTGTCATCCCCAGGGCCCCAGAGGTGACTGGGAGGCACGTCTTCTTTCTAAAGGGCAATGAGAATATAGTCAATAGGATGTGGGTATTTGAAATCATCTATGCCAGATAACTGCATTCTTTCTCTCGCTGCCCTGGAGAGCTTTGAGGAATGTTCTTTAACCTTCTAAAAGCCCCATCAGCTCACTGGGCCTGGAGTTATCAGTAGCAATTAGTGCTAATTAATTGGAATTTGGAACTCTTGACCTGCAGGATGGGTGTGTGTTTGAGAGATGTTTATGAAGGATGGTGTTTATCTAGAGGATTTCCTTTTCTTTTAAGTTTCAGGGCTGGAGGTTTAAGCATCTCTAAGCCAAAGGAAGGAGATCCAACCGTTGTTACAAAGCCTTAAATCTCTCCTCACGTCTCCTCATAGGATTAGAGACACCAGAGAAGGGTAGGAGAGGGTACAGTGGATGTTCCAGAGCCCCAGGCCAGGGGGACTTGAGCAGAGTGAGAGCGTCAGGGATGGAGAATGAGGTGACTTGCCTCCGACTAGGGATGAGACGGTTCTTCCTCCCTGAATCCAGTTAGGAGCTACTCTGCCATTTGCTCTAATTCTTTCTGTTCTTACGAATCACACTTCACTTTGAAAGTCAGTAAACTGCAAATAGCGACATGATGGCGATGATGACAAAACAGCAGGAGGCAAGTATTTCGAAGGACATATATATTCCTTGCCTTCACATGTTGTTAGGGGACAAAAAGCAGGGTGACTTTTCGTTTGGACTGGCTGCCGCTCATTCGTTCGGCCCTTGGCAGAGCAGGATGCTGGTGGAGATCTGCCCATTGTTAGGAACCAGCCCCTGCTAGGAAGGAATAAACACACAAGGCCAATCCATTGTTGCTCTGCAGGAAAAATAAGAAACCCAGACGTCGGGAAGCTGTGGGGCAGGAGGAGTCTGATAGCCTGGGCAGCAGGCCCCTGGAGTGGGCTGGGGGGGGGGGGGGCTGTGGAGGTGCATAAGGGAAAGATTGCTAGCTGCAGGGGCTTCCACTGAAGACCAGGATCTGGACAAGATTGTGGCTTTTGTTCCGCCTGGCCTAATCCATGCCCTAGAAAAACAGAAACACCGGGAGAGAAGTGATAAAGTCAAACCCATTTCTCCGAAGAACCTGGTCTAGAATTGTTGCGTGCAAGCCCAGGAGCGCTGCTCACTTGCTCCTGGTCCAAGCCATTGGGACTATTGACTTTTCAGCCTCTCACTCTAACTGTCCTTGGGGACCCCAGCTTTACTTAATAAGAGCCATCATTAGGAATTTAAAGTTTACAGAACATGTTCACACATACCTGTGTTTGATCCTCTCCAAAGTCCCGTGAGATGGGAATTAACATTAATCTCATTCTATAGATGAAGACAGGAGGGAAATGGGCCACCACTGCTTTGAGCCCCTTGGGTCCTATGCTGGGACTCAACATGCAGGAGCCTGTAATCCTTCCAACAAAATTATAAAGTAGAAATCCCTTCCTTGTTTCACTTAGGAGGCAACTGAAGCTCAAAGAAGTTCAAATGACTCGATCAAGGTCACGGAGAGAATAAGACATGGGGGCAAAGTAAAAGCCCAATCTTTCAGATTCCTGGTCTACCACCAGCGGGCGTGGCAAGTTCTCATGGCAGGTTTGAGGTTGATTACTCCCCCTCTGGGACCGGAGAGGGGAGAGGCTCACTGCATGGTTTTGTGTGCAGAGGCAGGTCCCTCTCAGTGCCTTGGGGACTGCCTGGTTATTCAGCTCAGGCCCTCTGCCCTACCTCCCCTCTCCACCCCCACTCCCAGCACACCTCATCCCTCTGTTAGAGCCCAGCAAAGAGGAGCGAGTTGCCCATGCTCCAGAGGTCTCAGCTTTCAGAGCTGGTAATGAGCCCTTTGTGTGTCCAGTTTGCCACCTTTCATCTCCTGCTCCCACTGGTGTCCGCTTTCCCTATTAGCATCTCTCAGCTCTCTTCTGAGCCCTCCGCCCTCTTTGTGGCCAGCTCAAGTTGTTTGTCAGGGATGACGGCTGAGGGATGCGTGCACTCAGGGGAGGGCTGCTCCAACCAGAATTGCTCACATTTTCCATCCCAGGTGCCAGACATCTCTCTCTTCTCCCCCACCGCAGAAGCAGTGAAGTTTAGGTCACCTGGCTTAGAGGCAGACAGTTGATAGCGAGGCCCCCAAATTTTAGGCCTTTGAAGATCTGATACTACCTTGCAGTTCCCCCCTCCACGGGTGAAATGGGAGCTGACTGACCAGCAACTCTTACACTTAAGCAAAAAGGTTTCTGACTAATTCCTCACCGCCCCCCCCCCCAACTCCAGACTTCTCTGCTGTGAGGGTGCCCATGTATGTGGGCCCATCAACCAAACCTCCTGACCATTTCCCTGGACAACCCTCTTTTCATGGTCCTCATATTTAACTTTGTGTTTGCACTGCCCAATGCAGCGGCCACTAGCCACATGCAACTATTTACATTTAAATTTATTTTGTATTTACATATATCAGATCATTTATATTAATAAAAGAGAAAAATTCTAACAGTTTAGCCTCGTTTCAAGTGCTCAGTAGCCATACGTGGCCACTGGCTACTGCTTGTGCAGCTAGAGAACATTTCCCCTATCATAGAAAGTTCTAGTGCACTGCTCTAATCCACACAGCCAGAAATGCCAGTATATTGGCAGGCACAGTTCATCTCGCGGGCCATCTCTCCCTCATAGAAGGTCCTAAAGCTCCCTTGACCTTTCAAGGGAACCCACGTGAGTTCCCAAAATGTCAGGGCCTGTTGGGGTTAGAGGCCACCTGGCCAAGAATGTTTCTGAAGACATGTCCTCTGTAAGATTCATGAGCGCCTGCCATTGCCACGCAGTGAGTCCGGCAGGACCCAGTCAGGACGGTGTGTGGGATCTTCTAGACTTCACTCCATCTGCAAAGGAAGGAACTGGGCATCTGTGAGTTTCATCCAAGCCATCAGCCCTGGCAGCCGCATGTGACAGCTGGGTAGCTGGATGTGGAATCCAGTGCTGGCAGAAGGAGGGCAGGGCCGAGCTGAGAACCACAGCTGGGGATGGATGCTTCTAGATCTGCCCTGCCCTCGGTGGGGGTTAGGGTGGGAAATGCTTCTCAGAGCCTCTCCACTTCCTTTCTGGACCTCTTGGAGAGGAGTCTTGGCCGCAGAGGGAAGAGAAAAGGATTTTTTTTTTTTTCTTTTTTCCTTTTTTTCCCCCTTCCCCAGTCCAGAGAGAAAGGGCACATTGGAGTAAGAGGTTTAACCAGAAGCAGTCTCTCTCTTTGGAGCAGGGGTGGTTCGTTATTCCCTGACAGCTCCAGCGGGCAGAGAGCACGCCAGGCTGGCCTGCCGCCCCAGCCCTACCTGTCATGTGCTTGGCAAGTCCGACTTGAGTCCTTTTTTCCACTGCCTTCCCTTCCCCGTCACACTGCAGTTGCAACCTCTCATTTTTCTGCTGCCTAGATGATTAAAAAGCATGACTTAGTGGAAAAATCTCAACCTCCTTAGGGTCAGCCTCTTAAGCAGCTGTTGGAGATAAGATTGTGCTGGCAGAACACTCAGCCGCACTTTGCAAGGCTTTCTGTCTGCATGGGAGGAAATGAGAGGCTGACCGGTTCCGGGTGCATGTTGTTTGTCTTTGGAGAGAGCTCCAATTTTCAGAGGCATCAATTGGCATTATTGGTTAAAAAATTAACATCTTTGATGGAAAGGTGAGATTATCAGAGTGATTTTTTTACAATGCAGGGAGCAGGCTTTGTAAAGGAAAAAAGAAATTTTTTTTTTTTTTTTTTTAACGGCACCTACTTTGAGCAATTCAGGGAGCAAAGTTCTCTGGCAACTGAGCAGTATCAGAAGTTCAATGCTCAGCCTTCCCCCAAGGACTTAAAAGACTTAATTGTGCAGCTCCTGGTAGGAAAGGCATTGTTTGGAGTTATTTTAATTACCATGTGAGAATTGCCACCTCTTACTTACTTACTGTCATCTTGTTGATACAGCTCCAAAGAGGACACTCCAATTTTAATTCAGCATATGTCCTCAAAGCATTTTATCATCTTTGTATTTGCCAAGAACTTGTACCCATCTGGTGAGACGCAAAGGTCGCTTTGGTTTTCAAAAGGAGAAACTGAGTCACGGGCAGTTGAGAGGACTTGATTGGGGTTATGGAAGTGATGTCAAGGACACGGTGAGAATCTGGGGTCTGTGGCTCTACGCAATGTGTTATCAAATGAACACTTCATTTGAAGTCCTGCAGGTCTGAGTTCAAGTCCCCATCCAGCCACTTCCTGGCTGTGTGGCCTTGAGTAAGTCACTAGCTTTCTCTGTGCTTCAGTTTCCCCTTCTGTAGACTAGGGCTCACACTACTACATACTTAATAGGATTATTGTAAAGGTTGAGATTCTGCCCAACAAATGTGCCTGGCTTCTCTTCCGTCACCACCATCATCTTTTTAACATCTTTCCCCCCTAATTTTAGTTAAAGACCTATTCCCAGCCTCAAACAAAATTACACGCTGTCCACGCCCACCGTGCTTCTCCTCCTCTCCCTGCAGCTGGCCTCGCTGTGTCTTGTCCCTTTCACTCTTCCTTGGCTCGGGTGATCATAATTAGAATCCGGTTGCTGGGACGTCACAGGTAGGTCAGAGGGTAGAGGCAGCGGCCCAGGTCTGCGCTGAGCCAGGTGTCCATCTCCTTTTGACATTTCATAGCTCTGTCTCAGGTCCGGAAGATTTAGAACAACTATCTAGACTGGGAAGCTCACCTTCTAGACCGAGCTGCCCAGAGGTCATCCTGGCAGCTGAGCTGGATGGTGGTCGAAGCCCAGAGTCTTACCCACCCTCCCTGGTCAGTTTTCAGTCTGTAAAATGGGCATCCATTCGCTTTTCAAGGCCGAGGCCCGGAAAACAGCAGATCTAGGTTTGAATCCTGGCTCTTACATGTGTCCCTCAGAGCCCAGGATCTCAGGGCTCCTCAGGCGTGGTCAGGCCTACATGAGGTGACGTCTGAAAGAGCTTTGCAAACTGTAGTGTGCTTTCCCCTTGCTGGGTTTCCCCTTGCTCACTCGCAGAGCTCGTGCGTGGAAGGCACCTGTGTTTCGCCCCCATGGAGGGGCTCCAGCTTGACGTGAGGAGCAGTAAGGAGGGGCCAAGTAGACAACTTGATCCTGCTCAGCACATCGGATGTGTTCGCCCAGCATAGTCCCAGGGCAGAACCTCGGGGTAGGCTGCATCAGGAAGAGAAAGGCTGGAGTGGGGGTCCACTCTCCCCACGCCTCCTTTTGCCCCAACTCGTCTAGCCCCTCCTCTGGCTCGTTTTCCTCCCGGCTGCCATTACCATACTTTTTATGAGCCTGTTAAGTCTTTAATGATGCCTGGTTGTGCAGCTGGCTTAAGGCGTAATCCCAGCAATAGGGCTTTATTGGATAAATGGTTAATAATCACTTGTCTGCAGGGATTGGGGAGGTTTTGTTGAGGCCTGTGATTCCTGAAAACCCCACGTGGCCTGTGACGTGGTCTGTGACTGAGCCAACATTGCTTGGGGCTGGGGTGCAATGAGATCGGGCACCACAGGAGCTGGGAAAGCCTGAGTTTGTAGGAGAGCATTTCTTCTCCCTCCGGAGAATACAGGACACTTTTGCCCTCTGCTGGGGGCCTATCTTGATCGATGCCTGGCTCAGGCAATGCCCAGGCTCGGGTGCAAACGTCTGTCTCCACCCACTCCCGATTTTGCTTTCCTTTCTCTTGCCATTAACAGGCTGTGTGACCTTGAGCAAGACTCTTGGCTCCTCTGGCCCATGGTTTCCTCATCTACCAAATGGAGAGATTGGAAGAGATGGCCTTGAAGGCGCCACGTGGCTCTCAGCGTCTGTATCCTGCGAGCCTCAGTGTCCCAGACAGAGGCTCCTCTGTCCGGCTCCTGGGTCTGTCACCGAGGGCTGCGGATGGCAAGGGACCAGCAGCCCATTGGATTAAGTATTTAAGCTGCTGGGCCAAGAATTGGGTCATCTGTAGTCACAGGGCAGTGTGTGCACAGGGAATCCGCAGAGCCCCTCATGGCCCTCGATTTCTATAGCCTGGTGCAGGGTTTCTCCCAGCGCTGGGCAGGACACACAGTAGGCATTAAAAAAAACAAAACAAAAAAACAGCCTCACTGACGGGACTCTGAAAAGACTTCCAGGGGTAGAACTGCCGAGGAGCTGAGAGCTGTTTACAGCTGAAAAATTCTGTTCGTGGCTTGCCTGTGACTGGGGCCCTGCGAGCAAATGTCCCTGATCAACCCTGGTTTGGCCTCGACTTTAGAGCCACGGCGAGATCAGGACCCATGTACGTGAGGGGCGGGGTGTTATTGGGGCATGCGCACGGGGCTCCAACGGAGCTGGGCTGGAATCCCGTTCCTCCACCACTCATTTCCGGGCTGGATGGTTTGGGCCACCTCCTCATTCAAACCCGAGAGTCTTTAAGAGAGTATTAGCAACAGGTGTTTTCAGCACGACCGTATTGGTTCAAAACGATGTCTGTAGAGCAGCTGGGAGCTGGCTCCTCTAGGCGCTGATGGTTACCCTGGGGGGCAGTCGGTGCTAAGGCACCCATGGCCACGCTTTGGGCTGCCAGGGTCACGTGCTAGCTGCAGGCAGCTGCGACTTTCTATGGATGACATGATTTTAAGTTCTTTTTTTCTTAAGATTTTATTTATTTATTTGACAGAGATAGATCACAAGTAGGCAGAGAGGCAGGCAGAGAGAGAGGGGGAAGCAGGTTCCCCTTGAGCAGAGAGCCCGATGTGGGACTCGATCCCAGGACCTGAGATCATGACCTGAGCGGAAGGCAGAGGCTTTAACCCACTGAGCCACCCAGGCGCCCTGATTTTAAGTTCTTTTATCAGCAAGTAAAAGTTAAAAGCTGTGAACAGAGCCACAGCACAGATTTGGGGGCACTGCCCTGAAAACTTGCAGCTTCGGGATTAAAGTCTGGTGGGGGCTGGTTTCCTGGGTGGCCCCAGAATGTGCCCCCTGACTCCTGCCTTCCGGCTCCCTCCCGGTGTATTGAGAGCCCGGCTCGGCTCGGCTGCTGGTTCTCAGCGGGGGGCTCAGTTCTCCACGTGTATGCACAACGGAGGAATGGGATTTCTCCTTTCGGGTACTGTAGGTGACCCGGGACTCGCTCTGCTTTTGTTTCAGATCTTCCCCGATCCATCGGACTTTGACCGCTGCTGCAAGCTCAAGGACCGCCTCCCCTCCATCGTGGTGGAGCCCACTGAGGGCGAGGTGGAGAGCGGGGAGCTCCGGTGGCCCCCCGAGGAGTTCTTGGTCCAGGAGGATGAGCAGGACAACTGTGAAGAGACAGAGAAAGACAACAAGGAGCAATAGAGTCCCTGTCGACTCCTTCGGGGGCCACACCAGACGGCATCTGTCCCTGAACTGTTCTTTCCCATTGTGATGGAAGAAGGGAGTGAGCCACAGTAGTTCTGAAAATGTCAAATGATGGCTTCCGTTTTGCACCTGCAAATCACTGAGTTGGTTTTCTTTTCTTTTCTTTTCTTTCTTTGAAACGCTCTGGGCAGTGGAGCCCTCTGCGACAATTTGCAAGGCCTTCTGAAAAAGGAAGCTGCTTGGAGCAGGGGTGGGGGGTGCGGGGAGGTGGTGTGTCTTCGAGATGGGTATCCGAACCCGCGCAGGCTAGAGGCAGCGGTGGGCTTCCAGGGGGCTCTGGGGAGATGGGGGGAGGGGGGGTGTGCATCGCGAGCAAGAAACATTCAGGATAAGAGAACAAACAGGAGACAGGAGACGGAAGAGAAAATACACGTTTGAAAGGAAGCATCGAGCAGAGGAGTGCCACCGGGAAGTTGTCCGCCAGCGGCTGCTGGGGCATCCGAACAACGCGTTCCTCTCTGTCTCCAGCTCTGCCCACCACCAGCCTTTGCTTTTATTTCAGCCGTGTTGGTCTGTTCACGGGAGGCTGGGAAAGAAGAGCAGTAGGAACTGGCCGCCTGCAAAGCCGGCTGGAGGCAAGTGTGGGAAAGAAGGATTCCCTGCTCCTCCTCCACCCTCCGCTCCAGCTGTGGCAGGTTCTGGAGGTTTCTTACGAGGCAGCACTCTTGAGCTTCTCTCTCCTGATTTATCCTTTTGCCCTGCCCCGGCCCTTTAGGAGTAGCGGGAGCACCTCCCGCTCTGGTGGGAGGACCCAAGTGGACGCTTGGACATGAAGATCCCTCCCCCCTGCTCTCCCGGGCTTGCTCTGTTCTGAGCAGAGGCACGGAGCTCTGGCTCTACTGGGCCGGCCCTCCTTCTCCTTAGCATCACCTCTGCAGCGCTTGGGTAGAGCATTCAAGCAGAGATGGCTCCCAGCCTGACCCGCGGCGGTACCCACTCCCACGTGGGCTCCGGGTCCGCGTTTCTGGTGGGAGCTGAGTGGAGAGAGGAGGAGACTCTTTCTGTTTCTTGTTGGGGAGGTGAGCTTTAAGGGAGGTCCCAAATCTGGGAATTATCTGATTAGGGTAACAGGGCTCTCATGCAGCAGCCTGGGGATCCAGTTTGAAACTGAAGGGGTCGTGAGATCCCCCTGGCTTCTCCTTGTGTTCCAGACGCAGGTGGGTAGATGGCGGGGTGAGGGAGCACGGAGCATTGGTCCTCATCCCTCCCCACCTCTCGCCTGTCTCCTGCAAGGAGAAAGCTAGTTGCAAGAGAAAGCTAGCCTCGGACTTAGAGCTTCTTAGAGTTAAGAAGCATCTGGAGCAGCCGGTTGCAGGACACATTCTTCAAACCTTCTCTAGCTCACAGCACGAGCGTGCAGCCGGGAGCTGAGCTCCAGAGCCTCTCAGAGGCTGAACTGGGCCCACAGAGGCATCCTGGCAGCTCTCCCGCAGGTCTGGGTTGACCCCGGTTTGGGACTTGTGTATAGAGCTGTATTTAATACCTCAAGGTTAGTGTGGTTCTGGGAAGCGGACGCTCGCCCCTCCTCCCCCTGCTCCCTCCCCTTGTGTTGTCTGCTTGTGTTACACACACTGATGGCAATAACTTCTTCCAGCTCCTTGGGGATGGGAGAGGCCTGCAGCCTGCTCCGCCAGGGCGTCTCTCCCGGGGTCCCGCTCGTCCTGTTCCGGCTGCAGAGACGACTCCTCCTTCCTCATGCCCTCGCAGCAGCATTTCTCCTGCACCTGCCTCCCTTCGTGGATGGGGTCTTGCCTTTTAAAATCCTGTGTTTCTATGTCCCTCTCATCTGTCCTGGTCTTGCCGTGCGATGGGAATGTGCTTGTAAACTGCATAACAAATCTACTTCGTGTATATGTGTGTTTATGGGGGTGACTTGTTATTTTGTCGGTCGCTAGACACCTTCGTGTGACCCTTTGGAGTCTGGGCAGGCCAGGGGCTGACAACTCGAGTCGGGACCTGCAGCAGCGAGCCTGTGGGAGGGACCCAGCCACTCCTGGACAAGTGGCTGAGCTCTGGTCTGGCCTCCTCTATTTTTTTTTTTTTTTTTAAGTAACTTGTGTGTATTTCTAACTGATCGTATTAAAAAAAGAAAAAAAAACTTAGTATTTCAGTAAAAATGCCTGTTGTAAGATGAACCTCCTGTAACTTCTATCTGTTCTTTTTTGAGGCTCAGGGAGAAACTAGCATTTTTTTTTTCCAAACTACTTTTTGTCACTGTGACAGTTGTAAATAAAGTTTGAAAATGCTTTCCACTCTGGTCTGGTTTCCTTCTTTCTTCCACCTCTGCCGGAACTGGCAGATGCAATTTTTGTGGGAGGCTGAGTCAGGAGGAAATCTGAGTGAGGTTCCGTACGTATCTTGCCTGTTGGCCCTTCCAGGGGAAGCCCATCCATGGGTTTTAGTCACTTGGCTGAATGAAAGCACCCTTCCCTTCTGTGCCAGCTGCTCTCAACCCTGGATGTACATTGGAATCCCCAGGAAAGCTTTTTAAAAGTACAACTACCTGGATTCTACCCCCAGAGACTTGGATTTCAATGGGCTAGGATGAGGGCCAAGCACTAATTTTTTGTTGTTTTTTTTTTTTAGAATCATGGGGCGCCTTCAACACACAGCCACAGTTTCAAGCCACCTTTCTTAGGAAAGAGAAACACCCATGATATCTTATAAGGTCATTCGCAAAGACTGGGCGTGAGTGGATGGGCTTGAATACAGCTAACGAGCTCTGGCAGCCACTCAGAACATTTACTGAGCGCCTCTGATTTGTCAGCATTGTTTTTTTTTTTTTTAAATAAAGATTTTATTTATTTATTTATTTGACAGAGAGAGAGAGATCACAGGTAAGCAGAGAGGCAGGCAGAGAGAGAGGGGGAAGCAGGCTTCCCGCCAAGCAGAGAGCCCGACGCGGGGCTCGATCTCAGGACCCTAAGATCATGACCTGAGCCAAAGGCAGAGGCTTAACCCACTGCACCACCGAGGCGCCCCTGATTTGTCAGTATTGTTAAGAAATTGAGATAAACACCATAGCAGTGGTCCCAGCCCTCGCCGCATTGCTTTAGTGTTAAAATTCAATGACAAGGATGGTAAGGGCAACACAGGAAAAATAGGATGCCCTGAGAGTATCTCTTGGAAGGGCCAAGATGGACCTCCAAAGACGGAAGTGAGGTGCACGGAGAGAAGGATGGGAATGCGCTTAACTAGTGGGGGCAGGGAAATAGTGCCAAGAGGGCTGCTAATGGCCGGGTGAAGAGTTTGGATTTTATTCTATGTGCAGGGCATAGAATGGTAACGTTTACATTTTTATGCCATCTGACTCTATGGAGATGGGATCGGGGGAGACAAGATGGAAGGTCTAGAGTTCAAGAAGGAGGCCTCATAGAGGTGGGAGTGAAAGAAAGGGTTTTCTGACATTTTCCAACCTAAGGCCGGATAGTTTTGCCTTCACTCAGCCCACATCTGGGTTCATAACTGTGGTGAGTATAGATGATCAAGGGATCTGTGCTGAGGATGTCTCCCAGGATTCATAGAATATGAGTCCATTCTAACATTAGCCTAAATAAAACCATCGCATTTGTGGATCTGCTGCCCTGAGAAGAACTGGCAGTCATCCTCATCTTGGATTGTCCCTCTATTTCCTTCCACCAGCCTGAGGACGGAGTTTATTAGAACACAGCCTTCTTAGAGATAGCTCCTCATAAAATGGTCTTTCTTCACAGATAACATCATCTGTATGGAAAAACAAATCCACCAAAAAACCCCACCAAAAATCCACTAACGCCCCCCCCCCACAAAAAAATAAAAAACCTACCAGAACTGACATGTGAGTTCAGCACGGTTGCAGGATCTAAGACCAATATACAAAACTCAACTATATTTCTATATACTAGCAATGGACCATTAGAAATTAAAATTTAAAATACCACTTACATGAGCATAAAAAATATAAAGTATAGGGATAAATCTGACAAAAGATGTGCAAAACCTGTTCAAGGAAAACTACAAAACACTGTTGAGAAAAATTAAATTAGACTTACATAAACAGGTATACCATGTTTATGGATCTGAAGATTCGATGTTAAGATGGCAGTTGTTTCCAAATTGATGTATAAATTCAACAGTCAAAATCCAGCTAGCTTTTTTTTTTGCAGAAATTGACAATCTGATTCGGAAATTCGTATGGAAATACAAAAGACCTAGAATAGCCAAAACAATAACTTTGAAAAAGAACAAAGTTAGAGGACCCAAATCTCAACTTCAAACCTTACTACAAAGCTACAGTAATCAAAACAGTTTGGTATTTGCATCAAGACAGACAAATAGATCCTTGGAACAGACCAGACAGTCCAGAATTAGGCACAAATATAGTCCATTGATTTTGACCAAAGTGCCAAGGCAACTCAGTGGAGAAAGGAGTCTTTTCTACATACAGTGCTAAAACAGTTGTGTAACCATATGCAAATATCTCCTGGGGATAGAAACAAAGTATTCACTTCTGTTTCCCATTGTCTCCATGTGATTTTCTAAATAGAATAATTACTCATTTAGAGAGAAAAAAATTTTTTTTCTATGGCCAATTGCTTCAATATTGTCTCTGCTTTATCCCAATTCACCTCCTCTCTCCATAAAGGAAGAGCAACTTCACTGTGTTATTCAGGCTGACTTGCATTCAAGGCCTACTCAGCCCCTCCATATGTAATTTGGACCAATTTCTTAATGTCTAGCAACCGCAGCATTCTTTTCCTAGTACTAGGAAATTTTGAGTACTCAGTAGGTGCTCCATAAGTCTCTCTTCCCCTTAAAGATCTGGCAGTTAAGAAATGAGTCCCTGCCTTCTGTCCCCTGCTATTTGCTCAAGATCATTTGTACACACACAGTCAAGGGAAACCTCAAGGTGAAGACCCCTCCCTTCCTGCAAATGCAACTCCCTTAGTCTACCCTTTTTGTTCACCACCATGAGGGAGGAAAACATGAAAAATAAGAGAATGTTAATGTCTTCTTTCCACCAAAATATTCAAGAGGGAAGATGGAGACACCTCCCACCAGGGTGGGCCTGATGCCTGGCTCTTTTTTAAAGAGGTGATTCTTGGTCAGAGCCCTGTTTGAAGTGATGGTTGAGTTTTGTGTATACTGGGGAGAGATTCCAGGTGGGGATGATAGCGAGTGCAAAGGCCCTGTGGTAGAAATTGACTTGATCTTTTGAGGGATGTCTGTGAAGCTAGCATGGCTGGAGTAGAGGGAAAGAGAAGTACTCGAGGTCAGATACCACAGAGCAGAGTTTAGTATCACTATTGACCATTGTGAGAAGCCCATTGGGGAAGGAAGCAGACTTATCGGACATCCTAGTCCCTGGAAATCCACCAGTCAGCCCATCCAAAGTTGTCTGATCAGTGGCAAATTACAGTCAATATTAATTGACCTGAGGCACTGTCACATCCTATAGGGGTTTCTAGATCATCAAATGAGGATTAAGCTAAGTAGAATTCTATTTGTACATCTGTCCTTCAGTTACGAAAGTGTGGTTATGACTGAAGAGAATGGGCTTGGAGCCCGGATTCTTGAATCTATAGCTCAGCCCTGCCTCTTACTAGCTGTGTGACCTTGGGCAATTTGCTTTTCCTCTCTGGGCCTCACTTTCCTCCTCTACGAAATGGATTCCTATTTCACAGAGTTGCGGTGAGATTTAAACACATCTTTATAAGTAACATGCTTAGAACTACACCAGGTACATAGGAAGTGCTCAAAGCGTTAACCGTTGTGGTAGACAGAATAAAGATGCCCACATCCTAATCTCAGGAACCTGCGAATGTGCTGTGTTTCGTGGTAAAAGTGGCAATTAAGGTTGCACGTGGAATTAAGGCTGCTCATCAGCTGACAGGCTTGGGAGACCCTTGGATCCAGGTGAGCCCAATCGAATCACGACGGTCCTTATCACGAAACGGGGAAGCAGAAGCGTGAGTGCCCGGGTCAGAGAGAGGTTCGACTGTGAAATGCCGCTGGCTTTGGAGATGGAGGAAGGTCTACGAACCAGGAAATGCGGGTGCCCCTGGAAAATGGGAAAGACCAGGAATAGATTCTCCCTGAAGCTTCCAGAAAGCACACAGCCCTGCCAACACGTTGATTTTAGCCCAGCGACACCCATTCCAGACTTCTGACTTCTAACGCGGTAAGATATTAAGTTTGTGATAAGTCATAAAATTTGTGGTAATTTGTGACAGCCACCATGGGAAACGAATACAGCCATTATTATTATAAATATGGCGAGGATGAGGATGAAGACTCCTGTGTGGCCTCAGAGAGCAGGGTGGCCACGAACAGGAGAAAGTTCCAGCCAGGCTAAGTCTGGCCCTGGAGCCCACACAGTCCTAGGCTCAGAATCTACTCTGGGGGGTCACCAGGTGGAGGAATCCGTCAGACGGGGAGGGGGGCAACCACTGCACTGGACTGGATAAATTTGAAGCTCTAAAGCCTTTATTCTAGAATTTTGAAAATTAGTGATTAATGTAGGATATGTTTGTCGGTATAGTCTATGAATCAGAATATTCATCGAAATACTCCCTTCTCTCTTCCGCCTGCGTGGACGGTCCTGCTTTGAAATGCAATCCGTTGGCAATACTTCCTTTGCTATTTGCAATTAGAAAAACATGAATTCCCTCTTGTCTGTCCCTGGCTATCATTTCCACCACTCACAGCTGGGCTATAGGCAGCCTTTTTTCTAATTCTCAACAGTTTTGCAAAGTGTGGGTTTTTTCCCCCCCCTGTACAAACTCCATTTAGCAGTGATGGAAATAAGACAGTGGAGTTTGGGACCTCATTTCAAATCCCATCACAGAGGCAAATATTTGCATTTTTGTTTCCTTCCAGTCGTCCCTCTTACCAGACTGTCCTCAGTGAATATAATTTTTCCCATGAAGTGGGCATTTTTAATGTTATTTACAGATGAGGAAGCTGAGGTCAGTAGGCTTCGAGATATATTGACTATGGAACCAGAAAGAGCAGGGTGGGAAGCAATGGTACTCCAGTAATTGTGCTAAAAGCGGGCTTTCCAAGGGCAGGGAAAGCCCCGATTTGCAGCATTTGCCGTCTTCCATGCTGTAAATGTCCCCCCTGTGGCTGATTCATGGGCAAGCTACTCAGGCTTGGGGAGTCTCAGCTTCCTTTCCTGCAAAATGGACAGAAATCCAAACCAGGGCAGTGCCTGGTTCAGAGAATCTCTAGAAACCCCAGTGCCCTCCATTTCGAAAAGAGAATCCACTCCAAAAAGAGGTATCTGATACTGTATTTTTCAAACTGAATCACGAATCCTTATTGGGTTGTGAAATTGATTTATTTGGGTTGCAACCAGAATCTTCAAACAGGAAAAATTAGAATAGAACAGAGAAAAAAAAATCAGAGTGCAGCAGACATGGGAAGATGGTTCTTCCTTGAAACCTTTCATTCCTACGGAGGCATGGATGTGCGTCCCCGGTTATGAAAAACAAAGATCTTTTTCTTGCTGTCAGTTACAGTCTGCATCGTTGGAGAGCCACTGGCTTGGTGAAGCTGGCTTGCTAGAAAGCAGTGCTTTTATCTCCTGGAGCCTTGGGGTGTGAGAGAGGCACCTAGAAGAACTAGCTCCGCCCCTGTTCTCTGCCCCTGGGGCACTCTCGTGGGGTGGGGGGAGGGGGGATGAGCCAGGGAAGGCCCTTGGCTGCCTCCAAGGCCAGGGGCAGGCTCCAGGAGCCCTGGGGGGTGGGGGTGGGGGGTGGCTCGCCTGTGAGCACTGGTGGAGGGAGGGAACCTCACGAGAGGAAGTGGCGCAGGAAACCGGCCCTGGGAGCTCGAGGCTGCTGGAACTACCCCCCCACCCCCCGCAGCAGCGCAGGGCAGGGGCTTGCTGTCTAGAGGGTGGAAATATCACCGGGCTATGGCTGGGGTCACCATGCTTGGCACCATGCTAGGCCTTGATTTCCTGATTGCTAATTAGAAGGCAGTTTTCCAGCTGGAGGTCATTGGGCTGGGCCAGCAACCCCCCCCCCCCCAGGGTCTCTGCTCCCCTGCACTCGTGCACAGGGTGATACATATAAAAACATAACCACTCCTGCTAAGACCTTGAGGTCTGAATGTACCACCTCCCAGGTGGAGTCTCCCCTTAAAGGAGGAGGGCTTACCAGAAGCCGGTCTTCCTCCAGGGCTGTTCAGAGAAGCCTCAGGGACGAGGCCTGCCCGGCAGCCCTCAAAGCCTCTCCGTGGCCAGGTGGTGGGCTGACCCGGGGCCGACCCCAAGGCCCTGTTCCCGAAAGGCCTCTCTCCAGGCTGCAGAGCCCGGCTCCCCGGCTGCCCTCCGCGCCCACACTCTGCCAGCCGTCTGTCCTCCCACACACGGCAATGGGGGAGAGGCCAGGGTCATGCCAAATGTTATTTTCAGTACCACAAAGCCTATTATTGAGAACCGGCAGCCAGCTCTGAGATACAGAGACTGGGCTCTCCTGTTTGCTTCTGGCCTCGAGGTTCGCCGGCTGATAATCTGGTTTGAGCCTGCTTCTCAGCCTCCGGTGCCCATCCTGGAAGCACCCACGTCCCTCAGGGGCTCCCAACGCTCCCAGGGCGCAGCGATCTACAGTTTACAGCTGCCTTTCCTTCGCTCACACAGTGCTTTTCCACCTGAAGTACGTGGGTAGAATTCAGGGGTGCGGGTGAACTTGGATGGGCCAGAAATTACCCCTATATTTTCATAAACTGCTAAGTGAAGCTGGGCATTCCCTGCTGGTGGGAGTGGGGGCCGCCCACCACAGCAGGCTTGGAGGTTCCTGGGATGGCCACCAGCAGAAATCCCAGGCAGTCCCTCTTCCCACGGTGCAGTCGCTGCGAGTGTCACGAATGGCCATTCGTGGTCGCCAGCACTCAGCACCCCACCTGCTGCTGGATTTCAGTAGGTAAAGCATTCATGAAGGAGGACGTTTGTGACTCGATCGCAAATGCACGAACAAACATCTTTTGCCAGCAGTCTCTCCGCGTAATAGATGTTCTTTGTGACCCTCCCCGTCTGATTCTGTGCATGGAAAGCATTCTTCTGAGACGAGCATTAAAACATCTTCAAGCTGCCAGAAGGCTCTGTGGCACAAAAAGATCAAGAACCACCCCGACCTCCCCTCCACCCCAGGCACTGGTGCAGGGGCGCCGAGCAGAGCTAGAATAGTGTGCAAAGGCAAGGAAGCCTCGCCCATACCCCAGGGGCTCAGAGCCGAGAAAATACCAACAAGCAAATAAACAACTGCAGACTAACCTGATGGGCGCGGTGAAGGTGGAGACTGGACAGAAGGCGGCTGGAGAAACGGGAGGGTCTCAAGGAGGTGGCTATCACCTCCCGGGTCCACTCCATTCCCCCGCCGGCCCAGCGCCAGGCCTTGGGAGCAGGGAGCTGGGCTGTCCCCACTGCCTAGGCCCGAGATGTTTCCCAGAATACAGAACTTTCGGTACCCAAAGTGGGAGTTCTGGGTAAACTGGTCAGCCTACTTGAAAGTCAAACCCCACCCTTTTCTCCTAGGACTAATTCAACTGCCTGGAATTTGGGCCAACTGCTTCCCATAAACACCTTCTCTGTCCACCTCGATCTGGGTTTCTGGCTCTCCTCCTCTCCCCCATTTCTGCTTTAGCACCCAAGCTGGCTGATGTCCCCAGCTCCCGGTGGTCAAGTGATTGCAACTTTTCATTCCCCCGGGGCCTGCTGGGCGCACCACAGGCACTTTGTTTTTAATTGGGGTATAATTTACATAATGGGCTCAATTCCCAGGTGAATAGCTCAGTGAAGTTTACGCCCATAAACCACCCCCAGGGGCTGGATCGAGATCTAGATCACGCCCCAGAAGGCTTCTGAGCGTCCCTTCACTGTGCCTTACTCCAAAGGGTAACCGCTATTCTGACCCCTGCCACTTTCACGTCAAGGGAATCCTGCAGTCTGTACCCTTTAGGGACGCACCTGCCCTACTGAAGCTGCTCAGGGGACCAGTGCTGGGAGAGGCGCCCTTCAGCGGGACCACGAAGCAGGGGGTGGGGCGGTACAGAGCATCTAGGGAAAACACCAGGCCTTATGGCTAAAGGGAACAAGTAACCTTGTTTTCCAGTAAGGACACCAGGAATCCGGGAGGGATGGTTCACTTAGCCCTTCACTCAACCGGCAGTGACCAGGCTCAGGAACACAGCCCGTGGAGAGGAGGTAGTGTTGGGGAAAGGACCCAGGATCTGAGGGCAACTTCCTTCCTGCAAGCCCCGTGGCTGCCTTCGGTGGATGGGGCGGGTAGCCAGGACTGGCTCCCGCTGGCTGAGCGTTCCAAGTCTGTTTCTTCTGTCTCCCCCCTCCTCGAGACTCCCGTCCCACCCGAATGCCTCGGGGCTCGCTGCACATTAGAATCATCAGGAGAGCTTAAAAAAAAAAATCCCTCTCGATGCCCAGGCCTCACCCCAGACCGATGAACTCAGTGTAGCTGGGAATGAAACCCAGGTGCCAGTATTTTTAGAAATTCCTCAGGCAATGCTAATATTCTCAGGCGGGTTTGTGAGGAAGAAGCTGTTCTCAGACTTTACAGTGTATATGAATTTTCTGGGGCTCTTGTTAAAATGCAGATTCAAATTCAGGAGGGCTGAGGGGGCCTGAGCTTCTGCATTTCTAACAAGCTGCTGAGTGGGACCAGGGCTACCCGTCCAGAAAAACGGCCTTAAGTAGCAAAGATAGAGAGGGCCATTCTGCATCCCATTTCTTCTGCATATAAACCTATTTTGTAGTGATGCATTTTTCAGTTTGTCTTTTAAATAGAAGGCTCACTCCCCTGGGCCCCCGCCAAGTCGCTATGTTTACCCACCTTTACCAGGAAAGGGTGCAATGATTTCTCACGTGCCAAACATCATCCTTAAGAAGTTTGGGGATAAATGAGTGAAAAATATGAAAACCTTGAGTAGGGACAGAGCAGAGATGGAACATCTAGTACATATCCAGTTGGGGCTTTGGAAGCAGATGGGGAAAAAATGAAATGGGTACAATAGTCAACAAAGAAATGGATGAGAATTTGTCATAAGAGATTAACTACAACATCCCATGGACTTGAGAAGGCCTCAGAAATCCCCCCTCATCTAAAACAACTGAGACAAAAAGGAAATCCTAAAAGCATCCAGAAAGTAAAAGATGGTTAACTTCAGGGGATTTAATATTAAAGTGGCTCCAAACTCCCTCCCCACACCTGAAATAAAACCAGCTCTGAGGAGTGGTAGCCCCCACCTTAAGGAGAAAGAAGTTCCGAGTCCTATAGTCTTTTTTTTTAAAGATTTTATTTATTTATTAAAAGATTTTACTTATTTATTTGTCAGAGAGAGAGTGAGATCACAAGTAAGCAGAGAAGCAGGCAGAGGCAGAGGGAGAAGCAGGCTCCCTGCCAAGCAAGGAGCCCGATGTGGGACTTGATCCCAGGACCCTGGGATCATGACCTGAGCCGAAGGCAGCCACTTAACCAACTGAGCCACCCAGGCGTCCCTACTCACTTATTTGATAGGGAGAGAGAGAGAAAGAGATCACAAGTAGGCAGAGAGGCAGGCAAGGAGAGAGGGAGAAGCAGGTTCCCTGCTGAGCAGAGAGCCCGATGCGGGGCTCGATCCCAGGACCCTGAGATCATGACCTGAGCCGAAGGCAGAGGCTTTAACCCACTGAGCCACCCAGGTGCCCCCCAAGTCCCATAGTCTTAGTGGCCCTTTTAATTCCAAGGTACAAGCCTCTTTGGGGTAAAGCATCTATATCCCTCTCACCATTTCCTTTTAAAATTGTGACTACTAAGCTTTTGGGTCTGAAGATAATTGACCTTGGGGGTTGCAAACCTCACCCAGTGTCTAGTACAAACTGAACTAGAAAAAGGTCCATTTTGAAAATCTCACCTCCTATCTCGTGTTCACATCCGAGTCCTCGGATTCCTTGCCCTGCCCAGTCAGAGCTTCACCAAAACTTCCTTCCCAAACACCCCTTCCCTCTCTCACCACTGTCACTACCCCACCCTGGCCTGGCCCCAAACCACAGCCCCGGACTACGGTGGGGTATCTCCCCAAACGTGAGAGGTGCAGCCCGGCTAGAATGTCCTTAAGCAGCCCACAAAGGAACCACCCAGCCCTGCCTTGTTTCTCTGTCCTTTACCCAACACCACTAGCTAGGTTTAGGCTCCGGGTCCTGGGCAGCAGGTTGGGGGGAGGTCCCCCAACAGTCCTGCCACCAGAGAGAGTCTCCCCACAGAGGTGAGGGCTATGCCGTAGTGTGCCGACCTAAGGGTCTGTCCTCCTGTCCCCTCGCCTGGAGGAAGGCCTATTTACATCGGACAGCAATACACCCAGCAGGACCCCCCGCCCCCCAGCTCCTCTCGTCCACTGTCCTTCCCTGGCAGGTCTGGTAGTTAGGAAGCAGCTGATGAGTAGAGCAGGTTCTCTTCGGGAGCTTGTGTCTCTGTGGTCGGTGAGCCTGTGAAATCCGTGGAAAGCTCAACTCCAAGGCCACAGCGGGGCCTGCAGGTCCATCGTGGGCCAGCACGGCCAGCTGTCTGATGGGAGGCAGGCTTGTGTGGTGGTGAGAGACTGGATTTCAGAGTTACACCTGGTTCAATACCCCTATCCTCCCACCACTCCCTAGCGGACCATGTGACTGAAGTCTCGAGCTTGGGTTTTCTCCTCGGTGAACTGGAGGGAGACCGTAACCAACTAGAGTGATTGCTGGGTAAGTAAAAGATGGGGTACGTGTCGCCGCTGACATCGAGTACGCATTCAGGCTGTAATGGTCCTTACTGTGGTGAGGGCAACATGAAATGATACCCGCGGAAGGAAGGGCACAGTTAGCTCAGTTCCTGGCCCCGAGACGGTGCTCATCAGATGTCATGTGTCTTACTTGTTCTCGATGACCATCTCTCTGATGCGCCATGAGCCGTTTCTCTGCTCTCCCTTCTTGCCAGGGAACAGAGGTATCGGGGGTGGGACAGGTGGTGGTCGGGCCTGAGCTCACAGGCTTCCCACCCCTCCGTGGGACCCCCTTCCCGGACAACCTCCAGGGACCATTTGCAACCTGCACCTTGGCTGTGATTCCTGGGACTAAGAAACCTCTGCCCTTGGCCTTGGGGTGGTTATCTTAGGTGTTGGGGGTGGGAGAGAGAAAAACGTCGGCCTCTGGAGTTGTTCCCGATGGCCCTAGCTCGCAAGCTGCCCCGGACAATCACCATCTATCAACTCATCGGAAAAAATGACTACTATTGCATTTCACACATCAACAAAAAGGAAAAATAAAAGCCCCATTGGAATGTCTGAGTCACTCTTCAGAGCCTTTAAATTACCCATGCGTTCTGACCCTTCTCCTTACTGTCTTCCGTGCAGGGAAGCACGGGGCCAGCCCAGCTGGCGCAAAGTCCCTGCAGATTGTCTAGGACTCTGTTTGGGGCTTAAAACAGACTGGGATCAGTCGGGCTTGTCGGGTCATTCTTCTATGGGCTCGGTGCTCTGGGCTAACTGGTGACTTGGACGTGTCATTGAAGCTGGGAGGAAGGAAGAGGGACCACAGTCCACAGATTGACGTGCTGTCACTTGGTGCCAGCATTCGTGCCCAGATGTAAAGCTTGCATGTTTAGAAACCAATTGCTTCACTTGAGAAGGTAGGGGGATTGCGCAGCGTCCCTTCCCGAAGCATCACCTCTCTCCCGCCAGATGCGTGCAGCCCCATGCACAGTTGGAAGCCATCTGTAGGCTTGCTGGAAACTGGGTGTAGGTCAAATACTGGTCCCTAAATTCACAGGAACAGCGGTTTTAAAAGCATTTGGGGGGGGGGGTCATGCACTCCTTTGAAAATATGATGGGACCTATAAACTTTTTCCCCACAAATACCAGCATATTACTTGCCAGTTCCAGGGAATTCACAGACTCCGCTAAGAGGCAGGGTGTCCCTGGAACCAGAATTGCACAGGATAGCCTTGGGTTTTTGGTTTTAAGATTTTATTTATTTATTTGACAGGGAGAGAGACAGAGAACACAAGCAGGGGGAACAGGAGAGGGAGAGGGAGAAAGGCTCCCCACTGAGCAGGGAGCCCCAAGCAGGGCTTGATCCCAGGACCCTGGGATCATGACCTGAGCCGAAGGCAGACGCTTAACCGAATGAGCCCCCCAGGCGCCCCCAGATAGACTTGTTATCTGAAGAAACCGTGTGGGGAATTTGTATGTGAAGTGTCCTTCTGTCCGTGGACTCCATCATCCCACCTCACCCCCTTTCATGTGTTTTGGAAGATTTATCTTGGCAAATAGGGTTGGCTCACGGAAGGAGAAGTGGCTCACGGAAGGAGAATTAGCTCCCACACTGAGGCCTGTGGGCTCCCCTCCCAGGTCATAATGGCCCCAGAGCTCTCCTTTCAGCTCAGATACCAAGACCTTCTTTCCAAACGAGGAGACAGGGTCAGGCCAAGCTCAGCACAAAGTGCCCACTGTCCGGGCCCAGTGGGTAACCTGACCTCTCATGGGTCACTCCTCACACCACCAACACCAGGACTGTCCTAGGACTCTCAGCCGAGCCCATGTCCCTGGCCCCCCCAAGGGAAATGCTGTTGGAAGGCGAGAATGGTGGGTCTCAAGGGTGAAAGTGCACGCTCTGCGATACTCAAGGCTTCTAGAATCTTGGCTACCGTCCATGCATTCTTCGACTTGGGCATTAAATCTGTGGCTACAGTGGGTGGTGAGCTACAGGTCTGGGCTGGAGAAAGTTGTGTTTACAAAGCAGTTTTATGCCCGCCTGTCTGTCTGTGAACTTTGGAACGTACCTCTACCGTGGCACCATAGTAATTATCAATAACAATAATATAATGATGTCTTACTTTTGTGTGACATTTTACCCCGTGTGAAGCACTTAGGTATATATTCTTTTAGTGTGGTAAAATAGACATAAGACGTGCCATCTTAACCATTTTTAAGCGTCTCAGTCAGTGGCTCTGAGTACTTTCACTGTATCATGCAACCATTCCTATTATCCATTTCCAGAACTTTTTCATCATCACAAACACAAACTCTGAACCACTTTCGGTCTCTACAGATCTGCCTATTCTAGATCATTTCATATGAGTGGGATCCTACAGCATTTGTCCTTTTGTGTCTGGTTTATTTCACTTAGCCTGATGTTTTCAGATTCATCCCTGTAGCCTGTGTCAGCATTTCCCTCCATTTTCTGGCTGAATAATATTCCGTGGTGTGTGTGTGTATCGCATTTCGTGTCTCCCTCTGTCAGCGGACATTTACATTGTTCTCCCCCACCCCAGCCCATGACGCTGTGAACATGGGGGAAGGAGTATTTCTCAGTGGCTGCTTTCAGTTCTTGTGGGTATTACACAGGAGTGGAATTGCTGGGTCGTGTGGTGATTTTATTAGATTTTCCTATTTATATTGCAATAAACAGCTCTTTCTTGATTATAACTGTTTGTGACATGAGGGTTCTGAACCTCAGAGAAGGGAGGGAGATAAAAATCACTTGAAAGAGGTTTTAACTTTGGGGTGGTAAGTACCCCTGAGCCCGGGGCTGGGACTAGAGGGAGGCAAATGAGGCATCTAAGGTGCAGAATTCAGAAGGACTCAGTCTCAAGCACACACATCCCTTTGCCTTGGGCAGCTTTATCACTAAGCACAGTGCCTAGGGCCCAGGACAATTTTAGGGGCCATTAAAAGGTTTTATTTTAAAATCAGAAGAGGGTGCTTGGGTGGCTCAATTGATTAAGCATTTGCCTTCGGCTCAGGTCATGACCCCAGGGTCCTGGGATCGGGTCCCGGATCGGGCTCCCCACTCTTCGGGGAATCTGCTTCTCCCTCTGCCTCTCCTCCCACTAATTCTCTCAAACTCTCTCTCCCTCTCAAATAAATAAATAAAAATCTTTAAAATCAGAAGAAAAATGTGAATATAATCCAGCTTGGATTATATTAGTCTTTTTGTTAACACAGTTTGAAAATGTAAGTTTTAATATATATTTTTTTAGGAAGGAAGGGGTCCACAAAGGCAAAAGTGCCTAGGGCCCTGAAAGTCATCATGGTTCCTATTCTGAGAGCTAATATCCTATGAAGGACACAGGATTTAAGGAGGCTCTCATCTTGGGACGCCTGGGTGGCTCAGTTGGTTAAGCGACTGCCTTCGGCTCAGGTCATGATCCCAATCAAGTCCCACATCGGCTCCTTGCTCGGCAGGGAGCCTGCTTCTCCCTCTGCCTCTGCCTGCCACTCTGCCTGCTTGTGTTCTCTCTCTCTCTCTGACAAATAAATGAATAAAATCTTTAAAAAAAAAAAAAAAGGAGGCTCTCATCTTTAGGATCCTGCAAGGACCAACCCTATATTGTCACTAACGCCAGAGCGTGTGCCTCCTTAAATTTTGTGCCCTAAGCACCTGGCTTGCTTCATCAGAAGCCTTGCCCCACTGGGTCTTGACCAAGCTGGATGGTTCCTCCTGGCACTCTGGGCAACCACATCTCCGGCCAAGGGCTCCTCACTTGGTAGCACACTTTGTATTACTTAGGGGCTGGAACAAGCCAAGGGAAGCTAGGCTTAGTCATTTAAAGGCTAGGTGTCTGCCCATGGGGGCGTCACTAGAGGGACCGTAGGGAATCCCACACCATGGCGGCCTTCACTAACATTTACGACACTCACTGCATTTCATAGGGTTTGTCACATCTGTAGTTATTTTACCTAGAGAGTCTCTATTTATGTTCATTCCCAAACCATTTGCTCATTCTGCCAACCCATAAGCACTAGAGAAGGAAAGATTTCTTTTGTAAAGGTCTACCTCTGGGTTCGTAATCTTGTTTCTTCGTCCATTAAAGGGAGTCCACTCACCCCCACTTCACAAGACCATTGTTTCACATTCACTGTTGCAGGCAGAGGGCATTTGGGAAGACAGACTTCACTGATGATGAACAAGTACATTTGGCAAATCTTCATTGAGCACGCACTCTATGCTTTAGCCCTGGGGACAGGAAAGTGAACAAGACAGGAAAAACTCCCTGCCTCTGTGGTGCTTACATTGCAGGAAGAGGATAGAGACAACAAAAAATAAATAACAAACCTATAGTGGGCCTGATGGTGATGTATAATGGAGGGAAATAAAGCCGGGAGTAAGGAATGTGGGAAGGGGAGGGAAGCATGGCTGTAGATCAGGTGGTCAGGAGAGGTCTCATGGGCAAGTTCCATGTTAGCAAAGACCCGGGCAGCATGAGGGACCAAGCCATATGGGTATCGAAGTGCATTCCAGGGTGCAAAAACTGCAAGTGCAAAGGCCCTGAGGCTGGAGCATGCCTGACTGAGGGCAGTCACTGTCATGGCCCCCGGGGTTATTTCTTTGGTACAGCATCAAACCAGGGTCCCTGCTGAGGACCCCAGTGCTCAGGTCCCAGCTCATAGGGACCCACTTTTCTAAGAGTCACCAGGCTGGCTGTATCGGATCCTGTGTTCCAGGAGTTTCTGTTGGTGGTCTGCTTTGTTCTCAGGTGGAGCTGTGCCATGGCCTCAAGAGCCATAGGGTGGGCCCATTGGCACCCTCCTCCCTCAGCATCACATGCACACACAGAAGCAGAGAAAACAGTTGGTGATGAGATGGTAAAGCAGATGCATGGGCAGGAGGAAAGAGGAAGGCCCAAGATGGGGGTGCACATGGACAGAGGGAGAGACCAGAGAGATAGACACAAAGATAGAAAGTAGGAAGCTGGAGACTGGGAGAGAGGGAGAGAGACCATCCTTAGGAGTCCTAACAGCTGTGGGTTCCTGATTTCCATACGTCCTGGAGAGGTCCCCACAGGTTCCACTGTGGGAATCTACCTGTATCTCTGTCATTACTCCCATCTCTCCCTCCGTTCTCCTAAGTGAGCCCCAGAGCCCGAACTCTGGGATTCCTTGTGCTGCTCTGTTGCCCCGCCTTTCGCCATCTGCATCCCTGGAAGAGTGGCACCTTCTGTGCGGGGGGGGGGGGGGGTTAGGGAGTGCTGATGATTTCAGGTAGCGCCGTGAGGCAGATAGCTCTGGGCCTGAACTCCATGGCTCGGGTTCACCCTCCAGCTCAGCCGAGTACTAGCCACATGACCTTGAACAAACCATCCGAGGGCCCCAAGGCTCGCTCTCTCCACCTCTCCTGTGGAGACCATCTACCCTGCCCTACCCGCCTCCCCACACTGTTGTGAAAGTACAGTGGACCCCACGTGGAAGGGTCCTGTGGGCTGTCAAATGCCGTGGAAGGGCATGGGGTTGTGATCCGCTGCGTGGCCGCCAAGCCACATAGCTGGCTTTCCTGGCCCGGTGCCATCCCTCAGCTCAGTGGCTGAGCCCCCACCTCGGTCCGCCCAGCCTGGGTTCCACCCAGCAGCGCTCCTTCCTGTTTCCTCCTTCTCTTACCCTGTACGTTTTCCTATTGAGTTGGTGACTCTGAATCAGCCCACCCTCCACTGGCTTCTCAAAAACCTGCATTTTTCCTAAAGCTCCTTTGCTCTCTGAAAGTCCCCACCTTCCCTGAACGACGTGGCTCATCTACAGCCTCACCTACCCTCTTGGAGGCTACCCCCACACTGGGCCTGTTCGTGTCACCAAGATGAAAACAGCTACTGCCTCATGCTGGAAGATTCCACACTGTCCTTCGTCCCACCATTTAAAGAACCCCTTGCTTGACTCCTCGTCGGGGCGACAACCAGTTGGGCTGGCTGAGAACCATGGAATATTGCTCTTTACTCCCCATAACCACTCTCAGCCTCCAATTTAAGTCCCCCTCTTCTCAGGAGATGATTGCCATGGGCTCCTGGCTCTTCCTGAACCTCTTCTATCATCCCCTTGTCCTCAGAGTAAGCCTTTAAAAAACCGATCTAACCCCCTTCCGCCTCAGAATTGCCCATGACTCCTAATAGTCTATGGGATGAAACTCTAATCTCTTACTCTGGCATCCATGGTCCTACACAACTGGACCAAATCCCTTCCCCAGCCTTGTCTCCTATTCGGCATGCTCCATGCAATGTGGCAGGCAGCCTCTGAGATGGCCCCAGTCAATCCAATCTCCTGAGGTGTGTAATCCCCTTCTCTTGAGAGTTGCTGGCCGTGGTGGTTTGCTTTTACTGTAAGAGTAAGGCAGAAACAATGGGGTATCAGTTCTGAGATTAAGTCACAAGAGACAATGGCTTCTATCCTGCACACCCTCCCTCACTCTCACTTGCCCCGAGGAAGGCCAACTGCCATGTTGTGAGCTGCTCTCCAGAGAAGCCTACAAGGTAAAGAACTGAAGGAGGCTATAGGTCAAGTGCCAGGGAGAAGCTGAGGCCCTCAGCCCAGTAGCCTGTGAGAAACCAGAATCCCACCAACAGCTACACGGTGAGCTTGACACTGATCTTTCCCCGGTGGAGCCTTCAGAGGAGGCCCCAGCCCTGGGCTGCACTCTGACTGCCGCTGTGTGAGAGGCTTTGAAGCAGGTTACCCAGCTAAGCTGTACTCAAATTCCTAACCCCAAACTGAGGTAATAAAGGTTGGTTGTTTTAACAAGTTTTGAGATAACTTGTTAAACAGTAATTAATAATTACTATAATACAGTCTCACTAGGTTTCAGAAAGCCAGTCTAGAACTTAATACTACTATAAATTCTTAACCAGCATTTTCCACAGGTCTGTCCTACAGCCCCACATTCTACTGTTTCTCTGGTCACCTCAGTCTTTGTCTCTCCACAATAAATACTGCTGATCATCCCAACTCTCTTCAGATTTCTAGACCTCTTAACACCCACCCTTGAAGAGTCCTTCCCCATACGCACACCCCTTGTTCCCAGTAGACGGATTCATGGAGAATAGGAAAGCTATCAGATGGGATGTCTTCCCTTTCCACCCTAAAGGGACAAAACTATTCTCTTCAATGCCCAACCATTCATTCCTCAATCTTCTTACAATAGAAGGTGACACCTTATCACCGATCCAATCCCTCTTCCAGGGCTCTGGGTCCCATCCCGCCCCTCTACATTTGCATCTTTCTCTGGTATCTATAACCTCTCCCTCTCCTTCCCAATAGCATTTCAGGTTACTGGGTTCTCTTTCACTTTAGCAAACATTTCCTTGATCCCACAACACCCTCCAGAGACCACCACCCTCTCCCTCTTCCTTCTACAACCAACCTCTTGTGGTGTCCTCTACATTGCCTTCCTTTTCATTCTCTCCAGTCTGGTTTTTGCCCTAATTGCTCCACCAAAACATCTCTTTCCAAAGTCATCAGTGACCTAGAGGTTGCCAAATCCAATCAACATTTTTTGACTTTCAGGAATATTGAAATGTTGACTTCTCTGGGCTTCAACTCTCTTCGGCCTCTTATTTATAGATTCTATTGCCATTCCTCAACCTCCAGCTTAGGAGTCCCTCAGTCCTAGTCCCAGGTCCTCTTCTCTCCTCCCACCCCCGACATTTTTTTTTGCTAGGCAATCCCAGCCACTTCTCAAATACCACATCTATATCCAAGACACTCAAATTTGCACCCTAGCCCAGACTTCTCTGAGCTCCAGGTCTACGGAGCCAACTGCCTGCTATCCACTCAGATGGATGCACCTCTTACATTCAACACATCCAGACTTGAATTCATGTCATGACCCCATAATTGGCACTTCCCCAGTGTTTCAGTTCCCAGTAAATTGCCCAAACCCAAACTCTGAAAGGTAGTACTTCTTGGTTACTCTTCTCTATTCTGCCTCCTAAAAGTGCCCATCATTTGCCTTCCATCACCATTAGGCCAAGCCACCATCTTCTGTCACCTGCAGTGGAGTGATAGCATCCTTCTCCTCTTCTTCTTCAAAGAGATATCCTCATACTCCAGGCTTCTCACCCCTAGATATGCCTGCAGTACTTCAAAAACTCACTAATGCCAAAAATTCATCCCAGACCAATTAAAAAAAAATCTCTGGTAATGGGTTCCATATCACCCTTATTAAGAATTTACCAGTTAATTCTAACCTACGGCTATGACTGAGACTCACTGGTTTAACTGGTTTCCCCACATCCATTACTGCTCCACTCCATTTTCCATGGGGTGGTCAGGGGCAGACAAATCTCATTATGTCACCTCCCTTGCTCTTAGGATAAAGAATGAAGCCTTCTGGTCCTGTGTCATCTCACTCTGCCTGCATCCCATAAGCCAGGGTGCTCTACTGTCCAGTCTTCCATTTGGCACTACTTTCAGATATTCTGGAACCTATGCTTTTTCTACTCCAGAACTGTCATGCATACTGTTCCCTTTTTCTGGAATGTTTTGCCTAATCAGCTCAACCTCTCTTCCTCAGGGAAGCCTTTCCTGATTCCCAGATCAAGTGGGCCCCTCTCACCCCATTCATGCTCCCATAGCTCCTCTTCCCCTTCACAGACTTGGCACAATTGTATACTTATCTGTGTGAATTTTGTTTGTTTAATTTCTGTTTTTCCACTAGAAAGAGAGAAGGATCATTTCTGCCTTGTTATTTTCTGCCCTCCTGACACTGAACCCAGTTACCTGGAACCTAGTCAGTGTCAGGTAGAAATTTACAGAATGATAATAAATACATGTTTCCTCATATTCCCATAGTTCAGCACAGTTTTCTGACTCTCTGGAATGCACCAATCTGGTCCACAGCCTCCTTACTTTTCCTCCCGGCAAACTCCTACTTTTCCTTCCTGACTCGGTTTAAAAAATCCTTCTTGACAAATCCTTCCTGGTTCCCTAAGGCAGAGTTAGTTTCACCTTCTGTGTAAGCTAATAGCCTTTTCTTTCCCTCTGTCATAATTTCATTAACTTGCTTGTGAACCTTCCTGCTGCAGCTGGACTTCCCGATCATGTCCCTCATTCTCATGCTAATAACTCATTTGCCGGATGAATGAACAAATACGATAAAGAGATCACATCACTTAATTGTAACTCTAAAGTGAGGAACATACATATGAATTGCCCCCCACCATATGTGCTAAACTCTTGGGTCACATGTCAAGCTCTGGTGCTGCATCCCTCTGGAGGAGCTTTCTGGATGTTCCTCTTGGGTCTCTCCAGCCGGGCCCAGAGGAGTTCTTTGTTGCAAGCTACTGGGTGAGCTCCTATAATGGGGAGGGCCGTGGGACTCTGCTTCTGGGTAATGGGGAGGGGAGATACAGTCCCAGCTCTCGCCCCTCTCCCCATTACTGGTGAGCTGTTTTCCTGGGGGAGCCTGACTCTGCTTTTTGGTGCCACGTGGAACCACCGAATCGCTCAAAGCCAACAGGCCTTAGGCCAACAGTTCCAGACTAAGGATGATGAGGAGAGACCATGGCCAGGGTGGAGTGAGGAGAAGGTCTGCATCAGGATGAGGGAATGAGGAAGAGATGCTTCACGGCCACACTCTCGTCACCTTCAAGTGGGAGTTCCTGGTATTTTCCAGCAGCTGCTCCCTCCTTCCCAAGGTGCTCAGCCTAGGAAAGAGCCCCTGCCCCCGCAGAACTGCCCCAATACATCCGTGGGTCCTGGCCCTGGGCAGCTGGGTAGGAGGCCTGCTGTGTTGGTTCATGTCTGCTGACCAAGTGGAGAGAAGCAGAAGCGGGGCTGGGCAGGGGAAGTCATCTGGGGAAATGCAGCTGAGGGACCCCTCCCGGCACAGCCCCACCCTGCCTGCCCTCGCGTTCACTTTCTCTTCTCTTGCCCAGCTCTGCTGGTGGCTGGAATGACCTATGTGATCTGTGGGAATGGCCTTTGGGAAAGGCCCACCTGCCATGTGTTAGGAACACCGCCAACGGGGTGGGCAAGAAACGCCTTTTCCGGGTCAGGGCGATGGAGCAGGGCTGATACCATGGATGCTGATAGTAATAATAGCTCATGTTTACTGAGCATTTCCAAGGTACCAGGCCAAGTAAGCACTTGACACATTGTTATAGTTGTTCTACTGAAGAACCTACTCCTCTTCAAATGCTCTCCGAGAACCCTCTGCATGTGGCAGATACAAGACTCACGTGTCCACGAGACCCCCTTCTAAAGCGCCTTGACCCTCTCGGCCTCACCGTTTCTGGGTCCCCTGCCTACTGCTTGTACTCCAGCTGCTTCTGTGCCTCAGCTCCAGCCAGCTTCCAGGGGCACCGTCTTGCCAGCCCCTCAGCTCATCCCCTCACTGTGCACCTCTTCTTCCTACCTCTGGGCTTCCACGTTGCTTCTGCGGTAGGAGGTGCCACTGATGGGCCTCGTACACACAACCCCAAAGCATAAGGTTGGGCAGATCTTTGGCCATTGGCGATAGTGCACACATTCTTCTCCCTTCCTCCCCCTTGGCTGGGCTGTGCTGAGACTCAGAGCTTCATACAGCTTCTTGGAAGATGGCTCCATGGTCCCAAACAATCGGTTTATTTCACGTGAGTGAGAGCCAGCTCAGTAGCACACGGCATGTTGGCTCCCCTGGCTTCCTGCCTCGCCCCCTTTTCATTTGCTCTTGTTTCCCAAGAACTGCACACTCTAATAAAGTGGTAGCGTATCTGCTTGGGCCACGAGCTCTGCTTTCTGGGGTACCCAGGCTAAGGCAAGCTAGCGGGGAAACGGACATGAATGCACATCATTTATGCTAAGGAAGGAATAGAGATTGTGCAGAGTTCCAGGCTGGAGGATGTGGATTTTGTTCTGTGATAAGAGGGAGCTGTGATTTGCAGGAAGATAACTTTTGCAGCCGGGTGGAGGTGGAAGGTGAAAAAACCCAGGCTCAGACATAGTCTGGGTGGCAGCTGATGCACAGGCCTGGGAGGTGCTGGGCTGAACTCGGGCATCTCTGGTGTGCTTGCTAGTCTGGTGGCCCATGGGTGACCACTCTTTCTTTGGGAGAAAAAATGGGTGAGGGAAAGAGATGGGGCCTCTGCCGTGGAGCCTCACTTATCCCTTGAGAGAGTGTCTCCGAGCCTCTTGAGTGCCGTTATCAGTTGCCTCCATGGAGAGTTCCGTGCTTTGTCGAGTGCAGGCTGTTAGAGACAGGTGTCTCTGATTTGCGAAACCCTGAAATCCAATTCTGAGAAAGCATTGCCCAAAATGGCTAAACGCTTCAGGAGTTCTGCTCCGAGACCTGAGCTCTTTGCCCCCAGGACAGAATAGTCTTGGCCTTTTGTTCCTCCCCAGAGAAACAGTGGTCCCATGGGACCACCTATTAGTCTGAGCCTGGTAGAGCTTCCTTGGTTCAACCCTGTACCATTGACCTTGACCTCATCCCTTCTTTAGCTGTCCTGCTTCCCCATCTGTCTGACTCTACTCGAGTGCTCATCAACAAGCACCATGGATGCTCCCCTCACAATCGTGGTGGTTTCCACCAACACAAAGGTAACCGCCAGCAGCCATGGCAGGAAGTTCCAGGGAGTAGATTTGGATTTTGCGTGTATAGCCATATCGTGTTGGAGGAAGGGCTAACTCAGTTTGTATGAAATAGGCAGAATTGTACTCCACTGGGGCTGAGCTCACACCAGGACCTGCGGATCCCCCAGCACTCCCAGCTCGCTAGCATCCTTCACCCAACAGTATAGAGAAAGTTTGATAAATAAAAACGAATGCGAACACCCTTGTCACTTAAGAGGGCCCTACCCTGTTCAGCTCCCACGTCCACCCCTGGCTTGGGAGCCATGTTGACCTGGCACCTTTTCCGGTCACCCCACCCACAGCTCTTCCTGTGGGCGCTTTTCTAGCAGCCAGTCCTGCCTGGACACGAAGACAAAACGAGTCTCTCACCCAGATTCCTTCTCTCCCCCCCTTACCCCATTGTCTGTGCACAGTGACCACTGGAGGTCACAGTGACCACTGGAGACTATTGATGCCCCATTGACAGCAATTCGTAGAAGAGGAGATTCAGCTTCCCCAGCAAGGGAAGGTGTGGGAGGAACACTGCTGATGCCTTTCTCTGTTCATCGCCTTTCCAACCCTCAGGCTTCTTATCCCCATGGTTAGAAGAGAACCTTTCTGATTAATGTGACCATGACATGTCTTTTTCCATCCTTTTTTCTTTTAACCTATGTGTGTCCTCATATTTCAATCTGGTTTCTGATAGACAAAATGTGATTAGAACTTACCTTTTCAGAAATCTAGTCTGACAATTTCTGCCTTTTAAGTGGAATTGTATATACAATTTACATTTAATGTCATTATTGCTATAATTAGTTCTAAATTTATACGATCTTTCCCTTTATTTCCCATTTGTCCCATCTGTTTTTTCCTTACCTTCTTTGTTTTCATTTTTAGATTAAATTATATTTTATAATTCTATTTTATTTCTTATATTGGCTTGTTACTGATACATTTTTGGTTTGGTTGGGTTTTGGTTGTTTCCTTAATGCTTATAATATACACACATCTTTAATTTGTCACAGTTTACCTTCAACTAATATTATGCCAACTCACATATAACATAAAAACTTTACAGTATACTTCCATCTTCATCCCTCTCCCCAAATTTTTGTGTTACTCTTGTCAAATATTTTACTTGTACATATAATATAAACCCCATAATATATTATTATTTTTACTTTAAACAATCAAGTATCTTTTAAAGATATCTTAAATATCTTAAAGTCAAAATATTAAATATCTTAAATTCGGAAGTTTTTTTTGTTTTGTTTTTTAAATATTTACCCACATATTTACCACTTACCATCTCTTCATTTCTTTGTGTGGAATCAGATTTCTATTTGCTTTCATTTTCCTTCAGCACAAAGGTCCTCCTTTAACTTTCTTGTAGGATTTGTGATCAGTTCTTTTGGCTGTTGGATGTCTGAAACAAATCTTTATTTCAGTTCAGTTTTGCAAGATTTTTTTGCTCTGTGTAGCACTCTAGGTTCATAGCGCCTTCAGTTCTTAAAAGAATTTGCTCAACTCTTCTCTGGATGGCATCGTCTCCGACAATGGGTCTGCTGTCATTCTTCTCTTTGTTCTTCATGGCTGTTCTCTGACTGCCTTCAAGATTTTTCTCTTGGGGCGCCTGGGTGGCTCAGTGGGTTAAAGCCAATGCCTTAGGCTCAGGTCATGATCTCAGGGTCCTGGGATCAAGCCCCTCATTGGGCTCTCTGCTCAGCAGAGAGCCTGCTTCCCCCTCTCTCTCTGCCTGCCTCTCTGCCTACTTGTGATCTCTCTCTGTCAAATAAATAAATAAAATCTTTAAAAAAAATTTTTTTTCTCTTTATCACTTTTTTTTTAAGATTTTATTTATTTATTTGAGAGAAACACAGATAGCCCGAGAAAGCACGAGTGGGGAGGAGGGGGAGAAGCAGGCTTTCTACTGAGCAGGGAGCCCGAAGCTGGGCTTGATTCCAGGACCCTGGGATCATGACCTGAGTGGAAGGGAGACACTTAACTGACTGAGCCACCCAGGCGCCCCTCTCTTTATCACTTCTTAAGCAATTTGACTACATGTATTGGTGTCATTTTCTTCATGTTTCTTGTGCTTAGGAGTCAACTGAGCTTCTCGGTTCCTTTTATCAAAATAGGAAAAATTTTCAACTCTTTCTTTTCTTTATCTCTCTACTCTCCCTTTTGGGCTACAGTTATTCCTCTGTTATGTGCTTGAGTTTGTCCCACAGCTCATTGTCCTACATGCTCTGCTTTTATCCTTTAGTCAGTGTTTAATCTATGGTTAGTCCCGTCCAGTATGTTTTCCATCTTAGATATTTAGTTTTCTTATCCCTAGAAATTGGTTTGGGTCTTTTTGAAAAAATATATCTTTCATGTTTTTCCTAACATGCTCATGCTTTCCTCTATCTTCTTGAACATGTGAAATATATTTATAACAACTTTTTAAAAAATGTTCTTGTCTGTTATTTCTATCATTGGTGTCATTTCTGTATCTGTCTCTATCAATTGATTTTTTTTCCTATTATGGATTTTATTTTCCTGGTTCTTTGATGCCTGATAATTAAAAAAAATTTTTTTTTTAAATTTTTTTATTAGAGAGAGCACAAGCAGGGGGAACAGCAGGCAGAGGGGAGGGAGAAGCAGGCTCCCCACTGAGCAGGGAGCCCAATGCAGAGCTCGATCCCAGGACCCTGGGATCATGACCTGAGCCAGAAGGCAGATGCTTAATTGACTGAGCCACCCAGGTGTCCCTGATGCCTGATAATTTTTAATTGAATGACAGGTAATATGAATTTTACATTGTTGAATGCGGGATATTTTTTAATTTAAATATTTTTGAGCTTTATTCTGAGACTCAGTTAAGTTACCTGGAAGCAATTTCATCTTTTGAGACTGGCTTTCACACTTCCTAGATGGGACCCACATAACCTTTAGTTAAGGGCCCAATTTTCCCATCACTGGGGCAGGCAGTGATTTGTAAGCAAGAGAGGGTCATGATAGGATTTGCAATTAAGGAAACCACTCTGGCAGAATGAAGAAGATAGAAGAGAAAGGATGGGACTGCAGAGAGACCCAAGGCAGGACCTGCTGCTTATCCAGACGAGGGAATGGAGAAGACTGTTGTTCAGGCAGCAGCCATGTAGGGGTGGGAAATAGGGTTGGAGTCAGTGGTGCTTCGTGTGGGCCAAGTAAGAGGGAGAAGGGTGAGTCTGAAAAGATCCAAGTTTTCTCATTTGGGCTTCTGGTAGATTCAGAGGAAATGAGATCCATGTAAAGCCATTAGTGGGGTTTCCAAAGGCCAAGAATTTCCAATCACTCCTTGTTGAATTTCTCTGTTACGAACAGAAATCCAATTCCAAGAAGGAGGCAGAGTTAGGACCCAAACAACCTAACCCCCCACTCTGAGTATCTGATACGCCTTTTCCTCTGGAGGCTCCAAAGAATATCAGTATCCAAATTAAGATCCTAAGCATCCACAACTTCTCTGCCTATAACCTCACAGACTTTCTTCTGTTTAAAGAAAAGGTTTTTTGTGTGTAAGTGTACCATCTGGTGCCCAGTAGAGCTTGGCAAATTAGAGGCTTTTATAGTACTGCATTTTTATAATGTGATATTAAAATTACATTAATATCTCTGGTGCTGCAATTATATTAGCCTAGGATTAAGTCTGCCACTCTCTAATGAAAATATGTTAATGAAGAATTTCATTCATAAAGTGTTGAAATGGCCTCCCCAGTTCTCACTGAACTATTCAGAGAAATTTCCTCAAGGCCCACGGAGTCTATGTTTAGTCCCAGTCTGTGATCCATCCTCTATGCCTATTTTCAGAAAATGTTCCTCCACAAGCTACGTACCACATGTATAATTTCTCCCTTTCTTTGATGCAGCAACATGTTTTCTGGCAAGACATCTGAGAACATTAATCAAGTGTACTGTTGGAACCATGACTTTGGGGATTAAAATGTACTTTATCTACACCAGGGTGAAGGAAGAGTTAAGGTTAAAAAAAGTTGAGAAGTGAGACCCATTCACTTCCTCTCTCTCCTTCCTCCCTGGCTATAAATTTGACCAAGAGTAAATGAAGTGTCTCTAATTAGCTTGTCCAAGTAACAAAGTACCCCCCACCCTGCTGGGAGCCCAGAAAAGCCATGAACTTGGGCTGCTTGCAAAGGCTCTTGTTTCCCCCAGGATAATCACTGTTTGGGGCCCCAACCTGACAGCTGAAGAAAACGGAAATTATAAACATAAGTATCACAGTTCATACACTTTGCAAATTGTTGGGGCATTCTCTCATTTCCTCCCTCTCCTGTGTTTCACACATACGTGCACACCCAAATAAGCCAGCTAAATATATTGGCAAAGTCACATTCAGGGTTTGTTATAGTTCTTAATTAAAGCCATTAAAAACAAACAAACAAACAAAAACCCCCAAATGTTAACTGAAGCCATTGAAAAAGCAAAAACATTAACCAAAGTTAACAGAAATCGCCCTCAGTATTATACCCCTTCTATTGTAAAGTGAAAAAAAAAATCTGAAATGAAGGGTTAAATTATTCGCATAGTTAATGTCATACAAATTATCTGAAAAGACGCAGGCCCCAACTCTGCCTTCCAAAGCCAGAAAAGGCTAACTATGGTGTCTGTGTCTTGGCACCAAATAGGCAGCTCTTAAATGATCCCAAATACCAAAACATGTCCAGGCTGTGTTTCTAAAGCACTGAAGTTGAAATTTCCCACATAACAAACCCCCAAAACATTTGGTTTCCAGCAGTGCCTGGATATGTTCAAGCCTGATTGTGTACAAGTCCAGGGTAAAAGAATAGAAGACTCTAGAAGGAGGAATGCATGGGGTGGGGTAGGAAGGAGGTGAGGGGGTAATTGGTGAGGATAGGAGAGCTCCGAAGTGAAACCAAATTCAAATAATAGGCTAAAAATAGAAGCAGTCTCCTAAAAGGTTGGGAAGAAACAACGTGTTATTAAAAGATAATTTTCACAAAAAGGTAAAATCATGACTGGCACACAGATTTAAAAATGTGCATGTTCAGGTGTTTATTTTCTTTATGAAATGAGGGAACCAGGCAGATGTTCAAAGGAAAAGTCAGAAACATCCAAGTGGATATTGAGTAAATAATGTTGAGATGAATTGGAGATAAATGGAGATAAAACTGGGTTGAGGAAGTCAATTAAATCTCTATCAGGACAGAATTTACATATCTATCTGTTATGATTTACGTATCTATCATTTACAATTTCCAGGGCATTGCAAAATAGCTCAAAGACAGTAGAACAGGGGAATCTGATAACCAGGAAGGGTGTGTTCTAGACATGCATAGTTTTCCACTGAAACAAAAAATTGTTTCTATAATATTCATAAAAGTTTGCTAAGGGGAAGTTGGGTTCTTGGGGGGTGGGCAACACCCCTTCCCAGAGAGGACGATGTCACAGAGTGGTTAAACCCATATAGAGGCAGGGCGGGGTGTTGGTAGGAACTTCTCCAATAAGGGTTGAGTCAGAAAACAAGAGACGCAGACTAGCAATTTTATCATTTATTACATTTGGTCACTTCATGCACGCGCACGCAAACACATGCACACACACACACGCACACTAGCTCTAGCATGGAATCAGAATGTGAAGGCCAGGAGAGGCCTTCTTCATCTTGTGGTCCAGGCTCTGCATTTCACAGATGAGAACGTGAGACCCTGGGCTGGGCTTTGATTGAGGTCACTCAACTTCTCCGTGGCCATGAGCTTGGTTCTTAAAGTTCGTGAGCCTAGTGTGATCCTAACTAGGTGGCGTGGACAATCCAAGACCTGTCCCCCCAACCCCCACCAGGCATGCAAATGTATACAGTACACATGTATAATCAAAGTGTATTTTCCTGGGGATGAGTTTAGAATGTTCATCCCTGGCTTTACATTATACCCAGCAGTACACCAAAGATACGTCTGAGCCTAGTTATAATAAACGTAATTGAAATGTGGTTACCTTCATCGAACTTTCAAAAGGCTTTTTATTTTGGAGGAAACATTTTAATAGCCCACCTCTCTTAAATTAAAAAAAAAAAAAGGCTAAGAAATCTGAACAATGCGTTCCTTTTCCCTGTAATAAGTGGAAACATTCCAAATCACTCCGTTGTTCCTTCTAAAGTTAACTATTTCAGCATCTGAGAGTCTCAAGGCTGACTGAAGTCTTCAGCTGTGGGAATGTGAAGAGTAGAAGACGGTTTAACTCCTCAGTTCTTGGTGTGCTTTGTCTTTCTTCCCACCCCCCTCCTCCAGCACTGGAGACCTCTATGACAGGAGGGAAGAGAGGGGGAGGGATGTGAGAAGAAAGGTCCCCTTCCCTTTAGCACTCTAGCAGGGGACTTCAACAGGATCAAATGGACAACAGACTGAGGCTGTTGTTTAGAATTCCAGCTGTCCCCTGTCCGTACTGCCTCCCCACTTTTTGTTCCCTCCCCAAATCCAGGGCCGGTGATGGAGACCCTGCTGTTGGAAACTAAGTAAGTAGAAGAAATTGACAAGGAGCAAGATGAGAATGAATTGCAGGCAAAGTGGTCAAGAAATAAGACTTGCAGTATAACCTACTGTAACTGATGTGCATCTCAGATCATCCCCCAAACGTGTGTGAGGTGATTCCTCTAGCTTAGCAGTTACGATAAGGGTTAACCTACACAGAGAGAGAACCATACAGAGTTCCCCTCAGGAAGAAGCAAGTCAGGGCCCAGGCAACTGGAAGCCAGCCAGAGGGGAATGGACACATTCCTGGGGCAAAGGCAGCTGCCAAAGATGTCCTGAGCGCTTCTTCACAGAGTGTCTCCCGCTTTAGGGCCACTGGCAGCTTTCAGAGTAAATTTTGCATTAGAATCTGCACCTCGGGTCCTCTCTGAGCCTCTGGCTTGAGTACTCTGTGGCCGCTATCACCAACCGAGACAATGGAGACAAGAGAAAGAGCAAACATAGAGGAAGAGGATATTGAGAGAAGGTTTAGACATGGTGAATTGGGTAGTATGGGAGACTCCTAGGTAGATATGTCTCCTGAACCAGCAGGCAGAAATGTCTGGAATTCAGGGGAGAAATCAGGCTGCCAATTTGAGATGAGAGTCATCCATTTATAAATCCATCAAGTGCACGGGTCAGAGTTTCCTTTTCAGCAAAGGAGTGATTGGGCTGACCCTAGACCATGCCTCCACTGATGTTCATAAGCATTTAATGCAGGGGAACCAACTGCAATTAGGACTAGGGGATGCTAAGACCTCCCTGCCCACCACAGCAGGGCTTGCTGCTGTTGATCCTTACTTCTTGTGGAACGTTGTGTTCAGTGTGGGTGAGTGGGATGCTCTGATTCATCCTGGGAAGGGTTGCAGTGTGTGCTGATGCTGCAGTCCAGTAGCTGGATTTTCTGTCCATATTAGGCTGGAAGTAGGGGTGTCCTCCGGTTCTGTATAAACCATCAGTGGGTGGTCCATTGGCACCTGTCACATCATTCGCTGATGACTTCAATCATTACAGCAGCCAAGAGAAAAGAAGGAATGTGTGGGCAAGACATTGAGTCACCCAGTGTTATCTGCCCTCTGAAGACACAAAATGCCCACTCCAGGCATCCTGAGTGACTCCATGCCAGGTTCCCAGACAAACATCCTCCCGAAGCGTCCTGTTCCTTCTTCCTTTCTCCGGTACTCAATGCCACCCACTCTCAGCTAATTATGTGTGCACTCAGACTTAAGGGTCCAATCGTCCACTGTCCAGGGCTTGGAGTTTAAAGAAAGGGCACCAGGCTCCAGGAAGCAGCGAGACCTAATTTGTTGTGAGCCCTAACTGTGAGCCTGAAAACCTGGGTTCAGATCCTAGCTCGGGTTGTGATGGTTGCATGGTGTCCCTCATCTTTCTGACCATGTGTTTCCCCAACCGTAAAATGAAAATATTGGAAATGATGCTATTAACTTCTGAAGATCTTTTGAAACTAAATGAGAGGATATATCTTAAAAGGGTCTAGCATGTACTGAGAGCTGATATTTTTGAGTGTTCACATTTTATCAGGCAGTCTTCTAAAGACTACTTATTTACTAACTCATTAATCTTTACAGCGCCCTACAACAACCCTAAGGTATGATTCTCCTTATTTTCTAGGTGAAGAACTGAGATGCACTTAACTGTTCAAAGTTCAGAGCTAGAAAGTGATGAAACCAGAATTTCCCCGCACTCGAAAGTGCGTGGCTCAAGAGCACACAAGCTCAGTGTTTATATCAACGATTCTCAAAGTGTGATCTCCAGGCCAACCGCCCGGCAACATCTGGGAACTTGTTGGAAATGCAAATTCTCAGAACCCACCCCAGAGCTGCAGACTCAGAAATTCCAGGGGTGGGAAGCAGCAAACTGGTTTGACAAGCCCCCACCACGTGATTCTCTGATGCTCAGTCAAGTCGGAGAATCATTAGTCTACCCTATTTATTCTGCCAAGGCATGGGTTGTGGAATCCCAAAGAGGAGTTAGCAGCCTGGTCCAGTTGTTTCCTAATCGTGGGACTCAGGCAAGTCACTTAATCTCCTCAGGGCTCATTTATGTCACCTCTGTATAGGGGAGAAGTCCCTGCTTTATAAGATTGTTGAGGACTCAAAGAATGGCACGTGAACAGTGGACTAGAGTGTCACCTGGCATGACTTATTGCTGCTTCCGCACCCACTGCTCTTGCTCAGTTACCTACTCTCTCTTGCTCTTACATTCCTCCCCCTCAACCTTCCCCTACCCATATTGGGTTGATTTTAATCATGAGAGAAAAGGAGGAATTCACGGAGGAACTGACATGAACCCAAGAAGGTGGGCCATGCCAAGGGGGGTCTCTTTTCTCTGTTGGGAAAGTTGGGCCAAACGCCACCCCTACAGTGGGTGGCCTGGGCCATCTGTGTCCCAGATGCCTGGAAATGCTGCTTTTGCCAAGCTTCCTCCTGCCTGGTGAAGCCTCCCAGGGCCCTGGGGTTGCCTCACCAAGACCACAGCGCTTGCCCCAGGAGAGGGGACTTTCCCCAGGGAAAGCAGAATTGAGATGGCAGTTTACTCGATCATAGGCAAGGCCCTCTTCAGAATTGTCTACCGGGATGGTGGTATTTGACTTGACTCTCTGAGGTCAAGACTTTGCCTCGTGCCTGTACCTAGAACAGTTCCCACAGCAATGACCTGCAAATATTTCTTAAAGAATCTATTCCTTCTTCGAAAGTGCTCATGGATCCACTACTGGGTTGTTAAGAGACTCAGATGAGTTAATGATACAAAAGTGCCTTGTCACTTGTGCTTTTTGTATTTTTAATTTATATACAGTAGAAGCATCTTTGTATCTTTAATTTACATACAGTTGCCTGAGTTTTAACACATGCACATTCTTGTAACCGTCACCACTGACAAGATAAAGAACAATTCCAACACCATGAAGAACTCCCTCATGCTACCCCTTTGCACTCAGACTCTTCCTCCACCCCAAGCCCCTGGCAACCCCTGATCTATTCTCTGTACCTGCAGTTTTGCCTTTTCCAGAACATCATAAAATGAAATTATACAGTATATAATGAAGTGTATGCCACCCCAAAATATGCCTCTTTGGCATGAGAATCGTTTTGAGCTGATTATTTTAAGAAATGGCAGACACAGAAGAAGTTCTAAAAACAGAGTAGAAGTTACCCTTTTGTAAGAGATATTTACATTCAAAAAGGAAGTCTTCAATTGCAAAGAGATCTCCTTCTTTGTACCAGGAAAAGAAGGGAGACTAAATCTCCAGAAAACTGTTACCAGGGGAGAAGGCACAGACTTTGATCTGCATAACAAAACCTTACCCTGTTTGCCATGCTCTTCCTGGTAATTTCCCATAGCCAGCTCCCCCCCACCCAGGCCCCAAACTTCTTTCTTTTGTCTTTAGCTGAAGATGGTATTTAAGGTGGTGGCTTGGACCACCGCAGAGAGTTACTCAGTTTTTCTGGGTATCTCTCATACGTATATGAGGTATACATTAATAAACCTCTGTTCATTTTTTTCTTGTTAATCTGTCTTTTATGACCGGGAGTCTCAGACAAGAACTCAAGAGGGTGAGGGGAAAATTATTTTTCCTCCCCTACAGTGACCTTTGAGACTGGCTTCTTTCACCAGCATGCATGCGAGATTCAGCCAAATTGTATGCATTGATGTTTTTTTGCTCTTTATTACCCAGTAGTATCATATCCTGTTTTGTTGATATACCACAGTCTGTTTATCCATTCACCCAATGAGAGATATTTGAGTTGTTTCTAGATTTTGGCGACCGTAGATAATGCCGTTATACACATTCAAGTACAGGTTTTTGTATGAACGTAGGTTTTCATTTCTCTAGTATAAATACCTAGAAGTGTGATTGCCAGGTCATATAGTAAATATATGTTTAGCTTCAGAAGAAATAGCCAAATTGTTTTCGAGAGTGGCTGTGCCATTTTGCATTCCCATTAGCAATGTATGATAAGAGTTCCAGTTGTTTCATTTGGTATTGTCAATATTTTCAGTCATTCTCATAGGGATGTGATGGTATCTCATTCTGGTTTTAATTTGCATTTCCTTAATGACTAATGATTCTGGACATCTTTTCATGTATTTGTCACCTGTCTTATTTGGTGAGGCACCTTTTCAAATCTTTGCCCACCCGCTCAAAAAATTTGAGTCTTCCTGAATTTCAAGACTTTTTTGGTATATTCTGGGAATAAATCTGCTGTCTGATCTCTGATTTGGAAATATTTTCTCCCAATCTGTCGGGTTTTTACTCATTCTCTTGAAAGTGTGTCTCACAAGAGTAAATGTGCTTAATTTTGATCACATCTAATTATTTTTCCTCTATAGATCATACATTTGTTTTTGTATCTGAGAACTCTGCATAATTCACAAAGAATTTCTATGTTTTCTTCTAAGAGTTTTATTTATTTTATTTATTATTATTTTTTTAAGATTTTATTTATTTGACAGAGAGAGAGAGACAGCCAGAGAGGGAACACAAGCAGGGGGAGTGGGAGAGGAGAATCAGGCTTCCCGCAGAGCAGGGAGCCGGACTCAGGGCTCTATCCCAGGACCCTGGGATCATGACCTAAGCCAAAGGCCGATGCTTAATGACTGAGCCACCCAGGCCCCCCTTCTAAGAGTTTTATAGTTATACATTTTTACATTTAGATCTATGACCTATTTTTAGTTCGTCTCTGTATGAGGAATAGGTCTGTGTTTATTGTTTTTGTGTTGGTTGTCTACTTATTCGGGCACCATTTGTTGGAAGAATTCTCCTCTCTCCATTGAATTGCCTTTTCCATCTTTTCCAGAAACCAAGTGCCCGTACTTGTGTGGGCCTATTTCTGGGTTCGTCTTCTCACCAAAACCACACTGTCTTAATTACTGTCACTTTACAGTATGTCTTAATGCCAGGTAGTGTGAGTCTCCAACTTAGTTCTTCTTTTTCCAAAATGGCTTTGGCTTACCTACCCGTAAAAATTTTAGAATCCACTTGTCCATACCTCCGAACACTCCTGCTATCGTTTTGATTGGGAAGGTATTAAATCTATAGGTCAATTTGTAGAGAATTAACATATTAACTATGGTGAGTATTCCAATCCATTGACATGCTCCAGTGGGGAGGCTGGAGGATGCTAAGGCCCAGCCTGGTTATAGGAGCCTCCTGGCTCTGGACCCAAATCTGCCAAGTTGGGTGATCTTGGGAAAGTCACTGCCCCTTACTGGCCCTAGATTTCCTCAGCCATAAAATGGAAAAGTTGGATTAGATAAACCGAAGGTCCCCTTCTCAGCTCAGACATTCTGTGATTCCCAGTGTAAACTTGAACCGACCTGCCAGGAACATAAGCAATGTGTTATTGGGTCTCCCCTCAGGTCCTGTCTGATAAGATGATCCAACGGCCACTGTATCTAAAAGACCAGCTCCAAAGCAAAGAATTCAATGTGGGAGACCTGCTAACTCAAGATCCCAGAGCTGAGGACCCTTTCTCATTCCCGGAACACCAGAGGCCAGGTAAGAAGTCCCCCGATGACAGCCCAAGACCTCGGCCTGTCTGGGACAGAGCAGCAGACGTTGGCCTCTGTTAACCCCAGTCTAGGGGAGTAGTATGAAGAGTAGGCCTTTCCAGGAATGCACAAGAGAAGAGCTTCCCACCCCCATCCTACCCCCTTCTCATGTCCAGGCAATGGGGAGAAAAGCCGGGTGACCTAGCAGCACTATTTATAGTGTTCAAACATTGGAGGCAACCCAACTGCCCAGCCATCAGGGAACACTTAAACAAAGTATGGGACGTCGGGACCCTGGAATCTGGTGTAGCCATTAACAATGACAAGTATGTGGATTATGCATTGAAGTGTGCAATAGATAAAATAATGTCAAATAAAAAATGTTGGGAATCAAATAGCACTTGCATACCATTACAGAAATGCTAACATGTTTAGAAATTACATTGACAGGATTGGGAAAGAAATTACTGGTAATGCAAACTGGTAATGCAAACAGATAATATGAGTATAACTGAGCCGCTGTTCGGCCGAGGCACTGTGGTAAGTGCTTGGGGAGATTTAGAGAGGCTTGCAGCCTGAGGCTTGCCCCAGGAGGACCTCACAGCAGAGCTGGGAATCCATCACCAAACACGAGACTGGGAATGAATTCTGACTGGAGGCTGCTTCCGGAGTTATTCCGCCGTTATTCCGCCTCAAGCTTCCAAGTCGGAGCATCAAGAGTCTGGTAGGAGAGGGGCTTTTACACAACAGCTCTCCCAGGCGTCCCGTGGACGCTGGAGGCACATGATAAAACAAAGCTGGGGGTTAGCTGGAACCCCACGAGCTCAGGGCCCAGCCCGGGTTCAATGGCTTTGGGCCTCCAAGGCTCCCGGGGCCATGTGATAGGCTGAACCCCTTTCAGGTGTGCCTTCTGGATTTCCCCCTCCCCCCGCCCCGACTCCCGCTGGGGACTCTGACTTCTGGAGCTCCTGGCCCACCATCTTCGGAAGCTGGGGTAGAGGGAGTAGAGACTCCCAACTCTGGTGGGTCGGCTGCCCTGAGAGCACCGGCAAGCCAGAGGCTCCCTCTTCAGAGAGCTGCCCCAGGCCAGGCTGGCTGGGCGCAGGGCCCCGGATTTGGACCCAGGTGCCACTTGCCCACTAGTGGTCCCAGGCAAGAGACTTAATGTCCCTTGCCTCAGTTTGTCCATCCATACAAGTAGGGATGGCATAGTGCACTTCTACATTCACTAACATAAAGCTTTTGTTATGACTGTTGACTGATGAGGGACAGAAGCTCTGTCTGGGACAGAGCAGCAGACGTGACAATCCCTGGGCCACAGCAGTGGGCACTTCCTAGGGGCACACAGTAGCTGGTAGCTAGGCGGTTTGTCGAGAGTCCCGTGTTCACCATCAGGGCAGCCCCAGCCCCAGCTTGGCCTCTGGAACCCAGGAAGGGAGTGGCCTTGAACACTGGCCGAGTGACCCATGCTGGGGCCTGAGGACATCCCTTTAACTCGGGCCAGCACCTTTTGATCCTTGAGGGCGCAGGGGGGTTCTCTGGGTGAGAAGCCGCGGAGCCAGGCTTTCTGTGTCATAACTGCATCACCCCTTGTTGATAGTTAATTAGTTAATTATGGTGGAGAGGCAGAACCAGAGCAGAAATGCCAGCTCTAGGTCGGAAATGGCACTTAGACCATGAGTAACTCTCATTAACTCTGATAACAGGCCTACTCTGCTGGGAACCGCGCGGGAGGGAGCTGGCCTTCCAGGACACCTTTGGTTCAGCGCAGCTGAGCCCTGGCCGGTTTCTAGGGTGAGGAGGCAGGAGAACAGGCCTGAATGTCCCCCCGCAGAGTCAGTCCCCACCCCACACCAGCTGGGAACTGGGGGTTTGAGTGGTGCCTAATTAGGTTAGGTGGTTTTAGACACCTTTCCTTCCCCAACCAGAGCTGAAGGAAGAAGCTGCTTGCTTCCCTCTTCTCTCCAGAAGGAAGTGCCATGCTGTCCCCCTCTCCTGGCATCAGGGTCCTTCCTCATTGCTCCTTTAAAGGCGAGCTATTCCATCCTTGAACTTCTTTGGGTGACCAAAGAAATCTGTGAGACTGAGTAAGAACTCAACTATCCCTTTTGGTATTTAAGAAATGGTTACCTTAGGGGTGCCTGGGTCATTCAGTTGGTTAAGCGTCCAACTCTTGGTTTTGGCTCAGGTCATGATCTCAGTGTCCTGAGATCGAGCCCCGTGTGGGGCTCTGTGCTCAGCAGGGAGTCTGCTTGAGATTCTCTCCCTCTGCCCCTCCCCTCGCTTGCTCTTTCTCAAATAAATAAATCAGTCTTAAAAAAAATAGTTGCCTTAAAGGAGGAAATGTCCCCATTAATGTTTTGAGACATGTCAGTCTGTGCCCACACTCCCCCACATCACTGACAGGAGCTGAATGTCTTCTGTCCCCACACCTTCCCAGTCACTGCCCCCTGCTACCTTCCCACCACCCTAAGGATAGGTGACCATGTCAGTTATCATCCAACCCAGACATCTCTGAAGAGGGAAGGGAAATGGCGCTATGCGTGACTCTCCTGAGGCAATAGGCATAAGCCATGACTGTCCCTGGCAAAGCTGGTCATTTTCCTAAGGACAGAGTCCAAAATGCTTTCCATGGTACATGGGATCACTCATGCTAGGCCCCAGCTGGTGTTGTGGCCTCATGCCTGGACACATCGCCCCTGTCTTCCACCCTCCTGGCCCCACATTTCTTTTCCAGCCCACTCTTTCCCCTCTGTACCTTTGCGTATGCTGTTCCCTCTTCCAGGAACTTCTCCAGCCCACCCCACCCGTTCACAGCTTATTCCCAACTCATCCTCCAGCTACTAGCGTCAACAGCATTTCTTCACCGAAGTGTTTCACAGCCCCTACTCCCAACCCCGAATCTGGGTGAGCCACACCTGCCTGGTGCATCCATGTTCCCCTGGCCACCCCTGTCACTGCACTTACCCCTAAGGTCCCCACTGGACAGTGCTCTGTGAGCCCAGGGGACACGCCTGTCTTGACCACCATTGTCTTCCTAGATAGACTATCTTCCCAGCACAGAGTAGATGCTTGTGGAATGAATCACCTCATCAGAACTTGTGCCCAAGATTATAAATTCATTCTCACTGAGGCAGAGTATTTTCATTCAACACATGACAAAACTCCATTTAGTTTAACCTTAAAATGATGACGTTCTGATTATAGATTTCAAATGCCAGCAGCCAGCTTGGAAATCACCCCCATGTAAGGGGTAGCAAATGTCATTGAGAACTGACCCTGGTCATGTTGAAGGTCAGGGCTAGAAAATGTCCCTAATATTTTTGACACAGATGCACTTGAGTGCACTTGTCACGGTATGAAAACTCTAGTCCTTGGGAATCCTTAGATAACTAATATCATACTTGGAACATTTTATTTTTTTAAACATTGACCTTTTATTTCAAAAATAATAAAAATGTTTTGGTGCAATTTAGAGTTTGTAAAATTTTTCATGTATATTAACTTACCTGTCTCAAAACAACCAGCAAGAAAGCAAGGCAAACCCTTTTGCAGATGAAGACCCCAAGACCCAGAGAACTTAAGGGACTTGCTTGAGGCTTCTCAGTCAGCACATAGCTGAGTCTGGAACCCATCTGGGTAGGCTGAGTCCAAACCCAGAGCTGTCTCCACCACACATCCTGGTCAGCACAGATGATGGAGACAGAGGCCACGTTCTTCCCAACAGCCAAGGGGTGGGCGGCCTGGATATTGACCATGGCTTTTAGATCAGTATTGCTGACTGATCACCATATTTTACTTTTCTCTACTTGATTATAACTCCTTAAGGATAGGGTATGCATTCTTTTCATGTTTCCATATTTCAGATCCTTATAGGTTCACGTGCTGCTAGAATGTAAGCCCGAAGAGGTCAAGGACTTGCCTCTTGTTCACAGCCACATTCTCTGCACATGGTAAGTGATTATAAATATTTATTGAAGGAAAGTCTTTTTTATGTTGTGGGGGGCCTGCTGTAGAGCGTGGGGCATAGCAGGCGCTCAGTCAATGCCTAAGAATCCTACAGAGGTCAACACTGGCTCTTTCTTTAGAAGGGTGATTCAGTGGGACATATGTCCTGGGAAGAAGGTTGGCTACTGAGACCAATTAAGGAGTATCGATATCTGGGAGACAGCTGTGCCTTCAGCTATATGGCCTTTCTATTGAGAGAGAGGGTGCTTATAACAGCAAATGGCAGGAACACAAAGGAAGCAAAGCCCAGGGCTCAGGCTCTGAAGCATTTCAGATGCCACCTTCCAGAGCAGAACAATTCATTTCACACCAAGATCTCCACTCAAAATCCTCCTGCTATGACAGTCCACTATGGAAGGGATGGCAGGTCTTTTTGTACTTGGTGCTGGGTGGGAGAGAGCAAATGGCGACCGTGCATCCGGGATACTAGGCATGCGTACTGACTGGAGAGCCTGAGGGCAGGGGGGTCTGATCTGGGCCAGGCCCACTGTGAGCGAGATCATCTGAGATCTGATACATCCCCTCTGGAAGTCTCGGGATTCTATGATTATGTCATCTTGGCTCCATTGGGGGAGAGTGCCGAGCTGGTAGGTTAGCCTGGCCACTAGTTTCCTACATGTGGCTGGTTTGGAGAAGCGGGGTAGAAGGAATGACCTGAGCCACAAACACGCCGGAAATGTTTTTCTGTAGAGAAAGTGCCCACAGCGCCACGTCCTGGGGCACTACACTTCAGTAGTAGACTCTGGGCCGATGACAGAGAGAAAGCACGAGTCTGGTGGCAGCTGGCAGAGCCTCCCTGGTGTGGCCTGTGATTGTCTCTTGGCAAGGAAGGAAGTCTTGGCCCTCAGGACAGGGAAGCAGCCAGCTCCCTCAAGTGGCTCTGAGCCCGGGCCAGCTGCTGGAAATTCTGGATTTTCTCCACTTCCACAGGTGACGCGGGGCTGGATCTGTCATTTGGACGCCAGGTGTGGGTGCCATAGACGCTGAAAGCCATTCAGGGTCAAGAGTCGGTGGATTATGACCCACGATGGAACCAGGGGCCTGAGCACACCTAGGGAGGGGGTACCTGATAGGAAGTGGAGTCAGGTAGGTTTACTAAGAGTGGGGCCTAGGATGGGGGAAAAAAGAGAGGGTGAGCTTACTAGAAAGTTCAGGGCAATGCTACCACTCACCCCTTCCTCTTCTGTTCGGACACTATGCTGGAATGTTGGGCTCAGCTCATACAGTACCTAAAGTTAAAGGGACCCCAAAGAGCATCTAGTCCTACCCTTTCTTCTCCAAACGGTGGGAAATGAGGCCCCCTAGCCTTAGGTGACTTATCCAAAGATGTGCTTCCAGGCACATGAGGAGAACTGGCTCCCCAGACTGGTCTCGGGCCCCTACCTTTACCCCCTCAGACCTGACAGGATGTTGTGTAGCCAGTGCTGAATGGAGCTGGAGGATGGCCAAGTCTAGAAAGACAAGAGCAGGCATGTCAGAGGGTATCAGATGAAGTCACAAACACAGACGTCAGCATCCTGGAGGAAAACAAAAGATGTGGCAAGAGACAGGGATTGGACAAGGAAGGGTGAACTCTCCGGAGTTTGTTACACGTCAAGGGCAAGATGAGTAAGTTGCCCATGCTCCTACTGTAGTACTCACAGTGATACAGTTATGAGTATTAGCTTCTACAGGCGATTCACTAGCCGGTGAGTTCCTTGGGGGCAGGAGTTATGTATTATTTATCTTTAGATCCCTGGTACAATCCCTGACTCCGACAATGGCAGATAAAGGAATGCATGCATGCATGCATGAATGAATGAATGAATGAATGTCAGCAGGGCCTACAGAACCTTTGGAGTTCCGTCCTCCTCTCTGCCACTTACTCCAAACCCAGAGTACAGAACTAAAAAACAGTAGTACCAACAGTACTCACTTCATGGGGTTGTGTGAGGATTAAATGAGATCAGGCACCTGAAGTGCTCCATAAATATTGGCCATTTTTACGATGACTATTTTCGGGAAGCAGAACCAAGGGGGAAGTTAAATTCGATGAGCCTGGAGCATTGGCGCATAGCTCAGTGAGAAATGTAGGCTTTGGTACCTCGTGTGTCTCCATTTCCCTCAGCACCCCCACCTTTCTCTCCCCTCCCCACTGTCATTGCTGGAATTCACCTGCTCTTTTTTTGAATCCACCTGATCTTATTTGGGAAGATCTTTATTTGAGGATCAGGGCAACCTTTGCCTGTTTCTAGCCTATGCTGTCACACACATCTGGCTTTAGAGGACAGCACAGATAATAAGCACCCCTACTTTTATGGTTCTACAAATGATGGTATTCCAGACTCCATGGCACCTGGAAGAAGCAGGTCATTTGAGGCCTTGGCCTTCTTGAGTCAAGTCACACAGTGATGGTGGGTAGCCATGCCGTGCACCTGCTCCTAAGGCCATCTTGAACAGGGTGATAGGATAGTCTCACCATTCTGACCACCTCTCCTCCTAAGCTCTGGAGAACCCTAGCTAATTCACAGGGGAATGCATGTATCCCCTTTTGGCCAGGCTTAAGGGTACGAAAGCAAATCACCAGGCAGAAAATAAGAAAGATATATTAGAACTAAATCCTGAAAGGCCTTATATGCCAGGCTATGGGCTTTTAGGCTTTCACCCGCATCTGATGTGGAGTTGTTGAACATTTCAGAGAAGAGATGTGACCTGATCATAACTCTATATTTCTGAGAGGTAATCTGGCAGACGTGCAGGGAGAGAATTAGCATGGAGGGATGGGGGGAGGAGGGAATTAAGAGCAGCAAGAAGAGGGGCGCCTGGGTGGCTCAGTGGGTTAAGCCTCTGCCTTCGGCTCAGGTCATGATCTCAGGGTCCTGGGATCGAGCCCCGCATCGGGCTCTCTGCTCAGCAGGGAGTCTGCTTCCTCCTTTCTCTCTCTGCCTGCCTCTCTGCCTACTTGTGATCTCTGTCTGTCAAATAAATAAATAAAATCTTTAAAAAAAAAAAAAAAAAGAGCAGCAAGAAGAGCCTCCAGGGACAGAGGACGGCTGAAAAGTGGGAGGAAAATCATTCCAGAAGACCTCCTTTGCTACCCGATTGATCAGAACCAAGTCACATGGCCATGCCTGGCTGCAAAGGAGGCTGGGAAAGTAAGCAGCTGGATTTACTGTCTCTATCATGATAAGTGGGGTCTGCTGATGGGGAAGGGGGCTGCTGGGGAAGGGCCGTGGGTGAGGCAGCTAGCAGCGAGTACTGGTTACAAATAGACCAAGGACAGGCTCCAAAGATAAAGGCCAGGGCCATGGACAGAAAGAGGGAAAAGAGGAAGAGAGTGAAAGAGGTACTGTGGAGGTAGAATTGGCAGGACTTTGTAACTGACGAGGGCTTAGGGAAAGGGAGGGGCTGCAGAGCGTCGTGGGGGCCTTTGAGCCAGGGCAACTAGGAGAGTGTGATGTGTAAGCAGGAATGGGAGAGGGGGGCCACACAGGACAAACAGGTGATGAGCTCTGGGGTCCTGTGGAGTTTGAGGTGCCTGTAGAATATTCAGATGTTGGAAACATGGAACTTGGAGGGGCTCGGGAGAAAGTCCCTATGTCACAGTCCATCAGCTTCAGTGCTAAAGGCTCCAAAGAGAAGACAGGATGGGCCACATGAGGGGCTTCCTGCAAGAGATGAGCTAGAAAGAGAGTTTTCGAAAATGAAATGCCATGGAGAGAAACAAGGAGGGTCACATGGAATAGGAAATGTATGTGCAAAGCCCAGAGAGGGGCAGAGCCCAGACTTGCAGCTGCTGGGAGAACTAACCTACTACAGACAAGGAGACAAACTTATGGATGAGGCTCAGCCAAGGTCACGGTGGAAACGACACAGGTAGAGGGCTTTAGACATGGAATGAGGAGCTTAGATCTCCTAAAATAAGAGAGAGCCAGTGACTTTTCTTGACCTAGAGAGGATGACAAAGTGATATCTGAGAAAAACCAATCTTGTGAGTACTTGTAGAGCCTATTGCCTCATATAAGAGGTTCCTCATCTGGAAGAAATAGAATCTTCTCCCATTATGTTAATCTTCAGAGTTAAAAAAAAAAAACCACCAACAACAAACTTCTCATCTCTGCCTCTATCACCCTTTGGAGGAGGGTTAGGAAGAGTCATCCCCATTGTAGGCAAGGAACTGAGATCCCGAGAAGTTAAAAATAACCTCCTTGATGTATGAAAGGCCACATCAGCACAGGAAAGGATGTTCCACGTTGTTAGTCATTATGGAAATACAACAGATGACCACAGTGAGCTATTGCGACTCCCCACCCAAGTGGCTAAAATTTAAAAGACCGACAGCACCCAAGTGCTGGTGAGGGCGGTCAGCAACTGGAATGCTCATATTGTAGTGGTGAAGTGGGACCCGGTACCATCACTTTGGAGAAGCTGGGCAGGTTCTTATTGTTTGCGCTTTTTAGACATAAAGTTAAACAGACTTCTTACCAAGTGAGTCAGGAATTCTACTCCTAGGTATTTGCCTGCGAGACATGAAAAATATCTGTCTGTACAAAAACAAATGCACATATGTCCATCATAGCTTTATTTATCATAGCCGCACGGTAGGAAAAGAAACAAATGTCCATCTATGGGTGAGTAGATAAAAGTTCAGTGGCACAGGCATACAGTGACATACAACTTGGCAGTAAAAAGGCAGGAACTACGGCTATAGGCAATGACACAGATCAGTCTCAAAAGCCTGCTGAGAAAAAGAAGCCAGACCCAAAAAGGAACATGCTGTTTGACTCCTTTTATATTAAATTCTAGAAGAGGTAGAACTAAAAAGTGGATCAGCAGTTTCCTGGGAGTTGGTGGGGGAAGGGCCTTGGGGATAGAAATGCTCTACAGAGGGGGTGGCATCTGCGGGGGTGCATACACGTTTGTGAGAACCCGTTGCACTGAACCCTTAAAATGGGTGCATTTTTTGTATGTAAGTTCTAGCATGATGAAATTGATTTAAAAAGAGAAGGAAAGGTGACTTGCTTGCAGTGACCCAAGTGGGGAGTGTAAGAGTGAGGATATTGTAGTAAAATCCCACCAGCACTGCTCGGGGCTGGCAGGGCAGGCTTTGAGCAGGGGCTAGTGGGGTGCGGAAACCAGGGTGCATCAGCGCAGATGGGCCAACTGGGGTAAGAGAAAAGATGGGTGGGCCCTAAGCAAGGAAATCAGGGGCCCAATGGGCCACAGAAGAGCAGAAAGAGGAATCAGGTAGAGAGTGATAGCCCAAGCTAGTGGGGAACTGGGGAGAGGGGGAGCTGGGAGGTTGAGGGGCAAGTGGGTGATGAGTGGAGGCCTCTAGCAAAGAGCTCCATGTGGGGTTCGACTTCAGGGAGCACCCCAACCGAGGCATCACTCGTCTTTCCAGAGGCTAGATCCAAAATGGTGCCCAGTCTCCTCTAAGACGGAAGACCAAGGTCATTGTGAACTGAATCTTTCTAACAAGTTCAAGGGAAGGAGAAGCCTGATTTTCACCCAGGGAGGTGAGTGAGCTGGAGGTGCCCCCTTTCTGGTCCAGCCTATGCAGACGTGCTTGATTGCCTTGGGTTCTGGGAGGGCAGCCGGTATTGGGGTGCCTTCATATGTCTCCCCATAAAAGGGACCTCCACTGGAGGTCGTCATCCTAGAAACTAAGCTGATCCAGTTTTGTAAAAAAGTAAAACTATACAGCTTTACATTCCTTCGCATTTCTCAGTGTCGTAATCATTACAGAGGCATCAATGTGTCCTTCCTTAGTTAAAACACAGATCTTCTTTCCGCTGAAATGGACTTGAATAATCCCAATCTTATTAACTTCTCTGCATGATTAGAGTTGGATTCTAGGAATGGAGAAATGCAAGACACCTTATTCCCTTGTATTCCTCACACTGCCTGCAGTTAGCCAACTGTGCAAAAAGATTGGTCCCCTTGATTTTTTCACTGGGCGCGGTGGTCTGCATTCACTGGGGTAGAATGCTAACGATCTCGAGCTACAGACTTTATGTTGTTGGAGCCACACACACAGAGAGAAAAAAAATACATATTTTGAATCATTTAACACAGTCTCTCCCCACGCAGCCAAACTCCATAAAAAGCTCCTTTCAATGTCTCTGTTCTTTCCCCCACAGTCCTTGGCTTAGTCTCATTACTGTCCCCAGAAATTCAGCTCCGGCCTCAGCTTACAAACCCAACTCAACCGTGAAGTTAGCCAGCCCGGCCCATCTTTGCAAGCAGCTGAGTGAGGATTACACACCGAAGGCGGCGTGCCCTGGAAGTTTCACACCTACACACACCCAGAGAGCATTCACCCCACAAAGTACGTTTCTTTCTAGGCAGGATGTGGCAAGCATTGTTGGTGCCTATTTGGCCATCATTCCCCAGACTTTCTGGCCAAAGGAAATATCCCCGGGGCCTGGCGTGAGTTGTAATTGGTCCAGATCAGTGTTTATTTGTTGTTGTTGTTGTTGTTGTTGTTGTTGTTGTTTAAGACTATATTTTTAGAGCAGTCTTAGGTTCAAAGCGACATTGAGGGGGAAGAGATAGAGCTTCCCCAAATTCTCCCTGCTCCCACACCTGTACAGTATCCCCCCCCCATTATCTCCATCCCCCACCAGAATGGTACCTACGTGACCAAGGAATTACTTGCACCCACACGTCATTATTACCCAGAGCCCAGAGTTTGCATCAAGGTTCGCTCTTGCTGATGTGTATTCTACTGGTTTGGATGCATATATAATGACATGATTCCAGCATGATAATATCATACAGCATTATGATAGATCATATCATATACATCATATAAGATATATAATTCACTGATCTAAAAATCCTCTGTGCTCTGACTATTCATCTCTCCCTCCCCACTAACTGCTGGCAGCTACTGATCTTTTTACTGTCTTATAGTTTTATCTTTTCCAGAATGTCATAGAGTTGGAATTCTAGTGTGTAGCATTTTCAGATTGGCTCCTTTCCTTTAGGAATATGCATTTAGGTTTCCTCTATGTCTTTTCATGGCTTGGCTAACTCATTTCTTTTTAATGCTGAATGAAATTCCGTTGTCTGGAGGGACCATGGTTTATCTACCCATTCACCTATGGAAGGACATCGTGGTTGCTTCCGAGTTTTGGCAGTTATGAATAAAACTGCCATAAACATCCCTGTGTGGGAACTTGTGATGATCAACCTTTTTTTAACATTATTATTTTTATCACCCTATGGAATCTTTTTAGACTTTCTTCTCCCCAATAGCCTCCCATGAAATTTCAACACCATAGATATACTGTGTATGTTTATATGCTGTGTGTGTATCACTGCTTTATACATAAAAAGAGTAAGAACTTTTTTGCTCCCCAAAACCAATTTTCACCCCCTTGAGGGCGACATCACCCCCTTTGAAAATGCATCGTCTTAGTCAACAAAGAATTACTTTTGCCAATGACTGGTCTGGAGTGGGCATCTGATCGAGTTGTGGCAGATGAAACATGAAGGAATCCTGTTTGGGAAAGACTTTCCTCCTCGATTAAAGAGACATGGGAAGAGAAATGGCCTTTAGCCACTGTCGAGTTCTAGTTATGGTCTCCCAGGCAAGGACTTGCCACTTGGAACTAGGGCTGCCATCTTGTATCCATGAGGGCAGTAGAGAGAAAGGACAGGAAAAGCTTGGGCCCTGCTGAAATCACTGGGCCATTAAACGGTCCTAACCCCTGCCTGCTTCCAGATGTCTTATTAAATACAATAGTGGATGTCGGTGTGCTTGAAGCCACCGTCAGTGGGATATTGTGGGCCTTGCAGCCTAAAACCTCCTAGCTGTTAAGTAACGTTTCTGTTGCTAAGAAAGAAGTTCTTTCTCCCCATGGCACATTTTATGGAAGCAGGCTTGAGCGAGAAGGGCAGAAGGGAGGTTAGTGTGGGGGCTCACAAGCATTTGGGCGTGAATAAGGGATGTGGTCCAGGCATCTGGGAAGGGCGCCAGGGAGAGCCGTGCTGAGAAGTCACCACTGTAGCCACACGGAGAGGTCTCCTTCAGACTAGTGGTCCACAGGAAAGTGCTAGAATTTGAACCCTTGTGTCATATAAAGCAAATGAGGGACGATGATAACTGTTCCCAATTTTGGAGTTTTCTTCTGAGAGTTCTTTTCCCCAAAGAAAAGTGTCTTAGTTCTTGTTCTCTGGGTGTCTTACATGCTGAATCGGGCTCTGAGGCTGCACGCTCCCAGGCCAGAAAACCCCACATGGGGCTCCCCTGACCCTGCTTCTCCCTGGCCCACCTGCCGTCCAGGGCGGAGAGGGGACCTCACACCCCCGGAGTGGGAGCGGGAGGTGTGAGGACAGGCCAGGCTGCGCGTCTGCCAGCACAAGCCTGGTCCCAGCCCCGAGGGTAGGTAGCAGGTACTTCGAGACCCGCGGCACAGGTGGGCGACACCAACCTAGAGAATGAGCACCCAGTCCCACCACATTTATAGAATGAGGAGATCGAGGCCCGGAGGGGTGAACCCAGGGAGTTAGGGGTCCAGGCCAACCACTCACTTCCCAAGAGGTCAAAGATGACTCAGGTAAACAGCGAGATGTCAGTAGTGCTGGGAGCAGAGCCCTCGTCTCCTGACGCCCACGCAGGGGCCTTTCCCAGCACCCTGGGGCTATAGTTTAGTGCCCCTCACCCTGAGCTGACCTGGGCTGTCTGAAACTGTCATTTGCATCTGCTGTCACTGCATGATTCACCTGTTCATAACTTATCTTCCCAACCAAATTGCAGGCTTCTCGAAAGCTGGGGTTGGCTCCCATTATGCATGCGGGAAACCCAACAACCAGCCATTCATTTCTAAGCAGCTGATGTAGTGAAAAGACTGGAAAGGATGTCATGGGCGGGTGAGATATTTGGGGAACTTTTGCACCCGATTCTGTATTCTTTTACGTAATGGTCATTCGGGTGCTGTCGCGAGAGGAGACAAAGGCTCAAAAAACCCCAAATTTCTTGTACTCATAGATGCTAAAGACAGAAAGCATGGGACTCCACGCAGAGTCATGTGGAAAGACACCAGGGTGGTCAGGAGGCAAAAGACAGGAGCAAGGAGCAGGTTTAGGTCACGGTCTTCAGTGGGGTTTCTGGGGGAAAGGCAAGGCAGAGCAGGGTCAGCAGCTTAGCGTTGACTAGTTGGGATAATTTCGATGGACTTTGGGCTGCAGGGATGGTCCCTAGTGCCTGGCACCTGACCCTGTGTGATGAAAGCAGAGGGATACCGCCTTCTGCAGTGGCTAGGCGGACAGACGAGGTGTGGCTCTGGACTGGTTACTTTGTACGGCAAAGACGAGCACTTGGCTGAGTCCTCTGCTCTGCCTAATAATCGGCTAGCCTTGGGAGGAGCATTCTCTCCCCAGCCAGAAAGGTTTTTAAGATGTCAAAACATAAATAATACATAGAAAAAAACTATTACCATCTATATGTATGTATGTGTACACACACACACACACACACACACATCTCCTTCTAGAAGGGCTAGTCCTAAATCACCCAGATCAATAGATGGGAATGTTCACAATCCCCCCAGAACCTGGGTTCCGTACTTCTTATTCACTGGCTGGAAATGGTGCTGAGTATTTATATAAATAAGGATCAGAATCATCGATTCCAGAGCTAGTAAGCGCTCCATGTATGCTGACTTCCTCAAACCCCCTCTTGTAAATACCTCCTTGGAAGCAGTCACCTGTTGAGCCAAAAGAGACACTGAGGGCCAGGGGCTGTCCCAAGGTATAGCCTTGAATCTGGGTTGGGAGTGCGGTCCCCCTGCCTGGGACTGCCCTGTGTCACCCCACCATCGGAGTGTCTCTTCTGAGCCCCTCCTCCTGAGGCTTCTGTCTGCGTGGCTGGTATGACGGGTGTCACATGATGGGATAAGGCGATCTCAGGGTCTGTTTTTCAGTTCTTGTGTTCTAACACGTCTAAATGTGGGGAGAGGAAAGGAAATGAGGCAATAGTACTACCGGGAACAGTAGCGGTTATAATGGACGACGTATACCGAGTTCTGTGAACGCAGGCCCTATTCTCTATGCTAATCTCACAGTGACACTAAGACGTACATGATGTTATCTATCCCCATTTTTACAGATGAGGAAGCTGAGATGCAGAAATAATAAAGCGCTTAAAGTTACACATCTAGTAAGTGGTGCAGCCAGGATTTGAGCCCAGACAGTCCAAAGGTGCCATTGGGAAAGGCAGAGCTGGTGTTCCAGCTGCTACGGAGGGGCTGGGGTGCTGTTCCATCCAGCAGTCTCCCTGGGGAGAGGAGGCCCAGCTCCCAGGTTCCCAAGGCTGGGGAACAGCTCCGGTGCCAGCAACAGCAGAAAGAGGCGGGGAGAAAAAGGAGGAGGAGGAGGCTGGCTGGCTATTCTTCTGTTTGGGGCACACACATACCTTGCTGATTAGCAACGATGGGAAAGGAAACACACACTGAGGGCCCTTGACAGCTTAATGGGGTTTTAGAAAAATACACATCTATATTTTTAAACTTTTTTTTTTTCCATTCGAACATTTTTAGCTTCAAGTTCTGGACTGAAATAGCAACTGTCTTAGATAACTCTTCATCCTTAGGCTCCCACGTTTGCAAAAGGTCTTGGCCCAGCCTGAGGAAGAGAATGAGAGATTAAAAAGAAGAGATTGAAAGAAGGGCAGGGAGAGAACAAGCTTAGCACAGCATCTGGCACGAAGATAGTAAATGGTTCTTTGACGACGGATAGATGGATGGATGGATGGGAGAAAGAAGGAATTTGATTGGAAAAAGAAAGCATGTTTATCCATGAGATTCTCCTGAGAACTAAGAATAGACCTTTTGGAAAGATATACTCACCTGCTTGACAATAACCAAACCCAAGGTCACAACTAAAGGACTGACAGTCCACTTGGGTCTGGACCCTTCCAAGTGGTTATAGCCAAGCCTGGTGAGAAAGGACACAATTCAGGTCCATCCACCAGCCCCCTCTGCAGTCACTTCTTCTGACTAATCTGGACCACTCACAATTTTGCTAAACACACTGTGGCAGATTCCATAGTTTGGCTGGATCGACCTCCATTCCGATGCTCTTCTACCTTGCCTTTCCATAGATGGCACAGAGGGTAGAAAGAGAAATACTCAAATTCCCACCCTGTCTTGCAGGTAATGAGTCCCCTTGCCATTCTGATGGCCTATCCCCCTTGCTCCCTCCCTCTTTCCTTCTTTAAGCACATTCTAGGCACAAGAACTATTTAAGAAACACAGAGTTGGCTTTAGCATGATTTTTCCCTCCTTTCTTCATTCTTTCACTTCACCTCAAGGTGACCTACCCCTGGCTTTAATCCTTACTCTCATTTTCGCTTTCGCTATTCTGTTTCTCAAAGATCTCATCCACGTTCACGACTTCAAACTTCAACTAATAGTGATTCCCAAATCTGCAAATCGAGGGTGGACTTCTCTCCTAAATGTCCATGCCCCAGCCCCAAGTCACTGGAGCTACACACACACCCCCCCCCCCCCCCCCCCCGCCCCCCGCCCCCGGAGCTCCTACAGCCTGCTGCACTGCTCTTTCTTCCAAAGTGTGATGATAAACATAATTGTCTGTCCAATACCCCTGGAGGGTAGTAAGGGACAGGTGTGATGAATAGCGCCACTGTCTTCAAATAATGACAGTTATTATGTCACAAGATGCTCTCTCTTTCTTAACAAAATTGACCTAAATAGGGAAGGTGTTGGGTTGTGATGCTGGGCATGAAGTCTCCTGTCAGTGCAATGGAGTCTCTTGTCACTACAGCAAACCCTAGCTCCCAGCAAGAAGGAAGGTGGGAACGAGGAGCAGAGCTTGTATTTGTGGCCTTAGCACTGATTCAGGGAATTCGGGGCTGCAGATTTTGAAGAACTCAGTTCTTGTGCACAGGGAACACATTTATCCCTTCCCTCGGTCCTCAGAAGCACCTCTCCCACATCTCCACTTGGATTTTTTTTTTTTCCTAAATGCCTAGTTTGCTCCAATCTGACCGTTCTCTGCAGCAGTAACCTTGGAGTCCCCACAAAGTACTTGGTGGAGACTTTCTCTGGAAGGCCCCACCCCACCCCCATAGCCTTTCTTTCTTCTTGGAGGACCGGCTCCAGTGCCACCAGTCAGGCCCCTAGCTCAGTTCCCCCGGCTGACCCACCGCAGAAGGGCGGAGGGCAGAGGGCAGAGGACAGAAAATAACTCATGAGAACCAAACACAAAACCCCATTGGAACCACAAATGGAACTGGTTTAGGGAAAAAGGATTCTGGGGCTATTAATAAAGTCTTGTGTGCCTCAGCCCTCTTATCCCAGGAAGCAGGCCAGGCTAGCTCATGGCCAAGTGTGTTTGTTCTTGGGAAGTCCCCAGTTTACCAGATAAAATGTGCCCCAGACCCTACTCATTTTGCAAACTCCTCCCAACACACACACATGTACACACACAGGCACATACAATCACGCATGCACACACACAGTGTTTTGTCTATCAAGTCTTATAGGCACTGACTTACCTCTAACTCTTTGTTGGCCCCAGTAAGGGAAGAAAGCACGAGAACAAACGGTCATGGATGTGGTTTTAGAGACTCCTGAGAACTTGGTCAGAGGTAACCGTGTTTTTGCATTTATCCTCTATGACCTTTCAGAGATTAAACCACCAGGACTTGTGTGTAATCCCATCAGGGACAAACAGACAGGTACATATACTTGCTTACAGATGAGTGGGAAAAAAATCCTTAGAATTTTCATCTTTGAAGTCGTCTGCTGTCTTCAGCCTATATAATTCTGTAGCCAACGGATTTATCATTTCTTCTCCTTGATCGAATTTTCCAACACTTCTCTCCTCTTCACCAACCCTCCCCCATGTCCTGACCCAGGATCACAGAGAACCCTAGGGAATATTCTGGAATGGGCTGCGCCAAAAGAGCTAGCCCTTTCCAGCTCACATCTTGGAAAACAGCATGTGAACCAATTAGCACCTCTCAGCCATGAAGAAGCTCTGAGTCACAGACTCGTAATTGAGGTTCAGAGAATGAAATGAGACCAGAGAGGGCCTTTCCACCCAGCCCCCTGCCTTCAGGCAGAGAAGACGTCGAGCCTGTTGCCTCGATGAGCCTACTGATCCAGTAGAAGCCTCCATCTGGGGCAAAGCTAAGTCGGTCTGTGCGTCTGCTAGATCCACTCGCTTCCTGAGAGTGTCATCACCTTGGGCTTTGTCCTGGCCCCTCACCTTCTGACATCCACTGAGCCTACCTTGCAAGGGGAATGGAGGCATAGCACCCTAACTATTCCAACAACGTTTATCTTGGTCAGGAACCCCAGAGTAGGCTACTGTCATTTTGATTCGGGAACAGCATGTTTTTATTAGTGTAGGCAAGAGATTGTGTTCCATCCGAACCACCGCACACAGTGCGGAGAGGCAGTGAGGCCTGGTAGAAACACTGCTCTATTGATCTGAGTAACGATTCCTGCTCGGCTCCTTGAGAGTGGGACGGTGGACCTTGGGCCACACATACAACTCCTTATAGCCTCAGTTTCCTAATCTAACCAAGGGGAGTGATAAGGGGTTCTCGAAGGTTTAGTGTGCAAATTTCTTGAAAACTCCTAAGCGCCATGCGGATGTTATTGCTAAGCTCTGTGTGCCTCCCAAGGCTCAATAGAAGCAGTAGGTGGCAAATGACTATGGTAGCAACTGCTTTGATTCGCACGTGGCGAATGTCTGTTTCCCTCATTCCTGGATCTCCAGCATCTAGCACAGCTCCAAGCACGCAGTTGACATAGCAAATTATTTGTTAAGTGAATAAACAATGAGTTCATATCATCCTATAATTCAACCGATGACTTATACCTGGAGCATAAGATTTTAGCTTTGGTCAGGGCTGGCTATTTAAATCAGCAACGTCAGACTAGGCTGCTCGGTACTGGGGTGAGTTCAAACCCCCTGGCTTGTGGCACCACTGTGTGTCCGTGGGGACCTCACATGCCATCACAGCAGACATCAGAAGACAACAGAAATATATCGGCCAGGTAAGGGGCAAGTCCCTGGCGCGGGGCAGGGCCACGGCGCGTTGGAGGCATATCTAACACGTGCCAGGATCCCTGCGTCCCTTGTCTTAGTCAGTGTGCACAAACAGCCTACCAGGTGGGTGACTTTCGATCCTCCTATTGTAGGTGAGGTCGCTGAGCCTCAGACAGGTTAGGTCACCGGCAGAAGGTCACCCGCGAGGGGCAGGACTCAGTCCACACTGACCTTAAAGCCGGTCTCTTTACCTGCTACGCCCACTCTGAGCCATCCTGCGGAGCCGAGGAAGCAGACAGTGTCACAGTTTGCTGGCACTGGATCGACCCAGCCCGGATGCCTCATTTTGCACACGAGAGCCAGAGCCATTCCCAGGCACAGGGCCTACAACTCAGCCTCTTATCTTCCAATCTTCAAAGTATGCTCTGTTTCCAGCCCTCCCACCCCTTCTGCCTTCCCACCGCCTGTAGCTAGGTTCTCCCAGGCTCAAGGTCCCTCCCAAGGGCAAGAAAAGTAGTTTAGAAGGGACTGAAATTCAATGTGGTCCCGAGCACACCATCATTTCAGGGACTCACGGCATTAATAATTTAGTAAATCGTTTGCCGTGGAGGATAGTAAAAACTTTTAATCTGGAAAACTTTAAGATTTCAGTAGGTGGCACCATCGGGGACAGCTGAGACCAAAGCTGAGGGGGTGAACTCGCTCCGGGGTCCTTCCCCTCATCAGGTTCCGTGGCCCCCTTTTGTAACCAATGTAACACCCCCTATGTTATCCTGAAATGAAGTTCCTAAAAATGTAAACCACCCACACAATTTCAAAATTTAATTTAAATTCAGTTTAATGCCTTAGTAATAACCCACGAGGAGAAGTAAGACGATAGATCCGTCCGTACCTACATTCAATGACCTATTCAATATGGAAATGCCCAACCCCCATTACGCGGAAAGACTCAATGAGAAATGTTTGAGTCCCCGTGTAGATTCACCATGACAGCCACAGCTACCCACGCAAACCGATATCCACGTGTCGTCTTCTTGGCAACTCCGCCAGCAGCAGCAGGAGCCACCATCGGTGGAGTGATTTTGCACAGCAGCCAACAACGCTTGGGAAAGTGCTGGCTAAAATCAAGTGCAATTTTCCCTCAGTGTTCAGAGAAGTGGTATTTCTGGAATATTCCATATATGTTAAAAACCACGCTAAAGCACTTTGCGTTTCAAGGTAATATGGAGTTCGAGTTTCCAGGCTCAGAAAACGGTCATTCGGGTTTTCAGTGCACAAATGTCTGGGGAAACCCCGGAGACAGGTGGGAGGGACGATGGTGCATTCTACAGGACTGTCCCTTGGTTTGCAGGACGCGTAGCTGCTGCGGCCCCCTCCCCCCAGTGAACAAAAGCGTTCCACAGGTTTTCAAAACACTTCTGGGGGAGGTGGTATTGCCCCTTTGAGAACCACTGGGCTAGATAACCCTTCAGGTCCCCCCCTCTTCCTGCCCCAGCTTGTCAAACACGTATGGAGGATTATGGACCTCAAGGCTTTGGGCTGGGCAGTGGGACCATTGTGAGGTGGGAGGGGGGATTCGGAGAAAGGTGAAACCCTGTCTCTGTCCTGCAGTGTGGTGGCAGACAGATGGGGGGGAGTACCGCGAGGAAATGAAGCGTGGAGGTCCCCCTGCCTCTGAGCGTGCATGAGCACTGGGCCTGTGAGTTTTACTCACATTTCAACCTAGCGCCAGCCCTGGAACTCGGGGGTAGGGGCAGGTCCTTGCTGCACGCTGAGTGAAGGAGAGGCAGTAAACTGGAGGTTGCAAAAGCTGTAGTTCTGTTTGTATTATGTCACAGAACTGACTGATAGGAAAGAAGGGTTTTTTTGGGGGGGAACATTCTTTCAGGGACAACTATTGACCAAGAACACACTACAGCCTACGTGCCATGAATGACAGGGGGGCCAGAAATCTCCTCCGTGACTGGAAGAGCCGGTGGGTCAAGGAGATCAGGGAGGGGCTCTAAGATACCCCTCTCAACACACACACACACACACACACACACACACACACACCCCTGGCAGTCCCTTTCATCTCCCAAGGGACACTCCTCAATTCGAACAAGGCTGTCCTCCAGGGCAGCCAGCCTACTGCCATTTACAGGAAGGTTCTACTGGTTTGACAACTGTCCTCCTGCCATTTACAGACCGGGGGCCAAAGTCGATCCCCTTCCAGCCAAGAAGCACCTTCCATGCCTCCCAAGGGGGCAGCAACCCATCCCAGGCTTGACCAACCTTGAACTTTTCAGGTAGAGGCTGTTCTGGCCAGAGGGAGGAGAAAGCAACGCTTGGATTGTCTGTGAGGCGAGCAATGCAGGCTTAGGGCACCAGCTAAGCGGGGGCGGGGGGGGGGCGGCGGTATATATGTCTGGAAAGATTATTTTTTAAAGCATTAAAGTAGTCATTAGGGAAAACAATCAGAACTCTGCTGTACCTTCTCACATTCTTTTATGATGGAGTCCTAGTTTTATTTTGAACTACATGTGTGAGTGGGGGTGGGGGTGCTACAAGGCTTTAGGGCTCAAAGCGAAGTGTCTTGCGGTGGTTAATGGTTCAGCCATTGGGGACAGACCGGCTGCCTCTTACTAGTTGCATGGCCTTGGGCTAGCTGCCACTTTTTTGTGACTCAGTTTCCCCATCTGTAAAACAGAATGATTATAGTACTTACCTCTTCATAAGATTGTTAAGAGGATTAAAAAGAGTTACTATCCAAAAAGCATACAGAAGAGTACTAAGCACGTTGTAAGTACTGCATGAGTCTTTGCTAGCAGCAGTGCTAGTCATCGTCGTATTGTCACTAAAGGTCTTATTCAGGCCCGAGGAGAGAAGATGGGACAAGGGGACGGCTGTATGCTCCCAGACCTACAGAAGAGTCAACAGCTCTGGAGTTTTCAAACTCTGTTAGGAATGTTGAGAAGAGAAAGCCGAGGGTTCATGGCAGGAGGAGCTTAAGAATGCTGGGTTTTCCAGGCCCTCTTTCCCTCTCCCAGGAGGGCCTGGATCTTGAACACCGAGGATATAGAAGTGAACTGTAGGCTTAGAAAAGTGACTGGAGGAATCTCATGCCTGGGAAAGTAGGTCAAAGGTGGCAAGAAGTTGCTGGGGATGTAAGGAAGGTGCTGGGCTGGGAGGCTGGGTTGCCTGAGGCCGGCATGCTGTGCGTCTGTGTGTGCGTGCGCGTGCGTGCATGCATGTGTGCGTACACTGTGGGCCTGCCGCAGAATTCCTGGGGCGATGGACTTCAGAGCAGGTTATCTCTCTGGTTTTAAGGAGTGAACATTAATCTGGGGCCCTCCCAGACCGTGATGACCTTGTTCTTCCTAACTTCCTGGTTCCGTTCAGGAAATCTTCGGAGAACTGGATCCTTTATTCAACAGGTCAGAAGGCCCAACCTTGTGCTAGGCACCACCCAGAGGAACTAAGACTTCGACATTTATTGAGATCCTACTCTGTGCCAGGCCCCATTCTGAGCATGTTGTATTTATAATTCACTTAATCTTTTTTTTTTTGAAGATTTATTTATTTGCGAGAGAGAGAGAACTGGGGAGAGAGGCAGAGGGAAAGGGAGAGAGTCTTTTTTTTTTTAATTTATTTTTTTAACTATTTTAATTCAATTAATTAATATATAATGTATTATTGGTTTCAGAGGTACCAGTTTGTGATTCATCAGTCTTACATAATACCCAGTGCTCATTATATCACATGCCCTCCTTAATGCCCATCACCCAGTTACTCCATCCCTCCCCCGCCCCCAGCAACCCTCAGTTTGTTTCCAGTGATTAAGAGTCTTACAGTTTGTCTCCCTCTCTGGTTTCATCTTGTTTTATTTTTTCCTCTCTTCCACTATGATCCTCTGCTTTGTTTCTTAAATTCCACATATCAGTGAGACCATATGATAATTGTCTTTCTCTGATTGATTTATTTCGCTCAGCAAAATACCCTCCAGTTCCATCCATGTCATTGCAAATGGCAAGATTTCATTTTTTGATCCTGCGTAATATTTCTGTGTGTGTGTGTGTGTGTATACATGTACCACATCTTCTTTATCCATTCATCTGTTGATGGACATCTAGGTGCTTTCCATAGTTTGGCTATTGTGGACATTGCTGCTATAAACATTCGGGTGCATGTGCTCCTTCAGATCACTACATTTGTATCTTTAGGGTAAATACCCGGTAGTGCAATTGCTGGGTCATAGGGTAGCTCTATTTTCCACTTTTTGAGGAACCTCCATACCGTTTTCCAGAGTGGGTGCAACAGATTGCATTCCCACCAACAATGTAGGAGGGTTCTCCTTTCTCTGCATCCTTGCCAACATCTGTCGTTTCCTGACTTGCTAATTTTAGCCATTCTGACTGGTGTGAGGTGGTATCTCACTGTGGTTTTGATTTGTATTTCCCTGATGCCGAGTGATGTTGAGCACTTTTTCACGTGTCTGTCGGCCATTTGGATGTCTTCTTTGCAGAAATGTCTATCCGTGTCTTCTGCCCATTTATTGATTGGATTATTTTTTGTTCTTTGGGTGTTGAGTTTAATAAATTCTTTACAGATTTTAGATACTAGCCCTTTATCTGATATGTCATTTGCAAATACCTTCTCCCACTGTGTTGGTTATCTTTTGGTTTTGTCGACTGTTTCCTTTGCTGTGCAAAAGCTTTTTATCTTGATGAAGTCCCAATAGTTCATTTTTGCCTTTGTTTCCCTTGCCCTTGGAGACATGTCTAGCAAGAAGTTGTGGAGGCCGAGGTTGAAGAGGTCGCTGCCTGTGTTCTCCTCTAGGATTCTAATGGATTCTTATCTCACATTTAGGTCTTTCATCCATTTTGCATCTATTTTTGTGTATGGTATAAGGAAATGGTCCAGTTTCATTCTCCTGCATGTTGCTGTCCAATTTGAGGGCAAGGGTCTTAAGTAGACTCTGTGCTGAGCCTGGAGCCCCCCACCCCCAAGGGCTCAGTCTCACAACCCTGAGATCATGACCTGAGCTGCAACAAAGAGTCAGACGCCCAACCAACTGAGCCACCCAGGCGCCCCCACTCATTTAATCTTCAGGGTAATCTTTGAGGTAGCTCTCACTATTTTTATCATTCTAAGGGAGGAAACTGAGGCACGGTCATTTCGTAACTTGCCCAAATATACACAGCTTGGGACAGAGCTGGAATTTGGACCCAGGAAATGCGACTCCAGAGTCCAGAGTGCATGATCTCCACTGCCACCCCCAGTCTCTGCCACTTGGCTTCTACCCTCCAGGCACTTGGGAGGTGTGGGCAGGGGAGTAGGGGTAGAGGAGGGGTAAATGACGAACTAGGAAACTTCAAGAGCCACTCCCAAGTCCAACAGTGAAGGAGAAGGTCTCCAAGGAAAGCGACCAGCTTCACAGCCAGGTTCCTTCCCTTTGCGGCTCCAACAGACGGTGCTCCTCTTGTTCCTCCTACGGCTTCTGCTAGATTCCTGCCCCATCCAAGTTTTTACCGTTGGCCATTTCCTGCTAGAGGAAGAGGGGGAGGGTATAATAATCACGTCTGCTGCCAAGGGGGCTCTCCCTACGCACAGATTCCGTGGCAACAACGCTAGCCCTTCTCTTGCTGTGTCTTTGTGGGTCAGGGAGGAAAGACCCAGGCATTGGTGTGGTTGCTTTTTTAAGTTCAAACAAGCACTGTTTTCTAGAACTGGTAGTGACAAGCTTGGAGTCATCTGTCCGGTTAACCCTATGTGGCAAAGAAAGGGACATCACGGGTGGTGAGCG
>CM052885.1:20714221-20785859 GCA_028534135.1 Potos flavus
AGATTCAGCCCAGAGGGACATATTGAGAGAACCGGGAGACCTGAGTTCTAGTCGTTTCTAATTTTAGCTAGCTCCCTTCTCTAGATCTCGGTGTTCTGGTGTGTAAAGTAGAGGGAGTGGCCCTCTGAGCCACTTCCTGCCCTGCCCCCTCCACCCCACGACTGCCCGGGCGTGTCTGAAGCACGCGGTTCAGGGTCTCGGGCTGGTGTGGTGATGGGTCCACGGCTCTTCCTGTCCCTGGTGAAGGACACTGGGCCTGCTCCCTCCATCCCCCCCAGAGCTGTTACTGCTTGCCAGGGTCCCCTCCCCCCTCAGAGGCGACTGTCCCACCTGTCTGGGGCAGCGGGGACAGAATCTGGATGCTGGAAGTTGGCACAGCCCCCTGGTGGCTGCGGAGGAGGTAACCAACCGTGCCTGGGCTGAGGTTGGGGACTTCCTCCAGCTGCCCCCTTGAGTACATGTCCCCCAACAAAGGAACTAACTCTCAGGCTGTTTTAATGACAAGGTAAATGCACACTGCCCTGTGCTCATTTTTAATTTTCTGATGTGTGTGGAACAGTGTGGAAACTGTAGAGTTGTTAAAAAAAGAAGTCACACAGCGAGGTGGCGTCACAACTCCCCGGATGGGTGAGAATTGTCAGGAATTCCAGCACCACTGCTCAGACTCCACGCTCAACTGTTCTCTGGAAGGCTCGGTCAGCCCCAAGCTGTTCTCAGCAGTAGCAGAATTGCCGGATCGGTGCAGACAAAGGGGGGTGGTGGGGAGGGTGGGAACCACTCTGCAGGGGCCACCTCGTCCAGTAGTTTCTTAGCAAAAGTAGGCACTTGGAGTTGCAGGGGGGTACAGTCCAAATGAAACAGCCGTGGCCCTTGCCCGCATGGAGCTTCGCATCGAAAGGCGAGGAAAGGGACAATAAACAAGGAAAGTGATAAATATATAATCTCAACTTAGGAAAGAACTGTAAAGGCAAAAAGCAGAGTGAGGTGATGGAGATTAGAGGAGTGTGCGGTGGGGGTGGGGTTCGGGAGAAGCTTCTAGTAAAAGCAAGATTGTCAAGGAAGCTTTGAGTTAAAAGGCAGTGAATCAGCTGGGCAAAAAGTGGGGGAAAGAGCCCGAGGCAAGGTCAAAGGCCTTAAAACAGGGATCTGCAGACTTTTCTGTAAAGGGTCAGATGCTACACATGTTAAGGCTTCACTGTCCATAAATCTCTGTATTGTTGATGTTCTGATAAGACTTTATTTACAAAATAGAAGCGGGAAGTATTCTGCCAATTTGTGTCCTAAACTGAGAAACCACTGGGCGCTTGACAGGAAAGAATGAGGCTGGCCACCAAGGAGCCTGGAGGGAAGTGTCTCCAGGTAGGAGACTACGAGGCAGGGGTGGGCGTGGAGGGCTTCTAGATCAAGAAAAGGAGTTTGGGCTGGATTCTAAACACAATGGAAAGCCAGGCGAGGTTTTAAAGCAGTCAAGAGACGTGATTGAATTTACAGTCTTACGAGATTACTCTAGCTGCTGTTTGGAAAAGGATTGGAGAGAGGAAAGACAGGAAGCAGGAAGACCCACTTCCCCTCTGCTGCAATCGCGGCTGGAGAGACCCCGGTGGCCTGGCCTCCGGGTGGGGATGAGGAGACGCTGATGACTCTGAGATGGGATTTGGAGGTAGAATCAACAGGATTTGCGGATGGAGGTATGTGGGGCTGTCGAGCTGGAAGAACTCATGTATAGTGCCCAAGTGTCAGGCTGGAGCGAGTCGGCGAGTCTACTGAGCTGTAGAAGACGGGAAATGGAGGGTCTGGAGTCAGGGGATCGATCCAAGGCTGGAGATCAAGAGTTTAATCTCAAACGTGCAAACTTGAGATGCTTGTCAGGTTTCCCGGGTGAGAAGACCAATAGTAGGTATGTCAGGATCTCAGAGGACAGGTTCCCTGGGTCGAGACAACACGCCTCCCTCCCTCATTCCACTTGGTCCTCTCTACCCTGGGCTTTGGTTCTTGCCCTGACTCCTAGCTTGCCGAGCCCCAACCACAGAATGACCTCCCCACCGTCATAAATCCTCGCTTGTCACTGCTGTTGCATCGTCTGACGCCGCGGGGTGACCCTCCAGGGATAAGGGTCCGGCTCCATTGGGAGTTCCTTCCATGACACCTGCCATGCCAGGGACTACAGTGGCTCCAGAGTTTGGGTCCAGCCCGCCTAGACCCCTGGAGTCTCCAGCTTCCCCCCTGCTGCCTGGAGGGACCCAGCGGCATATCCAGAGAGCACGAAGGACTTCGTACCGCAAGGGGCAAACTTTGACTGATGTGAAACAGGAGCTGGGAAGAAACTGGGAATATACTGTTTACCTTCCCCCCTCTGACATGTCTGAGATGCAGCCAGCTCCACAATACAAGATACCACCTCGCACTTCCTTCCTTCCCTGCTCCATTCCCCCTTTCCTTCAGTCCACTTTCCCTGCGATTATATCCTCCAAGAAAATATTAGCCCCTGAGCTTTGCCTCAAATCCTGTTTTGTAGGGGACTGGGCTGATAGAAGGGGTTTAGATGCTAAATACGGTGAGCATCACTCATTTATTGCATGCACGTATCCAAAGCACCTGTTACATGCCAGGTTTTGTTCTATGTATCTTACAGATATTCACTCCTTTTATCCTCAAAACAATCCTATGAGGAAGGTATTATGGCTATCCCCATTTCACAGATGAAAAAAACTGCGGCAGAGTTCAAGTAGCTGGATCGATTAGTGCTTTCCAGGAGAAACATAATGCAAGTCACGTATGTAGTTTTAAATTTTCTCGCAACCTCATTAAAAAGTAAGAAGAAACAGGTGAAATTAACTTTAATAATGTTTTTATTAATTAACATATAGCTTAATATATATCAAGTATTATCAATTTTAACATGTAATCCGTATTAAAAATTTTCATGGCATATTTTATATTCTTGTTTTCATATTAAGTCCTTGAAATCCAATGTGTAGTTTATACTTAGAGCATGTCTCAGTCTGCTCTAGCCACATTTCAAGTGCTTAATAGCCACTTGTGGCCAATGGCTACCCTACTGGGCAGTGGAGAACTAGATGGTATGTTGCCTTGGGAACAAATGAGAGTATAAAGAAGAGAGTGCCCTCAAAACTTGGCTGGCATTCCTCAAGATGAGCAAAAATATGGATAAAGACTATCTTTTCTCAGTAAGAGGACAGAACTAAATAAGTGGTGGTCATTTCCTCATTCGTCTCAATTCTTTGATAATTACTGTGATACATCTAGCAACGCGAGCTGACCAAAAATATAGTGAGCACGTAGCAAACAAATGTTATAGAAAATATGTCACAAATAGGTGTTCATAACTAGTTTATATCTTGCAAGTACATGCTAATGCTTGAGGGTTCTATACTGCACACAAATCAAATGTGGTATTTTCTACTGATAAAATTGTTTCCCTCATCTGTGTGGTTGAAATAAACTTTCAGTCAAATTCAGTTTCAGTGATTTGCCAAATCCATGCCAGGCACATGCTGAGTGCTAGGACTATAGCAGTAGACAAAATGGTTGAGGTCTCCACTCTCAGAGAGCCTGCAATCTGGTTGGAGAGCAAGACCAGCAGTTCATATGCAATGACAAATCAGTATGATGAGAAGGGTGGGACACTGGGAGAGCAGGTAGGAGGGGCACCAGACCTGGAATTGAAGGTTAGGGAAGGCAGCAGGGAAGAAGTGAGGCCGTACTGGGACCCAAACCATGAATAAGAGTTAATTAAGTGACAAGGGGGTGAGGGTGTACGATGGAGCCAGGAGTGATGCAGGCAGAAGCAAAGCCTATGCAAAGGCCAGATGAAGAGGGCACAGCCCATTTCACTTCTATGTGGTATTAGAAAAACAAAGTGAACAGACAAGCAAAGCAGCAACAGACCCGCAAATACAGGGAACAAACTGGTGGTCGCCAGAAAGGAGGGGTGGGGGGATGGGCACAATTGGGGTGGGGGAGGGGGAGGTGCAAGCTTCCAGTTATGGAATGAGTAAGTCACGGGATGACAGGCGAGCTTAGGGAATGTAGTCAATGGAATTGTAATAGCTTGCGTGGTGACAACAGTAGTAGCTACACTCGTGTGAGCACGACGTAAGGTATAGAGCTGTCAAGTCACTATTGTACATCTGAAATTAATCCAACATGGGGTGTCAACTGAACTTCGGTAAAAAAGAAAAATAGCAGTGCATCATCTAAAGAGAGAGAGAGAGCGATTGAGAGAGCAGGACGCATTCAAAGACCTGAAATCAATTCAGGGTAATTGGATCAGAATACAAGGTGGGGCGCAGCGAGAGGCGAGGCCAAGGACTTATACAAGAAACAGGGGAGAGGACAGACGTTTCCACTGGCTTAGATGGCATTTCTTTTTTTTTTTAATTTTTATTTTTATTTATTTATTTATCAGAGAAAGAGAGAGAGCACAAGCAGGGAGAGAGGCAGGCTGAGGCAGAAGCAGGCTCCCTGCCAAGTAAGGAGCCCAATGTGGGACTCAATCCCAGGACCCTGGGATCATGACCTGAGCTGAAGGCAGCTCCTTAACCAACTGAGCCACCCAGGCGTCCCTTAGATGGCATTTCTTAAAGCGTGGTTCCACGGAGCGCATCAAAGGCGCTGGAGATGCTTCTTGAAAATGAGAGTTTCTGGGCTCTTTCTAGGGCTGGGTGGGGTTTGGGAAGCACAATGCTATTTACTTCTGTATTTGTTTGAAAACTTCCGTTATAAAATGGTTTTGCTCAAATGAATTTCTATGACATTCATTCATTCATTCGACAACATTTGCTGAGCACCTACTATGTGACTGAAGAGGACGTTTCATGCTGAGTAGTGATCTCCTCAGGGCGGAGCCACAAAGGCAGGGACAAAGGGACCTTTGGAAGTAACTTACAGTCACCCGTCACAGAGGTCAGTGTTAAGATCTCTTTTTAGTCGACTTGGTTTCTTTCATTTTTAAACTTTTTTTTACAGTGTTTTTTTTTTATTTTTAAGTACTCTCTACACCTAACATGGGGCTTGAAGTTACAACCCTAAGATCAAGAGTCACACGCTCCACTGACTGAGCCAGCCTGGTGCCCCGTCTTTGTTTCTTGTAAAGGATCAGGAGGGCACTGTGATATCTCCAGCTCTGAGGAGGCCAGTAGCTCCCCTGGACGATAATCTGTCAAACCAATCAAGGGAAATTGCAGAAAATGTGCACAAAGCTGTGGAGGGAGAAACGGATGTCAGATGAAGCTCAGTGTCTTCACAGTTGGGACCCGTGGCCCAAAAGAAAATAGACTCCCAGAATTTCCGAGCTGATGAGCTATGACACACAGTGACAGCTGGAGCAAGGCTCCAGCAGGCTTCCCACACTGTTACTGCAGAGTGGGCTCCGGACCCTGGAAGGCCCGATCGGAACGTGAGCAGGGAAAGCGCCGGCAATCCAAAAGAAGTCTGGCTGAGAACAAGCTGGAAGGTTGCAGACTGCCCCAGACCTTTACCTCTGAGTGGCCATCAACTGCAAGACAGACCATTCATTTAATAACAGAGTTGGGGGAAACCCTATCCCATCAACTGTATACCCTGACTGTAATATACATCCAAACTTCATCGACACTAAATGGTTAAAAAAAAAAAAGTTGTCCCCTGAGAACCCATGTTATGTATCGAGACCCTAATTTCTTTTAACCTCATTTTAATTGAAAAATCTTCCATGGAAACACAGGTTTGATAACTAGCCTAGGGTTCCCTGACCCTAGAAAGTGACAAAGCTGAATTTCAAATTCAAACTTAGCTGTCTGCTAACTGGGACCCACAGGACATTCCAGAGGGTCATCAGGCAAAAATAGGAATCAGGAAACCACTTTCCAGACCCTCGGCTTCCACAGGCCCTCTTTCCTAAAATGGAGTTGCTTGCGAACAAGAGAATTCACACACTAGGGCTCCCCCCACCCACACTTTACAAAAGAAGGGGAACCCGGGGCACCTGAGTGGCTCAGTGGGTTAAGCCTCTGCCTTCGGCTCAGGTCATGATCTCAGGGTTCTGGGATCGAGCCCCGCATCGGGCTCTGCTCAGCAGGGAGCCTGCTTCCCCTCACGGTCTCTGCCTGCCTCTCTGCCTACTTGTGATCACTCTCTCTCTCTCAAATAAATAAATAAAATCTTTAAAAAAAAAAAAAAGAGAAGGGGAACCCAACCTGGAGGAGAGTTGCCTGGAGAATTCCATACCCGCAGGGTCTGCTGCCCTCCTGTACTGGTGATGGGAGGAATAACAATTTCCATTTAATAACTTTGCTCTTCTTTCCTCCTGCTTTCATCAAAGAATGCACACTCTTGAGGGAGAGTCCTATGAGGGCAAAGAGAACAAGTCTTCATTGCTAAAATGGCTTTCTTCACTTACTTAAATGTAATCAAGAAAATACTTTGAAGCATTAAAAATATATCAGGGCAGATGTCTGTAGAGGAAGTAGGAATAGTAACACACGTTCAAGGAAATAAAAGGATGTAAAGATTCTAAATGATAAATGAGATTTTTTTCATACACGTTAAAATGGATCATAGTGGGTATGAAATCATAGATGTTATATTTCATTGGATAAATTTTAAAGTGTGATGTAACAGTTAGCTTTAAATATCAGTATTTATAATGCACCAGAAATCACACTTTTTGCAACTATTTAAACTTAGATAAACAATTTTTAGATTTCATTTTTAGAATATGCTGGAGGCAGGGACTGGATAGTTTTAGGAAATTATGTTGGGGGTACCTAAATGGGCAAGCAAAGTTGAAGGCTGCGGCCCTTGACAGTCTAATGAAATTTTGTGCTTTTTTTTCACTTCTCTAAAATGGCCCCTAGGACCTCTTCAATACTTGGGTAATAATTACATCAAAAGGCAATGAAGATGTTGGGTGGGGGGAGGAGACATTGGTAAATTTTTCAGTTATGAGTAAGTCCTGGGGATCTAATATACAGCATGGTGACTGTAGTTAATGATACAGTATTGTATACTTGAAATTTGCTAAAAGAGAGCTTAAATGTTCTCACTAGCAAAAGAAAAAGGTAAAAAAAAAAAAAGAAGAAAAGACAATGTAGGGGCGCCTGGGTGGCTCAGTCACTTAAGCGTCTGCCTTCGGCTCAGGTCACGATCCCAGGGTCCTGACAAGAGTCCCTAATCCGGCTCCCTGTTCCCCGCTGAGCAGGGAGTCTGCTTCTTCCAGTCCCTCTGCCCCTCCCCCTTCCCCCATCCTCCTTCTCTCTGTCTCAAACAAATAAATAAAATCTTTAAAAAAAAAAAAAAGACAATGAAAAAGTAACTTTTCCCCCCTGAACTCCAGGAAGTAGGTAAGAGACTAATCTACATTGATTGAATACCTACCAAAAGCCTGGCCCCTATTAGGGGCTCTGCAACCATCAGTCTGTATTACGATGGGCACTATAATCTCCATTTTACGGATAAGGAATGAGAGGCTCAGAGCAGTAAAGGAGTTGCTGATGCAACTTACAGCTGCTTTATGCCTTGCAGGATTCAGCTGTCTTAACCCAAAGCCAATGTTTCTTCATTACACCATGCTGCCTCCAGGAATCAGAGAAGAATATGGGTCCACATTGGTTGTTTCCTTTCTCTGCCGCACGACCCTGCCCAATTCTTCCCTCCGGTCCTCAACATGTTTCCCCAGGCCAGGGGCATGGCCACCTTCTAGCATTGGGGCAGAAGGCTGGAGTGTCAGCCGGCCAGCTCCCGAGAGAGCTTGGCCAGGCCCCCCTCCCCTCCTCCCACTCCGCTCTCTGTCCAGGCTCCACGGTGACCCCCAGACTTACTGCTCCGGGGCCACAGTGATCAAAGGAAGCGAGAACACAGTGGCAAACCAGAACCGTCGGACATGCCGCTCAATGGGGATTTTGGCGGATGTTGAGTTTACCTGGAATGCCCCGGTGCTATTTTGGGAAGGCAGACATCCTATGGAAACAATGAAGTGGAAAAGAAAACAGCTAAAGCGAACTCCAGAAGCCCGGTTTTTGCCAAACCAGCCCCACGCAGCTCGGGCAGTCCCTGGGAGCCCAGGTCAGTCGTGCAAAGGGCTGAAGCTGCCGGTGTCCGGTTGACCAGCAGGAAATGCGAGCTAGAGGAAAGAGTCTCTTTGACATTCCCAATGAGTCGATGACAAGATGGAGAGATCCTGTGAACAGCCTTCAGGTAAGAGAGGAGTGCGACCTAGCCTGAGCTGGAGGTTCTACTCCACCCTTTATTGGCTGGGTGACCATAGGCAAGTAGCCTCATCCGGAAGATGGGCCTCATAATGGTTGCCCCAGGGTTTCTGTAAGAAGGCAAATGAAATGACGGAACCATGAGATGCTGTGGGATACTGGCTAATTCTGCGTGCTCTCCGGGGGCACTAGTTAGTACTGTATAACCAGTGATTGTCCTTCTTCAAGCTTCTTAAAGGATCGGGGAACACACCCACCTCGTGTGTGTAGCTTCTCTAGGAACCCAGAGAAGAAGCATATGCTCCATGTTCTCTTTCCCACCAAGGGCGGGGGAAACTCCTTCTGAAATAGCTCTGAGTCTGTGCATGGCTGGAGTAAGCGGGATTCACTGTCCTGTAAATGAAAGCTTAGATACGTTGATTTTCAGGGGAAAATCTTTCAACTCCTCTTGTGTGACAATCCTTTGGTCAAAAGGCCAGACAAGAAGAGTAAACAAGAGGAAAGCAACTTTTAAAGGAGGTTCGAACTAAAATGGAAAAGCCAGACAAGCGTCGGTGAAGATGCAGAACTATCAGGACCGTCCTCTGCTGCTGGCGGAGATGTCAACTGGAGCAGCCACTGGGGCAAACAGTCTGGAAGCTTCTCGAAATGTGACAGATGGGGTTACCATGTGACCCAGCAATTCCACTCCGAGCACCTACCCACAAGTAATGGAAACGTGTGCCCACGAGAAAACTTTTCTGGGAATGTCTGTAGCAGCATTATTCCTGATGGTTAATAAGTGGGAATAACCCCATGTCCATCAACTCATGAATGGATAAACAGAAGTACATCCACACAATGGAATAGGACTCGTTCAACACCAAAAGGAAGTACCAGTGTATTCTACCACGTGGATGATTTGGTTTACGTCAAATGTCCCAAATAAGCAAATCCATAGAGACGGAAAGTAGATTAGTAGTTTCTGGTGACTCAGGGGGCAGGGGATGGGGAGTGACTGCTGATGGGTGTGGGCTTTTCCTTGGGGGCCAGTGAAAACGTTTTGGATGTATATAGTGGTGATGGTAGCACAATTCTACGTCGTCTGAAAATGACTGAAATGTACACTTTAAAAGGCTGAACTTTGTGGTAGGTAAATCATATCTCAATAAAGCTCTTGAGAGGGGAGGAGAGCACGAGAGACATCTCAAGTCCAGGATGGGGAAAGTAATAGAATTTGCTGTTAAGGAAGAGAAGAAATCAAAGATGGCTTGCTTGATGAGAATTCTAGAGTGTAGGGAACAATCATCGGGAAGGGGGGAGGAGAAAGTTCACAGTTTGAATCACTGGGGAGAATTTGTTTAGGGGAAGAGAAAAAGAAAGAAATTCCACAGAGCCAGGAGGGACTGAATGGAAGGCCACATCCCTGTAAGATCCCCGTGCAGAGTTTGATTTTGCTTTGTAGCCTGGGAGCTCCCCATGCATATTCTACAGTGTTCTGGTTCTGAATGGACCCTGTGAGGTATATTTATGAGGGGTTGATTGACAATCTGTGGTGTGCCACAGGCTTTCTAGCTCTGTAGGGGGAGAGGAGCCAAGTCAAACGTGGGCTCAGTTGACCACGAGTGGCTCACCTTTCCCTCCAGTGTCCAGATCACCTGCCTGCGTCTCCTGTCCCCCTGGCCTTCCTTCATCCTCTCTGCCCATCCCTGGGGATTCTGCAGTTACATGTCTCTCAATGCAGTTTGTTTCCAGTGAATTCTTGACCCGCATAGGTCTGTCCTCGGTAGTCGCCTCCTGCTCTCTTCGTGACTTCACCCCACACAGGGCACATCCCTTGCCCTGCATTGCCCAAGGAAGCACAAGATGGCTGGCATGACTGACTTCTACTGTCTGGTAGAAAATGGGGGGGATAACAGCAGAGCAGAGGAGAAGGACGAGCTTAAAATGGAGGAAGGGCCACCTCAGTGCAAAGTTCCCTTGGCCAATCCTGCTTCAGGGACCTTCTCACCAGCCAGTCCTTCAGGTCCTCGTGGCTCCACCCACGGTGCTGTTTTGCCAGAGAACTTTCCTCTCCCTCGCCCTTCTCCTGCCCTCTTCCAGGCTCTGCCAGCTCTCCACAGGAAAAGCTCAAGCCTCTTTCCTTTGGAGTTTCCAAGGATCCTTCACACATTTCTGGTACGGTATTATACGGAGTCATTTAACCCGTTTTTTTCTCCAATCCTCTTCTACCCAGCCAGGGAACAGGCTGTGCCTAGTTTGGGGGGTGGGGGTCAGGGTGAGGGAAAGTGGGAGCGACAGCTGCTTTCTGAACAGACCCTTGTTTTCCAGGGCAGTTCTGACTGGTCAGCTGGCTCAAGCGCCACTTTCCAGCCATTGACCCCAGTGCCTGTCCTCAGACACATGCACCCGGGCAGCTGACTGTGGGCTAAGCGTGGCCCATTTCTGTCACAGAGGATGGGCACTGCTCTTCAGGTCCCTCCCAGTGATCTGGACGATGACAGAAACTCTTGCCTTGCTGTGTTCGTTTCCTAGGGCTGCCAGAACAAATTGCCATGAACTGGCTGGCGTAAAAACAACCAAACTGTATTTTGAGCTCTTTAACGCTCTAGAGGCTAGAAGTTCAAAATCAAGGTGTCCCGCAGGGCCGTGTGCCCTCCGAAGGCTCTCGAGGGGAATCCTTCCTCAGCTCGTCCGGCTTCTGCTGGCTCCAGGCATTTCTTGGCTTGTGGTGGCATATCTCCAATTCCTGTCTCTCTGCCTTCATAGGTGTGACACATTCTCTCTCTTCCTCTCTGTGCGTCTCTGTGTCTCAAGTCTTCCTCCCCTTTCTTTCATAAGGACACCATCATTGGAGTGAGGGCCCATCCTTGAGATCTGTAATTTAATTAAACCCTCAAAGACCTTATTCCAAATCAAGTCATGTTCCTATGTACCAGGACTTAGGACACACACATATCCTTTCAGGGGACTCAATTCAACCTACTACACTTGGCTTGGGGCTACTTTAAAATTCTGGCTTGTCAGCTTTGTGGCTTTCAACATGCTAGAGAGGAAGGTCAAAGAGAAAGTAAGGGGGCGGGGTTGCAGACCCCAGGGTCGGGGCAGTGGAAAAACAACAAACAGCAGAAGGCAGGAAATCCTTCTGTCCAGAGTCCCTCCCTCCCACCCTGCCCATGTCTCACTCCTTCCCTCTTTCCAGTATCCCAGACTCTTGTGTTCTGGATGAAGGCAAAGGAGCTGTCTCTCTCCTAAGACATCCCGTGGAGCTGGCTAGAGAACAGCCAGGAGCTTGGCCACCGCATCCTGGAAACAGACTCTGGCCATGCTTCTGTCTCCTGAGCCCTTGAGCCTCAGCCCTCACTGCGCTGGGGAGAAAATGGCACCTTGACCCTACACGGCCCTTCCGTTATTCAGCAGCAGGTGTGCGCAGGCTGCTGGGATGGACTAGGTTGAAGTTATAAACCAGAAGCTTGGGGTGTTTGAGGTGTTTTCCCAGTACCTGTTTCCAGGTCCACAGCGCTGAGCATATACCCAATTCCAAGCTAAAGGGTCGACCCCGGAGCCTGACTACCTGGGCTCCCATCCCAGTGCTATCTTCTGGCCACTGAGTGCAATCCCAGGTGTGTGTGTGGGGGGGGTATGTCTGCACAGTGTGGCACTGTCCCTATGGTGACATTAGTCCACACATAGAACTTAGCCTCTCTGAGCCTGATAAGAACAATGATACCTACCACATGGAGTTGCTGCAAGGCTCAAATGAGGATGTACACAGGAGCCAAATACTAAAAGGTGATCAGTAAATGGTGATCCTTCTTGCCTCTTCCTTCCTTAGCTTTCAAGACGAGGCAAGATCTGGGCAGCCAGGGCGATGGGGTCCTAATGCACTGTCCACACACAAGAAAGGAGGTGAATAGAGCCCAAACATTGGCCTTGCTAGCACACGAGGACATATTTATAGAAGGTTTTCGTGTGATTCAGTTGCAAAAGCACTTATCAAGGAACACGGAGGTGCGTACGATGAGGGTTATTTTCTCACAGCAGTCCACGTGACACACAAATTCCAAACAGTCAGCCCAGGATAGCGTGAAGGGACAATGCTTCCCCCATCAATGAGGACCCTTTTGGAAAGGGTCACGAAAAACCTGTCACCCTGCTTCTGCCGGAGTGGGTTGTGCTATTCCTAGTGGGCTGCTGGTACGGTTTGCCTATAGTCCCCAGAGGAGAGCTGCTGTCTCTCAGCTCGTCTGATGCCCTGAAAGCCAGAGAAGTTACTAGAACGTGCTAGAGAAGAGAGGTCATGCAAAGGCCCATATGCAGATAGCAGCGCCATCATGCTGCGGGGAAAGAGGTCTGGGCAGCAGTCGGCTGTGCTGGTGAAAGTGGTAGCAGCCTATGGGTCAGGATAGCCTCATGCACTTTTTTTTAAAATTAAGGTTTATTTATTTACTTGGGGGGGGAGGGGCAGAGGGAGAGGGAGAGAGAGAGTCTTAAGCAGATTACGCTGAGCACAGAGCCCGACACGGGGCTCGATGTCACGACCCTGAGATCACCACCGGAGCTGAAACCAAGAGTCGGACGCCCAACTGACCGTGCCATCCAGGCGCGCCTCGCAGAGACTGTTGAATTAATGACAGCCAGTATGCAGTTTGCTCCTATCACGTTTGCTCCTATCCGTCTGGCTAACATATTTTATTTGAACAGTCTTATTTAATCCTCAAACAATCCTACGGAGCCTGTACTATTTATATCGAAACTTCACAGATGAGAACACTAATGCTCAGTGTGGTGGACGGTCCTGTTCAAGGTCACATTGCTGCAAAGTCATGACGCCAGGACCCTAACCCAGGTCTCTAGGAGTCCAGGCTCCCTCAGTCACCATTTCTGCACCGCTTCCAATATGGAAGCTGAAAAATCCTCGGGAATCTGCTCTCAGGGGCTCCAGAGGTGATGTGCGTCACCTGGGGGCTTGCTGGCTTAACGCCCCCCAGACCCGCTGAGTTAGAACCTGCATTTCAGCGTGAGCCTCCGGGGCTCTTGTCTGCCCCTTCCGGTGTGAGAAGCCCGGCTCCGGAAGAGACCGTCATTTCTCGCGTGGTCTTCTCCAATCGCGAGTCGTCCCGGGTGTTTACAGAAATGCGAAAGTTTCAGGGTCAAAGGAGTTTAGGAAAAAGTGAGTTGAACCAAGCCCAGCTGGCCTCTTTGTCGTTGGTTCTCTGGGCGCCTTTAACAGGTTGATGTGCGTCTCATGATGTCCTAATGGGGGAGCAGAGTTTACAGCAGTCTGCAAACTTATTTGACCTTGAGACTTTTTTTTTTTGAGAGGCAGCTTGAAAAACTAGTGTACCAGCTAACTCACTTTGGGAATGACTGAAACCAACTGCCTTCTAGCACAGCGGTGTAGATGAGGTCAGGAGACTCCGTGGATTTGCGCGAGGTGGCAGTCAGCTGGTGGCTGGGCGGGGCCCGCCCTCAGGCCTGCAGACTCTGGGGGCCGCGCTGTTTCCAAGGTCCTGGGCTGGGAGGGCCGCAGATGAAACTCCAGACGTGACCCGTTTGCCTCCTCAGCTCTCTTTCCCGGGCATGAGGCAGTCACCGTGCTCCGCGGTCAAGCACGACAGGAGGAGGTTGGAGTCAAACAGGCTAACGTGTGTTCAGACCCCTCTCGAGAGGCAAAACCACAGGCCTGAGATCACAAAGCTGACAAGGGGTGAAACGGCGGAGGAAACGCAGGTGTGTCTGGCTCCAGCGGCGCGGGGCTCCCTCCCTCTCTGGAGGCGGAGCTCCTTCTCCACCAGGCAGGCGGGGATGAGACCCGAAGAAGGAGCCAGGCCTTCCCCCCCAGACAAACCTTGGAAAACCCAACCACGGGGTCACAAAAAAACAGTGAGTCAGAAGCCAACCGTTGGGAGGAAAAAAGGGCAGCGTGTGTGGGGGGGGGATGGGGGCAGGAGGGCTTTTCTGGGACGCAGACACTGAGAAGCTGCCTGCCACCAGCGGGAAGAGCTCAGACGCTAAGGGTCTTCCTTGGATCTTGAAGAAGCGACTCCTCCAGCTTTTGCCAAAGGCTGGGTGCGGCAGGGAGAGATCATCCCTCGAGGATGAGGACGGTCACAGAAGAAATCCCCCCACACACCGAGCCACCAAAGAATAGGTTCATCTCCCTCGGGGACTTCTGCCTGCCTTCCCTCTGGACCTTCTCCTGCTTTCCCTTCATTGGGACATTCGGGACTCTTCAGCGTGATCCTTCGAACTCAGACCTTATAGTTACAGAGAGAATGGAGAGAATGGGGGTCATTCCGTTGAGCCGAGGTGCTGGGCCTGCCGAGTGGTGCTTGGCCCATTTCATCCCATCTTCCCGAAAGTCCCGTGAGGCAAGCCCTATTTTCTTCCTCATTTTACAGGTTAGGAAAGGGCACTAAGGGAGAGAACTGGGACGTGAACCCAGAGCTTTTGGACTCTAACACCGTCTTAGGCGGGAGCATTTTGAGTCTGGGGAACCAGACGTAGGGAGAGAAAAATTAAGTGGGGGTAAGCAACACCCATACACCTGTGAAGGGCAGTCCAGCTCTGGCTGGGGTCCCCAAGGACCCACAGAAGGTGAGATACTCAGACCCATCCTGCACGGGTGACCTCTGAATCCCCAGGTGGAGCCCAGGCATCAGTTTGCTAAAGATTCGCAGGTGCTTCCAATGCACGGTCAAAGCTGAGCACCAATCTCTTTGCTCTACAGATGGCGTCGCTGAGTTCGGGGAGGTGAACCAGCTTTCCCACGCCTGTGCAGCCCGTCACACCAGCGAGGACCCCAAGCAAGGTCTTCTCGTTTCCATCAGCCAGGACCGGCGTTCCCAGCCACCCCTCCCACCAACTAGCTGCATAACCGTGAGTCGTTTAACCTCATGATGAAAGACTTAAATGTATTTAAATGCTTTAGGTGACGCGAGCGTTCAGGGAGCTCGAGTGTTCTGCCCCAGCCCTAACCTCCAATCCCACTTTCTACTATAGAACGAAGGACAATGAAATTGGTGCCCAAAGGTGGGGTCAAGAATCTGACCATCCTTGAGCCTTGAGGACAGGGCAGGACTTGGGGTACTGGCCATGGAGGTTGTTGTCGGCCCCCAGGAGTCCTGGGGAGGGACTCAGACGCCAGACCAATCAGCAGGGAGGGAGAGGGAGGAGGCAGTGGGACGAGGTGGCTGCCACCGACTGGAAAGGCCTCCCAGAGCCAGCTCCTTCTACCAGGAAATGCAGGTAGTGCCACCAGGGGCTTTGTCTCTGGGAACACCTGCAAGGTACTCTCCAGCTGGGGACAGCTGAAAGGCAGTGTAAAACATGCGCATCTCCTCCTGCAGGTGCCTTAGCTGTAGGAATAACTGGTCAACAAAAACCCTAGTATAAATATCCTAAACTGTTCACGGTGTTTATTTCGAGCACAGGGAAATGATGGGGGTCTTTCACTTCCTTGGTCATTGGTTTCTCTGGCATTTAGCTTTTCCATAACGACCATCGCACTACCTCTGTTACAATAAATAACGAAGTTTTAAATGCTGGTATAAGAATGCCCCGCTTTTCGAAAGCCCACATTGTGACACTCCACCTTTACAAAAGAGCTGTGCTGGTACCTGTTTTTCCTAACCGAAAGAACCTCGAAGAGGGTTTTCGCTTTTACGAGACGCTCATGGTTTCTTTGCTTTCCTGCCAGCGCGCCTTAGAAAGGTTTCGTAGGAAGGCTCTGCTTTCAGATAATGGGAGAAGCCTGTGTCGATATTTGCAGAACACCAGTTACCCGCACTTTCAAATGGACTTTCAGGAAACAACGGTCCTTTGGAGGAAGATTTTTTAATTATTGCAACCTAGGCGCGATTTGGTGCCCTCTTATCCTAGCTGTTTTCAAGGACCGCTTCCTTAGCCCTGGGGGACCCTTGACTGCCCGAGGGGCAGGAAGCATTTCAGACCTGATCAGCTTCTGTCCCTACTCTTGTTCTGCCACCGAAACCACCCCTTGCCTTCCTCCCCACCCCACGCCCGGTGCTCTGTCAGCTATAGTCACATTGGAGACTCACACCTGTCGCCTCTCGTGCCCCGCCGGTGACAAGACTCCTGCCTCCAGCGTGTAGGACTGATCACCCCTTTACCAAATGATAATTCTCCGTGCGGGGGCGGGGAGAAGAAGGAAGAGGCTCCAAAAATATGACTGTGCTAGAGAAACATTGTTTCTGTACCCCAAAGTGGCCCCAAGCCCGGTTGTCCCCCACCCCCCAGTGATGTCGTGAGGAGACAGCACCAGGGAACACTTTGAAATAGCAACTTCCTGAAAAGCAAAGTGAAGGCGGCCTCGGTGCACAGGGTTCAAGCCTCTGGGGTGGTCTCCCGGCTTCTCCGTGTTGTTCACCCCGGTCCTGCGGCTTTGCCCAACCAGACACAGCCACGCGTGGAAATGCTTGGAATGCTGTGGGACCACATGATGTTAGTTTAGGGGCAGTTGGGGGGCACCGGACCAGCTGTCCATGTCGGGAGCGTACACCCTGGGCGCCAGAAGGCGTGAGTCTGCCGGAGTCACTTGAGAGCATGGGTCTAGTGCTCTAAGTACACACTTTGCACACGATGCAGTCCCTAAATGTAAACCAGCCATCTTGGTGCGCGCTCAGCCAAAGTCCCATCTACTCCCGTGCTGATGGAGGCACCAGCTGTAAAACCAAATGGGAGTCAGTTCGACAGAGTCTCTGACCTGGTGCCTTCAGAAGGAGGCCTCAAGGGGCTTGGGGCCACGCACGGTCTCTCCTTTTCGAGAGGAACCCTAAAATGTGACTCCCCGGAAGTTGTAGGATTCTCCAGCTCCTGTTCCCTTTGTCGCCAACCTTTGTTCTCTATCCAGCTCCAGACCCTTGTCCCCAAGTTGTGACCCGATCCCAGGCCTTGCCTGTGACGGTAAGCCAAGTGCTCCATCACAGGGGACCCCTGCAGAATGTGGGTTGGGTCAGAGGCCACCAGAATTTGGGGAGTTTCTTCTAATCCCGTAATGGCCAAAAGGAGTAGAGAGCCTGGTATTTCATAGGAAAAGGCATCGCCCGTCTCATGGAACTCAGCTGGAAGGAGGCCTGCGGGTGGGTGCCAGCCCCTTCATAGTCACAGGAATCTGAACTATGAAGAGACTGGACGGGGGACAAGGCACTAGGCTGGGAGGCACATGAAGTATTTCTCTGGAAGGGAATCTTGGCTTCGTGCAGGCCCGGGAAGTGCCAGGGCTTAGCCCCTGAGTGAGGAGGGCGGCTGCTGACAGCTGGGAGCCGGGGCTCTGAGGCCGTTCGCTGCGCGGGGAGCCAGTGGTACTAGCGCAAGAGGGGGGCTTCTGGGGGTGCAGCACGGGAGGGGGGATGCGTGTGTCCCGGACTCTGCAGACACCCAACCGGCCGTCCCTGCTGAGGGCTCCTGTGGTGTCAGAGCCATTTCACAGGCACCTGCCACACTCAGCCGCTGAGGCTGAGTGCTACCCGAGTGTGGAGAGAGGGCAGAGGGAGAGAAGCAGGCTTCCTCCCAGCAGCTCCGCGGCCCAGAGGACCCTGAGAGTTGCAGACGCTGCGCACGCACCCCAGAGCCGGCTCGGGTCTGCCGGTGGAGAGCACACACTTGGGGGCCTGATGGCGGAGGTTCTTGTCCCCCTCCTGCCAGGTGACCGTGGCGTGCTACGGTCAAGCTGATGGGCTTCTCCAGGCCTCGGTCTTCTCACCTGTCAAGTAGGATGTTAATACTGTGCTCACAAGGTTGTTGCAAGGCTACAAGAAAAAAGGGATGAAAGGTACAAACGTGTGTCTTCGAGGGTGGCCCGCGGTGGGGAGGCTGAGCCACAGGGGGCAGGGCAGAGAAGGACAGGTGAGGGTCCCAGACAATGAAAAGGATCTTGGCGTCCTCAACAATGTCGCTTTGTTGTTTTCTACAACAACTTGTTTTGTTTCTAATGAAAGGCCTGAGGAAAGGAGAGGAGCTCCCTATAAGAAGAAGGGTCTAGGACACAGGGTGGTGGGGGGAGGTCAGAATGAGCAGGTGTCTGTCTCTCCTGGGTGGCCGTGAGGTCTGCCCACATACTTTTGATGGCCCACATTTCAGGTAAAGACCCTATTAACCAAAATAAACTATACAATGAAGGGATTGGATGGGCCAAACTTCAAATTCCAAGAACAACCCGGTGTCTCTAGATCTCCTGAGACTGAGAAACCCCCTCTACACACACACGTGTGCCCAGTGGCTCACACACCTTTTCTTCTCGGAGCTCAAGTTAGAAGGAGCTGGTGTTTGCGGGAAGCCATGGGCTTGGGCTCCAGGCTTGGGCACCTTTTGGCCGCTTCCGTTAGGTTGAGAGAAGGACTGAGGCCCAGGGCCACTCTCTGGTCTGGTCTCTGCATCATTCCAGTGGCGAGGTGGAGAGTGAGACCATGGAGGGTGCAGCAGAGAGGAGGAGGATGGGGACCCGCCCTGAGGCAAGCCGGGAGGCAGGGGTGTGGGGCCTCGGCTTTCCACGCCCCTAGAAGCACCCAAGAGAGAGCAAAAAGCCAGGCTCAGCCTGGGAAGAACCTGGAAGACCAGCCAGTGCCCAGGTCATGCCCGCACGGTTGGGGTAAAAGCAGAAGGACTGAGGAGTGATATTTACAATCCTCGTCCCCAGCTCTCTTGACCCAGGACCAAGCTGGGTGGCTCCTGAGAGTGGCAACCTTGTACTCATTAAGGGAGTCATTCATCCACCTAACAACCATTTCTGAAGCAGATCTACTCTACCCTGCTTTGGGGGAGCTCAGAGCTTATCTCCCAGTCCTCCCCCGAATGTTTCTTGCACTCCCCATTTCTCAGCAAGATGGAGGAAATCTGAAATCTGAGCATGATGTGAGTACCCCCCAGTGCAGCAAATTCCAGCGGAGGGCAGGGTTCGCAGCCTGGGAGCGGAGAAGATTCTCCTTTGCCTCGTGTGCCCCACACCTTGTCTCCATCCTGTGCCTTCTCAAGCTGATGCCAGGTTGGATTAGGATGTCCGGGCCTCACTAAGCAGCACCCTCACGCCTCAGCAACCATAGGACCGGGCAGACCCACACAGATGCTTCGGCACAGGAGTTACTAAACACACCCACTACGGGGACAGAGAAAGAGATTAATTCTGGCTTGGAGAAGCAAGGGAAGCTTTGCGAAGGCGGGAAGAGATGAACCCGGCCTGAGAGGCGCGTGGAGGGTTGATGGAAGGCAAAGGCTGGCAGGCAGGAGCAAATGAAGGCCGAATTACATTTTGTTAGATTCCTCAAATGGCTCCCTGACTTAGTGCCAGTCACTTCCTTGTACGTGCCGGAAAGAACGTGGGTTTTGGAATTCGAAAGATGTGGCCATCTTTCGAATGTTTCACGTGGAAACATTGTGACCTTAGGTAAATCACTTAACCCCTCTGAGCTTCGACGTTCTCGACTGTAAATTGAGGATGGCCCCACCTACCATAGCCATCTCCCAGGCTTGTCTGAGCCTCCAGTACGTCATCCTGTAAAGCAAATGGCCAGTGCTGACTTCGTGCACAGAACTCTGTCTCCTTCTGTTCCTTTTCCAATAAAAGATGCCTTTAGACTACTTCAGGGGGTGGGGCCTCCGTGGGGAGCTCAGGGCGGCTGGGAACCAACAGGGAGAGGGCGGGGCGGGAGAGGAGAGAGGGGGCCACGTTGTTTTTCATTCGCGGTTTCCAGGTCCAGCCAAATAACATCTTTAAATACTATTGGCGTGACAAAGCCAAACTTCTTGGCTTAGGCTTGAATTTTTTCTGTTCTTTTTTTAAATCCAAAATTGAAAAATGTATCTCCTTAGAACTCTACCCGTCAGCCCGGTCCTTTCTGCCCGGGAGGGTCCAGCTTCAACCTAGTCTCATTTGCCAAGGTCAAGGAGTGTTTACCTGGGATCCAGCAATGCACACTTTGGGGAGGAAACTGAGCTCTGCAGAAGGGCCGGGCATGGAGGCTTTCTCCTGCCAGAAGGCGAGCCTCCTAGATACCCTTTCCCGTCTCTCTCTAACTCCTGTTTCCCTTCGCACTCCCGTGTGTGAGGGCACGCCGTGTGCTCTGTGCCTGCTGTCAGGCCATTCTTAATGAGGAAGCCTTTCCTCATCTATCTGCAGTAAGGACTGCAAGAATTAAGTGCAATGGAGAAATTAGGCCATTATTTCAGTTCTGTGGGTTTGAAACTCCTTCTACCTAGAATAACCAGGTCATCAAGGTTCAGGTGGATGGTCCATCTTGCTCAAATGACCCATGTCGTGACTTCCATTTCCCTGCTCCCTTTGTGTGTCTAAGACGTAACATTAATATCATCCAGGTCAAAGAGCACAGATATGAAATAAGCCGTGTAAACACAGAGGTCCTCAGCCCAGTCTCTCCACGAGTGGCATGTTTAGTCATTTACTCAGCAAATATTTCTCAAGCAATAAATATTTATTTTGCCAGACACCGTGCTAGGTGTTGGGCATACAGTGATGACTAAGCAAACATGGTCCTTGTCCGGATGGCTTGTATGTTTGGGAAAGGGAAAAAGACAAAAATAAGTAAATGAACAAATGCGATGATTGGAAACAATAGTAAAAGTCAAAATGAGTCAAAACTTTTTCTATGCTTATTGTCAGCGATTTGGGGTGCTTCTCCACAAAAACGACTAACACCTGTGTGTGAAGTCAGATACCTGTGATCATATCTGGTCACCCATGTAATCACACCCGTGGCCCTTTCCCAGGTCAAGGGTTCTCCCCAGGGCTACATGAAATTAGCAGATTTGCTGGGCACACCATTGATCGGGCAGGAGAAGCCCTGAGCCTATGGCTCTACTAGCTGAGTGACCTTGAGCAAGTCACTTTAGAAGCTTCTTCTAATCAATAAAGTGAGCAACATCCCTACCCAACCAAGCAACAGCGTTTTTGGGAGGCCCAAGGGACAGTGGGGGGCACCGCTCTGCAGCTCTGGGTGAAGGAAGTGATGACAAGGAAGTTTAGTAAATCTGAGCTGGGAGGGGAGGAAGGGAGGGATTTTCACTGTTGTCCTATTTACCCCCAAACAGCCCTGTGAGATAGTGCCATCCTTGTCTACAGAGGAGGAAACTGAGGCACAGAGAGGTTCAGGAAGCTACACCACTGACCCTTGGGGAGCTGGGGATGGATCTGTCCACTTCCAAATCTCAAAGCTGCACAAAACCAAGGCTAACCTGATGGAGGAAAGACGCCCAACTCCCTTCCTTTCAAACTTGATGCCTTAAGCTCCAAATTGGGCCTGCCCAGAAAATGCCACAGGTGATTGATTCCCTTTATTTTTATTTTTCTAAAGATTTTATTTATTTGACACAGAGAGATCACAAGGAGGCAGAGAGGCAGGCAGAGAGAGAGGGGGAAGGAGGCTCCTTGCTGAGCAGAAAGCCTGATGCGGGTCTCGATTCCAGGACTCTGAGATCATGACCTGAGCTGAAGGCAGAGGCTTTAACCCACTGAGCCATCCAGGCGCCCTGATTGATTCCCTTTAAACAAAGAATGCAACGAATCCATACAACTTCAGGGAATCGATAGGATTTGACCAACCCTCCCTGCATAGATGAAAAACAAACAAACCAAAGTTCTGTAAAGTTGAGGCCATTTGCCTAAAGCCACGTAACTGACATGACAGCATCGGAGAAAAGAAAGGATAGATTGTTTAAATGTTTTTCTAACTGCGGGTGCTCCTCACCAGTCATTACATTCATTAGTGGGTCATAACCAGTCGTTTAAAAAAATGAAATAGGACAGGCTAGAACATCGAGTGCCTTGTATCTAGTAAAGGGAAGTAATGCTTCATGGTTCTTTTCAATTCTGTGTGTGTGTGTGTGTGTGTGTGTGTCCAGAGCCCGGGGTAGAATGACCATGGGTCATAGTCAAACCCTTTGAATGCCACCAGCCTGGGGAGTGAGCGGAGGAAGAAGGGACTAGGGGGGATTCACAGGAAATTGGAGCAAAATCCAAAATTTACTCCTCCGATTCAAGCCAAACAGCTCAAAAATAACCACCAGGCCTATTTTTAGCATGTGCCCAAATTACCTTCCCTTTGATCTCTGGCCTCCCCCAGGAGGGCTCTCCCACAGCTCCCCCTGCTCCCGGGGCTCGCAGCCACCACACAAGGAAAAGGCCAGGGGTCAGACTTTTCTATAGACCCCGTGGGTGTCTCCTTTCCTCGCTTCCTCTGCCTGCCTGGGTAGCAGGGCACGTCCTCGAAAACCAGGAACAGCATCCTTCCCAACAAGGGCGTGGCAGGGGGAATCACACGCTGCTCTCTGAGTCAGGCCACCAGCGCTGGGTGGGAGCCAGGCTCTGGCCCCACTTAGTCACCCAGGGACACCTTAACCCTGCAGGGAATGGGAGCAGATGCAGCTGAAGGCCCGGACAGAGGGTTCAGGAGATCTGTCCAGCCGTCCGTAGCCTCAGGGCCCCACCTGAGTCCACCTAGCACCCAAAGCTCGGGGTAGGGAATAGATGGCGTTTCAAAGATTCATCCTCCTGGGCGTGCTTACGTGCATGTGTGCGAGCGTGTGTGCAAGCGCGTGTGCAGGTGGGCAAGGATGCGGGTGCAGAAGAAACTAGAGTCATCTGTACATCTGTGAGAGGACCCCAGGAATCTCAGCCCAGGGTCAGTAAGGGCCCCGCCGTCAGCGAGTGGAGACGCCGGCCTCTACCTTTCCTTTGGGTGTGTGTGGGGATCAGGGAGCCTGTGGTATGATGAGTGGGGAGCGGAGGGAGGATGAAACTAGTCATGACACCTTGGAAAACTTTCAATGCCCATAGCAGAGTATAACTAAGGCGGCAACCGAGTGACGACTGAGAAAGAAAATTTGGCTGAGTTGTGTAAAGGAACACTCCAGTCAACGTCAGGAACTGTTCAACGCTTAGGTCTCATTTCCATAATTTCCAAGGTCGAGGCTTGGTGAGAAGGGGCCCTGGGCCCCAGTTTCGATCATGATTAAGCTTGGCATTCCATCGTATGTAAGTCTGACTTTGTCGTAGGTTTGTTGGATTACAGTAAGCTCTGCTCAGAAGGGGATCAGCCTTCCTTGAGCATTGCTCCTGATCCAGAGCTTAAAATAGCCGGAAAGTGGGAGATCCTGAGAACTAGTGCCAGTCACAGCCCGGAGAACAGCCTCCTTGGGAGAGAAGTGTGTGTGGTCAGGGCATGTGGCCAGTGAGAGGTGAGGCCAAGTGCCGGAGTGTCCTGACTCCCAGCCCCTAATCTGCGAGGCTGGGCTGTTCGCAGTCTCCCTCTCTGCCCCTTAGACTCTGGTGGGAAGGACTCCCAGGAAAGAGATTCCCGAGAGAGAGGCTCCGGAAGGCTCTGCAGCTGAAGACACACGAGGATCTATCTTATCTAATTCCAGAACCTCTTCTTAAAAACTGTGTCACCTCGACCTCAAGTCACTTAACCTTTCCAAACTTGATTTTTCTCATCTCTAAGAAGGAGAGAGTAACACCTATGTACTGGGCCGGGAGGCGTAAACGAGGACAGGGAGCAGAAGCTCCTAGCCCAGGGCTGGCCCTCTGCATGAGGTTGGCAGTGATCTAGAGTTGACCCTCGGGACGGGGAGGCCCCACTGCTCGTCCCCCTGAGTTCTCAGTGCTCGGGGTGGTTCCCTGGCAGCAGGCACTCCTACCTCAGTGAAGTCTAAGACCTCTCTTCCTGCCCCACAGCCTGGGGGGAGCTCGCAGGCCCTAGCAGGCAGAGACTTGCCCCCAGGACTCTGAAGCAATTGTGGCTTGGGAAGAATCCCAGGCATGTCTTATGTCTTCTCCCACAAGGCACGATCCATGGTGTGCTGGAGAACTGCTTTGTTCTGGGGCCAAGAGGTCAGTTTGTAGGAGGGCCCCCCCGTAAAGCTACAAGCTGGGCAGCGCCCCTCATCCCTCACGCCCCCTCCACTGTCCTGGGGGACATGTGCCCTGGATCACCCATCGGGCCAGCGAGAGAGGCGGCTCGCTCCGAAGGAGCCAGGGCGCGCTTTCCCCACTGGGTGCCCAGTAGCGACAGGAGTGAGATGGGAAGAAGTGGTGGGGAAAGTTTGAGAACCCAGTTTTCTCACCTGTGTTGAGACCTGATGCGAGGCGCGTCCTTTCTTTGGGCCCCAGTCTCCTTACTGGTGAAACGAAGGCAGTGGACAGCCCTGTCTCCACGGGCCCTTCTAGCTTTGTGCTTTTCCGGCTCTCAAGCCCTGGTTTTCTCAGCAGGCCCACAGCTGTGCAGACAGGGGGCGACGTCTCTGCTCCTTCTGTCCCAAGTCTGAGTGAGATGTAAGGTGTCTCTGCCTGGTCATCCAAGATACCGCCCCCCCCCCCCAAGCCTGTGTACGTGCTCATCTGGCCTCTGGCTGGGCTGTTCCCGGCTGCTCCGTCCTCTGGGCACCACGCCCTCCTGCCAAGGCCCCTTTCAGGCTCGCAGCTTCCCTGTGGCCATGCTCGCTAAGCTCGTTCCTGCTCCCCCTGCAAGAGCCACGGGAAACCTGTGTGTGCAGGGGGCGGGGAGTGGGAGGAGGGGTGGGTGGGGTTGCAGGGGCTCTCCGCCTAGGCATGCCATCCTGCCCCTTCTACTCTGGGTTTCTGGAGCACACCATGGGGGCCGAGGGACCCCCCGAGGCTCGCCATCCTCCCTGGACTTCCCATGCAAGTGAGGCCCCAGTACTCACCATGCCTGACCTCTAAACTTAGAGCGGGGTCTGCCATTTCCACCACCCCGGGCGCTGGGAGGAGATGGGGCCCCATAAAGCCCTGGGGGTGCACCTCGCTTTTTAAACGCTCTTCCTCTTCGCCAGGTTAGAGGCTATCAATCTGTGGGTGGGGAAGGAGGTAGAGAGGAGTGTCCAAAACAAAAGTGTACATGTTTTCTATCTCATCATCTTTTCCCCCTCTCCTCACACCTGGACGGGGACCTTGGGCCTCCAGAGCCAAGCACTTGGTGTCTTTGCTGCCTAGTTCCTTTAAGACAACTACCCTTCTACTGTCTGAGTGGGAAAGAATCACACAGCATTAACACTATACCTATCAAAGCCTCTGGAAAAGCTGGGCAAAGGGTCAGAGCTGGTCCCGGGCTCTGGAGTGCTTTTGACAATCATCTGGAAATGCTGGCATCTGAAAAAAAATAATCAAACCGCCAAAACCCTTTATGGTCAGTCCAAAGTGCAAACCCTTCACCCAGACTTTCAGGTTTTCCTCCTCAAGGCTACCGCCTTCTTCTCCCCATCCTCTCCTGACTGTAACCTCGCAGGCTTTGGGGCAAACTTCCTTCATCAAGGCCTTGGTGTATCTCTGAGATAGGGTTGATCATTCATATCTCCCTGTGCTATGATAATTCTAATCTAGAAGTTAATAGGTTTCTACTTAACTAGAAGTAAATTCTAGCACAGAACCTGGCATATGGCGGGTTTCATAAGGCCTTAGTCTCTTCCAACCCAATTTCCAGCCAACGGAGCACAGCCTTGTCCTCATGGCTTAGCTCCACTCAAGTGTGCCTCTCTCTCCTAAGCCAGACGAGATAGAGTGTCTCTAACTTCCACCACCAAGCCTCCTCTAAAATGCTGCCACCTCCAGGAAGCACTCCAGGGACCAGGATGAGGCTCCCCTCCTCTCTCATATGAGAACTATTTATGCCCATGACTCCTCTTCCACCTATGATGTTTTAAGCTTATTGCAGGCACAAGCTTATCCTACCATAGCCATTGCAACCAGCCTGACCCACCCCTGGACCACACCCCTGCTGGCTCGCCAGCCACTGCTCAGTGTTCCAGGCCGCTGACCAGGGCCACCCTCTCACTCTCGGCCTGCTTGTGCATTGGTCCCATTGCTACCTGACTTCCACTCTTAGATCTATGATTCCGACCTCAGGTCTTACCTCTGCCCTTCCAAGTGGGAATTATCTGTGCTCTCCAACTTGGCTTCAACTTTTGCCTCTTAGCTGTCCCCACTCCTACCCTTGACCCCAATCCCTGCCCTAGTGCCACATGTCCCTACTGTCCAGGCCTGTGTGACTAATGCTATAATGAATATCCGTGAGTGTGTGCGTATATATATAAAGTCTCAAGATTGCTGAAATACCCCAAATGACTAGGGTAGAGAAATGAGAGTCAACCAGAGCCAACTTCTCCTGGGTAATAGTCCCCATTTCCTGCCAGCCGAACAGCAATTGTCTGTTGGCTGGGACAGAAGAAGACAGGAGTTGTCTATCTGCCCTAACAGGCCTAAAATAAGATACTGATGAGCCATGATGAGGGGCTTGCCTGTATTTTGGCAAAACAGAGGTCTGGTGGAGCCCTGGTACCCATCAGGCCTTTTCCGGTCCACAGAACTAAAGATTTGTGCATACCTCTGTGAAAACTCTCATAGAGGGTTGGTCACTGGGTGTCTGAGCCTACGGCTGGGGTCTAATATCCTCACAGCCTTGACCCATCCAGGCTTGGGGAAGATCTGTGTGGGGTTCCCAAAGCCACGGGGTATGAGGAGGGAAGGGTGTTGTCACCATCCCGAATTCGAAGTGGGTAAGACAAAAATGGAAGGTTCCTCCCAAGCAGGACAGGTCATGAAATGAGCTCCTCCAGGGACTCTCTCCATCTGTGTGGAGGGCGGGGGAAGGCCTTTCTTTCCTCTTCTAGTACATTCTTACTAGTCCCTTCTACCAGGGCCAGGCGCTGAGCTGGGCACTGGAGGTACAGGTGCGGGAGACGGGTGCAGGCCCTGCCCCCACAGAGCTCGAGGGAGTGACAGGTGATGAAATAAGGAACAACAATGGAGTATGATGGGTGTTGAGACCTGGGGAGTACTTGGCAGGGGAGAGGAGCGGGGAGGGTTTAGGTTAATCATGGAAGGCTTCCTGGGAAAGGTGACCTCTACGGGAAGACTGGTGTTTTACATCAAGCAGACAGCAGGTGTGAGTGACCAGTGACCGGAGAGAGAGAGGACATGACCCTCTGGACACTGAGAGACGTTGATGGCTGGGGCACAGAGGGCAATGTGGGAGAGGAGAATGAGGCTTCAGAGGGAAGAGGGCACCAGAAATAGAAGGGTGAGCTCACCTGGCTTGACGGAGCTGATTGCTTAGTACTCACTTGTTCACTCCTTTCTCGCTTCAAATCCCCAGGGAAGGCTGCGACTCTCTTCCTGCCTTCTGTAGTATCTAGAACAGGGCTCTGCATACAGTAAGTACTCAATTAATACCTGTGGAGTAGTTGACCAAGGAGAAGGGTAAATGAAAGATTAGGAACTTAGCTGTATGCAGAGACCCTTGGAAAACGAACGCACGCACTTCTAATCACATGATCCGTAAGTTTATGGCTTTGCAGTTGCGATTTTATAGCTAAAACAAAATGCTCGTTAAAAACTAATAGGAATGTGTAAAATCAGCACTGGCAAATCTCAGTTGGCAGGCAGGAAAACCTGGCTCCTTGAAGCCTGCCTGGTTCCATGGTCAAAACATGCCTTGGGTAGAGATCCAGAGGTGAAAAGTCACTTGGTTCTGGGAGCCAGAAACAGACTCAAACCCAAAGGAGCAGGTCTGAGCTCTCTAGGGCAAAATGACATTGCATGCCTCAAATTATTACAGGCTGCCAGCTTAAATCATTTCACAAGCGCATTCACTGTAATGGGAATTCAGAGGAGGCAACCAGCCCTAGCCAGAGTCCTTAGGGGCAAGCGGTAGGACTCGCGACTTGCGCTGTGATTGGACCTCAGCCAGGTTGGAAGAGAGCAAGACTCCCCAGAACCCACCCCGTTTGTCCTTCAGAAGCCGAGGGGCCTCCCGACTCTCCTTTCTTCCAGCCACCCGCTTCTGCCTGGGCCCCACCGCTCAGCTGACCATGCCTTCTCAGCCCACATTTTGTCACCTCTATGCACACACTGGCCACCTCTAAGCCACACCCCTTTGTCAGTTGATTTCTCAACCATTTAGAACGCTGAACACAGGTGATCTTGCTTTCTGGTTAAATAACATCTTTAGATATTTTCTCCTCTGACCCCAGATGGCCTCTCTCGACCCTTCTCCCCAACCCTCATTTCCCTCCATTGTTTGATTTAGGAGTTAGATGACTTTTCTAGAAACACTCCATAGAAATAAATCCTCATAGGCAAGGCAATAAATTATCTAAGCTATGCATGACTGATAGAGCCTTTTGGTAGGAGACACTGAAGAACGCTGATCGTTGAAAAACAAAATTCAAGAGGCCAAATTTTACACGGAGCAATTAGTATTAAATAAGAACATGTCAGAGGCACTGGGGCATTAGAAACGGGCTGTCCCTGCCTCTTTTGTAAGTCAGGCTTACTAAATGGAATATAATGATATGTAACCAAAATAAGGGAAGGTCATTTCTTTGCTAAGGAGACCCAGCCAACAAACACAATGGAAAAACAGGAGTGATACCTTTCACTCTGGGGTTTGTTGTTTTCTGTTTTTTGGGTTTGGGATATATTTGGTTTTTTCACTTTTCAGTCTTTTCTGGGCGTTAGAGGACAGACCCTACAGCCTTGAAAAGCTCTGGCATAGCCTAAAGATTCAGTGGAAAAAGTTCGTGGATTCAGTGAAAAAGTTCCTGAGCTGGGTACAGATAAGAATGTCACTTTTAGAGAAAGAAAAGTAGTCACTGGTTAAATATCTGTATTTGCCAACTTTCTGTCCCATGTTAAGAAAGGGATTTTTTTTTAAATTTTCTTTAATAAAAGTGTGCATTGTCATCTAAATGATCGGCTGGTTCTTGCCCTCACCAGGAGCCTAAAGAGAAAACTATTTGGGGTTACAAAGTGGGAAAAATTAGTCACCAGTGATTCAGAAAGACTATAAATATGTGGCTATATTGTTCTCTTCCTTACGCTCCAGCTGGGACGAGCTGTTTGGGAGGAAGCAGGAAGATACACAAACAGCACAAGCGTTGAGCAGAGGCTCCACTCGGGATTTGAGGAGAGAGCACGACCCCCAAAGCCTCCCTGTCAGAGCCTCTTTGGGTTCAGTGCTGGGTACTGGCTCTGCACAGCACCAGCCCCTGGAGGGCTGTCTTGGGACTTCTGCTGGGCTAGAGGAAGGAACAGGGGAGTGACAACCCTCTTTCCTGGCAAGCCTGTCCTTGCTGTCCTGGGGGGTGGGGAGGGGTGTCGCTGACTGGGCCATTTCCTGAACTGGGGAGAAAAGCAAAAGCCGGGACCGGGGGAGCTGTCGGCTGGCAGAGTATGGCAGCCTGCTACTCAGGATTCCAGAGACTCATGCCCGAAATCCTCCTTACACACCGATGCCTGCATACATACATAAATCATTCACTCGTTCATTCATTCATTTACCAAATTATGTTGAGCTTCTGCGTGGGGACTCCGAGGAGCATGATGGTGAGGAAGACGAGCCCAGCCCTGCCCTGGCAGCGCTTTCTGCCTGGTGGGAAGGAAGGGTATGGCCCCGCAGTTCCGGTGGGGGCCGATGAGTGCGAGGACCCGGAGTTCAGCCAACATGGAAACCCACTGTAGGTGCAGCCAATCTGGTTGCAGACCAGGAAGGGGAAGTTGAAGCTGAGCCACGTGAGGGAAAGCTAAGATCCAGGCAGGGCAGACTCAGAGGTGCTGAGGAAAGCAGGTCTAAACAGTAGGTAAAGTTGAGGCAGAAAGCGCTGCCTCAGCAGTTTGAAGCATAAGGATGTAAGTGGGAGGGACGATGGCCCCAACATGAGGAAAACAAGGGACCAATGGTTACTTTGCCACGGTCTCATTGTGGCACTCACTGGGACACTGGGTAGCAAGTGCCAGGTCTCTGGGTTCATATGCCACCGTCTGGATCTCTTTTTTCCTCAACATTTTCACTCTGCAACACTCTTGTTGCCTCAGGGAGACCCCGTTCAGCACCTACGTGATACCAAAATGGGAGAGAAGGCATGATTTATTGACTGAATAGTCAATACAGTTTTTGTTACGAACTTTGGAAACATTATTTTTAATGGCTGTATACTATCCCATCACATGAATATACTATAATTTATTTATCTATCTCCCTGTTGTTGAATATGTCATTTGCTTCCAAATCATATTCAGATAGTATTGTGAGCAACCCTGTGCAGATAGCTTTTTCTATATTCGAGATTTCCTCATAAGAAAATAAGAGTGCTTTACACAGGTCTGTGCTCATTATCCCATGCCCCAGCTAGATTTGATTAATTCCTTTTTAAAAGTCTCAAATAAGTAATGATTGAAGAAATAATTTCCCCCCTTTTCAACAGTTAGGAAAATGGAGGATCAGAGGCTTCCAACCTTCCTCAGCATGAGCAAGTTAAGAAGTGGTGAAGCTGGCTTTGAAGGCTGGTCTGCCTGACTGCCAAGTCCTCATCCACACCACAGCCATCCTGTCCATAGAAAGGCCTGGTGGAAGGAACTAGTTGTCAGGACAGCTGGATCCTATTCCAACCTTTTCCATTGACTAGCTGGTTTACTTTCCATCTCAGTTTCCTTGTCTGTAAAACCTGGGTGCCCTACCTACCCATCTACCTTCACAGAGCTGTCAGGATGAAATAAGATAAGGAATATGAAGCCTCTTTGGAAATTCTAGAAAGTTCCATTTGATTGTAGATTTCAAAGAGGCGTGAGTGCTGCATTCTATTTCCTCTCAAGTATATATCTAGTTCTCATGTTTATTCAGCATTCGTATATGGCGGTTATTCTAGGTTAAGCACTTCGTAAGGAATAGCTCATTTAACTCTTCTGAGAGCCCCATGGGTTAGATGCTGTTTCTATTTTAGAGATAAGAAATTAAGGCTATATCTCACAGCCAGTAAATGATGGAGATGAGTTTGAATCCAGGCGATCTGACTCTAGCCCTTGAGCTCTTGTCATTTTAATATGTAGGTTTTATTGGGGCACCTAGCTGGCTCAGTCAGAGGAGCATGCAACTGTCAATCTCAGGATCATGAGTTTGAGCCCCATGTGGGATGTAGAGATTACTTAATAAAACTTTTTTTAAAATGTAAGTTTTATTATTATTCAGGTAGAATGAGGCCAACAGATCAGGAGATGATTGCCATTGAAAAGACAGTTTGTTACGGTTCTCAAGAGAAGGGGCACTCCACACCACACAGGGAAGCATGAGGGTTGGTCAGGAGGCAGAAGGAGTGAAAGGAAAACATGGGCAAGAGCCCGTAGAGTGGTTTTCCTAGGACAGAATGGGTAAGGCAGGGTAAGCAGGTAATACGGGTTTAGGATTGGCTAGTTTGAATGATTTTAGCAAGCTCCCTGGGGTATAGAGCCTTCCCCTCATTGCCTGGTATCTGCCCCTGGAGTGATTTTGGCAGGAGTTAGTGGCTCAACCTGTGAGAGCTCCATAAAGGAAGTAGTTGGCAAGTATAGGCTCTGAATTGGTTGGTTTGCATATGAAACACAGATTCACAGGGGAGTCATTTGCTATCTCTAGGAATTAGCCCTGGGAGAGGCCATTTCTCCAGAATTAGCAAGACCTCCTATACTGGAGCACCGAGAATAGAGAAAAAATATAGTTGACCCTTGAACAATATAGGGGTTAGGGGAGCCAAACCCCCTTGCAGTCAAAAATCCACATATAACTTTTTTTTTCAAATCCACATACAACTTTTGAGCCTCCAAAAACTTAACTACTAATAGCTTACTGTTGACCAGAAGCCTTAGCAAGAACATAGTCAATTGACACATATTTTGTATGTTATATGTATTATGTACTGTATCTTACAATAAAGTAAGCTGAAGAAAAGAAAATGTTAAGAAAATCATAAAGAAGAGAAAATACATTTACAGTACTATACTGTATTTATCGAAAAAAATCCATGCGTAAGTGGACCCATGCAGGTCAAATTTGTGTTGTTCAACGGTCAACTGTAGCTGTGCACTGTGTGATGAACTGGACTACCTTGCGCAATGCTCTCACCATAGCTGGAATGATTATCATCATCAACAGGAACATCACCAGTAACAACAACAATGTCCCACGGGGACTGTGCAGCACCCAGCACACAGTGACACTCAGGAAGGGTTTGTTGAATGAATTAATGAATGAATGGTCCAAGCCTGCTGAGCTTAGAGTTTTGTGCACTATAAGGAACACATAGGTGTAGGTGCTCAATAAATATATTATTTTCCTCATTAGGTAAGCAAGAGGGCATTGAGGAAAATACTAGGGAAAAGTGACTCTCAGCAACCTTATTATCCAGGATTTAGAACTATGTGCTTTGCAAAGAGCTCTTCCTAGAGGAACCCAGATAGTTTTCAGATCCTGTCCAGTGCAGATCTCATGCAGAAATGACACAAGGACTCTCGACTGTGTCTTCAGAAAATATATGCTGACTCCTCACCCGAATAGTAATCTGATTTTGGTCCTGTCTCTCTGGAGGTCAAGTGTCTGCCTTATTCAGGCTGTCAGTCACCTGGAGAACACACTCAAGAGATTCTGGCTTTTTTTCATCCTCAAATTTCTGCCCTTATCACCAAAGTCATCCCAAGCATCTTTAGTCATTTACGTTGATTCATGTACTTAAGAGTGTTTATTGTGCACAATTAGTTGGAGTGGTCTCATTCATAATTTATGACTGTTCTCAAGGAGGACCTGTGCAACAGAGTCCTGCTCAACTCATTCAACCATTTGTCAGAATTGGGGTTCCTGGGAGTTGACAGGTGGAGGACAAAACACAACTTTTGGGTAGGCCTTCTGAGCCCTAAGAGAACTTCGTGCTGCTCTATCTCGCAAGCAGCGCTGACAGATTGAAGGCGTGTTCTGGTGCTACGTGGGGAGCTGCAAGAGGACTCCCTACTCTCAAGGCATTTACAAAGAATAAAAAGCAATAAAAACAAAAAGATCCATGACATTAATATTGTCAACATGAAGTGACAAGTACATTTTAAGAGGATCATTGACAAAGGAAATATGCAAATAGCAATAGAGTGCACATTAGATTCTGAGCTAGTTCCTTCTCTAGGAGTTCCCAAAGCTCACCCAAGCGGTTGGCTTCCCATCCCATCTCTTCATGTCAGTGGATGTCCCACCCTACTGCCCATCTCCTCTCCCTGTTCAGTCCATTGCAAAGGTACTACTAACTCTAGAGGCTACTACTTCAGAAAAAATAAGAGCCAAGGGCTGTGCAAAATGAGAAGGGATGGGAAGTAGGAAAGAAAGATGAGGCTTCAACTCACGGGTGGACCAGAAATTCTCACCCCTTACCCAGAGGCTGTTATGTCCACTTCCTTTTCCAGCTTCGTTCCAAAAACATCTCTCCACATCTATTCAGGGATGCCTGTTACCATGGCTACTGGGTGACAGATGCTTTTTGAATACGGTATGTGAAGAGCTCTCCCAATCTGCAATCCGACCTGGAACAGGTGGCTATTTTTAGCTACATGCTGCTAATACATGCTTTAGAAAAGTCGGCCTTTAGTTTTTACTTAAACTTCACCTTTTCCCATACTCCCCTATTTCACTGCCCTAGTGGCTTGATGCACTTATAGGAGTTTTTATTTACCATTACTATAATGTGAAAGACATCACAAAGACCCCAAGATTCAGGCTATCTTTCAGACTCAGGACACTCATCAGGAAGCCAGCACAAATCAACTTGCTCCTTGACACAGAGGGCTGCCCTCTCCAGGGCTACTCTTTGAGTGTCGGTCCCCCACTTGAGGCTAGAATTGGTGTCATCATCTTGCTCAGAGTCTCTGTGCTTGTCTCATTTTCTGTTTTTGCTAAAGTTCTCCATTTTATATGCCCAAATCTGTACTATCATTTGTAAAATAATATTTAAGATTCTCTGTTTTTCCCATGTATGTTTGAAGGCAGTCTGGTCTAATGATAAGAGTTACAGACTTTTCCCACCTCGAATTTAGTTTGACATTGAAGTCCTAACATGATGTGGCCTCAAGTTACCTCCCTAGACTTACCTACTTCTCAAATCTCTTAACCCCCAAGCCTGAAGTTCCCAGGGCATTCTCTCCAAACATGCATTGTACTCCACTAGAAATTCTACACGACTTTCAACACCCATATCAAACTCCACACAGCCAAGAATTCCTGTGCCATCACTCCTTAGCTCCTAGTTAAAAGCATTCAAGCATTCCCTCCTTTCTCTAGCTCCTATTTCATGATTAAATGTATTAGAGCTTGAAGTACTGCACACAACTGCTGATGCTATGTTATGCGGGCATTTGACTTATGTAGACTGGGGGCCATTTTTTGAGAGACACTGATCGAGATCAGACAAATTAAAACTAAGAAGCATATTGATTAACTATTGTTGGACCAGAAACCCCAGAAGTAGGAAAGTGGCAATAGAAACAAATCATTGCATAAAGCCTGGGAAGCAAGGAAGAGACGAGGCAAATTTAAGAGAAAAAAAAAAATCCAACAAACATAAGAAAAGACATTAATGAAGTATAGGTAAAGCAAGACTGAAGGCAGATACACAGGAAACAAATGGCATAAATATGCAGAGGTTAAAAAGAAAAATTGGAATCAGATTAATATTCATTTTTCAAGGCTGAAGATGAGTAGAGAAATCACTATCAAGGAATTGGGTTTACTCCTGGATTTAAGGATAACAACCATGTAAGGAAAAGTTTTTACGGAGCATGTATGGAACTCTGGACCAGTAGACACTATTGATCCAGAGACTTGATGAAATGAATAACCACGAAGAGAAATAGAGGCCACATGAGACAGAATAGTCAGTGAGATTTGAAAGAATGAGTGGTGTAGTATTGACCAAGTAACGAATGGATAGCTCTGTGTCTGGGACAAGTTTAACCCAGAGTTACCCAGAGTTACCTTGACCCGAAGCACTACCGAGGTCCCATTTTGGATATTAAAAGGATCTGTTTGCCCAATTAAGGTATAAGTTTTTAGATCTGGGAAATAGTTATCTATCTGGTGGTCTTTGATAACTCTCTTCAGAGGTCGTATGGGGTGGTCGATAGAGTACTGGGCTTAGAATCAAGAGGTTAGGTTTTGCTCCTAAGCGTTGCCACTTGCTAGGTGCGTGGGTTTCTTGAGGTCAAACTTGCTGAAGTTCAGTTTTCTCTTCTGTAAAAAAAAAAAGCCTTAAGGCTTTTCCCTTATAAATCCTACTGGGAAAATCAAATAAGTGTATGTATGCGAAGGCACTTTTAAACTGTAAAACCCTAGTCATATAGGGCAATTGTCGGAGTTAACCTCCTACAGAATGAACTAAAAGGTTCCATAGAAACTCCACAAGGTCAGGAGACTGGGGTGGGAGGCCCGAGCTGTGTCCGAGCCCAACATCTCCAAAAGCAGAAGGAAGGCCCTGAAAGGAATGTGGGTTTTCAGAAGTTATGGGAGCGGGTTGGAAAGAGGAACAAATGTAAAAGAGAAAGTGAAAGAATAAAAGCAAAAGTGAAAAAAAAAAAGGACTTGCAAATATATAAAGGAAAAGTTGATTATTTTATGTCAATTTATGGATGATAGCCAAAACAAGCTAGAATACCAGATAGGTGAAGTAAATTTCTCAGAAATTCAAACCCACTTCAATAATATCAAACTTCTTTCTCTAATACATAAAACAGAAACAAAAAAACCTCTTGGACAAAACTGGATCTCCTTTTTGTTACTTTTAAGAGACTTAGTTTAGGACACCTGGGGGGGCTCAATTGGTTAAGATTTGCCTTTGACTGGGGTCATGATCTCAGGGTCCTGGGATTGGGCCCTGAGTTGGGCTCCCTGCTCAGTGGGGAGCCTACTTCTCCCTCTGCCCTTCCCCCTGCTCATGCTCTCTCTCTCTCTCAAATGAATAAATAAAATCTTAAAAAATGTACTTATTTTTAATCTAATCTTCTTACAAAAGTGATATATAATTATTATAGAAAAAGTCAGAATAAAAAAATCAAAAGGTAATATTAAAATATTAAATCACTCTCAATCCTATGAACCCCAGTGTGATCTTCTTCCTGCTCTTCCTTGCATATAGAAAGAACTGGGTTCACTCACCTTTTTTAAAAAACAGATATGGGACCACCATCATACCACTTTGCAATATCTCTTTTTAAATAACCCAAAGTCAGGAATATCTTGTCATATAGGTAATAAGAAAGAAATTTGGGCAGCACAATTTTAATGCTTATATATAATATTTGTTGTATAAATATATCATGCTTATTTAACCATTTCTTTATTTTTGGATAGTTTGGTTATTTCCAACATTTCTTTATTGCAAAATGTGCTGGAAGGAGTTTGTGTGTGGTTAATACTATGGGTTCTGGTGACAAACTTTCTCAAGTCAGTTCCCAGATTCCCTATATATCACTGCATATCTTTGGGAAAGTTATTTAATCTCATTAAGGCTCAGTTTCTTCATTTGTGGAATGAGTTTAAAAATAGTACCTACACCAAAACCTATTGTTATAATTAAGTGAAATAATATATTTAAAATACTTTATACAATGCCTGGCACATAATAGGTACTTAATAACGATAACTTTTTAAATCCTTATAACTAATCTGTGTACTCATCCTTAATGATTTCTAGAAGATAAGTTTCCAGAATTTTTGCACCAAAGGAAGGAAGGGCATATATATATATATATATACATATATATATATATATTTTTTTTTAGGACAATGCCATATTTTAAGTGTAGAAAAAAAGAATTGAATTGTCATGACGAAAAGGGACAGAGCCAAGCCAAATGTTAAAAAGTCATATATGGATGCAATGATTTAGGTCTTGTTGCTATTAAACTAAGAGTGAGCATATCCTCAAAGCCATAATCCTATTTCTAGGAAAATATCTTACAGAAATAATTGCATGAATATATCTGTATAAACATATTTATTACAATATTATTTGTGATTGCAAAAAAAGGAAAACAATGTAATTATCGCAGTGGGAGAATGATTAGACATATTATGGTAATCCATACAGTTGAATATTAGATAGCCAATTAAAAAAATAAGGTAAAGCTACATATGTTAACTTTGCATTGAGTTCCTGATATAATGTTATATGGGGGAAAGTAGAGTGACAGAGAGGAAGCATAGCACAATCACACTCTGTGACGATCTTTTTATTTTATTTTTTGAGAGAGAGCATGCACATGAGGTGGGGGAGGGGCAGAGAGAGAGAGAGAGAATCCCAAGCAGGCTCTCTATTCAGTGCAGAGCCCAACACTGGGCTTGATCTCATGACCCTGAGATCATGACCTGAGCTGACATCAAGAGTCAGATCCTTAACGAACTGAGCTACCCAGGTGCCCCTGTGTGACCATGTTAAGGATATAGAATTTAAGTCTCATTAGTTACATGTGTTAGCCATGGAACAAAGCTAGATAACGCATATGAAAGGTATTTGAACACTCTAAGGGCGACATAAATTTTATCATCCCCATGGTATGACATAAATGTAATAAAAGTGAGAGAGTAATAGCCTAATGAAAAGGACAGGACATGCATGAAATAAAGGTTATTACAAAATGAAAACCATCTCTTTTCTGATCAGAGAAGTCCAGGTGTTAAAGAAGAAAAGAAGCTTGAGAAATTATCTTATTCATCCCTTGCCTTTCAGTAAAGGATATTTATCCTTAAATGGAAATGGAAAACCAGAGGTGCACAGAGTTAAGTGACTGACCCAAAGTCACAAGGCTCATAAACGTGGGGTGATGACCGGCATCCTCTCTCCTGATCAAAATGGAATTCTTAAAGTCTGAGAAACTTGGCAAGATCAAATAGAGAATATGCAAATTCCTAGTGGAACAGGAAGAAATTAGAACAATAAAAAAGATTATTAAGGGGAGAGGAGACTTACTCCCTTTTCAAGATGTCATGAAGAAGTAGGACATGTTAAAAATACGTAAAAAATGCTCAAAGGGAGGCCCCATGCCAAGGACTTTAACAGAATGGCTCTCCCCTTGCTCAGAAGCAATGAATGTGGAACACTTTTTCCCCCCGTAAAGGCAAAGCGGAAATAGCAAACATCAAAGAACAGATGAGGAATGTCTCCATCAACAGGATCACGGAGATGGAGATCGGTGAAGATAAAGATGGTCAGTCAAGAAAAAAGGACAAGATCAATACCTCAGAGGACCAAGGGAAAGATGACTGCGGCGCGTAGTGGGGAGGCCAGGTGGCAGTTTACCTCCCCAGGGGCCACTCAGGTGACAGCCCTGCAAACGATCACAATAGACCCAGAAAGCACCACCTATCATCCTGACAGGGGGCATGCTCCTGAGTGATTTCACTGCCGAGGACCACACAATGTCCTACACATCTAGCAAAGCATGGGAAAATAGTCAAGTGGCCAACGGTGCCTGAAAGTGGTGTTAATTTAAAACAAGGTAGGGGCTCCTGGGTGGCTCAGTTGGTTAAGCGCCTGACTCTTGGTTTCAGCTCAGGTCATGATCTCAGCATTGTGGGAGCCTGCCCTGCGTTGGGCTCTGCACTAAGCACAGAGTCTGCCTGAGACTCCCCACCCTTCCCTCTGCCCTCCCCCCTGCGTGCTTGCGCTCTCGCTCTCTCTCTTGCTCTCTCTCAAATAAATAAATCTTTAAAAAAAAAAAAAAAAGGCAATGTAGGGCTGTTGGGAAGGAAATCAATGGGTCAAGGAGGGAGAGCTTGTGAAAACTTGAGGCCGACACAGAGTCTCTGCAGCCTCCCTGTCCTTAGAGTTTCCATACCTCTGCTCTAGCTTGGCTGGCTTCTCTCTGCTTCTTTACCTGGGAGAGTTGTGAGCAGCATCGTGCCCATCTTCAGAGCAAAAAGAAAGAATTGACAGTTTTCAAATGAAACCTATAAAGACCAAGAATATTTGAGAAAAATAAACCCCATTTTAGACATGAGACAGCATGCCCAACATTAGACATTTAGACAGTCCCCTTTCCCCAAATACTCAAAATGCAGTAATCATGAAAATAGATAACTAAAGCTTAGTTTCAGGAGCATGCAATCTCCTAGAATTATCCATAGCTCAACTCAACTCCATCTTGTCCAGTTTTTCTGAAATACAGTCGGGAGTTGGTCATCCCAGGGCTGGTTGGCTCATCTACTGTTCTACACTTGTCTGGGGCCGATTCTCACACAGGATCACGTTGGGCATCTTCCAAGGAGCATCGTATCCTCAAGTTAACTCTTGCATGAGAGACAAACTTCTTATCCTCTTCTGCGGCTCACAGCCCCTGGGCGAACAGACGATTCTCTCTGTCGGTTCCACAATCACCTAAGTTTTTCACGGCTCACATAGCCAACTCTTCCTACATCACCTAGTGCTTCATGGGACCCCATTTCAGGAGATAGCTATTATTTTTTTTAATTGTAACATCCCTGCTCTTATACCAGCTAGGATTACAATCGACTGCAAAAGAAAGCCCAACTATTGCTTAAGGAAATAGGAAAGTCACAGTTGAAGTGTGGGGACATAGGCAGATTGAGAGGAGCCATTGCTCAGTCATTCCACTGGTCTCTTTTCCTCCATGGTTGGCCTCCTGGATTTCACTCCTTGCTTGTTGCCTCATGGTTGCAAGATAGCTACACTCCTTGTAGCCCTGCATCCACGTTCACAGCAGGAGGATGGGAACGGTGGAGGGCTTTCTCCCTCCAAGGCTTTGTATTTTTAGTCTGGAAGCTACGTCTGCCCCAGTGGACTTCTACCCACATTGCGTTGACCAGACTGCATTACATGGTCATGCCTAGCAGCAAGGAAGCTGGGAAATCAAGAACTATGTTTTTACTTCTACACTGGAAAAGGCACAAGAGAAAGTAATTTTTAATGAATATTGATAAGCTATTGAATGATATCTGCGGCTGTAACTCCTTTGGATTCTCAGCACTATGGACACCCTATTCTATTACATGTGCTCACCCCCCACCACGCATCACCGAGGATGAAGACCCCAAGTCTTGTCCAGGATCTCCAGGGACACCTGGGTGGCTCAGTCCATTAAATGTCTGCCTTTGGCTTAGGTCATGATCTCGGGGTCCTGCGATAGAGCCCCACATTGGGATTCGCAATCAGGGAGTCTATTTCTCCCTCTCCCTCTTCCCCCCGCTCATGCGTTCTCTCCATCTCTCTCTCTCAAATAAATAAAATATTTTTAAAAAAATTTCAGGATCTCTGGTTCCTACGCAAAGCTCCCTGTCAGGTCCTCATGTGCATCTCATGAGCGCAGTTTGTAAGCTGAAATGACAGTTTATCTTCCCTGATACACCTGATATACAAAGGTAAGAAACAAGATAACTGTAACAAAAACTCAAACGAAGGAAAAGTAGGAAATGCACGTTGGACCATAGAATGTATCAAATCCTGCTAGTCCTGGCAGGAAAGTAAAAGTCCTCCTTGACCAATCTGGGGGGCCTTGGATCTGCTTTTTGGGAGGAAATTCTTTGTCCATTACTCTGTTTATATCCTCATAAAGTCTCTCCCATGGTAATGACTACTGACATTATTATACCCATGACAATGATAAGAAAACGGAGGCACAGAAAGTAAGCTTTGGCCATGGTCATACAGAGCCAGGATCTAAATTTAGGTCATCAGATTGCAGAGTCTCTGCTCTTTGCCATCAAGCTTTCTCTAACAGAACAGGAGTTCAATCTAAGGGCCCAGGGAGAATTCTTGGCACTTGCTTTGAAGACAAGACAAAAAGAAGTCAAAAGCTAAAAATGGAAAGGATCACCTAGAAATTGATCTTAGAAGATAAGGTGTCTGAACCAACATTTTTTGGCCAAGGTTTCCCTCTTATAGGAGATCATCAGGGTCCCACTAATGGAGAAATAACCCCCAGAAAGGAGAGTTTAGCATGTCTTCTTCTTCTTCTTCTTCTTCTTCTTTTTTTTTAAAGATTTTATTTATTTGACAGAGAGAGACACAGCAAGAGAGGGAACACAAGCAGGGGGAGTGGGAGAGGGAGAAGCAGGCTTCCCGCGGAGCAGGGAGCCTGATGCAGGGCTCCACCCCAGAACTCTGGGATCATGAACTGAGCTGAAGGCAGACGCTTAACGACTGAGCTCCCAGGAGCCCCTCAGCATGTCTTCTTAATAACTGTGTCGTATAGGGCGCCTGGGTGGCTCATTGGTTGAATGTCTGACGCCTGGTTTAGGCTCAGGTCATCATCTCAGGGTCGTGAGATCGAGCTCCAAGTAGGCTCCAGGCTCAGTGTAGAGTCTGCTTGAGATTCTCTCTCTCCCTCTCCTTCTGCCCCTCCCCATGCTCACCCTCTCTCTCTCTCTCTCAAATAAATAAATCTTTTAAAAAATCATGCTGTATGTCACTTTTAGTTTAAAGGCACTTTTATGCACCTTCCATTTGATCCTTGCAACCAATTAGATTGATGAGTGCAGAGTTTTTCACGGCTCGTATAGCCAACTCTTCCCACATCACCTAGTGCTTCGCGGGACCCCATTTTATCATGTTCACGACTGTCCAAGGAGGCAAATTAAACATAGGTCTTTGATTCCCTCCGCAGGCGTTCTTCTCCAGATACTACACTCCTAGTTCCGGAGAGAACCGCTTAACGACAAGTCCTTACGAGCTATTTAAAGCTATTGAAGCTAATAAAAATATCAATGGCTATTCTGTTGCATATGATCACTCCACCCCCCATCACCTAGAATGAAAATCCAAAGTCTGGTCCAGTTCAAATCCAGGATCTCGAGGGGCGCCTGGGTGGCTCAGTCGGGTAAGTGCCTGCCTTTGGCTCAGGTCATGATCTCAGGGCCCTAGGATCAAGCCCCATGTCAGGCTCTGCTCTCAGCATGTGGACAGGTTAAGATGCAAGCTTGTGGGCACCGAGTCCCATGCCGGGCATCGGTTTCTGTGATACGCAGCCATCATTATCTCTCTTAACCATAAGCCTATGAGGTTGGTTCTACTAGTGTCTTGATTTTACATTGAGGGAACTGAAACTCAGAGCTTCAGAGAGCTTAAGTCATGTTTCCATGGCCGCCTGCCAAGCAGGGCTAAATTCAGGACAATGTAACATTTAGGGGCAGAAAAACAGTCGCCAGACAGTGACTTAGGGAGGAGGTGATTCAGTGGCCCCCATCCTTGTGTCTCTAAATGTCCTCTGGTCATGAAAGCTAGTGTGGGAGCTGGAGGTGGAGGAGCAAGCCACAGGTACAAAAAACAGACTTTTTCCAGAGGTGAGTGGAAAAAGGAACAAAGGATTACCATCTTAAAGATTCGGACAGGAAAGCAAAAATTGCCCAAACCTATAATTATGGTATCAAGAGAACTGGCCAGAGGAGGAATGGCTGCTTTAGAAAAGAGAGGGGAAAAAAGGAGAAAGGGATTTGTGTGTGGGGGTGCATGCTTGTGTGCACGGCATTCATTAGAAAGTGATAGACAACGTTTGCAAAAAATACATGGGTTGGATGGCGGAAATTATAAATGCATTAATAATTTAGCTAATTTTTAAACAATTTTAAGTGCTAAGGGATCCAAGGAGAAAATGCATGGGAAACACTTGAATTATACAGTGCTATACAAAAGTGGAGTGGTACTTAGTTTTATACGAGTGTATTTATAATAAAACTGGAAAGACAAGGAAAGACAAGGAGAAGCCAGGCCAAGGGGCTGAGCTGACACTGTGCTGGGCTCTGCTCCCCTCTCCTTGTGCGTGTCTTGCCCGGGAGGTTCCTCTTCATCTTGTTTTATTGCGGCTCTGTTCCAGCTGTTCAGCAGCTGGCCCGCGTCTACCCCAAGTGGTGGTATTTACGGAATCAGTTGAGCAGTTGCTCTGCTATGTGTTGCTGGGGGTTTGCAAAGTCCCATCAGGGCCCTGAAAGGCCCGAGTCACCTCCCAGGAGCCCCCGAATGCGGCGGAGGAAGTCAGTTCTGCAAATGAAGGAAGGTCGTGTTGGGGACACGGGACAGGAGAGGACACCTGGTGGAGGGGACATCTCCCATTTGTAGGGAAGGCGACTGTTTCCTTTCCTGAGGGTTTCTGAAATCTGTGATTTGCTTTCGTAGCCACCTCGCTCGCACAGACCTTGTCTTTTGGGTGTCTCTTGGGCTGAGATGGGCTAAGAGGGGAGATTTCTCAAAAGATGAACCACTCTTGGGGCACCTGGGTGGCTCAGTCAGTTAAGCGTCTGCCTTTGTTTCAGGTCATGATCCCGGGGTCCTGGGACCGAACCCCACATCCGGCTCTCTTCTCAGTGGGGCTCTGCTTCTCCAGCTCCCTCTGCCTCCTTGCTCATGCTCTCTCTCTAGCTCAAATAAATTAAAAAAAAAATCTTCAACCAGGTGGCACACAAAGGCAACTTCTCCTGTTTCCCACCCTGAGGGGCGGGCCGCATGAACAGCATCCAGGGCCATGGAGGGATTTTTTCAGGAGCCGTTCAGTAATCACTTCCTTAAAATAGAAAGTCTGGCTGGGAGGGAGACTTCCGGGAGCCCCACAGTGGGAGTGACAGGCCTGCGGTGGTGAGGATGTGGGCTCTCGCTTGTTCTCACCTGATGTGCTCCGAACTGCTCGCTCCCAGCTCCAGGATCTGCCCCACTTTGGAGACGTCTAATCATTCTGGAAACCAAGGTGTCCAGGAGTGAGTCCCCGTATTTTTGCTTCCAGGTGCTTCTCCCTAAGCATTTGCTGTTGAAAGATTTGGTCTCCAACCGATTAAATGACTTTTTCTTTTTTAATGACCCATTAAGATGACTTCGTTTCTCTGTGTTCTAATGAATCATCGATGAACGAGTTTGCCAGCCAGGCTTCCAGCGGGCGCGAGTGCTCGGCGTCCCCACGCGAGGAGGCACAATTGCAGCTTGATACACGAGGCCAGTTGACATTTCAGTTGACCTTTGAGGTTTGATGGCAGATAAATATGCTTCTTCCCCTGGGCGTCTCAGAATGTCTGAACACCATTGGGGACCCAAGACATGCACTCTGCCTTCCTGGGGAACATTGCTTTGAGGCGCAGAAGATGATTAGTTAAGGTGACTGATGAGGGGAACACTCAACAGAGAAATCTGGCCTTTAAAGGTGCACTTAGGAAAGATTGGATCAGCTCAGGAAAAGGGGAGGGAAATGGAGAACGGAGAGAAAGAAGGAAGGAGACATGCTGGAAGGGCTGGATCCAGATGCAAAGCTTATGCCCTTTCTAAGGTAAAGATTACAAAATTGGGTATCAGACCGTGAGAGGTCTTGCAGCTTTAGGGTTCACTAGCTTCCCAGCGAATCTGCTCCAGCCTATGGGGGACCTCCCTGTGGGGCTGTGTTCTGCTCAGGTAACCCTAGCACGCTGGAGATGCAGCTCTGGTCTGCTCGGCAGGCCTTTTTCCCAGAATAGCAGCAGTGACATCTATCTTGAAACCTTCACCCTGAACCTGATGCCCTGACCTTGGCTCAGTGTGCATGACACCCTTGTACAGTTTCAACAGACGTTCTGAGGCCATCTCTCTACTCTATGCCAGGAATTGGGGGTATAAACCTGAGTAAGTCAGACTCAGCCCCCGAGGACAGAACATAATAATAGTGGTGACAAACATAGAAACCAATGTTTAAGGTGGAGGTTGGTGAAGGAGATTCAAGGTATGCATAAGCAGCTCTGGAAAGCCCCAGAAGGGGTGATTAACTCTGCCTGGGATGGAAGGAGAGAACATGCAGGGGGTCTAGAAAGATAAAGTCCACCAAGCAAACTTTTCTGTACTCAACACTCAGGCTAACATCAATGGGTGCATAGACTTTTCTCATATTTTCTGCAAAAATGGGATTGTACTGGGAAACTCAGGAGAGAGAGGGATCCAGGTTTCCATCTTGGGTCGGCATCTTATTAGCTGTATGGCTCTGGGGCAAGATTTAAAAAAAAAATTTGTAATCCTTATCTGAAAATAGGAACAACGATAATATGCATAGGGTCGTGTTGAGAAGTAAGACAACAAATGAAAACACAGATGTCCAACACTAGTGAGTCGCCAATAAACATTAACCATTATATGCATATTGTTCTCAACCACTTACATATAAATCAGCTTGCTTATCTCCATGAAAATATGGAGAGCACTACCTTTTTCATGGCTACATACTATTTTGATGTGGCCATGCCAATTTACACAATCAGTCCCCTATTGATGCATGTTTGGGTTATTTCTAAATAGTCACAACTACAAACAAAACTCTAACAAACCACGTTGCATGTACGTCTTTGCACAATTGTGCAAGTATTTCCATACTAATCATTTCATGACCTGAAACTGTTGAGACTGTGAATTTGCCTATTAGAGTCTTTCACAGATATGGCCAATTGCCCTCCAGATGGGGCACACCACTTTAAATTCCCAGCCTTGGTAAATGAGACTTCCCATCTACCTACCAACTTGAGGCATCATCAATCTTTTAGATCTTTTCCATGAGGGCTTTATTGGAACAGAAAGGAACAAGAGCAAGTCCAAAGAGGGAGGCAGGGAAGCAAAAGAAAATACACCCGAAGGTTTGAGAAGTCCAAGGAAGGAGAGGGAGCTTGAGAGCAGAGGGCTGACTGTCCCATGTGCAGGCAGACCTGTCCCTACTCTGCTCTGGTCAAACCCTGGGAGCCTGCCCCTCTGCCCAGGCAGTACCGGAATGATTCTGGAAGTATCCATTGCCCAGGGTCTCATGATCCGAGCCCACCGCACTAGACCACTAGGCCATGTCATCTGTTCCTGTTGAAGGAAGCCCATGGCAAGGTCTTCCCCAAACCTCTGGAGTCTCAACCTAGAGCTACAGCAGACAAACCAGTGATTTCAAAACCACATTTCGAGAACACCAGTCTGTGGCACAGCTTTCTATGAAGAGTTTCCCGAACAATAGAGAAGCTCAGAATCTAACTTCAGATACTTTTCAAGATCACTCTTACGCTCTTACCCTCTGAGGCAATCTAAGGCAGCAGAAGGAGCTTTGGACAGAATGGCTTTGGATTCATGTAGACTTTCGCTAAAATCTCCATCTCTGACACTCAGTAGTTGGGTGACACTGAACTCAGTTACCTTATCTGAGAAATGGGGGTAATATTCTCCCCAAGACAAAGAATCTTTGTGTGAAAATTACATAATAGAATCTACGTCAGGGGCTCATTAGCAAATGTAAGCTCCCTTTCCCCTAGTCCAGTGTGGAGCAGGTGTGGGGCTGGTACCCCCAGATACACTGGACTGGATTTCACATGGGGGAGAGTAGTATGTTTGAGTTGGACTTTCTGCAAAATTGGGGGGAAGAAACAAAATGCCATCATCCCACAATCTACTCTCTCAAAGCACTGCTTGTATTGAAAGATTATTTGTGACAACTCTGTGAAGAAGATAATAAAATCCACTACATCATATACTTTAAATGATTGAATTGTATGGTATGTGAAAGACATCTCAATACCATTATTATTCAAAAAGATTATCTGTGGAGGTCAGTTTTCTGCTACCTAATTTTGTGTCTACAAAGAACCGATGAGAATGAAATATAATTATATATTGAAATAGTAATCTTTGTGCTTTTCCATGCTTTCTTGGTCTTAATTCTCCTCAAGACATCCATGTCATTTGGTGATAATTAGGATTATTCAAACAGGAATGTAGAGGGAGAAAAGCCAATGTTTTTCTTCACTTCCAAATTTAAAAATTTTGAAAACCGAATTTTTTATTTGTACAAGAAGGATTTTATTGAAAGAAAAGGCTCATGACATCAAAGCAGGCAGCCCTGAAGGAAACAAGGTAGTGAGTTTAAGCTCAACATTGACTGGAGAGCGCGGGGGAAGACCAGACCACTCCGCTTCAGCCACTGCGCTCCCCCTACCCCCCACCCCTAGAAGCCAGAGAAGGCCTCCTGGGTGGGAGCAGGATGGAGCAGGACCCTGGAAACCAGGGGACTGGGGGAGTATGAGGTGGGGGTAGAAAGGTGGTTCAGGGGATTCATGGAGAAAAGGGGAGTCAGCAGTAACTGGGTGAGGCTTTACCATTGACAGGGGCAGCATGCTCCTAAAGACCAAACCTGTAGGCTTCCATCCCCACTGGAGTGTGACCGGCCTATTGAATGTGATGAACAGTAGGGGTGCAAGTCCCTGTCCCATGAGGGCCTTTTCTCTATAGCTGCCTGCTCCCCACCTGTGGATGTGATAAGTGTCACATCTGTCCATACACTAAGATTTTGCTGAGCCCCATCCCCACTGCTCCAATTGCCCCATGTCGTCACTCCCTTCTTGTAGTGGCCCCAGGTGCAGATCCTATAAGCACTGACCTAGGACATCCTGCAGGCAGAGCCCTGCCCAGCCTGTCTTCCAGCCTCAACAGAAGACCCACAACCTTGCATGGCTCCCCATTGAGTGCTCTTCCTAAGTACTTTGTGTGGGAGTCCTTAGCTGTGGTTGGGTTCTTTTTATCATTTATTTTTTAAGCTCAACTCCTACTCTGTCCAGTTCTTGCATCAGCCACCACTCTGCTCCCTGGCACCAAATGAGAAGCATGAAGAACCCATTCAGCTCACTTTCTAAATCATCTGACGTTTTCCAGACTTTCTAGCATAGAAGTAGCCAAGAGGAGGAACAGACAGGGGAATGTGACCCCTATATATGATTTGTCACCTCCGACATTACTTTGTCAGGAAAGTTCCCAGCTCAGAGAGTATAAGAGTTGAAAGGGAGGACAGGGAAGGACAAGATTCTTGTTGTCCAAAAAAAAAGAAAGGAAGAAAGCAAGCAAGCAAGCAAGAACAAAAGAAAAGAAAAGAGGAGGGGGGTAAGGGATGAAGTCACTCTGCCTTTCCAAGGGGAGTACCCCTCTCCCAAAAATGCCCTCACAAGAATGTAAGATTAAGATCAGAGGAATATAAACAACTCAGCAAGGATCCAGGCTGAGCCTAGTTTGGTGCTGGAATTGACGTCCAAGTCAGACCCTGGCTTACCAAACCCAGCAAAGCCTTGAATTTTAAAATTATGATGAGGTTTTGTTGTGATTATTTCCAGAGAAAGAGAAAGACAAAGAGAAGCAAAATGGCTTAAAATGTTCTTTCTTCGTCCTGGAACGTGTCCCCTGATGTCGGAAAGGGACAAAGCTAAATGTAAAATCCTGAACATACACCACCACATCTGAGAAAGGATGGACCTGGAGCCCCTTAGTGATAATTCATGTGCTGAGGATCCAGTAGGAATGCCGAAGCTTCAGAACAGCACATGCAGTCCAGGGTTGGGCTTTTGTTAAGGAACAGAGCCTGGAATATGGAGATGGCCCCTTTGTACCTCTCACCGGTTGGACTGTGTCTGAACTGCTGGGCTGAATTTTCACCAAGAAGAGGTCTTCCAACTGACAGACACTCTCAACTCATTGCAACTGCCAGCTCGTTTATTGCCCCATCTCCAGCCTCGTGTGCCCAGATCCCCAGAGCTAATCTGGAGGGGGCAGTGCGTTGGACATCTACCATGTGTGCTTCCCCAGATCCACCCTCGTTTCCTTCTGGGAAATCACCCCTCCATCACTCTCTGCCTCACATGGTCAGCTGGCCGCCCCTGAGCTCCAGAAATGTGCACATGACCCAATTCTGGGACTTTTTGTTACAATTCTTAGGAAATAAGAATTTTTTAACGGAATTTTTTTTAGCCGAATTTGAAACTAGGAGGAAGTGAATGAAAGCTGCTGGAAGCAACCACTTGGAAACATCTGCTTAAGAGGAACATTAACCTAGATCTAAGAGATAGAGTCACCTGGGTCCAACAGCTCCTGAAGCAGGACTTACCCTCAGACCAGTACCTTGGAGTTATATGAACCAATAAGTTTCCTTTGTGCTTAAAACAGGATGAGCTGGGTGTCTGCCCTTCCAAAAAAAAAAGAATCCTGATGATACAGACAAGGTCAATAGCTTTGACCCTATGTTCTGTTGAAGCTTAGAATTAAAAAACAATTCTTAATTCAGGCTGTTCCTCCATCTTCTTCCCTGATCTTCCCACATGGCAATCTTATCCAGGACATGGAATCCTCCAGGCTTAAGAATTTGAGTTACTTCCAGTTGTAGGTGACCCCTTCCTCCTTCCACATTATCCCAGTTGGTAACTCTGTAGATCTTCCTTAATTCTAATCCCCCCTAGATTGCCCCCAGATTGCCCACACCCCCAGATTGCTCTGGATTCTCTGGTCTGGGGCTCTTCCTACCTGTTTGGACCTCCCAGAATTGGTCTTCACCTGGCCAAGGGTCTGAACTCGCTGTGAACTTGGAGCACTCGCTGGCTACCCCTGAAGTGCACCCCGACAGCCAGGTCTATGCTTCATCCTGGGAAGAAGAGTCTTGAGTCATGAAGACTGAGATCTACCCCTAAAGACCCTTCTTGACTCCAGTATGATTCAGACACACACCCAAATGGGAAATCAAAAAAGGGACCAATCAGGATGGCAAGGCGTCTAGAAACAAGATCCTTAAATTCAGATGCAAAGAAGTGGTTGTATTTGGCCTGGAAAAAAGAAGGCTAAAGGAGAAACATGATGTCTTTCTGCAAATATTTATAAAACTATCATATAGGACTAGAGCCAATGGGTGAATGTCCCAAGGAGATAAAGAATAGAAGAGATTCTTTTCTTCTATATAGAAGAAGATGATTTTGGATTGTTTCTATGCACTTGAGAATTGCCCTTGACTTTAGCAAGAACATCTTCAACATCCTTGTCATCTCTGAAATGCCAATCCCCGGGCAGGTCAGCAAGCACTTCGGGATGGGTTCCTGGCAATGACATGTGGGAGGAGCCTGGGGAGGCTGGAGTGAGCTTGGAGTGCGCCTTCATGAAGAATTTCCACTTCCCAGAGCTGGAGCAAATTCCTGGACTTCAGGAGCCTAGGAGTAAGAATCACCGAGCCTGGGCCGAGCTCAGTCCCAGGGAGCCGAAATATTTATTCACTGGAGGACAAAGGGAAGAGCCCCTTGTGCTAAATCGGGAGGTAGCCATCTCCATAAGACTGGTGGAAAATGGGGGCCCAAGTTTAATAACGGTAAATCTATCAAAACCAAATGGACATAGCTCACATCCTGTGGGCAATAAACATCCACAGGTGAAATTTTATGAGGTTTTAAAGGGCACTTTATGAGTTTTGAGGGAGCCTTAGTATAAACTGAAACCAGCTATGGAAAAACAATATAACGTGAACTGTGGAAAGCAATAGTTGAAAATTCTGTCACTGTTACCAAACCAAAGAAACTGTTCAGGGAAAGGAGAAAGATATGCTAGACTTTATGTCTCTCCCGTGATTTCTGGTGAGGCAGACTGTCTTACCAGCAACATTTTTAACTCCTTGACAGGAAAGACTATTAAAGGTCTCCTGTTAGCCCCACACCACCTGGCACAATGTAGGTGCCCCTGTGTGCACAAACACACACGAACTATTTCTGAGATGGGCACTCACGTTTGTAAGTACTTCCACAGGTATGCATTTCCCCCCTGCTCTGGGGACTTTTTGCATTGCAGGCAGAAAACTTAAACTCAGTGTTAAGAAACTTTCCCAAGATCACATAGTTAATAAATAGCTGAACCCTGATTTGAACCCATGTCTCTATCCCTAGAGCCCATGTCCTTTTAACCACAACTACATTTGCCAAACGTTTGGATCTCATCAACCAATAGTGTTTCAAAAATATTCAAGACAGCCCTGATGGGGTTGCCAACATTTTACTGGGAGGATATCATTGAAAACTGAGAAAGTTAAATTACAACAGCCCAAAAAGACAAGACACGATCTCAGAATAAAGAGAATATGTTGAGTATTAGGGAAGACCCACCGCTTACCATGAGTGTGTGCACGCATGCGTGTGCACACCTGTAAAGACATGGTCATTGACAGCCACCTGGCTGGCTCTTGACACTGTAACTCTCTGCCACACTTTACTCTTTTCATCCCTCGTAGCACCGAGCATGATGTCCCACACAGAGTAGGTGCTTTAGACCTGCCATTGAATGACTAACATTATTTGCTCTTTTCTGTACGATCCTCTGAAACTACCTCACTGATACGGGTTCCTAGTGGGATCACGGACCCACACCACTTGCTTCATCTTGTTTAACTTTGCGTGTATGGCTTAGGAAAAGCAGGACTTTGCTGCCACCTCCTTCTCCTCTCCCCTTGAGAACAGCAAGATTTCTTCTCTTGGCAGACTATCAACACAGCTTTGTGTCTTTGCAGTAAAGAGACTCCACCACCACCTCCCTGGCCTACACCCTCACTCTTAGAGGTAATTTAAAGAATGGGGTCAAGGTGGGCCGTGCAGCCCCTAAGAGGTGAGTGAGCACCTTGGCCTGGGGGTTCCGCGGTTTGAGCGTTCAGTTCTCTTGTCCCACTTCTTCCGCTGGGTGACCTTAGGAAATTCTCTTCTTTGAATCTCAGTTTTTTTCATGCACAAAATGGGGGTGGGGGTTGGGCCAAAACAGCTAAGAGGGTGTTTCCAGTCTTGGCAATCTATACCTCTCTTCCATCTGGCTGATTTCAGCTCCTTCCACATCACGGCTCCTTTTGTTTGAGAAAATCTGGAATTTGGGGATGGAGTCAACAGCAAGTTGGCCCTTGAGGAAGATTCTGTAATATGATCGCACAGCTGGTTAGTGATTCTACATGAGTGCAAGATCACTTGAGGGTGGAATGTCAAAGTTTACCAGACATTATCTTGGACCAATTCTCCTTTTTCCATGAGACCAAATCATTATCCTCAAAAGCATTACTAATTGTGCACATCCACCAGATGCTGGAAGGCCCTAGCTGGGAAGCAGAAGACCCATGCTGGGGGTCATCCCCCCCACTCAGGTTTCTCCTTGGCTGGGCTTACACTGGCGTGCCAAACAAGAAGCCAGGCTATGCCCTGGAATAAATGACTTGTCCAGTCACCAGCCACGGCCCCAGGAGGGGCTCTCATACCTACTTGGCCTTCCATTTATCTTTATAGCATGGAACCAGCTATGCCTCACTGAGGGAAAGGTTAAGTTACAGGGCCCAACTTTAAAAAAAATTTTTTTGAAAAGACTTCCTTCCCCTTTAATTTGAGAATAGTTACTTCTCTGGCACCCGCCAGAGCAGGGCTATCTGGATGTCATCTACAAACAGAGAAGAAGGAGAGAGCTACCCGGCTGGCCTGCCTGCTGGATCAGCTTTGGTTGCTTTTTCACATACAGATCAAAAGCCTCCTGAGCAGTTAACCCTCAGCAAGGAAGTGACATCTACAAATAGAGAGGATTTAGCAAAAGTGAACACGCACTTTGTGAAAATGCATTGCATGGTTCGGTGCTGGAGATTTCTGGTCACCTCTGTAAATATCCTGAAGATGAGCTTTGGCTCCACTCTGGAAAATCCCTGAGATCTATTAGCCATCTTAACCTACAGGAAGGAAGTTTCCCCAGATTTTCAGTGATTGCATGGTAAACCTATCTCCATAGAGACAACTGGGGAGTTGGGGGAGTCAGGTCTGCATGGTCTTTTTCCTCCTGGCGATGCTTTTACATAATCTCTGGTGATCAGCATAAGAGCTAAAGAATAGAAAATGAAAGTCCCGGGAAAAGCCCAAGACCAAAAAGAGAGGCAAAGACTTACATACCCAAACGAGAAATAATGAGGACAGCGTGTCAATGAGTTGATTCAAGAAAGGTCTACAAGAAGTTTGGAGAGCAAGCAAGAGCACAGGGACCCTCAGAGGAAGCTGACGTAGGGAGGGATGCCCCAAACTAGGAACGCGCCTCTGAAGAAATGCCAAATGGGGTTCAGGCCCCCTAAGAAAGCACTTTTGATCTATTGCAAAGGGTTATGGAGAAAGAGTCCAGAAATGGAAAAGGCAAAGGGAAGCCTTCTATTTAGGAACCACCTGGAACATCCCACCACCAACCTGGTGAGCCAGGGAGGCTGTTGATGAATTCCTCCCACGCCTGTGAGTAAACAGTGTGTCGGAGAGTTAGAGATCAACCCTGTCTGATTTTACCAATGAAGATACCTAAGATCCCCCTGAAAGCTGGTGGTAGAGCCCCGGCGGGAGCCCCTCCTTCCCAAGCCCAAATTCTTTCCACTCTTCCCTCAGTCTCTGGCACCCAGAGAGGGTGCATCTCTGTGCCCCCATTTTTGGAATCTGAGAGTCTCTTGGGTCTGCCTATCTCTCTGCTCTAGAGATCTTCCCATCTCAGCCTCTTATTTACATGAACCTCATGTCGCAGGTAGCAAATCTGTGTCCCCTGAGTTCATGAGTGTGCAGCAAGCCTCTGCCAGCCGCCGTGGGCCTGCCGGCGGCTCTCTTGAACCGCGGGCCCCGGAGCCTCTCCTGGCCTTGGCTCCTGGTGCACAAGTTTTCCATCTCCACTCAGGACAGGCATGTGTGTGATTCGAGGGTGGGGGGTGGAAGTAGAGGGAGCAGGGAAGGATGTGAGCAGCCACTAAGACCAGTGTCCCTGCACATTTCCAAACACAGACGGGAGAGAGGATCACATGCGGACCTATGGGTTACGTATGTCTGGATGCTGGTGACATTCTGCCCTAGTCTAAACAACGAACGGCGAGACTCTCCAAACTGAGAAATGTGAATTTCCGAGGCCTCTGATTATAGGTTTACTGCTTAAGCCCAAAGCTTCTGTCACTTTGCTTGAGAACTGGTTAAAAGGTTAAGAGGATGTTTCAAAAAAGTCCTCTAAAGCAGGTTCCATTAGCCCCAGACCCTTTATATATCCAAGCAGAAAAATAGAAACAAGACGTAGGGACCAGAAGAGAGGCTTCGCAGGAGGAACTGTCTGTCTGAGGGGGACGAGCTGTCAAATCCTCTGCTTAGGAAAACCGCAGGCTCCCGAGCAGCCCTGAGTTGGGATGGAATCGAGGCTGGACAGGCCGTAGGAAATTACCTTTCTCAAGGTCTAGTGTGCGGGCTTTGCCAGAACCTCCAGATATTAGAAGCCCCACATTTTACTCTTTAAAAGGTATATGACTCCAGTTCCCCCACCAAACCCCTCCAGGTGCTATTTCTTTCCAACCCAAAGAACTTATCAAACCACCTGTTCTGAGCCAAACACCCAGGCCGGGGCTCACGGGGATGCACAAATGAGCTGAGCAGGGCCCTTGGCCTCACAGAACTTAGAACAAGGGTCATGAAAAGTCAAACTGCAGAAGTATGGGAAGTTTAAAAAAAGTTTCCCCAAATTCTTTCCCTGCACTGCTGAGAAGTCGGCTGGCCAGCAGGTCTGATTGCCCGTGGCACCAGAACCCCTCTCATGGAAGGATGGCGACGCTGTCTGTCTGGGTCCCAGCCACTGGACTGTCACTGAGGGGTCCCCTGAGCCAGGTGCGGAGTGAGCCCCGGCTGCTCTCGAACCCCCGCCCTGGAGGCCTTGCTGGTCTGGGGTGTCTGGAGCTCAGGGCTGCTCTCGGTGGAGTTGGGATGGCGGCATATCAGGGCCCCAGCAATCCCCCCCACCCCCACCCCACCCGCCCTGGCCCAGGATGCTTCTCTCCATTTGTGCCTACTTAATGTCAGTGTTTGGGGGTGTTGATGAACCCCCCGGGAGGATTTAAACATTGAAACCCAGTCCTGGCCAGGGCCCCACCGGATGATGAGAGAGCGCGGGAGGAAACACAAGTGCTTGTGTTAACAGAATGTCATTTCCCAACATGATTCAGGCCCCGAAGCTGAGGCAGGAAAAGGCGAGCAAATGCCTTCCCATTCATCACGTCGGACACAGCTATTTTTAGAGTACACGCCAGCTTAGTGCCGGGCTCCAGGCTCCGGGCTCCCGGCTCCCGGCTCCAAGGGCCCCACCGCGGAAGGCACCGAGGTCGGGTGATTGAGCCAGTCAGGTGTGGGGATCGTGCAGGTGTCTATGTACGTGGCGTGTGTGGGTGGTGTGCACAGTGTGTGAGTGTTCTTGCGTGTGTGTGTGATGTATGTGTGCGTGGGTGATGTGCGTGTGTGGCGTGTGTGCACACTTATGCGTGGTGTACGTGGTGTGGGTGGTGTGCACAGTGTGTGAGTGTTCTTGCATGTGTGTGTGATGTATGTGTGCGTGGGTGATGTGCGTGTGTGGCGTGTGTGCACGCTTATGCATGGTGTACGTGGTGTGTGCACGCAGTATGTGTGTATGTATGTACGTGGTGTGCGTGTGCAATGCTGTGAGTGCTCAGGTACATGGTATATGTGGCATGTGTGTGTGTGTGGTGTGAATGCACGTGCGCAGTGTGAGTGTGCGTGGTGTATGTCCGTGCATGTGTGTGCGTATGCCCGTAGGGAAAGGAGGAGGGGTGGGCTAGCCCTGTCCCACCAGAGCTGCAAGCCCTGAGCCGGGTGCCTTGTGTGTGCAGGTGGGAAGCTTTGTGGAGGCAGTCGTCGGGGGACGGGTGAGGGAGAGGAAAGGGCCTGGGATTCAAGTGGGGCCTCAGCTCCCGAAGCACCCCTCCCATCTCTGCAGTGGCCTGACCTGCCCCTTCACGCATGCACAGACCCTCCTCCCAGATGCAGGGCAAAGCTGCCTGTGTCCTAGACCCCTTGGGATGTTGGCAGGCTGCAGGTGCCCTTGGCTTTGCTATCACAGCCTTGCAAACATCTGGCCGCTTGAAGGTCTCCATGCCCAGGTGCACCGGCCTGTGGCAAATAGATTCTGCTCCACTCAGCACCTAAGCACCCATTTTCCTAAAAGACAAAATCTTTCCCGGCCATAGAAAGAGGCACCCGCCTAGCCCCACTTTGCACGTGCCCTTTTTGCAAGGGACAGAGAAGAGGTTTCCCCTCATTTTCACCCATCTCTGGCTTTCTTTCTTCTATGGAAGGGAAAGAGAGGGCTGCATTGAACTCAGGCAAGATAGGACCAGGGCGTGGGTGAAGGCAGTGTGCCTTCTCAGTCACAAGTCTTCTTCTCTCCTTCCATCTTATATGGGATGTCCTCCCAACTTCCGCCTCTGCAGATCTCTCAGCTCTGAAAAAGTTGCATAAACTATCCATCGTCCACCTTCATTTTTCCCTTCTCCTAATGTCCTCCATGTTATTCCTTATGCTCCACAAATAAGTGAAACCATATGATAATTGACTTTCTCTGCTTGACCTATTTCACTCAGCATAATCTTCTCCAGTCCCATCCATGTTGATGCAAAAGTTGGGTATTCATCCTTTCTGATGGCTGAGTAATATTCCATTGTGTATATGGACCACATCTTCTTTATCCATTCATCTGTTGAAGGGCATCTCGGCTCTTTCCACAGTTTGGCTGTTGTGGACATTGCTGCTGTGAACATTGGGGTGCACATGGCCCTTCTTTTCACTTCCTCTGTATCTTTTCGGTAAATGCCCAGTAGTGTAATTGCTGGGTCATAGGGTAGCTCTATTTTTAATTTTTTGAGGAACCGTCACACTGTTTTCCAAAGTGGCTGCACCAATTTGCATTCCACCAACAGGGTAAGAGGGTTCCCTTTTCTCCACAACTTCTCCAACATTTGTAGTTTCTTGCCTTGTTGATTTTTGTCATTCTAACTGATGTGAGGTGGTATCTCAATGTGGTTTTGATTTGAATTTCCCTGATGGCTAATGATGATGAACAGTTTTTCATGTCTCTGTTACCCATTTATTTGTATGTCTTCTTTGGAGAAGTGTCTGTTCATGTCTTCTGCCCATTTTTTGACTTGATTATCTGTTTTTTGGGTGTTGAGTTTAAGAAGTTCTTTATAGATCTTGGATACCAGCCCTTTGTCTGTAGTGTCATTTGCAAATATCTTCTCCCATTCTGTGGGTTGCCTCTTTGTCCCATGAGAGACTGTGGACTCCAGGAAACAAACAGAGGGTTTTAGAAGGTAGAGGGTGGGGGGGATGGGTGAGCCCGGTGATGGGTATTAAGGAGGGCACGGATTACGTGGAGCACCGGTTGTTATACGCAAACAATGAATCTTGGAACACTACATCAAAAACTAATGATGTACGGTATGGTGACTAACATAACACAATACAAAATAAAAAAATAAAAAAGAAACCAAAAAACAAAACAAAACAAAAAACCAAACCAAAACTGTCCATCGGATGAGAACTAACATCAACAGCTGAGGATGAGGCTATCTTCTTTCCCCAAAGCTCTCTAGATGGCCGCAGGGTCTATGGGAGTGTAGTTTATACTACGTGGGCCTCAGAGCTCATTCACTTGCCGTTAATAACTCAGCTGTCCCTGAGGTTCTGGGCAGCTTGGGACCTTCTTACTGGCAGAAAGGGTTTAGATGATTTCCTGCACAGCCACGGATGGCTTCCCACAAGCCAAGGCTACCAGACAAAGCATCTCACGGTGGGAAGTGCCTACTGCTACTCCTCCCCAGAAAGCAAGAGAGGCTCGTGTGACGTCTTGAGGGAGCCCAGTACACTGTAAGCAGGAGTCTCCCCACTGCCCCTTGGTAGCACCCAGGAGATGGAGGCTTTATCTGCTTTGTGCCGTAGCCTGGATGGTAAAGGGATGGGGAAGAAATTGGTACTCGGAGGAGACAGCAAGTTCATTTCTTTTTACCTGTGTCTTCTCCTCTGAAGAGTCATCGCAAGAGTTACTGTCCAGTCGGTAACTTAGCAGGAAAAAAATGCACTTGGCCGTGTTCAAGGAAGATCAGGATCACAGGCCGGCAGGTGAGGAGTGAGCAGCCAGGTGCCCAAGTCCCAGCTTGGCCACTAGTTGGCATCCATTGTGATCTCGAATCAAGCAATCACCTCTCTGGACAAAGAAAGGAATGGCTTGGACCAAATGATCATGGTCCCTTTCCAAAGTAGCACAAAAATATATATAACTGGGGAGGTGGGGCTTCTAGAAAAATCCTCCTTGGAGAAGTTAGTCCTCATGCCAGTGGTGGAAGCTAACAGACAGCAGAATAACAGTGGCTAACAGTTCTTGATCCACTAAACACCAGGCACTGTGCCCATCTTACCACCAAACCTTACAAGAACCCTGTAAAATACGTGTCATTCCCTCAGTGTGTAGGTGATAAAACCAAAGATCAAAAATGTTAGACCAATTCCCCAAGGTCACAAACTGGCAAAGGCAGAATCCCAGCCTACATCCTCCCAATGCCAAAGCTCATGTGTTTCATCACACCGTACACACGCCTCTCGGTGGATCAAGGAGAATCATTCCTGTTTGTTCCTTTTTCTATTTTGAGCATCTTTTAAAAAAAGTCTGGTCCTTCCCTGTATGCCACAAAAGTCTTATAAAACAACTGCGGTGCTGCCCACAGCTTCCCCAGGAGCTGCACCGGGGAAAGTCAGGGATCGTGTCGATAAAGCACCAGGCCCCATATGCCACCAAATCAGAGTGGTTTACAAGTGGTGGTCAAATGACCGCATCGGAAAGCTTGTGTGTGTGCTGGGTGCTTGGGGCGCAGGAGGCTGAGTCAGCCGCCAGCCCACTTCTTTTCCAAGGACTTGAAACCAACCAACTTCCTGCTTTTCTTTCTTTTGAAGCCCAGTGCGTGGTGGTGCTTCAGCGTCTGAGAGGGTTGGGCAGTTTGTCTGGGTCCGTCACGAGATCTGCAGTGCCGGCTGACAGAGGCACGGGTGTACCTCGGTTCTCTCTGCTGCCCCTTTTCTCCTTTGATCTTTGGTGTCTCCTGTGACTTTCAAAGCCTCTTAGCTACCCTCCCTCCCAGTGATGTTCTTCTCAGCCTTTCTGTTTTCCAGTCACTCTCCCACATCTCTTGGACCTTCTCCCTCTTCTTCCTCCCATTCTCTGTTCTCCTTGATGACCAGGAGCTAACCACTGGGGAGACACACAGGGTTGTACCCAGTTGCAGTTGCCTCCCCATGACTGCAGCAACCTTGACCGACACTGCAGTACCCAGTGGGAGGTTCCTGGGAGCCGACAAAGGAGAGGCTGCCCTCGATGCTCAAAATGGTCTCAGAACTTGATTCACAAACTCCAGTTCCCAGGCATGGCCTTCAATAGGAGAGGGGTCCAAGAGGGGACCCCAGCCTGCGGTAGGGGACAGGGAGAGTTCACGTTTCTGCTCTTTCTCTTGCCTCCTCACTGGTGACCTGAGCTAACCATGAGGTCCTTTGGTCACGAGGACAACAGAGGAGTCCCAGAGACCCAAGACATTGGCAGCATTTCAGAACCAACTGGCATTCTCCTCTTGCTTCCATTCCCAACACGATTTACTTCAGAGGAGCCTTGCAAAGAAGCTCCCCAAAACCTTACCAGCCTCAAAGATGTCCCAGTTACCTCTGGCCCCAAGAAACTCTCCAGGCTGAAAAACCAGTAAAATTGGCAAGCTTTCCTACATGCTAGACACAAATAACTTTTTGTGCTAGGTAGGTGGGGGGATAGTGATGATAAAGGATTGTTGAAATAAGCAGAGGTGGTTATCTAGATAGACTGATTTGAAGTTAAAAGGCTCTTTTCTTCTTCCCAGGTCCACCTATGACTCTCTGTGTGACCCTAAACATTGTTTTCTTTTTCTGTGCCTTGGTTTCCATATTTATATGATAGGCTTGTACCAAGAAGAAACCAATACATAACTGGAAAAGAGAAAATGTTATGTAAATAATTTTAGAGATTCCCCTGCTGTTTGCTTGACAGCAGTTCACTTAGAAGGTTCAAGATCCTTTTGATCTGAGATGAGAGGGACCAGCTGCTGAGAGATAGAGTCTGATTTAATCCAGAGTTAACCTTGCAGAAGCTCTTTGTAGATAATTTGTGGTGCTTCTTTGTAGTCTAAATGCAGGACAAAGGTGGAGAATATGATTTGCGGAATGGGTTAACAACCATAAACTATAATTTCTGATCAAACCATTTTCTTCTTCCTGTCCTGTTTACGTTTCCCACGTATGTCATGCTGGACAGACTCAATGAACCAATGCCTTTCGAGAGGTACTTATGACCTCACAGAGGCCTTTTATACCAACCATGGGGTCCTTTGGTCCTGTATATTTAAGTAGGAATGGATAGCTCAGTATATCAGAAGCTATACAGAATTCAGGATGAAAAGTATTTCCAGCATCTCTGACTCCCTACTTCAAGGGGCTTTAAGACAATGTGGCTCCACAAATCCAATATGGAGAAGGGCTAGCTGCAGGTCAGGGGTCACATTGTACTTACTGGACCCTCTACAACTCTCTCCCCATGATCCTCCCTCGCGTCTCCACGGCCAGATTGGAGCAGCCTGTGGAAAAAATTCCTGTCTATTTTCAGAAACAGATAAAAGCATTCAGATTATGCAGTGCAAATCTCAGCCTGAAAGCGGCTGGAAAAATCTGTTCCTTGCCGCTGTCACTGACCCCCCGACCCCTCCAAGTAAGGACATTCAGGCCTGCTTCCCCTCCTCCCCCCGCCGCCCAGTGCAGGCCAATCCTCCCACTGCACAGCTGGTCCTTGTCTGCACTGTCAGAGCTCTCCTGCCTGGGAGGACTGGAGACAATGGATTACGAGTTGGTTAAAAAAAAAAAAAAAGCAACTGGTTCAAGGAGAAATGAGCGTTAAATCCGTGTTTCTTTTTATCTGGAGTTTTGGGGAGCCTATTTACAATGCCGTCTGGTCCTCAGCACCCTACCTGGGGGTCCCAGGGCAGGAGGCCCAGTCTCAGGCAGCCCCACGGGCCTCATGGGCTAAACACGATCCACTCCTGGGAAGGACAATAGTCTATCCTGAGCTGAGCTGCCCACGACCAGATGTCTCCCTGTCCTGATCTCCCCCGAGCCTAGAGGTTTGGAAACACTGACTAGTTCATCAAACTGGATCTCTCGCTCAGGGGATTATTCCTGGCTTTAGGGAAAAGCCCGTTCAGCGACGTCTCCCCTGTCCAGGGCGCTCACATTTGCTATGAACCAGTTATGCTCTGAAGACACGAGACTGTCAACACAACAAACCAGGCTCATGCTTAGTGCAGCGGGGAGCAAGCATCAGTCAAACACACTCGCGAGGACTGCTCTGTTAGCTTTTCATCGGGGAGGCACCGGGGGTCTGGCTTCCTATGCAAAACATCTTTTTCTTCCAGAATGTCCTGTGCTTGCACTCCTGGATGAATAATTCATTAAGCATCAAACTCCTCCTACAGGGCCCTTGTTTGGTGCACTGGTTTTTCCATCTCCCCTCCAGGCAATGGGTCCACAACCCCAGTAGAAGCCGGGCGGTGCCAGCTACCGAAGGAGCAAGACAGGATGACACTTCCCAGGGGAATGGGATGGGCCTCTCATTTCCTCCTCCGCGGCTTCCTCCTCTAGATGCACCAGAGGGAGGGCCGGGCCGAGTGCAGAAGCCACCATCAAGCAAGAACCTTTTGACGGGGAAATGAGGGCCCGTCCATCCGGAGAAGCATGGAACTCGCTGTTGCAGCAGAGAGGGGCCCCCAGATGGGAGAAACAGAGGGCGGGTGTGGAGCCGAATGCCAAACACCTTCCAGAAACTGAGGGGACCCTGAGAAACCCCACCAAGGCTTACCGGCCACCTGTCTGTGTCTCTACTTTTAAATTGAAGGCTCATGTTCTATGAGGCAAGAACCAAGGATCAAAGGGGAAATGGTTGTGATATTTAGTTTAAAAAGCAGTGGCAAAATACTAGAAGGAGAAATCATAACTCAAATCATACCATCTGGCATATCTTTGAATGCTTCGTACAACTCCAGGCCTTTGTTCAAGCTGTTCTTCTGCCTTTGCCACTTGTCAAACTCCTACTCATCCTTAAAAATCCTGCCCAGATGTGCCCTCTTCTGTAAGGTTTTCCAGGATCCCTTCCGTCCCTCGTACTCCAGCAGAACCATCTTGTGATGATGCATACTATGTTCTGGTTCGTGTTCTAGTTAGTGAGGTATGTGTCTGTATCCTCCAACAGAGGGTGAGCCCCCCGAGGGCAGAGCCCATGCTTTATTCAGACCAGCGGCCATTTTCTCTCCTGACTAATGATGTTGAGCATCTTTCCATGTGCTTATTGGCCATGGTTGTAGATCTTCTTTGGCAAAATGTCTATTCAAGTCCTTTGCCCATTTTTAAATTGGGTTATTTGTCTTTTTATTATTTAATTCTACGTGTTCTTTATTCTGGACATTAGATTCGTATCAGGTATATGTCTCACAAATATCCAGTTCATCCTTTGAATCATTTAAAAGTGTAGAGGTCAGTGGTTCCCAGTGTCGTGTGACCATCGGCACTGATTGCAAATGCTTTGTCACTCCAAAAAGCAACCTCATACCCACTCAATAGTCATTTCCTATTATCCCCTTCCTGGACCCTAGAGAACTACTAGTCTACTTTCTATCTCTATGAATTTGCCTATTCGGGACATCTCATAGAAGTGGGATCATACGATACGTGTCCTCTTGTGTCTAGCTTCTTTCATAACATGTTTCCAAGGTTCATCCACATTGTGGCGTGCGTTTGCGCTATGTCATTGTATGGATACACTATTGGTTAAGCCATTCATCAGTTGAGGGACATTTGAGTTGTTTCTATCTTTTAGTTACTCTCAATAATGCTGCCGTGAATATTTGTTTACATGCCTTTGTGTGGACAGATGTTTTCAATTCTCCAGGGTATGTACATTTATAAGTGGAATTGGTAGGTCATAGGCTAACCCTATATTTAACATTTTGAGGATCTGCCAAATTTTTCCTAAGGAACTTCATCATTTTGCGTTTCCACCAGCAATATAGGAGGGCTCCAATTTCTTCACATCCTTGCCAATACTTGTTAATCTCTTTTGCTGTTTTATTTTTGTTTTTTGTTATAGCCATCCTCATGGGTGTGAAGTGGGTATCTCACTGTGACTTTGAATTGCATTTTCCCTACTGGCTAATGATGTCGAACACCTTTTCACGTGCTTATTGGCCATTCATAGATCTCCTTTAGCAAAATGTCTATTTAAGTCCTTTGCCCATTTTTAAATTTAAAATGCTCTGTGCTTGTAATCCTCAATGAATAATTCGTTATGGATCAAATTCTAAGTGTTCTTTATCCTGGACATTAGATTCTTATCAGGTATATCTCCTGCAAATATTTTCTCTTATTCTGTGGGGTTTTTTTGCACCTTCTTGATAGTGGCCTTTGAGGCACAAAAGTTTTAATTTTGATGAAGTCCTGTTCATCTATTTTTTTCCTTTGTTGCCATATCTAAGAAACCATTGCTTCATCCCAGGTCCTAAAGTTTATACCTATATTTCCTTCTAAGAGTTTTATCATTTTAGCTCTTGTATTTAGGTCTTTGATTTATTTTTGTGTATAGTGTAAAGTACGGGTCCAGATTTATTCTGTTGCATGTGGGTATCTAGTCCATTTGGATATCTAGCACCACTTGTTGAAAAGACCGTTCTTTCCTCGCTGAATGGTTTTTACACTCTTGTTGGAATCAATTTTTCATTCATATCTTACACTGTTACTTTCTTAAAATCATCACTTGAAATAAGGTCATTGGTTCAGTCCTAGGATTTAAAAAGCTTCATAATGTCGAGATTTTTTTCTTTTAATACAGCAATCACATAGACCTGTCTTCCCCCTACACACACAGAATCCATTCCAGGAAAAGTTAACAACATCCAAGTTTGCACATTTTTCACAAGCGGGAATCACTTGGATTTTGAGACTGAGAGTATAAACCAAAGAGAATGAGAAGGTACATCTCAGGGTTCGGGGGGTGGGGGAGCCGTGGGACGTGGGGTTAGAGATGGAGGTGTAGCAAAGGCAAGCACCCCTCGGGAGAAGAGAGAAGAGCAATGACAGAAGTCGTAAGAAGGAAAACAGGAGTGAAAAAGCAGACCAAGAACGGAGGGCTTCCCAAGTGTGATGTTTGAAAGAAAGGCTTCTCTAGTATACTTGGCAATTAAAAGAGGTGGATGTTGGACACTGAAATAACTTGCTTTTTAAAAAGCACCAGGAAGGGGCACCTGGGGTGGCTCAGTCAGTTAAGCATCTGCTTTCTGCTCAGGTCATGATTCCAGGGGGCTGGGATCGAGTCCCACGTCAGGCTCCCAGCTCAGAGGGGAGTCTGCTCCCTCTGCCTCTCCCCCTTGCTTATGTACTCTCTCTCCCCGCTCTCTCTCAAATAAATAAATAAAATCTTTAAAAAGCACCAGGAAGCTGAAAGCTAATTCTCCTTCAGCCATCTGTGCTTTGCTGTGTTTCAGACCGGTCTTGGTTAATGCTCTTTCCTCTGTCTCTAGCATCCTCCCCCTCATCCCACCCTACCCTACTGGATCCCACCTCGTCCTTCCTTGTCTACCTAACCCACCCGTGCCATCTCTGAATTTCCAGATTGGGCTAGCACCCTCTTGATGTTTCCCAGAGTATGTGACCAGATGTCAGAGTTGGGACTTAGCACATTAATATAGGGAATATTTTTGATTCAATGTGTGTTTTCGCACTGGATAGCAAGCTCCTTGGGACCAGGGGCCATGTCTTCCTCATCTTTGTAAGCCATGGCCTGGGAGCAGTGTTGTGACACTGAAAGACTGCCAGACTGAATTGCAATGTAGAGTCAACCTACAGAAACGAACAGTGACTGAGGGCTTGGCCCTAAGAAGGGATCTAGACATTAGAAGGGGAGAGGAATGAAGGGAAGTCCTTAATTCACTCTAGTATTCTCTTTCAACCTGTTCCAAGCTAACTGTATATGCCACGACTGTGCTTGTGATCAGCTAGCCCGAGCTTTACTCTCACTATAGCGAGACAGATGGGCGCATTACAAGGAGTAGATGATGTGCGTTAGTGGAGGCTGTTGGGCCAAGGGGGCTGCTGCTCTAGAATAGAATCAGGCAGTCCGAGCTGAGATTGATAGAGAACATTTCCTTCCTTGTTTCCTGCCACAGAAGTGGCAACACAAAAAAACCCACCAAAAAAGCAACATCAGAAAGCCAATAGACAGCCAGGTGTTTGGAGCTTGCCCTATAGTAGAGCCGGGGATGGGCAGTGGGGGCTCCGACTACAAGCAGCAGGTCAAAGTAGAAGGATCAAGCGCTAAACTCGCAATCTACCCGAAGTTCCAATCAACTTGGGGAGGGTTTTTCCCTTTTCAATGTTCTTTTTTCCAAATCAAAAATCAATATAACAAAGCCTAAAACACTTTTTTAATTAAAAAAAGTCACAATCTTAATACCTTAAAACACAAACTTCTGCATATTTTCTCCTTATTTTGTTAAAATATATAATTCACTATCTGAATTCAATCATTCTATTGATACGATATTAAATTTCATATTCTCATTTTCGTCATTTTATCACAAACATTTCTATACATCAATCTTTTATTTTCATTATTTTAATACCTGCTTGGTATCCTTAAGGTTTCATGGTCATCATATTTATTATCAATTTTGATTATTGCACAAGACTGTAACCATCAATCATATAGCTTCTTTGTTACTGATTTCTTTCTCTAGGATAAACTGCTAGGAGAGCAATATCTAGCTTACAGGGTATGAATATTTTTACAGGTTTTGATATGCATCGTCATATTATTTTCCGGACAGGCTGTAATAGTGTAGGCTGCCACCAGTAATGTACAAATTGCCAATGTCGCTCACAGCCTGACCAGCATTGGATGTTACATTTTATTTTAACTTCTCCCAATTTAACAATGTGAATCGCTCATTCGATGTTGCTTTAATCTACACTTATTTAATTATAAAGACAAACCTTTTTCCTTCAGTTTATAGGCAATCTGTAGTTTCTCTTTTGTAAATTAATTGTTCATCTTGTTCTCCCCTTCACCTATTGAAATCTTAATGTTTTGTTTTAAATTTTTAATGAGTCACTTATAAAGTATCACATACTTACTAAGTGTATACTCTTTGCCATGATTGCTAAAAATGTTTCTCCAGCCTTCTCATGGCATTTTATGTTAGAGTTACCATTTTTCATTATTTTAAAACTCTTAAAATATTTATTTGTGTCTCAGTGATTTCCTTTATTGCTTCAAAATTGAGAGAACTCTTTCTCCGCTGTTTTAGCAAAGTGTCTATGCTGATTTTTTGTGTGTATTTTTGCCCTATAAATTGTCTATTTATGTGTAATTCTTAGCCCAACTGGAGTTTCCTTCATGATACATTATGATATAAAGTATTGATCTAAATAAAACATTTTCCAAATTTATGATCAGTGATACCCACAGTAGTTACTAGGTAACTCTTTCTACTCTCTTATCTATCACATATCACACTTATATAGTGAGATTGCGTGCTGGTTTCTCTTTTCTTCTGAATTATCTCTTTTCCCTATTTAATGATAAAAATCATCGTTGTGATTATTTGTTTTTCTTAGTATCTCCAGTGGCAACTATATTGACTGGCATGTAGTATATGTTCAACTAATCTTTATGCATATTAAATTCATAGTATATACTAACACCACCCTAAATTTCAATCCAGAGTATTTTTTTAATTAAGGAAAAATCAATTTTTACCTCTCTTTGCTGGTCGACTTGAGTAGACACCGCAGAGTCTTTTTCTCTACTCTTTCCAGAGCATCTCGATTCCTTCCTACCTTCATTTCTTGCCACATTCTTTTGAAAAGTGTGAGAAGTTGAAATAATAGAATACGAGGGTGGGCAATTTTCCAGACTAGCTTCACAGGGAGGATCACATTTTGGTTCTCACAACATACACAAGGGGCAGGCATTCTCTTTCCATGGAGGAAGGGGAAGCTCAGAGAGTTTCGCGTACTTACCCAGGGTCACACAGCTTGGAATTGTAACTCAGACCTGAATCATCCTGTTCTAAGTCCAGTGTTCTTACAACCTCCCGATTTTGGAGATCCTAGGGCTTTGTGCTTTGGTTACCTAGGCAGTATAGCTTGTGAGCCAGTCAGTATTTTCTGGCCCAAAGCTGACATTGACATGTTGCTTAGAAAGAACATTCTGGCAGATCACCCCGGTTAAGATCTGAGAGAGAACCATTCCCCACCCAGAACTAGTTCCGACCATAGCACGAGCTGTGGATGTAGGTATGTGGCAGGGGCTGAAGGAAGCCAGACACCCAGTCTGATATGCGACATACTGGGGGGTGGGGAGGGCACCTGAGGAGCCCTCCCTGTTGAGTTTCAGATGGCAGACTGCTAAAGGAGAGTCAGAACAGTGGCCTTGAACTGGAGCATAGAATAGCTTTGTTTAAACACAGGCCTTGAGCTGACCACAGGTCACCGGCAGAATGGCAAACAGGGAGGGGGCTAAAAATAGCTGCTGCAGCTGGAAAGCAAAAGACAGGCCTGACCTGTGAGTAGTCTAGAAAGGACCTCAGGCAGAGCATCAATCCCCCTGTCGCTCCCTCCCACTGTGGAGTGCGGAGTGCCCCTCCCCCACAGGCATCCTCATTCCAGCAGGAGGACCGCACAGTTCCCGGGAAGAGCAGCGAGCCCGAGTCATTTCTCCATTCCAGTGCAAGGAGTTAAAACTTAAAATGGCAAGTCGGCCTGGGATTCGGGGACAAGGCTCCTCTGGGTCCATCCCACAGGGCCATGAGCCGATCCTTTATTTATTCTAGGTTGTCTGTCTTTGTTCAGTTCTGTCTGCTTCGCCAGATTGGAAATGGTCTGCTGGAAAAAATTATGGTGCTGTCTAACATGATGTAACAAGATGTCATCTTCTGACTCCAACGCATAAAATGGATTTACAGGAAGGAGGAGGGGAGAAAAAAAACAAAGCCCCAGGGAGCACTTGACTCAGATAAAAACCACTGGGTTTTGTTTGTGAATGTCAAAAAGCTGCATGTTATTTTACTTTAGAAGAACATAAGAACAGACTGGCGTTTCGGGGGGGGGGGGGGAAGCAAAAGATATGTGCTCTGTGGCCCAGAGGAAAAGTTTGCTGAGAACACTTAAACTAATACTCATTTCACATTGCCCACATACACAAACACGCCACAAACCCTACATGGAAATCACACAGACACACAAAACATGTGCCACAAAGACCGCACACACACTACACATCGACCACCCGGTCTAAACCTTACAGACACACTACACACTCACCACCCACACACAACCGCATATCCGCCAGTGTCACCGCAAAGATGTCGCCGCAAAGGCAAACAAACATTATTTTAAATAAAAAATTCTGCAGTTCGGGCACCACTGAGCCATGGGAGTGAGCACATATTCTGGGTCTAAGCTTTTCTGGTGCACATCTGCAAGTCTGCCCTGAGCTTTGCAGAGCTCCCTTTTATGAGAAAGCATAATGGAAAAGACAAAGTGGAAAAAAGGTCAAAGGTTTTGTGGTTCTTTTAACGTATACAACACTTCTAGAAAAGCACATTCCAACCCAATCCTAATATAGTTACTCCCCTAATACGGGGAAGTAACATGAGTAGGAAAGGATATGATAGGGTTCCTTGGCCTTTTGTGTTTGTTAGAGAATCATTGCCTATTTCTGCATTCAAAGCCAGTTCTGGTGTGGCCTCTGGGGACTGTCAGCGCCCCCCCCTCCCCCTCCCCGCATAACACACAGGTTGACAAAGGGTCACTTAGAGCAAACTGTAGTTTTTTCTCCTTAGAGTCCTTCCTTACTCATCAGGAAGCTGAAGGGAGAGCGTGTTAGCAAAATGTCATGTATCAAGAAACAAAATAAAAACAATTGCATTAGGGATATGCCCCATTTCCCCTGTTTTGGAAGAACTAAGTAGACATGCAAGTGTGAGCTACGAAATACACAGTATGTGGTTTCATGATGACACATGAGTTCAGCGCTCTGGGATTACAGCTGGCATTGCACGAGATAAGCAGGAATGGTGAGGGGCGCCTGGGTGGCTCAGTGGGTTAAAGCCTCTGCCTTTGGCTCAGGTCATGATCTCAGGGTCCTGGGATCCAGCCCCACATCGGGCTCTCTGCTCAGCGGGGAGCCTGCTTGCCCCTCTCTCTCTGCCTCCCCCTCTGCCTGCTTGTGATCTCCCTCTCTCTGTCAAATAAATAAATAAAATCTTAAAAAAAAAAAGCAGGAATGGTGAAATTCTTGCTGATCATTTTAAAGCGATCATTTTTCTTCGAATGATATTAGATGGTAAATTAAAAATGCCATGACGAGTCGAGAGGGAAAATGCAGAAATAAAAGGAAAAATCTTTATATTTGAGTACCTCTAAGGGCAGCTTTTCCCTGCTCTTTGGAGGAGAGGCCCCACATTTCCACTGGGTCCCACAAATGATGTTAGCAGACCCAACTGTCTGTCTTCCACACTGGAAGGTAAGCTCTGCCCGGGCTGGATTTTGTCCGTGTGGATCACTGTTGTAGCCTAAGCTTCTGTGCGGCGCCTGGAACATAGAAGGCTTTCAATAAATATTATTTGAATAAACAAATGAGTGAATAAATTAATGTAAGCCCACATCACCATGCCTAGTCCTTTGAAGGCAGAATCAGTTAGAATGTGGGGCACCTACAGCCCATTTCATTATAGAACCAGCGCACTTACTCAAGCTCACCTCCAATGATGCCTTCATTCATTCTTTTATTCGACACAAATTTATCAAGCATAGCTAGGTGCCCTGCAAAGACAGCTCAGAGTAGCCTCAGTCTTCAGCTTTGAAGAGATCACTGTCTAGAAATGGGGAAACGCAGGTACAAAGAGATAAAAGCAACGGGGGGTCAGAAGTAGCTCAAGAGAACTCTGTGCAGGGCACATGGGCGCGCTGCTCGGTAATAGGTCAGGGGTCCCGGGGAGATGCTGGGAGGAAGGAAACCAGATTCCCTGATGTGAACCCCAGGCCCCACTGCAGCTGGTCCTCTAACCGCCCGGACTAAGCATAGAGTGGAACCTTCTTTGCGCTCACGATTCTCTCTGCTACCTCCATCCCTTTGTACCCGTTGTCCCTCCAGGAAGATCCTCTTGGCTTCTCTGAATTTCCTTCATCTTTCAAGGACTTTTCAGTCCAAACTGAATTCTCCTATTTCTGAACGACAATAGAGCAATTTAGGCCTTGATTGTACATTGGTTTATGTACAGTAATCTATCCACCGTGCCCTACCCCCAACTACACACATGCACACGTGCACACACACACGCACACACACGCACATGCACACACACACACCAAACTAGGTTGTAAGCTCCTGAAGAGCAGTGAGCACCTGCATTGTGTCAGTATATTGTGTGATGTGTGCCTGGTGTGTGCCTGGTGAAATCGTCTGGTTCTAGTGAGAGGCACATGTGGGCCCTACTCCCCAAACCTGTAGGCTTCTTAGAAAGGCCTCCAGGTCCGATGTCCATGCCTTTACGGAAGAGTAAGTCAGCCCTGGAGTCAACCCAGACCAATGCGAGGTCCTCTTCTAAAGCCCCCGGCCAGACAGGACGGGACATGGGCTGGGAGGCACAATGACCTACTAGCGCTACCTAGGAAACGTAAAAAGAATGAATCCAGGCTCCCAGACCCTTGTGTTCAAGCCACTATGCTCAAACGGAATCATCTGATGCGGATGAAAAGCTATTAATTAGCTAACCGAAAGCTGTTCCTTTCTGACTAGCCCAGGCAGATGTTCATTGTGGATTCAGCTTTTCCACGATCATCGCTCATGGTGCCAAGACACCGAATCAAGCTGGCTGCCTCCCAGCTTGTGTGCCTTAGCGTTCCCCTCCCACTTTGGATAAAATACTGAACTGCCGCAATAAGAATTTACCCTGTGCTTCTCCCCTCACTGGGTCACAGTGGGCTAGGGATTGAGGCTTGAAAAGTGTTACTTCACGCAACACAAGGTTGGCTGGCCGACTACAGAGCATGAGCTCATGGGTGAAATAATCAAGATAAAACCCTCAAAAGCGAGGTCCATGGGACCAGTGGGTTCATAATGCAACCATGAGTACCGTGAGCTCAGGGCTCATTGGTTTCAATTAAATTGAACATTTATTGAGCACCTACTATATACCTAGGCCAAACCTGTAGGGGAATTCAGGACATTTTTTTACTAGGAAAAAGAAGATGATATAGGGAAGTAGGAGATTGTAAGCAGGAGTGTTAGCTAATGGATATGGTGCAGGTTCTTGATATGATCGCCAGATCTGCCAGCCCCCAGATGCTTAGTTGGGCAGACTAAACCTCACTTGCCTCATCTGAAGAATGGGATTGATAGCAGTGCTTTCTTCACAGAGGTGAGATAAAGATCACATAACGTACTAAATATAAAGCTCTTAGCCCGGTTGAGCCACAAGTGCTCAGTATCTGGATGATGACAAGGACGATGACAATGATGGTGATGATGACTGTAAGAGGGGGAAGTCTTTGATTTTCATGGAACACGAGAAGTATCTTTTCGCAAATATATTCTTTTCCTAACCTTAAGTCATTTTCCTTCTGACTCAGTGTACCAACAGTAAGGTCTTGGACCTTGTGGTTGCCCAGTAAGTACTCATTGGTGATGGATATGCTGAAGTGATGACCCCGGGTTGGGTCGCCAGTGGGCCCAGTGAGAGTGGAGTCTGAAGGCAGGATTAGAAGCATGGAGTCCAGGGCCGGCGTGGGGAGGCCGTAATCAGTGTCCAGCCAGGGGCCCAACATCTTTGACCTAGAGGACAAGGAGGAGAGGGTCAGAATATAAAAAAACCACCAAGTCAGATATACACAGAGTTCAAGTTCATGTGAAGTCTCCTATGTTCAATTTGCAGGGACGAAAAAGTC